>NHNV01000002.1:0-600000 GCA_002785995.1 Mycosphaerelloides madeirae
CCCCCCCCAATTGCCACCCACTTCTCCCATTCTTCGTTTTTCCGCCCCCTCTGCCCCGTATCCTTATCCGCGGCATTGTCGTCGTCCCCGGAATCAGCGCCGAGACGGCCCCATGGGCAGCCCACTGCCATTTCCGTCGCCTTCTACGATCCTGGGCGGCACTGACCATGACCATGAGCCGCCCGCCGATATAACTCTAGTCGCAGCTGCTCCCCCGCCGCCGCCAGACAGCCACAAGAAGAAGGACACCGACCACGCTCGTCGCCCGAGCAAAGACAATGCAAAGAAGGTCGCAGCTCCGCGAAAGGCTCCTGCCGCAGATGCTGGCAAGGATCCCGCCGCGAAGCCAAAGCAAACCAAGAGTCGTAATGGTACTACTTATCAGCCTGCCACGCATTGAACTGTCACTGCCCCTTGCTTTCACCTCATCTCGCCCATCATGCTTCGGCTCGACAAGAGTGCTGATAGAAGAGTGTGGCAGGTTGCATTACCTGCAAGGCCAAGCGACTGAAATGTGGCGAAGAGAAGCCTGGATGTCAGAATTGTATCTAATCTTCCATCCGCCTTCCATCTTTACCACGCTGATCATTCTTCATAGGCGCAAAGAGAAAGGTCCCATGCGGCGGCTACAAGAAGACATTTCAATGGCGCGACTACGGTAAACCCGAAGTCAAGACCAACCTCGAGCGACCGAGCAACAAAGGTAAAGTCCGCCTTTCTGCTCTTCGAACGACACTTCCATTCTGATGCTTGTCATCACAGCTGCTTCTCCTCCCCAACACGTGTCCACGACTTCTTCTTCGAAAGTCACTACTCCCGCGAGCGAGTTCCCTCCTCTCTTGGCCTCCACTGCAGATCTCCCACTCTCGCAACGAGAAGAGCAAACATCCAACCCCTCACCTCCAGTGCTTGACGATGACTGCGCCCGACTACAGCAACAGGGGCCCCCTCAAACGATCGCAAAAAACTCTACAAAGCGAGATAGTGCCTTCACTTTGCCTCCAGACCAACAGCCTGACCCTGCACCGCCTCCAGACGACATCGATCCGAACGCACAAGAGTTTGCCAGTGTTTCATTCAACCCGGAAGCTGTCTTTACCTTTCGTTCTCGATCGTTATCTCCAGGTCGTTCTATCCCAGGCTCTACCCCAACGCTTACAGAGTTTCTGTTGTCGGATCACTCTCTTGATTCTAGCTTCGGTCAGGACTTCATCCCATTCTCGATGCCCGAAGACATGCATTTACCACTCTGGTCTGCTGACGCAGGAGGCCCTGCACTACCCGATGGAGACTTTATTGATGATGACATGAGCTTCACTCAGCTCTCGCAGCAATTGCAAAGCCAGGGCTCACAGTGGCCACTACAGATCAACTCTCCTCCATCCTCTCCATCCTCTAGCTCTCCGAGTCTCGGGTTGATGCGCTCCAGCAACGCCATGCCGGCTCTCTACATGCAGCCGGACTTTGCGCTGGAGAGCACAGAACATCTCACTATGCTCTTCGATCGGCACACTTGCGGTGTCCTCTCCATCATGGATGGCCCGACAGAAAACCCCTGGCGCAGTATAGTTTGGCCTATGGCTCAGAGTTCGCCAGCTCTGCTACATGCAATACTTGCAATGACAGCATATCATAACTCACAGCAGTACAGGGCATTGAAGAGGGTTGGCCACGAGCACAAGCACACCAGCATGCACAACATCCAAGAAGGCATCCGGGAAAACAGCATGACCGACCAAACAGCGATCGCGACAGCTTTGGCTTTGTGTTTCGCCGAATCTTGGGACCGGCACACAGCGAGTGGCAACGCTCATATCAAAGGCGCGCAAGTTCTGGTCAAGCGTGCACTTGACGACCACCGTATCATGCCGCGCACGGGCATCGAGCTTAAGAGTCTAAAGTTTCTGTGCAACGCTTGGGTATACATGGATGTCATCGCACGGTTGACCTCTGTGGACAATGACGACTCAACTGATTTCGACATCTGCTCGTTTTCCTCTCCAGGTGCTCCAGCTTTTTTCATGGGCAACGGAGGGACCAGAAGTGACGGGTTTGGCATTAATCTTGGCATGCCCATCGATACACGACTAGACCCATTGATGGGTTGCGCTGGCACGCTTTTTCCTTATATTGGGCGTGTGGCCAATCTCATCCGCAAGGTCTGCCGTTCTTTCAACAATTCACCTGGGATTGTCAGCCTAGCCCGAGATCTGAAGACGTCTCTAGACGACTGGGACCCTCCAGAACAGATCGATCGACCAGAAGATCCTTCGACAGAGACGCAGCACACCGTGCAGACGGCGGAAGCGTATCGCTTGGCGACACTGCTGCATCTCCATTCCGCGGTACCTGAACTGCCATCGTCAAGCTCTGCCGACCTCGCTCGTAAGGTGCTCGCCACACTGGCGACAATTCCCATGAGTAGCCGGACGGTTGTTGTACACATGTACCCGCTCCTAGCTGCGGGCTGCGAAGCACACGAGCCTGACGATCGACAATGGGTCCGCGAGCGATGGCTTGCCATGGGCGAACGGATGCGTATTGGAGTCATCGATAAATGCCTGGCTGTCACCGAGGAAGTCTGGCTTCGCCGGGACGTTTACGAGTCCAGGCCAATCAACAATCGCAAGCTGGTGAAGACTTCAGAGCTACGCGCTGCCCAATTGAGTGGAGTATCATGCACCCCGGTCGACTGTAATCCGGAGCCTGGGGTCGTCGGAATAGTGTACAGCTGGGTGGACGCCGACAGCGAGCCGAAGGGAACCACGTCTCTAAAGGATATCAACGGCCCGGAAGCCGCTAGATTTAGGAAAGATGTCGCCGACAGAGTCAAAGTGGATCCTGCCTATTCGGTTCGAGGCCATCTCCATTGGGTCGGGGTTAGCCACGATTGGGATTATGAATGTATGTTGTTGTCCCGGATGCGTGGCGGGCGACCTCAGCTGACTGTTCATCCTAGTATTGCTTGCGTAATTTCTAGGACTTGGCCCAAGAGCGAACGCTCGATTCGGCGGCCGTTCGACATACATGAAGAGTTGCTCTCGATTACGAGTAGTTCGGAGTTCGATGAGTTCCGTCCTCGGCTTGCCCCTTTCGATTTCGGTGGCCCTTTTTCGTGCCGGTGTTTTATAACCGATGGGCGAGTTATTGCTTGCAGCGTTTAGCGTCCGGCGCTCTGGAGTTCGGGAGCCCATAGACGGTGGGAGGATGGATGATGACGGATTTTGGGAGTATACACGCATTTTATAAGCTGGAAACTGGAACTCAAGGCAGGAACACTCACTTTTTATATAGAAAAGAGACAAGACTGATCTGTTTTTGGTACACTATTCTGCAGAATCTCTCGCTCCATTTCTCTCCTGACCTAAGACTGATATTGCTTTTATAACCCGTCTTTGGTGATGTCCAGCGCTTTTTTTCACACGTGACGATGAGAGGATGGATTCACCTCCCACAGAAGGCTGGACTTGTTCACCCGATGCGGAAGGGACTAACGAACTTGTCGAGGGGTGTGTTTTGGAAGAGCTCTGCTATAGTGAACCAGTCGGCGAGCTCGGGCTTGCTGTCGTTCTCCACTTACCTACAGATTGCTGCTGCTGCTTGGAGATAATCTGTGCTATCTCGGGATCAGCCTTGTTTTCGACACCGCACTGCATGGCGGGGACAAGCAAGTAGAGTTAGCAAGCAACAGCAGAGATTTCTTCTCTCCAAACATCTTCTAGGTGAAGTAGAACCTTGTCCGTCTACATCACATCCACAAGAAGAAAAGCAACAATTGGTTCTACGCTCCTGTCATCATGGCCTCGATCGAAACCATCGTCCCGATGAGTTATTTCCCCAAAATCCAAAGCGAATTCAAACCGCCTCTAATTGCCAACGAAAACGCTTTTCTCGGCGACGTCGCCAGCTCCGAGAAGAACGATGCCGCGTCGCCCATCAGCTGCGGCATCTATCGTCTTGAACAGGGTATGTTTATCGCAATTGACCCGGTGAAATCTCGCACGTCATTGACCATCGATACGCCGTAGGCACTCCTTTGGTATACAAGTATACATACCACGAAATGAAGATCATTCTCGAAGGAAGCTTCGATATTACGGATGAGACAGGGAAAACGGTCCATGCCACCAAGGGCGATGTGTTTTATTTCCCTGCTGGGTGTACGATTACTTTCACGACTTCCGATTATGGGCTTGCGTGCGTGTCATCCCAACAGACCTGATTACGAGATGACATTGGCTGACTTCCTGAATGCAGATTCTACACCGGTCAGCGAAAGGAAGGAGGTGGTTGAGTGGACGGGAGGAAGATCGAATGCTGACATGCGCAATACGGACTGCTTTTGCCTCATTATAGCTGGACTTCATCGAAGTCACCTTCTTTGTCGGCTGCGTTCGAAGTTCCAGCATCAGAGTCAACTCCTCGCGCCGCTTGCTTCTCAGGGTCTTCGGGCACATGCTCATCATCGTCCTCGTCATCTTCCTCGTCGTCCTCGTCATCTTCCTCGCCATCCTCGTCGTCCTCGTCGGCTTCGTCAGTATTCGGTTGCTTCTCGTTGATCGGGGGTGCGGAAGTGAATGAATCATCCTTCTGTGCAGGCTCGGGAGCAGAAGTGTTGTCTGTTTCAGGATGATTTGAGCGGTCGGGCGTGGGTGGTGTGTGCTCAATCCTCGGGCTTTCTCGCATGGGCACACTGGAGACACTGCCTCGTTGCTGATATGTACTGGGTCCCATCTGTCGAAGCTTCGGGTCCGCGTCCAAGTAATAGCCCCTGACTCCAACAATCCTACCCTCTCTTTCACACCCCTTGACCCAGTCCGGCACTACAACGGGAACATTCATTTCCACAGCCTTCTCCCATGCCTGACCTCTCGCCTCAGTGCACACGAAATGGGTCGTGTCAATGCGTACGGTGTCGATCAGTTTCGCGCCGATTCTGCTGACTGTTTCCGCCAGGCTGTCCTTCAGCTGGCCTGGCATGATGCCTGGAGTGATTGAGATGCCACTCAGATCGGTCATTTTATGTGTTTTGACCACCAATTTTTCCGAAGTGTATTGTCCCGCGCTCGTCCTAAGCACTAGATGAAACGTGTACTCTGTGTCCAATGCCAAGCCGCTGATCTTCGTGGACAGCTTGTCCTTGGGAATGACGCCAGCCTTGGTGCCGTTTCGGTAGAGGCTGAGACTACGCAGCTCGGCAGTAGACAGCTCAATTGGGTCCCATTCCAGGACGACACTGGTCTGAGTGGCATTGCGGCATCGTAGAACTGGGGCGGAGGGCGACCTGGTACCAAATGTCTCGAAGATCTCCGTCTGGAGGGCGGAGAACTTCTGCTCGGCGATCAGCTCGGCGTGCTGGTTTCGAGCAACATTGATGTCGACAATGCTGCCGGAGTGGATGTCGGGTGGGAGGAGAATGGAGGGAAATTCGATCTGGGCGGAGAGGAGGTTAGTTGAGCAAGAGAGGTATGCCGCATACATGTGCCTGCCACTCACGAGTCGCTTGTCCTCAGTCAGAAGCACAGCGACACCTGCATCGACTTTGCCGACAGTCAGGGAGACGAGCATTGCTGTGATGGCGGTTCGAGGTGCAGTTGTGTGATGTTATTGTTATTTTGGCTATTCACTTGTAGAGGTAAGCTGTCGTGATGCTAGTCCAGATACAACGGAGCCGAGTCCGCTGCCCGTGGGCAACTGCAAGGATCTCCATGCTGCAAGCGCGATCGACGAACACTTCTCTCCAACATCTGGCTTCAACTTCACTCCCCATTCCACCGCCAGCCACGGTGTCGCAACCACTAAAGCCACAAGACTCAGTTTCAACTTCACTTCGCCATACTTGTGCCCCCGTCATCTTATGTCTGTGGAGCCGACCACTGCACGACATTCGCAACCTCTCAGGAGAATTGGCCCGCCGAGGACAAGTCCTTGAAGACCGGTGATAATACCGCCCTTCGTCCTCTGGGATCCAGGCCATTCGAGGCTGCCGGAGCTCCTGGTGTATTGGACCACATGCCGCTCTCAGCTTGATGGATCGCCGTGGACTGCGCGGACGCTTAGAGAGCAAGTTGGGCCGTCCCGATTGCTGCGCTGAGAGTGTCTGATTATTGCTCTCGCCGGGGAATCTCATCTCCCGTTACGAGCAATATGCAACCGGCTGGACTTAGTTCAGGTGATCAGACCGCACGTCTGCATCAGTTGGCAGACTGCTCCCATGGCCGAAAGCAGAGCGCCTACAATATGCAGTCCAGCACAGCAAGTGAACTATTACTGGCTTACATCCTCCAGACTTGGATATGCATTGCGATCAAGCAGGTGATAGGAAAAGGGAGCCGCCGTGACCCCGAAACTGGACATACTGTTCTGCACAGTCATAACGGTTGGCCCAAAGTGGTCAATACTCCGCGGTTAGGGGAATGACATGCATGGTGAGAGCTCGTTCTTGCGTTCTGGTGTCAAATGCTCTTGTGCCTCTGCCTATCTTCCAACGCCATACCAGAAGCCAAAAGGCTATGACAACTCCAAGCGCTGAGCGGCCACGCACTCTCCTCGCGAATCTGAAGGTTTGCAGCCAGGGCGCTCCGCAAGCCATTGGCGTTTGAGTTGGAAGCCTTGCCATTAACATTGGAGTTGGCTGATCGTTTCATATTCAGAGGCAAGTCTAAGAGGCTTCACGGGAGAGGCGCAATGGAGAACGCCATACCCAGCGCCCTGAAGCCCACAAGATGCGAAGCTACCCAACCATGGAATGAGTGGCATTTCTCACGATGAAGTACATGCAATTGTCGCTCTTCGCATTTCTTGATGAGTGATACAACGGTGGGCAGGACGAAGACTTTGCACATTGACGAGATAGCATGACAAGCACAATGGGCGCAGAGAACGATCTAGATTTTCCTGAGCTTCCCCGTGAAAACGACGTCAATTCCACGTGCGCAATCGGGCCAGACCTCAAGACTAGAACTGCGAGTTGTGGCGGTCACCGCAACCAACTCGTCAGCGACAAGGAGAAAGATCAGGAATATGTTTTCCAATGCGGATGGACGCATGCATCCACAGCTGCCCGAAACGGAGTAAATGCGCGGTTGGTGGTGACTCGTGAGCATCTCGGGAAAAGTGGTTCATCTTCCAAGGACGACGAGGCCAGCGCGTATGCTCGATGACGACTAACAGAGGGCGAGTATTCGACAGCAAGCAGGTCGACGCAAGATCCCGCAGCTTGTTTTTAAGCTTCGACACCGCCGTCGCTCGAGGTGGTGAGAGAAGAGAGGCTGCCACGTTTTGTAGCTTGCATCGATCTTCTAGCGCAGCGTCCGGCGAAGAGCAAGTTCGGGCCTGGCGTCCGCCCAAGAAACCGCCCAGATGGAAGAGCTGCAGGCTCAGCAAGCCACGGACTGGCTGCCGAGCGCCTCGTACACAACACGAGCGCAAAGAACGCAAGACGTGGAGGGGTTGTTGCACAAATTACAGCAACTGATACACTTTGATTCGCGAGATGGTGGTTTTGGTCGACTTCGTGTTTGGTTTGGAACGCAATCGCTCGGGACCAGCATTCCATAGCGTCCACACGAGCACAGGCGCATTTGCATGTAGAGACGTCACACGTAGTCTGTGGTACGTGAGCGCCAAGACTAGGAAAGACAGCAGTGTCTAGAGCAAACCGTAACCGATTTTAGCCCCTGTGAAGTGTGGCAGTCCAAGATGGAGTTGCGGACAGAGTGTCGGCAAGTTGGGTCCACCTGCTCCGTGGAAGACCGGAAGCGCGCTTAAAGGACGAATGTCGCAATACAATTATCAGAGAGTAAGTTGATACAGCACCGGGCGCTGCTCCACTTACTGGAGAGGGCTTCGGAGACCCCGAAACTATCTCTCCAAGTACCGAATTGTGGCATGCATTATTCTGTCGCAAACCTTGACTTGGCTGCAGCTGGGGCGAGACCGTTCTCCAAGCTGGCCAGAGAGACTTCGGCGCGATGAGCAGTTCCGCCAGCCAAGCGAGACCTCGGCGGGAAGGGCGCAACAGCAACACGTAGGTCGAGCAGGAAAGTAGGGGTGCAGCTCGGACCGAGTCATGCGCTCGGAGCCTGGCGCTTGCTCTACAAATGATCCGCTTCGCTAACGGAGCTGTGTGATTGGCAGAAGCGATGCGGATGGACTAGCGAAATCCTTCGAGTATTCGCAGCGACGGAATTTGCCTGTCGCGAGGATGGTGAAGCAGTTGGGCCGAGGACACAGGCGGCCGGGGACAGAGGTGAGGTCTGAAAGCAGGCCGACGTCGTGAACCTGCGCGTCCCAAGCGGTCGTTTTGACGGTCCCGTACAGCAGGCTTGACAAGTCGCAGTGAAACAATAGACCCAGCATCTCGTCGCAAGCCACAGCGGATCAAAAAACAGTCCCGACACCGGGAACAGGAGAGCCACACCCGCGCCATCCCGTCGTTCCGCTCTCACGATCTCCAGACTCCTCCAGACTCCAGCACGCAGACAGCAAAGGCACGGCGGGCGGCGTGCAGCGCTGTGCATCATGATCCCGCTGCAATTAGGTAGCTCGATTTGTGGTGAAAGCAAGTCGCGATCCACCTGCTTGGAAAGGCAAGACGCATGGCAGTTTCCGTGTCTGCTGAGAGGTGCAGATATGGTGCTTCCGCAGCCTTTGTCGGGCGAATCCTGTGCAACCGCCGTGCATTTCACAGAGGACGTTGCAAAAGGAGAATGCACGATCGTGCTTCCATGTCGCCGGTGATCGGGTAACGTCTGACTTGCAATAGAATATACAATTTTCGAACAGATGGCCTTGTCTCAAAAGGGTAAACGACGATTTGGCGATTTCTGCTGCAGAACAGCACGTGGCAGGGACAACACCAAGGAGCTCCGAGCGACGCCCCAATTTCAAGCTACCGCTGATCCGGTTGGAGATCCGAGGGCTCGATTCATCATGAACTATCTTTGCATTTGTGTGCGTGTGTGTGATGTTTCTCTCCTGGGACTGGGCTGTCACCCCCGCGCGCTTCCCTGTACGCTGATGGTTCGCGAGCCTTACTGCCGTGGTCGCTAGGCGCCCTCGCACGCGAGATGAGGCAGTCAGCGACGGATGCCGAACGAAGCAGCACAGATACAGGAGACAGCAGGAACCCGCGAGGAGCCCGCGGTTTGGAGCAGGCGGGCGCAAAGGTTCACTGGTTGCTACCGAGTCGCGATTCAGTTTCGCGACTTTGGTTCAGCGATCGTCTGATGATGGATGTGTGCCTGACAGCGCGCATGTGTGTGATGACGAATGCCTCTCTAGTCTCCTCCTTCTTCTGCGGCCGGATGCCCAGAGCGAACGGATGTCTCAGCGCCGCAGCCGGCTGGACCACAACCCAGCCCCAACAGCAGCATGCCCGCCAGGGAACAAATGGTCGCAGGAGTGGTATAGCTATACCAGCCGGAGGATTCGTGGTGGTGATGCTGGTGCATGCGAGTAGCACAGAAATGTACGTGCAAGACAAGGAAAACTAGCGCTGTGTTTAAGCAGAAGCCACGGCCGCCGCACGACGCAAAAACCAGACGGTCGGGAGAAGATTGACTCTCGGGGAGCGCCCTGGCCTGCTCAAAGCGAAACACTAAGCGGCGCCCAATCGCGCGGACAGCAGGGATGGGTCTCATCATCATCATCAGATCCAGACGACACGGAGATGATTGTTATCGTCGTACTGTATCACCCGCGCCGGCAACAACGACGACGTCGAACAAAGGTCGCGCGGGTGCCGCTTTGTTGTTCGGCATAGCAGTTAACGGCACGGGCGTGATCCAGCATGCGTTTCCAAATCAGCGACAGGACTGCCTGCACCCTACTTCGCAGTCACTCCATTGCCGAAGAGGGGAGCGCACCAGACGCGGCCGAATAGGAGGGTCTGATTAGGCGATGAGTCGCGGGACGCAGGCGGGAAGTCACTACTACTCGCAGCGAGCGCAGAGAAACACTACTAATCCTCCTACTGACACACGAGACGCACCCGCGGGTGGGCGGCCGTTGAAATGAGCGTCTGGCTCTGGCTTCGACGCGGATAACGGCGCGCGATGCATCACATTGTCCCCCTCTCATCACGACGGCATCGCTCGCTCCTGCCTTGTCTGCATGGGCCAGGCGCGGGAGCAGCCTTTCTGATAGTTAACGAGCGAGCGGGCCTCCCCTTCGAGCATCGCCCCCCGGCTCGCGCTCAGATCTGGACGCTCCAACACGCCGACAGCACATGCTCCATGCTGCGCTAGTGTCAGCCGCTAGCCCTCCCTCCACTGCTGCATCCACTCGTTTCGCTGCCTCCCTACCTGCGCGCACTAGCTGCCTTCATTTACTCGTTGCCCTCCCTCCTGGACCCTGCTGCTGCTGCTGCTGCTGCACATATCTATATCCTCCCGCCCGCAGGCCCTCTCGCGTGGACCGTGATCCAGCCTCGACCAAGCCATCCGGCGCCAGACATCAAGCTTAACAAAGGATCGTCCTCCCACATCAAAGGTCCTGCTCTTGAATGCAACCTCACCTCGTGGCCCTACTGTCGTCTGCTCCTATCTCCACCCGTCTACACCGCGCCGCCCGCCTCCACCCCGACGGAATCATCATTACTGGACCCTCCTGTCGCTGAGCCAACAAAGCTCATCGATTGTCCCACGGCCTCTCGTTGTCGGACAGTCGAATATTGCCATCGCTCGCCTCGTCACATTTCTGTTCGTTATCGTCACGACCAGGGTTGCGACCTCTGGAGACCCTCGGGCATATCTACCTCTCACACGGACGACCAGACTTGATACCCATCGCATATCACCCTTGTATCACGCGTGTGTAACCTACCTCCTGCACGCCCACACTTCCGGGTCTCTCAGATCTCGCCAGAGCCTGGTTCCTGGGCGAAGAGGCGTTCTGAGTGTCCTTCATATTACCGTAAGCCCAATATCCCAGGTCTTGGACTTGGTAACGCCAACATTGCACGACCGTCCTCGCTGATACCCTCTAGCCATCTTTCGGACATACTTGCAGACCACTGCGTCACCTGCAATCGAATCGGCTTTCTCTGATTCCCTGCCCGAACAGCCTCCCGAACAGCCGCAGGCTTTTCCCTTCCGTTCGCTCGGTGTCTGGCTTGAGTACAAAGCCTGCTTCTACCCAGCTCTCTGGAACCTGCAACATCTACACGATCGACACTGATCTTCACACACTGCGCACTCGTTCCCCCAGCGCTCACTCACTACTCTCTCAAAAGAACACCACTCTGACCGCCCTTCGTGGCTTCCATTTTCTGCCCACCAGGTGCCTCCTGGAACGGCGACAAGTTCTTCGCCGCTGCAGCCTACCCTCCGTCCTTCGTTGCGCCTCTCCCCACTCCGCCAGCGGACTGCCACCAGCCATTCGGGCCATTCGACCATCAAACCGCAAACGTGGCTGCAGCAGTAGCGTACCCCCCTTCAATGGTTTCTGGGCCTGATCATATGGGTGCTCCTACCAGCTTTACAGCCCGGAGACCCAATGCTTCCCAGCTGCCGTCTTTTGAACTTCCACCACCACCAGTCAAGTACCCTACGTACTCCCACGTCAGCTCAGCTCAGTCCATGCCAACCTCCACAACCCTTACTAGTGTCGGCAACCTCTTGACCCCTCCGAGCAACGGATCCAACGACGGCATCAGCCCCGGCAGCCTACCCAGCACCGCGTCTCTGTCCAGCCACGGGGCTCCATTCGCCTCCAGCGCCTGGCAACCTCATTCCGCTGGCTCAACTCCTTACGGCTTCCAGTCCGCCAGCAATCCTCAAAGCTTCTCCTCTACCAGAGCCATCTTTTCTCCATCCTTGGGCGCCACCATCCGCGGCACCAGCTCACCAACTGCAAGTGAAGGCCTACCACCTCCACCATACGAGATGTCGTCCTACTCTCAATCGATGCCCATGTCCGCCCCCAGCTTGCCAGCTCTCCCCACCCATCACTCGATGAGTGCGATGATGAACGGTCAGCACCCCCCTGTTTCTGCGCCGGTCTCGCAATCGCCAGTGAGTGCGCATGATGGATACTCCCGCCAGCCTCCGACGCCAACGACGAACTACTATTCTCACGCATCCTCCACTCCACAACAGGGAAGCTTCTCATATTCCACGGGACCTTCTCCGATCGCACAGAGCCCAATGAGTGCCGGTGGTCCTTTGGGAAAGATGTCTCCCGTGCACCAATCTGGCCAGGTGCCATCACTTCAATCCCAACCACAGCAACAGTATTCGCAACACAGGCCTTACAATAACAGCTACGCAATGCCAGTCCTTTCAAACGTCAACAATCCTAATGGGCAACTAGCTCTGGTTGGACCTGGCATGCCCCATGGCATGATGCCAACGTTCAACAGCGGACACGCAGCACAGATGCACGCCATGTACGGCGGCCACCCTCAGCAACAGAATCCGCAAAACGACAGACCCTTCCGATGCGACCAGTGCCCGCAGAGCTTCAACCGAAATCACGACTTGAAGAGACACAAGCGCATACATCTTGCCGTCAAGCCTTTCCCCTGTGGACACTGCGACAAGAGCTTCTCCCGCAAGGACGCTCTCAAGGTCAGTGAACTTGCGAATATTCACTTCACCGCTGCGCTTAAACTAACACATTTCACAGAGACATGTCCTGGTTAAAGGCTGCGGCAAAGCCTCGTCTACAACGGAAGTCAAAGAGATCGAGGGCTCATTGTCGCCGAAGAGCGAAGAGCATAGCGCCATCACTTCTGTCAGGTAGACTACTGCTGGAGTAGCGACCTTTTTCTTTTCACTGGATTAATGATACCCTTGATCGGCTTTGTATATTTTACCAGATCATGTTTAACGATGGAACGACGCAGGCAGCGAAAAAAATTCGGGTTTATGGATGCTGGGCGTTAAAAGGACGGGACTCTTCGAAAACTCAAAGTGAAGTTCAGGAGATATTTGGATTGGTCATGAAGGCAACAGCAATGGTTTCAGCCTTGGGAAAGGGCGAATGAGCAAGGCCGTTTGAAGAGTTCGAACACAACCGGTCAGGAGACGGGCGGCTAATTCACGCTCATGGGAATTGGATGTATTGAGTAAGCGACCAGCGATGGACAGGATGGACAGCATCAGTTATTTGCGACAGAGGAACGAAGCGCGACAGTAGCGACGAAGTATTATTACGAACGCACACAAGGACGGTTCGATTAATGGGTTGTCAATTTTCTTCTCAATCGTCTCAAGACTACGGGACAGCTGTCACGCTGAATTTGAGTTGTGGTTACGAGTAAACAGCGGGCTCAGCTATCACAATGACGCTGGAGTTGGGACTTGTTGGGAGATTGGTTGGTTGTTTGTGCCCTAAAAGCTCGTACTACCTCGCTTTCTTGTACCCTGCCGGTGCTTCTGGGCTCTAGCGGGGAAGAATAGCCGTCCGACCGAGGAAGGCCGACGTTGATGTATGGAGAGCCTGGAGGATCTGGATGGAAGGGAGCGGCTGGTGCGACTGCACCCAAGCAGAAACAGAGTGGAAGGGGTTGACGAGAGACCTAGCGGCTCCTGAATTAGGAATTCGTACTTGCAGGCCCAAGGGCATGAAGTGAGGTGCGACAAGTGCATGTTCGTCTCCCTAGGAAAATGGGGCATAAGCTTCTTGAGGTCGAAGGCTAATCGCATCTCGACCTTCCGTCTTGGTATTGATGGGCTTGCCGGATTTGGTTCTGTCGCCGGCGTGCAGGCGATCTGGACTGGAAGTTGCCGCGTACGATACTTCGTACGATACCTCCTCAAGAAGAAGCGTGATCATGATCAGAAGGGACTTGATGGTCCGCAACAATACCGTCGTTTCAATATGGCGATTCCCATTGTTATGACGAGTCGTCGGCCAGATGCTGTGTCGTGCATAGCGTCTGCAAGGGTCAATATTGCTTGTGTCGCTCGGTGTCCCGGAGTGCTGGGATGTCTCCCAAGGTCAGGGCTTTCACTCCCTTTCTCCCCGGCTGCACGTCGAACTCCTCGCGATGAACCCGTCGCACCATCTTCATACACATCTGCACTCACGGTGGTAGTCTGCAGCACGCACAACGCTCCGTCAGATGGACATGCGTCGACTCCTCTGCACGGCATTCTTGCCGTGGAAGAGGAGCGCGGCTTGTTTGAGTATGCAGGGAGCCTGTAGTTGCGGGTGGAAGACATCGCATCAGAGATGGAAGACGGCAAGCACAACCTGAACATCCTCCTACCGTAGGAGGAGAAGAGCGCATAGTAGGTCCTTATGGTGGTGGTTAAGCGGATGAAGACGAAGAAGTGGTGAGTGTATGGATCTCGGTTTCTTCAATTCGCGGTGATGGGTCATCCCATGTTCTACACAGTTGCACGTACATTCCATTGAGCAAACCGCAAAACAAACCCTTCGGGCCATCCCTCTCTCTTCGCGCTTTTTGTCGTCCAGTCCCCATTCCTCAAACGCCGCCATTTCATTGGGCCATCCCGAGCCTTCCTTTCTTTCGCAGAAGAAGGGATCTGAGAAACAGCAACATCCACCCGCTCAAGCCTTCCACGCACATCACTCGCGGTGGCGGCAGTGAGTTCGGGGTTGCACTGCACTGTTCTGTTCTGTTCTGTTCTTGCCTGAACCGCGGGACCAGCGCGCTGTCCTGTCCTGTCCTCTCTTTCCCGCCCTCTCCTTCCTTCCAACCGAGAACAGCCCTCCTCCAGCATCGCCAACCATCTTTCTCGCTCCCGCAACATCAGACATCCGCACGCCTCGACTCCGTGCCCGCTCGCCAACAACTGCTGGCCTGTGTGGTCTCTGCACCGCACCCGGCCGTCCGCTCATTCCCACCTCCCCCGCTCCCGACCCATGACTGGCACTTTCGGCAGCATCAATATTCATTGACGAGAGCCACGCACCTGTTGCGAGCAGTCACGGAGGCCCGGACGCGTTGGTCTGCAGTTGGATACCAAGGATCGGCACCAGCACACTTACCATTCAGTATCACGCGCCGAAATAAACAAACATACAGCCAAGCAACATCACATACAGCTAGCTGTCTGCATGTAGCAGCAGCCTCACTCCCAGCTCGAGTGCTCCCATGGCCGACCGGTACCGCAGCAGCGCCGGCCGCCAAACTGGCCGGAGGCAGCCCCTGGGTGAGCTCAAGAACGGCACCAACACTCCGCCAGTCTCGCAGCGGCATCAACAGTCCTCCAAGCACGCCACAACCAATTCCTCCTCCCCGAGTCTTCCCCACAATGAGTCCCTGGAGCCCAATGGCACTCTGGCCGTCCGCACCGGCGAGCGCGCTGACTCGCCACCGCACAAGCGCGTTTCGCAAATCACAAATGATGAGCGAGACTCTAAACGCAACTCTGCAATCTCGACCACATCCACCAATGCCTCTGGTAGAAGACGAAAGACATTCATTGGCCACTGGCAGCTGGGAAAGACAATTGGCAAGGGAGGATGTTCTCGAGTGCGCGTGGTCCGTCACAAATACAAGGATCAGTATGGCGCTGTCAAGATCATCACGAGATCGGTGGCGGAGAGCACACGCGCTCAGAGCCTCGCCAACCTGACCGAAAACTCTCGCATCATCTCAGCTGTTACTGCTGCGGGTTATAAGCCCATTCCGTTCGGCCTAGAGCGGGAAATTGCGGTGATGAAACTGCTTGAGCACCCCAATATTGTGAAGCTGTTTGACGTTTGGGAGAATCGAAATGAGCTGTGAGTAGTTGTGACTTGGAACCTCTTGGAGCGTTCAGCTGACTTCCTGGAAGGTATCTCATAATGGAATACGTCGACGGCGGCGAGCTGTTTCACTACGTCGACGAGAGAAAGGGCCTACCAGAAGACGAGACGGTCTACATCTTTCGTCAGATCGTCTCTGCCTTGCTCTACTGCCACAGATTATGCATCTGTCATCGAGACCTGAAGCCCGAGAACATCCTTCTGAACCAGAGGGACCTGACCGTGAAATTGATCGACTTCGGCATGGCTGCGCTTCAGCCGGAAGGCCGCCTCCTCAGCACACCATGTGGCAGTCCTCACTACGCTGCTCCAGAGGTAGTCAGCAGCAAACCCTACGATGGAACTCAGGCCGATGTATGGAGCTGCGGTGTGATCCTTTACGTGATGCTTACCGGAACCACGCCCTACAACTATGGCGACAATGGCGATATACGCATGCTGTTTCGAGACATCGCCAAGGCCAAATACTTCATGCCGAGAGACCTCAGTCTGCAGGCGAAAGATCTCATTCAACGCATCTTCGTACCGGACCCAGAGAAGCGCATCACAATGGACGGTATTTGGGATCACCCATTGCTTCACAAGTACGACCAGCGCTTTGGATTCGATGGCGAAGATGGCACAAAGGAAGCGGCTGTGGGCGACATGCCAAAGATTGGTCACTGGAAAGTCGCCTCCGTTGACGATATCGACTGGGAGATCTTTGGCAATATGCGTACGCTCTGGCACAGCGAGATGGACGACAGCCTGATCAAGAAGCTTTTGAATGACGACCTCAATCAGGAGAAGTTGTTTTATGCTGCGCTTGTCAAACACCAAGGAGAGCATCTGGAAGACTTCGACGGCATGTCGGACAGTATCAGCTACTCTGCGAGTGATTACCATCACAGCAGACGTCCGTGTACGGCCCGCCCTCCGCCTATGCCAGCCACCAGATCACAGTCCCAGTACTCGATCATGAATGATGAGCATCTGCGGGCCAGTCAGAGCTTTGTTGGACCACCACCATCCTTGAGCAGCTACGACCCATATCGAGCATCCAAGGACCCTATCGTGGACTCACGCGGCGAGTATGTAAATATCGTGGTTCATCGTAACGGCACCACCAGCACCCATAGGACCAGTACAGCTGAGCGACGTCTACGACATCCGCCTTCTACTCGCATCGAGATGCACAAGCAGCAGATTATCAGACGATCCTCAAATCACTCAGCCTCAAGCTTGCCGCGATCAGGGCGAAGCAGGCCGTCCATGCCACGCTCTTCGATGTCGCGACATTCCATGAACAGTTCGTTGATGCCGAGTAGTCCTCCCATGATTGCTAGCATGCGACCATCCGATCTCCACAAGCGCGGCGTCAGCTTCGGGCATATCAGGCGTGTCTCTACGAGGAGTGCGCTGACCTCTCATGATTCGACAAAAGCATCAACACCAACGCCTACCACACCGAGCCTGCCCGCACACCTCCGCGAGCGTCAGCGAATGTTGCAAACGGGTTTCAAGGAGACTCCCAATTCGAGCCCTACGGTACCAGTGGACCAAGCCATAAAGTCTCGCAAAGAGCGCACCTCCAAGTTGGAGACTCCACGCATCAAGGTACGCAAAGCGGAGACGCCTAGCCAGCACATGCGTAGCGAGATACGCAAGCACAGCGCCGAGCTCGAGAAGGCTTGCGAACAGGCTTTCTTCCGTGATTCCCTGGGCTCAGTTAAGACCACCCAAGCATCTCTGACGGACAATCCATCGCCTTACGATACTCCACCTTCATCTGTAACGTATGTTGCAACAACGACGCCGGACTTGCCAGCCAGGTCTGCCTTCCGCCCGCTACCAGAGCTTCCAAACGATACCCCTAACTCGTATCTTACGAGGACCCTGGAGGAGACGCGCAAGAAACTGGAGGCGTACAAGACAAGCGGTGATGACAATACTGCGAAGTTCGACGAGGTCATGAAGATGCTCGATAACATTATGCCAGGCTCAGCTCCACCAGAGGCCAGACGTGTCATGACAGTTCCCGAGACGACCAAATCAATGGATCACGTCGGTCTCCTGCCAATGATTTCCGAGGAAAGCAGCGACCAGCGAAGCAGCAGAGACGGCACGAACTGGCATCGCAGTGTTACTGACCCTGTGACCAAGACAAGGAAGGTTGAAGATCGGACAGTGCGAATGGTGCCGCCGTCATCGCCTGGGGCAGTGGCTCCTCTGAATGTACGCAAGCGAAGCAATGGTAGCCAAGTGAGTGGTGATGGCGTTCAGAATCACCCGATTGCGTCGACACCAGTCGAGCATCTGCATCGCAAGCAGACAAAGGCTGATATTTCCGGCTTGGGATCGATTGATGAGAACAGTACGCTAGACACGCCAACGGTGCTTCGTAAGAAACGGTCAGGCTGGTTTGGCAAGAGCAGGAAAGAGCCCGAGACCCAGGCAAAAGCGGGTGCTACTGGAACGAAACTAGCCCTGCTCAAGCTTGACGATCGCACGGAACGTCGGTCATCTCGACCGCTTTCCAGGGAGCCATTAACTGAGAAGTCTGCTCCGGGAGAAACGTCGAAGAATATCTTTGGGGGTGGAAAGAAGGGCCTGGCCAAGTGGATAGGACGCATTGGGCGGGAAAAGGACCTGGACGCCACCATGACGGGAGCAGGTAAGTCATTGGATCACCTTCATCTTCGATCACCTTCATCTTCGATCAACATTATCACTGACCTTTTCCTTCCAGATACAACTATGTTCACAAATCACTCCTTGGACTCACTATTTTCGTCGGCTTCGCCAGCGCCGTCGAGCAACGACCTACCACCCTCTGCTGGACCCGAGCGCTCCTGGTTTGCTCGATTCTTCCACGTCAAGCCTGCAGTACAAATTGTATGCTTTAGCATTCCGCGCGGTCGCGCTCGCCAGGAGTTGGTCATCCTACTGAAGGAGTGGCAACGACATGGCATTCGCGACCTGGAGTACTCCCGCGAGACGAACTGCATCACTGCGCGAGTCGACAAGCAGAATTCGCTTGAGATCAAGCCGGTCACTTTCCGTATCGAGCTATTCGTTGTGCTGGATGCTGGGCGCCGAGTTGGGATGTCAATTGCACGTTTCGTCCAAGTCAAGGGGGCTGCCAGTGGGTTCAAGAGGGTGATTGAGGTCGTTGACGGAGTGATGAAGACGAGAAATTGGTTGGTCGAAGATGAGGAGACGCGCAGAGCATTGTGCGAAGTGGTTGGTGGTTGAGATTGGCGAGCAGTCTCTCTCAGTATAGTGACACTCGGCGGTCCTGGACTCCTGGATTTTTGGTTGTCACTCTGGACATGACTTCGCTTGGACAATCGCGGCCTGCATCGCACAATCAGTATGCTCTGGAGATGGTATACTTGGCACCGATGGTCTTTTGTCGTCGATCTTTGGTGATTGACCTTGCGATAGAATACAGTGTTCGTTTGCAGGAGAGCATAGCAGGTTCGCATCATGGGAAGTGTGGGATTGTGCATTCAAAAGAGCGCAGCGATGATAGTGTGTAATAGCTTGTAGACAGCAAGAGCAAAAGAATCGATGGGAGAGCATCCGATAGACTATCGTACAGCACAATCGAAGGTCAAAATTCATTTAGCGTGTGGTTGCGTTGGCAGTGAAACAAGTCCGTGTCGCCACGTGTCAGCAGGGGCTCTAATTGGACCAGGAGGCGAGTATATCAGTTCCTGCTCGATGTCCAAAACATCCTTCGCTCACCACCGACGTGCTGAGAGAACAGCGATGAGGGCTCAAACAAGCCAGTGCTGGACAGAGCCAAAATGCGGCAAGTCAGCTCATGTCTGGAGGCGCTCTTGTACTCATGTCGTTCGCAGTCGGATGTACGAGTCCTCGCCACACGCCTGCAGACATACTCCCTGCGTGCGACTACTGCATCCAAGAGGCGATCGGCTCTGCAACTAGACTCCGGCAGCGTTGTCCGCTATCCTCACGGCAAATATTAATGCCCACCCTGGCAGGTGGGAACCAGTCTTGCGTGCTTTCTCGAGTTGACATTTCCGAAACTTCAACTGCTCCCAAGGCCACCACCCGGCGCATCAGCCTTCCATATCGACCATGGGGACCGATGATACAGTGACGGCTGTCGAGCCGTCTATAGAGCAGTACGACACAACGCCAAAGACAGACCAGCAGCACCGCAAATGGCGTGAGACGTGGCTCGATCTCAAGCACACTTTTACAACTCGCGATGGCCTCATCGGCGACTACGACTACGCATACCTCTTCACCCCGAACGTATGGCCGCTTAACCGCAGATACCGAGATCATACGGCGCCATTCTTCTATCCCAACGACAAGATTCCGCTCTTGCTCATCGTCATTCTGGGCATTCAGCATGCCTTGACAATGATTTCTGGCATTGTCACGCCTATCCTCTCCATCTCGAGGAGTGCCTTCTACCTCGATAACAAGCAGACTGAATATCTCATTTCGGCTGCTTTCATAACCAGTGGTATCGCAACATGCTTGCAAATCACACGCACCAGAATCCGAGGAACACCGTACTATCTGGGTGCCGGAATCTTGAGCATTATTGGCCCGACTTTCGACATCATTCCAATGGCCATCAAGTATACTGCGCCGCTTTATGCTCGTGGAATCTGTCCTACAAGTGCGAATGGGACGAAGCTTCCTTGTCCAGAGGCCTATGGCTCCCTGATGGGCAGCATATTGGCCTGCGTCTGGATTCAATTCTTGGTGGCCTTCGTTCCTGCCAAAATGCTGAAGCGAGTGTTTCCTCCTGTGGTCACCGGAAATCTGCTTTTGGTTCTTGGCATCTATCTTGTCAGCACTGCAGCAGAATCGTGGGGTGGAGGCGCAGCATGCTTAGACGGAAAGGGAGTTTATGCTCTATGCCCAACCACAACGGTGCCTCGACCTCTACCCTGGGGTGATCCAAAATTCATCGGACTTGGCTTTTCAGTCTTTGTAACCATCATCTTCGTGGAAATTGTGGGCTCTCCGCTGATGAAGAGCGCGAGCATTATCTTCGGGTTGGCCGTGGGAAGCGCCATCTCTGCTGCCACTGGTTACTGGTCCGCCTCTCAAATAAATCAGGCGCCAACAGTCACCTTTCTGTGGACTACAACTTTCAAGTTGGGCGTTGATGGAGCTTTGATTCTGCCGCTTATGATTCTATTTCTTTGCGAGGCACTGGTTTGTATGCCTTCGATCGCTGCCACCTCGGAGATTTCTGGTGTCGATACGGAGGGCGTTAAAGCCAATACTAGAATTCAGGGTGGCATTCTCTGTGACGCCGTCGGGAGCCTTATTGCCGGGTTTGGGTTCTCAATTCCTATGGTGAGCCATGCCGGCAACAACGGGGTCATTGTCGTTACCAGTAATGCGGTAAGTACTAAGTCGGCGGCTGAGGTATGAGTGAGTTCTAATCGATACGTATAGAGCCGACGGGCTGGCTACTGTGCCTCTGTCATAATCATCCTAATGGGAATCTTTGGGAAATTCGGGGCTGTCTTCGCTTCGATGCCTTCTGTAATCCTCGGGGGCATGCAAACATTCCTGTACGCAACGATCGCCATATCTGGTATGAGAATCCTCGCAACTATCGCATGGACTCGCCGAAACAGGTTCATTCTCGCGGCCTCCTTCGGTCTGGGCTTATTGGATATCGTCACACCGGAGTGGTTCAGTCAGGTACTCTCTTACAACGGATCGAATGTCCATCTTTCTGGATTCCTGGAGGGCATCAACCTCTTGGTCGAGACGCCTTTTATTCTGACGATGATCGTGGCTGTCATTCTGAACGTTATTATGCCGCGAGACAGGAGGCAAATCGCAGAGTCACCGCTTTCAATACCTAGAGAAGAGAGGTCGAGCGCCATGGAGGAGAGTGTATCGAAGCTGTCATAAGACAACGATTCAAGATGCGCCTTGTCATCATTAAACACTTCATAGGAACTTCGGGCCCGTTTTTCGGGGCCGGATGACACCGGACCCGTAATCGGGACTTTGATTCCCAATCCCCGACCGGAAACGGGAATTTACTGGACAATGATTCCACGCCGGCATCTTGCTTAGTTAAATATCGGCACGTGAAAGCGCGTGAAAGCGCGTGAAAGCGCCGTGGTGACACTTCAAGTGTTGTCCCGACCCAACTATTGTCCCGATCAATTCTCTGTTATAAATTCAACCCGACTCTCCGCCTCAGACCTGGACTCAACACTGTTCTACGCCTCAATCCTACGAAACATAGCTGAAAGGAGGGCCGGATTCCGGAATATATAAAAACTACTCCGGGCCCAAGAAAGGTCTCAGTCTTTGACAGCTTCTGTTCCTCGCGATCATCAGCACTCAGAAAGAAAGAAGACGGAATGTCAGAAACACGCAATGTCGTTATTCTTGGGGCGTCCTACGCAGGGATGGCCGCAATGCACTACTTTGCACGCCATGTTTACCCTCAGTTGCCCGACAAGACCCAATACCGTGTTGTTGTCGTTGATCCCAGCGCCAAGTGGTATCTTCGACACGCTTCGCCCCGGCACATTGTCAGCGACGAGCTCGTACCAGACAGTCAGATTTTCGCCAACACGATCGACGGCATCAAACAATATGGAGACGCATTCTCATTTGTGCAGGGCGCTGCGACGGGATGGGATATCGATGCGCGGACTCTGGCTATCATGAAGACAGATGGTGCCCAGGAGACTTTACCTTACCATGCGCTCATCCTCGCCACTGGCACCAAGACTACATCGCCTCTGTACTCGCTCCAGGGCGCACCGCACACGACGAACCAGGACGCTCTTCGTGAGATCCGTCAACAGCTGTCTCGGGCCAAACGCGTTGTCATTGCCGGAGGAGGACCCGCTGGCGTGGAGACTGCCGGTGAAATCGGAGAGTTCCTGAATGGTACGGCTGGCTGGTTCTCTTCCCGACCTTCAAACCCAAAAGCGACCATCACTCTATACACCAGTTCCAACAAGCTGCTCCCGCTATTACGGCCATCCGTAGCCAAGCAGGCCGAATCATACCTCAACCGCGTCGGCGTCGATGTTGTTTACAAGACCAAGATCTCAACAGCCAGCACATCCAATGGCAAGACAACTGTATCGCTCGACGATGGAACCAATGTTATCGCAGACGTCTACATCCCCGCAACGGGTCTCTCACCGATGACCGAGTACGTGCCAAAGCAGCTCCTGGATGACCATGGATATATCAAAGCAAACCCAGAGACCACCCGCGTGGAAGGTGCCGGTCCCCGAGTTTTCGCTGTTGGCGATGTTGCGTCATACTCAGACAATAGCATCGTTCAAATGATGGGAAGCATTCCAGTCACCGAGTCGAACCTGAAGCGTGATTTGCTCGCAGCACACCGCGATATCAACGCAAAGCCGTCTGGTACGGACCGGAAACTCAAGGCGAATACCGCAGCCACACAGCTTGTTCCTATTGGCAGAGGTATGGGAGTGGGAGAGGTCTTTGGTTGGTGGATTCCGTCCTGGTTCGTGTGGATGATTAAAAGCAAGACTTTTATGATCGACGACGCATCTGTCAAGTCAAAATTGATGGGAGATGATTGGAAGAAAGAGTCGGCTTGGAAGGAGGAGCCTATCGTTGCTTGAGCTATTGGAGCTTCAAATTTGGGTATACACGAAGAGCCTCTCTCGGCGTGAACTGGGTTGTGTATCGAAGAACAAGGTTCCTGACGAATATTCCCAGTGTTGGGAGTCATGGGCATCCTTGATTGAAATACCAGCAGCCTGTCCGTTGGCCGGAATCCTTGGTGCGCTACTGAATGTTCATGCGATTTCGGAGACTTTCGCTGGCCCGATGATTTATATCAGCCAGCCAGGCACCAAGGTTCAGGCAAGTAGACAGTACAATAATAAGCAAGTGCAAGATTATCGATAAAATTTTGAGCGAGTAACTTCGACCGATCCGCAACATCATCCATCGTTCACTGCCCAGGAAGTGGCGTCTGATTCATCCGCTGCTGTCCGATCCTCGCAGCTTCTCGCACGACCTTGTACGCATATGCGGTCATCTGCTCTTCGTACGCAGCCAACTCAGACTCGAGATTGCCATTGCCAGCAGCGACTTTCTTGATATGGCGTCCGAGCAGAGCACCATGGCGCATTGCTAGATTGGCACCACGTCCGAGAGAGGGTGTCATGCCATGGACAGCATCGCCCAACAAAGTGACATTGGAGTGCTTGCTCAGCGGACTGGGAATGCTACTTCGCATGCGGACCACAAAGAAGGAGTCCACGTCGCCAGTGCGGACCATATCTGCCGCTTTGCTTGATGCATGTTCAAGGATTCCTGCAGCGATACTTCGAAGCTCGAGAGAGGTGGCCGTGTCGATGGTGTCCGGGAAGAGCCCATGGCAGCCTCCGACAATACAGACGGCGTAGCTGGCTTTTTTGTTCAACTGGGCCTCAGGTGCAATTTTCGCACTAGCTTCGCTGGGATCAGTGGGGAAGACGACTGATCCAAGACCCAGAAATGCTTTGCGCTGATCGGATGCAACGACGAAGATGTCTTCGAGAACTTCCTTCAGGCCAGCCTCCCGAATAGTGTCGAGCGGTAAACGTCCATAGATGGCTGTAACTCCTGCATCCATCGTCTGGGACTCCGGTGCTCTCTGACGGCGCACAGGAGAATTGATTCCATCGGCTCCTACAAGCACAGTCCCCATTGCGGAACTTCCATCCGCAAAATAAGCCGTCACTCCCTCGCTCGTACTCTCGAATCTTTCGCAACTCTTCCCAAATCTCACATACTCGTCCAATCCCGTCAGCAAGATCTGGCGCAAAGTCGCACGATCGACATTCGCATGGCCTGTGTTCTCGTCGCTCCAAACACTCGGAGGACCGTATTGATCTCTGGTCAAGATCCGCTTCACAACCTTCAACCTCTCAAGATCCATGATACTGGTATACGGCTCTGTCCAATGGGCCGTCTCTTGGAATAGACGAACGAGATTCTCGGGTAGGACTTCGCGGACTGTGTTGATGGCATCGGCGTCAAGATGTAGACGGTAGCCTTGGGCTCGAGAGAGAGGTGCTTCGTCGCGCTCAAATATCTCAAAGGGAATCGAGGATTTGAGGAGGGATTGCGCAAGGCTGAGGCCACCGAGGCCGGAGCCGATGATGAGGATTTTCATAGGGGAAGAAGACGTCCTTGAATTCAACGCTGGTGTTTGGTTTTGTCAATTCTGGCATGTTAGCGTCCCTGTCTCGTCACATTATATCGTTTCGACTTTCAAGATTGTGTATGTTGGTCCAGCTGAACGTTCACGCACTTTCGGGTTTTTCGCGGAGACCCTGGTTCGACCGAGATGCTTCAGATGTTGCTGTACGGCACGGCCTTCAAATGCTACTGATACTTAATTCAGACCAACCTGAAGCCTCCTCGGGTTTTCGGGCGTGCCTCGTAAGATATTGTAAAGTCCTTGAGGAGTTTAGACCAGACCAGCCAAAACCGGTTTGTGTGCAGCAGGCGGAGCAGTGAAGTATCGGTATCCTCAGCCTTTACAAGCCTATCGCCCCTAGCTATGGCATCCTGACGAGAAGCGGGTTGTCGTGTGCTAAAGTGCAGGCCGAGTCCAGATCGGAGTGGCTCGTCTCGAGAGCAGTTTCTTGGACGAAGACATACCTGCCGGTCACATGACGCAGTCGGTCGTTACTGCCATTGAGAACAGCGCATCAGTCTCTCCGTATTGAAAGCAAACACCATGCTACTGAGCCTGTGGATAGCTGTAGCTCCTCGTAAATATTCTCGAGATGTGCCACTTCGTTGTAGACGCCAGCCAATGTGACGGTTGAAGCCAGGAGGATCGGAAGCGACGAAGAGCAACACTCGTGACTTCGCGCTAGGGTCGTGAATGGAACCTACCATGACTTCATGCACCCGTTCCTTTCCTTTCCCTTTCTACATTCAATTCTCTCTCCCTACTCAACATGGGCTCATTCGCATCAAAAGTTCCACAAGCAACCGGCTCTGCAGCCCGCAGGTATCCAACACGATCACCGCCAACGTCCAATGCCGCTCCGCCTCCTCTGCCAGCACAACACCACCAACCCGGTCCCACGGTGAAGCCGCAACCGCGAGCAACAACCTCGCGCTCCGAGGCCATCAACCTCGACGCCTCAGATCCAGACTTTGCGCAGTCACTCCGATCGATAGGCCCTGTCCAGCCAAATCCTACCCTCTCACCGACATCCGCCTTCACTCCCAATCGGTCTGTGCGACCACAAGCACCCAACCCACGACTCAATCCCGCAATTGCAGTTCTCGATGCGCGTAGTAGGCTACAGGGCGAAGCGGATAAGGAGTTCATGGATGCGGGAAGAAGTGGACACGAGGGCCGCGAGTTCCTAGATGTATGGACGCTGCGACAAATCTTGACGTTGCGCGACCAGCGAGGGAAATCTGCTGGGGAAATTGAGCGACAGTTGGGGTTGAAGAAGGGTGTCGTGGAGAGACTTGGACATCCCGAAGTGGTGCAATTAGCTCAAGAGGTTGGTAGAGCACAGAAAGAAATCAATTGGACTTGAGGAAGCAATATGCATTGGGCGCTGCTAGCTGGAGATATCGAATACACCCTTGACTCCGAGGTGATCTGTGACCCACGGCTGATCGAACCCGAGTGTTACAATCGCTTCTTTCTCGGCTTCGTCTTCTACGCAGATGCCATCGCCAAACTTCTCAAACGACACCAACTCAAGACCGCCGCAATAGAAGACCTTGTCCATCCGACTGGTGCCGAATTGCTGCCTCAACTTTATTGCAGCTTGATGGCCCCAGGTGTGGCCCGCAGGATCCTCTTCACTTCCGCCAGATTCCAGATAGGCGTCCTTCAGCCCGTTACCCGAATGCAGCGTACGATCGAAGTCTTGGATGGCATTGAAATCGCCAGCAGCAATCGCCCCATCGACCCCAGCTGCATGCATGTACTCTGCGCAGAGCTTGATCTGCGGAGGTCGATAGGGTGGTACCAACGCCAGAGACTCTAGATGAGTGTTGCATAGCCGAATGGTCTTGTCACGCAGCTTGACGTCTACGAACAGGCCGTCCCTCTCCATACGTGTTTGGGAATAGTGGACTCTGAAACATGACGATATTGGCAGGCGGCGATCGATTAGAGAAATGGTACCGTAATGGCCCGACTGCCAGTTCGAGATGTCTACATCTGATATGGTAAAGGCAGACCGGATCCAGGGATTTGCGGCAATGTGTTCGATGTCGGATTGGAGGCACTCTTGGAGATAGATCACCTGTTCGTGGCCGAATCAGCACGTCTATCTGTGGTTCAGGAGCTGTTTCATCATCTCACAATTGCTGTAGACCCTTGACTATCACTCTCATTCACAACCTTTTGGAGATGTTGCAAGGCTCGGCTCATGCGAGACTGGGCGAAGGGGAGCATAAAATCGATGTTCCAGCTGAGTAGAGCAATTCTTGAGAGCAATGCATCTTCTGGAGGCTGTTGATTCGCCTTCCATTCGTTCATCACGAAGGTGAAGACAGGCTGAATATGTGGCGAGTCCCTAGCCCAAGGAACAGTGGCTCTTGTCTTGGACGCGACTTCCCTCAGTGACTTTTGCGCTACCTCGTCCATCGCTCTTGTTCGGCTACGCAGGGACGGTCTTCTGAATGGTGTGAGTAAGCGTGAGAGCATTCAGATGACGATAGAGAAGGAATATGGTGTTCACGGACCATCGAACACGGACGACGTTGCTCTGTTGAGTGGCGCATCGGAAAGCTTGGGTGTAGACATGCTGACAAAAGTCGAGGGTACGAAGGAGTCTTTATGATACAATGCTGGTTCTTGATGCAGTTTTCTCCTCAAGACGCCACGCTCCCAAAGATCATGCTATTCCGCTCTTTCCATGGCTTGTTTGGCAGGTAGAGTAAGTAATTCAATCACTCATCCGCCTTCAATCCACACAAGTCTGTGCCAAACACCGAATCAATCCACCAGAACAGCCTCCAATATGCGCTAGCTCTGTCCCAATCGAAAGCACCGTCTTCTCTGCGTGGGAGGGAAGAGCCGATGACTTCTCCGTAGCCAATCCATGCAAACCACGACGCTTTTGGTTGCTTTGGGGCGAGTGCGAGCTCCGCGGGAAGCACAACAGCACGAGTAGCGCCTTCAATCCTGCCTCTCCGTGGCTGCAGCTGACGGGACAATGCTTCCGAAGTTTGTAGAGCGGTACTTTGACCTGTCGGCATCTGGGTCTGCGAGCGTGAGTCGGGTTTGCTGCGCATTGTCGCCGAACTTGCTGTAGGAGAGTCCTGGTTGTTTTGTGACGTAGACCGAACGCCAGTGGTAACGGGGGCTGTAGCGGTGGCGGATGAGACGGTGGACGAGTCGTTTGGACTGCCATCGAGCGGTCGAGTCGTGGCGAATGTAGTTGGGAGCGCGTCGCTCGTGATCTGTGCCCCTGCCTGGGTTGCATACACTGGCTCATCTTTCTGTGGTCCTCTGCCTGAATATAGCTCTGCGTACACCAGGTATCCCTTGACGATGTGAGGCGACCTTGCCATTGCCAGCTCTGACGCTTGTCGTGAGTCGAAGGTGACCTTGATCCAGTGCTCACCTCCAGCATATTTGTTCTTCTTGCGCATCGCCACTCTCGAAAGGCTCTTTTGTGCTGCTTGCCGTCCCAGACTCCGCGAGATGTCGTAGCGTTGTCCAGGAGGCTGGCGGTCATAGTCTTCCAGAACCCATCCGTTTGAGACACGCTCGTAGAAGTCTATCGCTGCCCATTGAAGCTCCTCTCCAAATCCGTAGAGCAGCACCTCCGTCGGCTCGCTGTCACTTTCTGTTGCAGCAGGTGTTCTCGCTGCCGCGATTGACTGGGCTGCACTCGCATCCGCATCGCTCGATGTTTCGCGCTTTCCGTCATCTTTCGTCGCCAAGCGTCTGAGAGACCCAAATACCGCATCTTCGGCCGCAGTGTTTTCCGCCTTGATCTTGTCCTCTTCTCGTCTGGGTTCCGCTGTCTTTGATCTTGATCTGGAGGCACCGCTCCGACTTCTCCTCATGCTCCTTCCGAACGGACCCTGCTCAATCGGCGTGCTGATGCCATTCTCGTTTACACTGGTAGTCGTCGCGTAGTCGTATCCCCATGGTAATTTGCGGCCGCCGTTGTCGAGGGCTCGCTCGCTGTCGGGTACAGCATGAATTTGCATCCCATGGCGCTGGCTGCGTGGGCCGTACATATTGCGCGATCGTCCAAGAAGAGACAGATGGAGTGAGAAGCTTGTGTCAGTTCAAGTTCGAGGTGGAAGGGACGAGGATGGAGGTGTGATGTGTTGAGCGAGAGAATAAATTGTTTTTGCGGTGAATTCACTCGATCACTGGCCAACGCGCACAGACAAACGCGCCAGCTGAGAGAGCTAGTGCCATCACTTGAACCTGCCACCACTTTTCTTTCTTTCACTGCCTGTCCACTTTCCGACCTTTTCACTCAACATTGGAACATCTTACTTACAGATTCCAGGTTGCCGCCAGATATCTCATCGGCTCCTGGAATGCATGCACTAATCATTGAAGGCCGTGATTCATTCCCCTATCGTCTCCTTCAAATCTGGACCCCAACCTTTCAACCCATAGGGCCGGCTATGGGTGCGGAGCGTTTTCCTGCAGTGACAGGCCCGAATGGCGCAGAATACTATGACACCACGTCTTCAGTCTCGGAACAGACCCGAAGCGAGGTGGCAGATCGTCCCAAGAGGGCTCAGAAGACGTGGCCCTCGCCTCCGTCCCTGCTGACACCCAGCACGATGCCCGACGATTGGCACATTACTTCCTCACGCTAAGAGATGTTCCGGAGCAGGACTCCACCTCCGTCGGCGGACCTCAAGAGAAGACCGACGGAGGCAGTCTTCCATCTCCGCCGACGCATACATTTGCACCTGGTTATGGTTGTTCCACGGGCTGAAAACCCCCTGCAGCGTCGACAAGGGTTCTATAGGGCACGGCGCCAGCTCCGGTGCGGCACAATGCGCATGTGCTCCGCGCTGTTCTCCACACTCGCAGTCTCAGCAGAGGAGAAGGCTGCAGATCAAAGGTACTCAACGTTTGAAAACTGAACACGATCAACGATGCGAGAGGGCATATCTCGGATATACCACGGGGCGCCGAGGAGTTAGAATTTCTGCCGATCGTGAAGCACTGAACCCGAGTGGTGCCCTACAAGTACACAAGCCGTATTGTAACTGCAGGTCTGGGATAGATTTTTCGCTTTCCCGATCGCCCAAGTACCAACAGCTCGACGGCACGAGGCACGCGAGCATTTCGTGAAGCCATCAAGCCGTGCCTGGTACCTAGCTTGAATAATCTTCTTTCTTAGGCGTGTATATAGTAGCTCGTAAGGAAAGGTAAACAGCTGGAATGTTTTTCTCTGGTGTTAGCAAAGATGCAAAGCTGAACTCATTCTCGTCGTAATTATAACGGCTAGAACGACAAGGTGCTGTTCATATGCATGTATTCATCCAATTCGTCTTCAGTCGTCTTTAGACTGAGCGGAGCTCGGTCCGCTCTTCCCGTGCAAAAGAGTACGTACGTCACCCGAAATAGCACAGGCACGCACTTCGTACATGAACGTGTCTTTCTTTCTTCGTGTCTCACTTCAAAATCAACCTTCTTGCGCAAACGAGACAGAAGCAGTCGCCGTGAAATAAAACACCTTCACGTGCTAACACACGCTTGCTCCAGCCTCTCGCACGCTAGACGCACATGCATGCTGCGGTTTGCTATGTCTGCCTGACGAACTGCCAATAAACCAACTCACTTCGCTTCCTCAACGAATACAGTCATCACTACATCGACAACCTGAGACGTGCATCATGGCTTCCGCCACTTCTCTCAACGAATTTCTGAGCGCTGCAGCGTACCACTTCGATAAGAATCGCCCGCTGATCTTCATGGAGATTCATCTACTGCTCTCAGCGCTCTGTCCCATTTACGCCGGCGCCCACGCCTCGCTCTCACGACCGTCATCTGCTGCAAAGCCCGAGGAACGTACAGCAGACGGTGATGAGGATGAGGATGAAGAAGAGTCGACCCAGAATATGGAAGGCCTCAGCCCCAAAGACGCCGTCATTTTCCCACTCACCGCCGGAATCATTCTCTCCGGTTTGTATTTTGCCATCAAAGCCTACGGCGCGGATATGATCAACCTCTTCCTCGGCGTCTACTTTTCCTTGATCGGAACTTACTCTGTTGCCAAGCTCATCGCAGACTCCTGGAGCTTTCTTCAAAGCTTTGTCACGCCTAGCTACTACCGCGACAGCGGCAAGCTATGGAAGCTCGTCGGTGGTGGGAGAAAGGCTGTCGCCATGGTAGGTGACACTTCACGATCTACGCCTCTTCCTGGCCTCATGGGTCGCGTTCCATTGCCTGCTCCAGTCGCCTCGCTCTTGTGGCACATGCACAATCTTACGAAGCGCAAGTATGCTGTCAAAGGCTTCCTGAAAGACGCGTTCGACTTCCAGACAACTCTTACTCAACACAACGTCCTTTCTGCGCTGCTTGGTGTCACCCTGATTGGATATGCGATGTTCGTCAATAAGCCTTGGTGGCTCACCAACCTCCAGGGGTTTGCTGTCTCCTACGGTAAGTTTCCTTCCCGCATGCCTTGTGTTGAATTGTTGCTGACCCAACTTGTGCTTCTAGGTGCACTTCAGCTCATATCGCCCACCACGTTCGCAACCGGAACTCTCATCCTATCCGGCCTTTTCTTCTACGACATATGGGCTGTCTTCTTTACACCCCTCATGGTGACCGTGGCCAAGAACCTGGATGTACCCATCAAGTTGGTCTTCCCAAGACCTGGAGAGCCAGATGGACCAGACGGAGCGAGAAGCTACAGCATGCTTGGACTTGGTGACATCGTTCTCCCAGGCTTGATGATCGGCCTCGCTCTGAGATTCGATCTTTACATGTTCTACCTTCGAAAGCAAAGGACGGCAGCGACTTCGGCGAACGGGGAGAGTGAGCTTGTGAAGGCTCCATACGTACCTGTCACTGGTCACTGGGGAGACAGGTTCTGGACATCCGGAAACGCCTCTTCAGCGACTACATCAGCCTTGCCAACACATCTGCAGACCAGCTTTCCGAAGCCATACTTCCACGCCACACTGGTCGGATACTTCATCGGCATGCTGCTCACTTTGGGATTCATGACCGTATTCCAACATGCACAACCGGCACTGCTATACCTGGTTCCTTGCGTGCTTGCATTCCTCTGGGGCACTGGCCTTGCTCGAGGCGAGCTGAAACTGATGTGGGAATTCACCGAGGCCTTCAACGGAGAAGCGATTGACGAAGAGGGGGGCGGTTCTCAGAAAGACGATGCCAAGGATCATGCGACTTCCAGGTCAATTCTTGACACTCTATGGGATAAGATCTCTGGGGCAGAGAAACCAAAAGCATCCCAAAAGGACGCAGCCTCGCAGCAGGTAAAGCTGAAAGAGGATCCACCGAAGAACAAGTCAAGCACCACGTCGAAGGACAAGCAGGCTGCTCGGAAGGGAGCAGACGATACGAGCCTTTTCCGATTTGAGATCTTGAACCACTCGTCAAAGTCCGAGCACGGCACGAAGACGAAGGAACTGGATGCTACCAATGACACTGCAAAGGGGCTTGACCGCACTGATCCAGATGACACTGTTGTCGTCTCGAGCGCTGATTTCGAGCGCTAGGGACGCGCTCAAGTAGAGCTATTGTGCAACAGAGCTTTCGGCAGGAACTCGCGCACAAGAAGTTCTATTTGTTTCATACATAGCGAGAGCAGGACAGGCACATCACGTTGCCATGATTCCTGATCGAGAAGAGGTCGACAGGATATGGTACAAGGAGGTGTATTTCATAGCAAATATGGACTTTCCTTTGATAAAGGCGCGATGCTCAAAACGTCGCTCTCATCATCAACTGTTCCTTCCCCTTGTGAACTCGCATCTACTTCCATCCGCTTGAGTTCTTGTCGGCGCATTCCTTCTGCTCGCTTTCGCTGTCGTCTAGCATCGGCAGGCTCCCACTGATCAGAAGATGCAGTCTTCACGGATAGTGCTTGACGGAATCGTTCTTTTCGTTCCGCGTTCACAGTGAATCGTTGATTCGCAATATTGAGCACCGTCCGTAAATAGGCTTCAGAAACCATGGGGATGATATTGTCAGAACCGTCTCTGTAGCCGATGATGCAGTCTAGAGCCAGGCCTTGAGTGCGGACTGCTACCATAGGCGTGGGCTCGCTGCCGCATATTCCGCTGATGCCGCTCTCGCGAAAACCTGCAGCCATGGCTGCGGACTCGGCGCGTTGGGCTTGAGATAGAGAAGCTGTCAATATGTGTAGAATCTGGGAGAGGTGGTCAGCGAATGATCATTTATGATATCAATATTCGTTCGAAAGAGAGGATAGGCTAAGGAAAAGGATTGCCTGGGAAGCCTACCTTTAGGCACTTACCATCGGCTCGAACTTGAAATGTACAAATTGACGAGGGACGACATCTGATGGGTGTGAACATGCAGTCCCAGCCTCAGGCGGTGTGATGTCGAACAGCGACCAAATCTCGCCGTCCGCCTGCAGACGAGACATATCCACAGAATCGTGCGAGACGTAAAGCCATCGACCGCCTCCTTTGCCGCCTTGAGTAGCAACTAACGTGCCATCGGCAGTCTTCGAGGCGCCTTCGAGAAAGACGGCGATGCGGCCAGCACAGCTGCTGGTCGTCACAAGTCCATCTGAAGCATTGATCTCGTCGCAGAGCTCGCGAACGCCCTCGTCAACGGAGCCTTTGGGCGAGAGATCAGTGTATTCTGCATCTGGCGCTGAGAGCTGGTCGAGAATTCTGCGCTTCTTGGTGGCGAAAATGCTGGGCATGGTGGCAAGTAGAACGGGGACGGAGGTGAGAATTGAAAGCGAAGGGAAGGAGGGTATACGGCTTGGATTTTTGCTAGTGCCGTTCAGCAGCGAGCCAATCAAATCAAAAGGTCGGTTAAATGCCAATATATATGTTATTGCAAGCATAATCTCACGTCCACCCTCCCCTACAGGAGTTCCTCGGTAAAGACTGGTATCTGCGTGTAACGTTTCTGAATATCTCTCAACTCTCCAACGTCTTCAGTTCAAATCTCTCCCTCTGAGTCTCTCATGGCAACAACGCTGCTTCTCCCGGGATGATAGTACCATTGAGCACAGCTCCGCCATGAGCCTGAGCAAGCAAACCATATACCGGGTAGTACTGCTGCAGCCACGGGATAATGGTAGCCGCACCAGGAGTATCACGCCAGTCTCGCATCAAGTCACACACAATCGAGAACAGCGAGACCAATTGCACACCAGCCCTTGCCATTCTGTCGTTGGAGACATCACGAATGAACTCCGTAGTAGTGCCCGATGCTTCGACGTTCGCCCACACACTGTAGCCCTCTGCGCGAAGGGAGAGTGCCAGGAATGTGGTACCTGAAATGATCAGCTTCTCATGGAAGATCGACAAGTGAGAGGAAGAGAGCTTTGGCACATACAGACATCCGTCACGATTCCTGCCACAATGATTTGACTCTTTCCCGTCGCTCTAATGGCAGCGCGGAAATCGGCATTGTCCCAAGCGTCAACCTCTCCTTGTCGCTGGATTAGTGGCGCATCCGGGTACCTGTTGCAAGTTAACACCTCTTCTCGGTTTCTCGATTGGTTCATCAATCGTTCGACGCACATATCCAAGATCTCCTTGGGTAATGGCCCATTGGGACCGCTCTGCGCCGATGTGGTCATGACCACGGGGATGTCAAAGATTTTGCCAAGGGCCGCATGTGCCACCATAGCGTTGTGATACAGCGTGGCGTCGAAGTCCCGAGCAAGTCCATACAAGCCAGTTTGGAGGTCCAAGATGAGAAGAGCGGAATCATTCTTATTGAGACGTTCGAATGGAAACGCTTCAAGGTGATCTATTAGTGATGTTCCTGAGCGAGCGTAGTCGACACTCACAATCAGCGATGCAGGTTTGCAGCATGCCTGCTATGGCAAGGAGAATAGTGAGGGTGAGCTTCATGTTGTCGGAACGATGGCGTTGATCGATTTGATGTTCGTTTGTTTGGCCAGCAGGAACTCACCATGGACTGGCAGATGGCGAGTTCTTATAGTCCGGTCCTTCATTGCTTGCAGTGCCAATTTAGCACGCTCAAAGACGGCGACGTACAAGTGAACTGCCTTCATTGGGAAGCATTGCATAAGATCTTCCAAATGACCTCTGAGCTAAAAGCCTTTCTGACGACCAAAAGATCGTTATGGCCAGGAACGATGCGTAGTAATCACTTCGGACGAGCAGTTGTGTCTTGCTTATTACGCATTGATGCTGAAGCGCCCGTGATGTCTCGTAAGCGGTCTGTCAGCTGCGTTCCACGTGAGAGGTGGAAAGTGTCTTGGCAGCATGGGTAGCTGTGAAGAACGAGGAGAGCTGGAGATTGGCAATGGCACAGCTTCGGGTGATACCTTTGAGGTCGCGAATCATCATTCCTCGTCGTCTTCTTCTTCTTCTTCCTCCTCCTCCTCATTCTCGTCATCACTTTGCTGCCGCTCCGATTTTCTCTTCTTTCTCGTCTTCGCGGCTGGCGGTTGTGCGTCTCGCGTTTCCGCTTGTGGGCGATCAGCAACGCCCAAAGACCTCTCAATCTTTCTCTCGAGCTCTCTTTCATCTGCTTCGTCTCCCGAACGGCCATAAACTCGGAGGACCAGCCCTTTGACGCCATCATCGCCGACCTCAACTTTGCCTCTTGGACCAAGCACCCAGTAGACATCGTCCTCTCCGGTACCTGTACTCTCTTTGATTTTGATGATGTAGCCGTCCTTTTCCAGCCGCTTCATGAGCTTCGGTGTCTCCTCGTAGCCTGTGATTGGTGTTCGGTCTTCCATGCCCAGCTTCTTGATAACGCGATCCATTTTCACGTCTGGTAAAGTTCCGCCTGACAAGCGTATCATGGCAACCAGCATGGTATATATGGCTGTGTACGAGCTATCTTCCGCTGCGGTGGGAGCGGCTGGAGGCTGGAGGATCCTGGGATCTCTGAATTCAGAGGGCAAGATCGAAATCACTTGCCATGAGATTGACCCTGTTTTGGCCTGTGAAGTCGACTTTTGGGCGGCTTCTGTGTTTAAGCATTCATATCAGGGTATTCCGAGCATATTCAAACATACCTCTCTTTTGCTGCATCGTGAGCTTTTCCCTGGCCGGCATTTCAACCATCTGCATGCCGAATACCACCTCTAGACTCAGCTGCGCCTTGGACCACACTTGTTTGAATTGTCGGGTATTGGTTCCAAGCACCTTCTCAGTAATATCCGCTCTTCGGATCGGTCTTCGCTGAAACTCGCAGGCTAGTGCGAGTCGTACCAGCTTCTTGGACATCTCATCGACGGTCTCGCTATGGTTCTGCCCGGTAGTCCCTGCATCATAGTCGTCGTTCTCGATGTCGGAGGCATGTTGTGTTCGTCGGCGCTGGGTTTGGGCTTCTGGTGAGGCTTCTGGTGACTCGACATCATCGTCAGGCTCCTGGTCGCCATATTAGCCATATTCAGAGACCTGACACAGCATACCTACGGCTCGTCTCTTTCTACTCTGTACGCGAGGCATCGAAGGAGTTTGGTAGCGGTGTCGGTGGGTATGTCGAAGTGATGGTCGCGCTTTCCCATCGAACGACGCGAAGCGCGTCGCAATCGTTAGCGCCAAATCACCGATACGAGTCCGAGAGCTTGTGAAAGTCAAGTTCGAACTCCAGCTTCTTCAGTCGTCACTATCGCGAGCAAGATCATTACTCCAAGACAACTCTACCAGAGACCACACAAAATGGTAAGAACAGAGGGACTGCCCTCAATCCTCGCTGTACCAGCTAACATCCCCTAGGCCGATAAGCTCCGCACCCAGCAGCAGCTCGAGTCGCTTCAGAACAAATACATCGGCACTGGTCATGCGGACACCACCAAACACGAGTGGACGTCGAACATCGCACGAGACTCATACGCAAGCTATCAAGGCCACCCGCCGCTTCTTCACTACATGTCGATTGGAATGGGAATGTCTATGGAAAAGGTGCGACTGCATTGCATGGAGAAGATGGTTTTGCCTGTTGGGCCGGCACCGGTGGTGGAAGAATGAATGGAAAGAATTGGATGCAACATAATGGAACGTTTAGTCGTCAACAATGGACACCCCTCGAAGATCTGGAGAGAAAGACCGCGGCAGCGGGTGGATGCCTCCAAATCCCATTGACACAGAATGGTACTGGACCATGGCTGGGAATCAGCTCGACTGCGCAAATCGGTAAGTTGAAGGATATAAATGCAGGACACTCATGGCGGACAGAGGAGGTGACTGGACTGTGGATCATGTGTCGTCCTAGGACTGCTCCTGGGAGGTTTGGCCGCTAAACGAGAGCAAGTACTCAGAGTGAGCAAATGCGTTGATGGTGGAATGGAGTTTATTATTCCAGCTATGATACGCCCCTCGTCTTTGTCCGACTGTCTCATGAATCACGGCGTGCGAGTAATCGCTTGAAGACAAACGTAGTCACGGCCTACGACCACTTCGTGCCTGTTAGAGACATAGCCTTTGAGTCAGGCGGCAGAGTCAAAGTTTTCGAGCAATTTTGACTCGAACGACTCGGTAATGTGGAGTCTCAAGGCCAAACCTGTCTCAAAACATTGAGAGCACACGTGAATGTGAGCTTGGGGCCTCTGATGGGGAGTAGCAAACAGCCGGCCTGAAGGTTTGATTCCAACAAACGAGTTCAAGGTCTTGAAGTCCTCCTGCGTCGAGTACTTGAAACTGGTGCTCAAGCTACTTGCTGTTGCAAGCTAGCTCTTTCAGGTAGCTGCCAGTACATCGTCCGAGATAGAGGCAGCCCAGCCCTCTTGCACCATACGGCCCATGACGTCCGGGATCAAAATGTCCTTGCGGAATCGCTCTGCTTGTAGCAATTCTAAAACGCGTAGCGTCGGGCCTGGGTATCTGTAGACGTCAGTCAGCATGAGATACTGAGTTCGAGCAAATATCCCACACTCACTGGAGGTAGCGAAGGTACTTTGGTTGTCGAAAATACTGCAAGTAATCCAGGTACGCTATGAATTCCTCGTTGTCGAGTAGCTTTTGCGCGGCCAGGTGGTGTAGATATTCGGGATTCGACAACATTTGGACGAACTGAGAGTTGCTTTTGTCAGTGTAGCTCAAATCATAAGACACATCTGTAACCGCTTGCACGTGCTCGCCGGAGAGAAGAGGAGAGTGATTGGGATCGTCGCACTGACCTCGAGCTCGATCACGAATCTGTCGTAGCCGCCATAGCGCATGTCCGAAGTAGATGAGGGCAGGCCAGCTGAGGCGTCTACTGTACCAGTTGACCGGACGGCGTCGGCCATAGCTTCGTGAAGTGGGCGGGGAGAGACCGGTGTGGATGTGTGCAGCGTGTAGGAGTAATTGTTGACCTTCGTAGAAGGGTCGAGAGAGGTCATTGGCTCTAGAACAGACTTGCGGATGGCGGTTGGCTGCCGTGCCGCCTCCACGTCCAAACCGTCAGGCTAGCGCAGAGGAGTGCCAACGGTTGCTGAGGGACGGAGACCCTGGAGATGATGATGCGGTGGGGAAAAGCAACCAAGTCGGTCAAGAACTCTGGCTGATGACGAGAACACCAGGAACCTGGTAGAAGTAGAATAAGGCGTGTTTCGGCCACGTTGTTTCAGGGCACGCTTGGATCATTCATCCAGAATCAAACTTTTCAGCTTTCACCACGAGCTGGGGCTTTGCGGTAGCTTGAAAAGGGCGTCGGGTCTCGTGCTGTCGCGCAGGACGTCTGCAGATGTAGTAAGTTACTTGGTATAGCACCGTCAAGAAAAAGTCGTCGATTGCCTCGGCAGTGTTTGCTTGTTTACTTAGAGAAATCGACACGACGGCAGGCCGGGAAGAAGATCAGCTGCGCAGGGACAGACGGGTCTAGTGTCGCTGGGCAAGAGCGCCATCATCATCCCCAAATCAACACTTCTCCCGCCCACCACTGACCTACTCCCATCGACCGCCTCCAACAATTGCCCGGCCACCGCTCTTCTCCTCCTGCGGCCATATCAGCAAGTGGACACCTCACTAGTGCAACATCACACACGCAGCAGCGCTACACGGGAATCACCACCAGCATAGCATCCGCACTGAGCTCAGGCACAGGGGCTCCAGTACACATACACACCACGGCATAGCACTGCATTCCATCCGCGGGCTCGCTTGCAGTCCGCTCATCACACGCGCCCTGACGCCTCGCCAGCTGATCCCTCCGCCTGGCAAACCGTCGCCTGCGCATCTCTGCCTCCCTGAGCTGCAATTGTTTCACCCGGAAGCATCTCGAACCCGCTCCACCACTATAAAAGAAACGGCCCCGGCGGCGCGCCCTCTGCACATCGCGCAATCGCAGCCAAATCATCGTCCAGCGATAACACTGACGCCATGGCCGGCACCACCGCTCCGCCTGGTATGTATAACAGTCCCCGCAGCAGGCCACGCTTCTCCTGTTTCATCTTGCGCATCCCGTGCGACTGTCAACACCGGTTTTACTGATCATTGCGCGCGTGTCCTAGGCTTGACGCTGAACTTCCCCTCAAACCTCTCCTCCAACAACCCTTTCCGCAACCGCGCGACAACTCCCTCCCCGCGCCATTCTCCCTTCACCGAGAATCCTCCAATGCGCCCGATCTCGAACAACCCTTTCCTCGACGCCAGCGAAATGTCGACTGCCGCCAGCCGGCCGAGTAACGGCATGGCGAATGGACGTGCAAACAATACAACTATTCCAGATGACATCTTTGTAAGTGGACCTAGCTCTTGCCTCCACTCCGCACCTCCCCCTGCTCTCTTCCGCAAGCTTGTGTGACCCAGAATTTGATCGCTGCCCAATTTTGCATACATCATCTTCCTGTGCCAACAATTTCTCCTGAACACCGCATCGATCATGGAGCGATTTAAGCAATTCAACGCATTGTTCGCTAACTTCCCGACGTTGCAGGGCGAGCTGTCTTTGCTCGATAAACCGGCGACAAACGGTAAGCGTCGCCAATGCCTGATAGCACGGAACTGGATCGTGACACTGACACGCTCACCTCAAAGACTCGCGACAAGCAATGGACGCTGCGCCGATTCGTGCAGGCACTCTGCCAGTGCAAGGCAATCGGCCACCTTATGACGCCCGCCGTGCACCGCCGCGCCCACCACGGGGTCCAGACAGCCCCGTTAAGCGCGATGCCCGACCTCCTCAATTGCAACGGCGCGCATCCGAATCATCCATCATGGAGAAGGACAGCAGACCTCGCACGGACCGGGACCGTGAACGCGATCGAGAGCGGGCTAGAGAAGGCCGACCTCCCCGCACAGAGTCAGAAGAACGACGTCGACGAGAGAGGCGCCGGGAGCGCGAAGAGCGCCATAAGAGAGAGAAAGAAAAGGTCCGCAGCGGTGACAAGCGGACTAGAAAGCCGCAGGGATTGGACATCATCGACAAGCTCGATGTGACTGGCATCTATGGGCAAGGACGTATGTTTCAACTCACCTCGTGTGCGTGCGTGCGTGTTACTGATGAGGTGCAGTGTTCCATCACGACGGCCCATTTGACGCGTGCAACCCGCACCGCAATGCGAAGAAGGACCGACGAGCGCCAATGCAAGCGTTCCCAGCTGACTCCGCCAACATGGCACTTGGAGGTTCTGGTCCCCTCAATTCCCAATTGGACCTGGACCGTTTCCACGGCCGAGGAGTAGAGGGCTTTTCCGAATACGCCGCAACGAGGAAAGCAACCACGAACCTGGTTGATCCGACTTCCAAGACTGAGCCTGTGCATGGAGAGGAGTCCTACGGCCTGGGTACTTCAACTTTCCTCGAGGGTGCTCCAGCCAGCAAGAGCGCTCTCCAACGAAGAGACTCCGAAGATCCTGCTTACGAAGTAGGCGGCGGTTTGTCGAGGAAGAAGTCTCTTGCTCAGCGATTCCGCGGAATGTCTGGCTCCCGCCGATACCCGCCCAATGTTAATCCGCGCAGCTCCAGCGATATGGACAGCCCACCGTCATCAGCTCAACAAACAAAAGCCGTCAGTGCTGGTGGCCCTTCTCGAGCCAAATACAACAAGGAAAATGAGACGAATCCGTTCGAGAACGACTATGAGGCCGCTTTCGATAAGAAAGGCACGCAAATTCGAATTGCGGAGCAAGAACGACCATCAGCTGGTCGTCCGCGAGCGCCAAGCAGTCCTAACGGCCTCACACGGACCGTGACCGCGGACGGCGTCAACCGAGGACGAGGCAGTAGCAATGACGAGGACCGACCCAGCGGAGGAGGTTTCTTGAACCGTATGAAGTCTCTCAAGGGTGGTCCACGGCGAGCACGGAATGATGCATAAGACATCTTTGGAAGAGTAGCATCAATCATGGGTCCATTTATGCAGATGGAGATTGCTACGCACGAGCAAGTGCACGATGGAATGTTTGGAGATTGCAGGCATGCCTGGATGAACCAGCTTTGAACTCGGTCTGGCACGCTAATAATGGACTGAAGTGCCGGCACTTGGACCGAATAGGACTGCTTGAGCTGTCCGCCAATCACTAAGAAGTCTCTTATACTACATAGTCACAAAAGCAAGCTTCGCAATCATCCTTTCGAAGTTCTTCGGCAAGTCTGTGATCACGCGAAATTTTGGCAGGTGGGGTATCATTTATCACGGCCTGGCGCCATACCAGTAACTCCCCTGAAACAATCAAAGAGTGCACGAAAGAGCGCCGTAGAGGCTCAATTCTCCCGCCATTCGCGCGTGCATGCCGTGCACTTATAGAAGCTCGTCGAGGGCTCGTCCGCACTTCGAATCTGGACCTGTCGAAAGTACGCCTTGCGATTGTCGCACCCGTCATTCGCACATTTGACTATTTGCAAGAACATTAGCCTATCTCCTCTTCTCAAGAATCAAAAGCAAGTGAAGAGTTTGATTCATACCATCTGTCGTATCGACATTCTTCCAGCTGTCGGCGCCACCGAGAATGTCTTCGACGGGTTTGAGTGTCATTGATTTGCGCTCGAAGTAGCGTCGGTCGAGAACCATTTGGTATGGGCAGGTGCGGCATTCGAATCGGTTCTTATCGGCGTTGTGTTCTTCGCCCGGGCTGCAGTGCGAGGAGGGGATGGTGGTTATTATGAGCATGTTGCTGCAGGAGGGGCAGACTGATGATGTTAAATTGTGGGGTGATGGGATTAGGGCAGATGCACTTACAAAGCAGCATGGTGTAGGTGGTGTGGGTGTGTTTGTGTTTCTTGGGCAATGGATTAAGAGGTTTTTGAAGAAGGTCGGCGGTGCATGTGAGAATTATGGAAAGTGCATGTGGGTGAGTAAGTGAATCTCAAAAATGCAAGGCAAGCAAGCACGGTCCTGACGGCGATCGGCGGCTCGCTCCTCACGTCTCGACCAATCGTAGCGGGGTCATGCTCACTTCACCTATTCGCATCTCGCGGTTTCATAGCAGCCTGAAACACGGCCACACCTCGTCGTCAGCACCTCGCTGTTGGACTAACACATCCCGACAGAATTTGGATACTCTCTCCCTCCTCCCTTCAACACTGCTGGCAATAATCCCGCCTCCCCCGATACGCCCACCATGGCCTCCGACGAAGGCGCCTCCCCCCGCGAACAACTAATCGAAGCCTGCCGGCGCAACAACACAACCCTCCTCAGCGACCTCCTCGCCTCCAAACCCTTCTCCTCCTCCCCAGACGCAATCGCCACCTTCCTCAACACCACCACCGACGCCCTCGGCTCCAGCGCCCTTCACGTAGCCGCCCAATACGGCTCCTACGAGATCCTGGACTTGATCCTCGACCAAGAAGGCGTCGAGATAGACGGCCAAGAACGCAGAGAGGGCGACACGTGCTTGCATCAAGCGGTGCGGTATGCGAATAGGTTAGACAAGGCGGATTGGGAGCATGGGAAGGCTGTGGTGGATATTTTGATTGATGCGGGTTGTGATCCGAGGTAGGTGGACAGGAACATAACATATATATGGTATTGGAGAGCAAGAACGCTGACGGACAATTCAAGGATACGGAATAAAGCCAAACTGAAGCCCGTCGACCTGGTGGATCCCCGAAATACAGAGCTCCGGTCTGTCTTGCAGAAAGGGGAGCTGACGATACAGATGACGAACGATATTGTCGACGAGGACGAAGATGATGCGCCTGATGGTCCTGGCAGCCAGAGCGATTGATCCCTGCTGAAGAAGCACTGGGTTTGCATAGCGTTGGCGTTACATTTACAGATGAGGAGGCGAGATCCGTCACGAAAGTGAGGTTGCTTGCTTTGCGATCGTACTATATGTACTTTCAAAGCATTGGGGACGCATGTCCCATTGTTGAGTGGCCGTGCAATCTACACATACCGATGATTTGCGCTTTCGGGTTCCTGCCAGCAGAGCTCCCGCTGGCAACACGCTGTGCCTGGTGTGAAAGACTTGCTTCCGTCTTTCGCCCGAGGCTGCACCCTGAGGATTAGTATAGAGAGATTCGAAGAAGACGAGCCGAATTGTCTTGTGAATGTGCGCAATTGAAATTTACACGAGCTATACATTACACACCATGTGCCTTTTTTCCTTCGCCAGGCCCGACTTTTATGTGAACATTGGTCGTGTGTCCATTTCCCTTCCAGAAAAACAGCAAACACCAAGATTTTTGGCGAGCAAGGCCAGCGCTACACATAATTTCGTGATATGGTGCGCTGACAGATTTGTGAAGAAGGTCAAATGCGATTCTCGGCCACGAAAGGCCGAAGCAAAGTGTTCTTGTGGGAGGTCACATGTCCTCGGTAAAGCGACTATGTGTTTCGCTTCGATCGAACATTGCGGCTGCAGCGTTGGGAGCGTGACCAGTCGCAGGTGACATTGCATATGGTCCGCCGTGGTGAACAATCTGTGGCTGTCGCTCGGGCCCTGGAGACATGGCGATGAGCTCCCCCTCACTGGCGGGTGATACAGACCGTGCAGCTTCACCGGAGCCTCCGTAGAAGCCCTCGCTGTCCCGATAGAACGATGTTTCGCGTAAATTGCTGTCCATGTCTGGACTTCTTAGGGGCATTTGCGGTGGAGGTGGACGAGTTCCAACGCTACCCGTGCCTTCGCTGAAAGCAGAGGGCAGCTTTCGTCCGGACACTCGTGTGAAGCCACGCTCAGACGGCTCTGATCCTTCTGTGCTTCGATTTTGGGGTCGAAAGAATGCTGGTAGCGCAGCCATTATCGGTACCAATCCCGCACGTTCAGCCATACCCGGCCCACGAGAGGTATCAGGAGCTCCGTCGCCATCTGGTGAATCCACGGACCCTGGGGGCAGAGCTTGATGGCCCATTTGTCCTTTCCGTCGGTACCATCTGACAAAAAGCATTGCAATCAGTAATACAACTGCAAGCCCAGCCGCACCACCGACTACTCCGCCAGCGATGGTTCCAGCCGGCGGCGTGCTGTCGTTGTTACCCCCACTTCCATCCGTCGATGACGTACTGCTGGTTGTCGGTACCACATACGACGCAGTGCCTCCAGCGGGGATTCCGGGAGGCGCAACAGTGGCAATGGCGGTGACTGTGCTTGGTTCGATATCCGAGGATGTCGAGAGAGAAGTGGTCTCAGTGCTGACCTTGGAAGTGGAAGAAGTCCTCGAACTTGATCTGCTCGACGACGCTGAGATGGAAGGAATCGTGAATACCTCGCCATCCGACAGCGTGGTCGTGTATGCACCGGTGTGCCTGGGTAGAGCTGACACCTCTCCATCAGAAAGAGTGACAAAGAAATAGAGACCAGTGTCTGTCGACGTTGGCCCTGTTCCGATCGATGTGGTTCCAGATGAGGTAGCACTGACGTTCGCTAGTAATAATCAGCATTTGTGTTAGACTCGTTTGCAATAGCTCTGAGACCGACCTGACGTTGTTAGATTCGCGGAGAAAACTGTGAGTCCTGTCGTCGAAGATGATGATGCAGTCACGAAAGTGGATGTAACGTTGCTGGAAGACGTAGGGATCGTGCTTGACGGGACGGAGATGTCACTCGACGAGCTTTCAGAATATGAGGAGTTCCTCGTTGTCGTTGTCGTCGTTGTGGTAGTCGAGGTACTCGATACCGATGCAATATCTGTGGTCGTCGATGATACACCAACAGGAATAAGACTCCCTGGAAGGGAAGCACTTGCGGTTATGGAGACGGAGATGGACCCCGATGCATAGCTAGTTACGCTGGAAATGACCGAGTCGATGGCGGACTCGACGCTGTTCAACAACGTCCCTTGTCGGGCTACCAAGACATTGTAGTCTTCAATGCCTCCGACAGCGGGGAGCGGTATCCGTGTCGTCGCCTGTTCTGTGTTGCCAGACGATGTGGGCCATGGAGGGGCCAAGGCCGAGTGAGTCGATAGAGATTCGACGGCGTGCGCAAACGATGGGGAGTTCTCCGGGGAGAGTGTGCTGTTGTCCAGGAGGGACGTACTGTCCGAAGTCGATTCGGTTTTCCGCCGCTTGGGGGGAGGTGCCATGGCCACGTCCACGTCCACGTCCACGTCCATACAGTTACTGCCGCGGCCTGAACAGGTTTAAGCTGATATCGTTGGACGGCAGTCGCCGAATGTGAAGGGTGCTTCTTGTCCCAAATTGGGATGTTCCCAGTAGCAACCTCTTTCTCTAATTGGAATTTGCGCCGGGAGCAGGAAGTCGAGGCGGGCAGGCGTTGTATGGCGAAGGAGCGGACGTCTTCGCAGAAGCTCGGAGGGGCGATTCAGTAGGAACGAGTGGACGTCGGCCAGAGACCGACAGGGCGATTTGGGGCAGCGCAGCTGTCGCGGGCAGAGGACTGAGCGAGTGAGGTTGAGGCTGGCAGCCAAGCAACAGAGTATATCGCAGCAGGCGATGGTAGGAATGGTGGAGGGCGCCGTTGGAGACGTTGCAGGCGTGCAATTTCGGCGGGAGTATTAGTAGCTAGACAAGGAGAGGCTCATGGCAGATGTCGGGAGCGGCCGCTGGGGACATCCCACAGCACAGCGGCGCAGAGGCGGGGAGGAGGGAGAAGAGGGAGTTGGGGAGAGAGTGTGTGTCGTGAAGAAGGGAGTCTCTCTCATGTCGCCCTGCAGCAGGCGGAGCACAGGCGTAGTACGAGGTAGGGGATTCAAGGTGGAGGAGGCTAGCCGTCTTCTCGCACTCTGCCTCGAAGCGAATGGGAGGGAGCGCCGCAACGGGCATGGCGAGCCTGCACGCCCAAAGCCAATTTCACGAGCCGCGCATCACACATTTCACTGAACATGCCCGTCCCTGTCTGTCTTTGTTCGACAGCAGCAACAACAATCGTGTCAAGTGACACGGCCGACAACCTCGCGTGCGTGGTGCGTGGCCACCGCAGCCCAGTGAAATACATGCAGGGCTGCCGTGCTTGCACTCTCCCCGAATGCCTTGCTGTCTCTCCTTTTGCGGTATCCTCGAAGCGCGAACACATGCCTCGTACATACACTGGGAGGATACGCGCAGGATTCTGGCACTAGTGGGCAGGAACTCTGCTCTGCACGAAATCATAGCCGGTATTACGATTCAACGCACGACTCGCCAAACTCCGCCCTCGATCCTGAATCCTCTGCTTCTGCCCACCATCGCTCCTGCTCCTTCGTGCCACCATCTCACGACAGTCTGCACCTGCACCTGTCGGCAACGCCCAGCCGGTCGCACTTCCCTCGACCGCCTGCCTCGCTCTTTACATGTACTTCGCTTCACATGTGCGCATACAGGACTCCACAGGACTATCGATTCAATCTTGTTGCACGTCTACTTTCGATCAACTCTCCCTGCACGCCATGCTCCTGCCTTATATTGCCTGACCAGGGTATGCGCGCCTCAATCTGCCGCTGCCCGGCATCTCCTCGTCGAACCGACGTCCGTGGCAGCGCTCCAACCTGCTTCCCGTCTCGAAAAGGCACACTCCTCCGTCGACCGCATTCATCACTCCCATCCTGTTTCACCCCCGACATCCCCCGCCACGTGTTGCTTGGTTGATGTTGAACTCGCGAGAAGCACAGCCGCTGCCTGACCCGACGTCCACCTTCAGTACTTGGCCTCATCGAAGCCGTTTCCTGGCCTCCGGAGCACTATCCCTTAGCATCAGAGGCCTTGACTGGATTGTGTACTGCGCGAGAACAACAAGTTACTGCTTGAGAGCCGTTTAGTTCGATCTCGGAGCCGCCATGGACAGACCCGGGAAATAGAACGTCGACCGATTTACGCTGGCATCCTGCTGCGAACCCTAGTTTTGAACCCGTACATAGAGCCCGAGCGTTGTTTCGAAGATCGATGACACCTTCACCTGGGCCACGACATCTGGAATGTTTGAAGCTTGTTCTGGCTGAATATCAATTACCCTGCATGACGACAGTCCACCAGCGACACGCGCATCTTATAATACAATACTGTCTAGCATGTTCCCAATGTTGGTCACGAAAGTGCAACCGAATGCCAACCTAACACACTGATATCGATTACCTGTCGTGACGTCCGTATGACCTGACTGTCCCTAGCTACCAAGCATCAACAAGCAGCGCGGTCTGCTGGCACCAATGTTTCGCTTCTCCTCAAAGCTCGCTTTTCAGAACAATTCTCGAACAGTGTTCCGCCCAAGTCACCAGAGATCGTACGTATCCAACATGAACGCAGCAATCAACGCAGTACAGACGACCATCTCGGAGAATTTCGGTGGCATAGCTCAGAAGGCTGCTCCAGCAGCTACCACTTTCTCACGCGATGAAATTCCGGACCTTAGCGGCAAGGTCGCTGTTGTGACAGGTGGCAGCGAAGGTACGAGAGATGACACTAACGAGGCGTATACATCTGCTGACCTCTAATGAGGTATTGGGTACGGCTGCACATACACCCTTCTCTCCAAGAACATTTCGAAAGTGTTCGTCCTGTCTGTGTCGAAGGACGTCGTTGACTCCGCGAAAACTGCGGTGGCGAAGGAGCTGGGCGAAGAAAAAGCGTCCAGGACGACATGGCTACAGTGTGACTTGAGCGATTGGAAGCGTGTGGTTGAAGTGGCCAAGCAGATAACAGACTCCACGGATCGCCTGGACGGTCAGTCAAAAACACCCTTCCCTTCAGACGTATCAAAACTGACGGCTTCCAGTGTTGATCAACAATGCTGGCAGAGGAATCATGACCCACCAGCTCACGGACTATGGAGTCGATCGACACATGGCAGTGAACCATATGGGACATGCTGTCTTGACCTCTGAACTGCTTCCTCTCCTCAAATCCACGGCAGAGAAGGGCGATTTCGTACGCATCGTGAACCAGGCATCGAACGCCCACCAAGGAACTCCAAAGGAGACCGAATTCGCAAGCCTGGACGAGCTGAACCAAGATCTTGGTCCCAATGGCAACTACGGTCGCTCAAAACTGGCCGCGATCCTCTACAGCAGATATCTCGCCAAAACGCTGACTAGCAAGCATCCCAAATTGTTGGCCAATGCTAGTCATCCAGGCTTCGTATCGACGAAGCAGTCCAAAGAAGACATCCATGAACCCTATCCTTTGGCCGGCTACGGTTTGAGTGTCTTGATGGAACCGTTCAAGAAGGATCAGTGGGAAGGTTCGCTTTCAGCTCTGTATGCTGCAACGGTCACGCAGCGGTCTGGAGAGTACATCTGTCCACCTGCTGCACCGGAGTCTGGCAGTGAGCAGTCGCAGAATGAGCAGCTTGGAGAGAATTTAATGGAACTGACCAAGGAAGTGGTCAAGGAGAAGAGTGGGATCGAGGTTCATGCGAGCTAAGAAACCTGCGAACATGAAAGCGGAGTCTGTCATACCTGTTGGAGGTAATTTGGCACCAAAACCCTGGGTATCCGGTGAATTAGGGGGCAAAATGGTTCATTTATCGTGAATAGGGAATGCTCCAACGCAATTATTCCTCTGGGCTCGGCTCATTCTTGGAATAGGATGGGTTCGAGGGTTCAGGTTGCCCGATGACCCCACCCGGCAAAGTCGAGCGGCAGACTTGATTTCTCAGGCCAACTGAACATTTACCTTGATTTCTCACACTAACTAATCCTTTCGCTAAGCTCCTCTCTCTAACTCACACTACAAGGGTGATGCGACAGCGATAAAAGGTCATACATACATGACTTCGAGAGGAACCATTTCGTATAGCGAAAGTTCTTCAACAACTCATCCTACATCAGCCGCCACCGAATATGTCACAATCCTCATCTCTGCCCAATAGCAATGGCATCTCCAGTGGCTCAACAGCTGCCATTGAGACGACTTTTCTGGTCATTGGTGCGGGTCCTGCAGGCGCCTCTTTGGCCTGCTTTCTTGCCTCGTATGGAATGAAAGGTATCATGGTTTCGGCTGCTCCAGGCACGGCCAAGGAACCTCGAGCACAGTAAGTCCGACACGCAAAAGCGAAAATGCCCAGTTCGTTGGCTTACGCTCTTCGGGAAAGCATCACAAACGCGGCGGCCCTCGAATGTCTGCGAGACATTGGCCTGGAAGAAGAAGCGATCAAGAACAGCACTCCCGGAGAGTGCATGCAACATACTCGATGGTGCTCTTCCATGGCCGGCGAGGAGTTTGGACGAATCTATTCGTGGGGCAATCAGCCTGATCGAAAAGGCGACTACGATGCGGCGTCTCCCTGTCGCCATGTTGACCTGCCTCAGACGCTGCTCGAGCCGATATTGGTCAAGCATGCGGTGGCGAATGGATGGCATGTCCGGTTTGATTCCACATTTGTTCAGTATGAGCGAGAGTCGGACAACGGACCGATCACGTCGACGATCAGGGATACTTTGACGGGCCAGACCTATACCGTGAGGTCGAGATATCTATTTGGTTGTGATGGTGCCAGGAGCCAGGTAATCAAGCAGCTGGACATTCCTCTCATTAAGGAACCTGGACAAGGTCTTGCGCTGAATATCCTGGTTGACGCGGATCTTTCCAGGCATATGGAGCATCGTACTGGTAACTTACATTGGATCTTGACGCCCGAGATTGAACATCCGCCTTGGGGTTGGGCGTGTGTTCTCCGGATGGTGAAAGCTTGGAATCAGTGGATGTGTGAGTATCCATTCCATTTGACAAGTGCAGACAGCTGCTGATCCTGCGAAAGTCATCATTTTTCCCGAGCCAGGTTTCCAGGACTTCGGCATAAGGCCATCCAATGAGGAATACGAGAAGCGAATTCGAGAATGGATAGGAGATGATGAGATCCCGATCAAGGTTGTGGACACTGCAAAGTGGTATATCAACGAGATCGTTGCAGAGAGATACAGTGACGGGAACATCTTCTGTCTAGGAGACTCTGTACATCGACACCCGCCTTTGAATGGTCTTGGATCCAATACCTGTGTTCAAGATGCATGGAACTTGGCATGGAAGCTGGCTTATGTTGCGCGTGGCCTCGCAAGTCCAAGTTTGCTGGACTCGTTCAGTGTTGAGCGCCAACCTATTGGAGCTGGGGTGGTAAAACGGGCCAACCAAGGACTCCGGGATCACGTCGCCGTGTGGGAAGCAATCGGTGCCACAGATCCGGATATCAAAGAGCGCAGCAGGCAACATGTCGAGCTCTCAGCTACCACGGAAGCAGGCAGGGTCAGGAGAGAGCGATTACGAAAGGCGATTGCGTATACCGGCCATGAATTTGCCGGCGTAGGCGTGGAGATGAATCAGCGATACGATTCCGACGCCATATATCTGAAGGAGGAGAAAACTCAGCGACCGGCGCCCCCAGAGGACGAGGTTCTTCAATACCAGATCTCGACGTACCCCGGCTCGCGCGTCCCTCATGCGTGGTTGAATAAGAGGTGCCCAGTCAAGCCCATCAGCACCATTGATCTCGCAGGCCACGGCTCATTTTGCCTGCTGACGGGTCCAGGAGGCGACGCTTGGAAAGTAGCGGCTGAAAGAGGTAGCACCGTGCTTGGAGTGGACATCAATGCCTATAGCATTGGATGGAAACAGGACTTCGAGGATGTGTATTCCGACTGGTCCCAGCGAAGAGAAGTTCAAGAAGACGGATGTGTTCTGCTACGACCAGACAGAACTGTATGTTGGCGGAGCATGAAAATGCGCGAAGACTGCGAACAAGCCTTAGTAAAGGTGTTAAGATCAGTGCTAGGCCGAGATAAATAGCGCAAAATCAGCAACTTTCGCATGCCAAATCCGGCCCAGCCCCGGCATCCAAATCTTATCCCTACAAGCCCCATACTCTCTACCTCACCCATCGAACGGTGAGCCGTGCCAATCAACTTGGTGGCATAAGAGGTACGGCGCACCGATCTCGTAACAAAGAAGCCAGAAACATTGCGGAAGATTGATGCTCGGTGCGTGTGATAAGTGCATGTACCGTTGGGTTAAAGTTCCTTATTGAAATTGAGTCCATTGAACATTGAGCGTCTTTGATCGTTATAAACCTCGAAGACTTTCGCTTTACTTGCGCGGTCACCCCTGAGCGGGGGGAAAGGGCCGGGGGAAAGGGGGGAAGGCTAGGGCCGGGCTGATTGGTATGGGGTTTTCGTTTTGCTCTGTTTGGGCTGGATTTCTTTTCTCTTGGTGGTGTTTGGGGAGACCTATTCGAACGTACCTTTCAAGTCGGACACATGTGTCCGCTCTGCACGTGCATCACTAATATCATAAGCCCTATTGCGCCGACAAGTGTAGCATGAGACGGTGGAGGTTGGGCAGAGCGAATTCGCAGCATCTCGAGAATCTGATAGTAATACCAGGGCCACCAGCACGAATCATGTGAATGCTATGATGGATTTGGTATGCCGCCTCTGTTCTCACTGTCGGGAAGATCTGACTGTGCTCAGCATTCGAGTGCATCCACTCTTCGAAAGAAACCACCCAAGATATGCCACCTCGATTCGAACCCCACCCAAAATCTGCTCAAACCTCAAAGTCCTTATACCCTTCAAGTAAACCATTCGACTGCTTCGTAACCACACTCCACACAGGCTCAAACCGCCTCAACTCATCAAACGCGGGAATGGTTCCCGGCTTATTCGATTCTTCCACCCACATACACCAAGCTCTGCCCTTCTGACCCTTGGCCTCCGCATCCCAGGTGACGTTCACCTGGAACGTCTTATCCCAGCTTCGCGAAAAGAGACGAACTTCCGTGCTGCCATTCTCACCCACCGTCTGCTGACGAGGATCTGTCACTCCATCCTGCACCCGAACGCTTGAAACAGTATTCTCAAACTCAATGCGGCACATCTTCGAATTCAATCCCCGCAGGCTCAAGAGGGCGCTCTTGCCGTCGTGCGCAGCATTGACTGCCAGCCAGTCTTTATACGTCGGCTTGCGTGTGAAGTTCGAAGGTAGTCCAGTGTATCGCGGCGGCACGACATTTGGTCTAATACCTTCCCATTTGCAGCTCACGAGACCGTCTCTGTTAAGAGCCGCGTGAGCATGGCCGCAGTCCACGCGCTGCCCAGCAGCCGATGGCATCTCTCCAATGATATCCTGAATGTATCCATCGAGGCCAATAAGAGCCACCGTGTTGTTGCCTCGATCCAGGTCCACATGCTGCACGAAGAAGTACTTGAGCCTGGCTTCTCGCGAGAAAGGGAATGCAACCAGGTTGTAGATGAGACATCCTACAAAGACCAGGAACAGGAATGTCGGGACTTGATAGCGGAATCGGTGCAAGAAGGGAGCCAGTGGTACCAGTATCAGCACTGAGAAGGCGGCCATGAACAAGTATACTGGGAGTGGGGGATTTCCATCTCCAGGCGTTTGTCGGATGGCAGAGACCAGCAGTAGTCCAATCTGACCGATTATGATAACGTTGGTGGGGGCCAAGACGAGGAACTGGACAATCCACGTCCATTGGCATAGCGAGCTCGACCATGCCTGCTCGTCTTCATACGCCCTGTTGAGGTAAGGATCTTCGGCATCTTCTGGGACGTCGTCTCGATCGGGTCGTTGCCTGCTTAGACCAGTAAACGTATGTTGATCCTTACGACTCGTCCTCCCTCGCAGGAGCGATGTCGTCTCCGTAGCGTCGGCATCGTCGTTCTCATTGCCGCTCTGATCCAGAAGCCTTCGTGACGACTGGCTGCCTGGTCGGTTAGAAGCGGAATCTGCTTGTGCTCCGAGCACATGTTCAATGTACTTCGCCATGGTAGGCAGTGCGAAGAACTCCAGGTAAGAGATTAACAAGGCCACGAATACTGATGCGTTGTAGATTACCAAGAAATAGCCACTTGCAATTTCTAGATTCTTCTCTCCAACTGTAGCCAATACAAGCAGGATCCAAGAAAAGACGTACATCCAGAGCAAAGCATAGAAGCGGTGTAGAGCAGTGGGACGGATCTCTGCTGCACCGGCGAGGAGAAACCAGGCCACTGAAAACCAGGCTGAGAGCATCATCGCCCACACAACATACTCGGACGAGTAAACAATGTATGGATTGATCTTTGTCACAAGATAAGCCAGGGCTAAGTCAATTGCTGTTGCGACCATGAATGCGAACAAGAACCGGAAGAGGCCTCGTCGTCCGTGTAGACGTACTGTTTCGTCGTCGTCGCTCGAGTGCAGATATTTCTTGCCTGCAAAGGGGTACCACTTGTCTTGTCGGCGGATAATGACCTCCAGGAGGATGAAAAGTATCGGACCAGCAACGAGTAACGTTACCGACAGGGCGAACAGGGTGTTCAGCTTCCCGACTGCTAATACAAGACCGAACAGATCAAACCAAATTCCAGCGCTTCCAGAGCCGGTGCGCAGTTTGCCACTCTTCTCGGCCTCGCCTTCAAAGTTGTTACCCCGATATGAGGAGAGAGACTGTACCGTTGCCAGCGACGCAGACAACATATGCCAAAGGCTCCGAGGGCTCGTGTTTCTGGAGTCGTCCTGGTCGGTGTGGTATCGTGCGCGAGGCTCAAAGAAGGCTATATCCATGCCACGAAGGCCGAGTTCTTCAGTGAATACCGAATAATCGGTTCCGCTGCGAATGAATCCTCTCTTGAATCCGTCACCACTAACAACTGAACTGAAGGGGTACGGGCTTTTGCTGTAGTGTTTCGTGACTTCAGCATCCGTAGCTCTGAACAACATGGCTCTCCCGCCAGCACCTGCACCCTCCAGATTGACGAAAGTGTGTGGGAACGAAGACAGTGGATGTCGAACGTAATTGTGGGCTCCAAGCAAACCGTTCTCCTCTGCAGAATTGAGCAAAGCCACGATGCCTCGCCGTGGCCGGTTGCCCTTTGTGGTGAAATGGGAGATAAGCTGTAACACGGAGACGACACCGACACCGTCGTCGGTGGCTCCATTTCCGGAGGCCACGCTATCGTAGTGTGCACTTACCAGTACACCGCTGGTGCCGTCGTATTTGACTATGGACTGGGTTTGGTTCCACCAGTCACCTTCGCTATCTTCTTCTCCGCGAATATAAACGAGAAGATTTGCACTTTCTCCGTACAACGTCCATGGCCGCTTCGTCCAGCTGTCTATAGCAGTGAAATTGGACGTGTCGTTGGCAAAGACCGTCACAGGTGTCACACCCTAGAAGATGTATCCCAAAGTCAGTCTGGAACAGCGAATGTCCCCAACTCTCCATTGTGTGTATCCTCTTCTCTCCCCACAACATACCTCCGTCTTCGAATAAAACTTGTAGCCCATAGCCTCCACTATCTTATACCCAACCTCATTATGCTCCAAGATCGCTCGCACTCTTCTCAGCAAATATTCCCTCACTTCATCATGTCTTCTGCTGCCCCACGGATGGTATCCGTCGCTGAGGAACTCCAGGTCAAGCCATGCTTGCGTCAGGTTGATTCCCGCTGCAGGCGTCTGCGTTGTCGGTGCAGGTGGAACAGTGAGGTGCGTCCAGAGCAGAGCGGCCAATAGCACAAGATACACGACCGAGCCAATGATAGAGACCTGAGTGGGGAGGAACGCGAGCGGGTTGTACGAGCCTGACCGCGCCATTGGTGGCGTGAACGTCAGCCTTTTCGAGTGAGATCCGAGAGCCTACCCAGAGACGTCTTGAGAGCGTCGAGGTTACTTGTTGCTATGAGCAGGGAACGAGAAACATCCCGTCATAGCTCGGTGACGGTCCCACCACGACGGCTAAAATTTTAACCGACCTCAACATATAGATGGAAGAACTCAGGATGGATCTCGCAAGTTCACTCTCGTATTCACTGCTGTCGATGATATATAAAAAGCTCTGTCCGCAAAACGCCAAACTGTAACGGATAGGGTATCTCTATAAAGTGAGGCCGCAAACAACAACACCCAATCGCTGTCCTGAGACAGTCTTTTATAGGAACATCCATCATTCATATCCCCTCCTTTTCACCGTGAGCCCTGGAAGCCAGATTGGAACATCGGATTCCACTCAGCTCCACCGAAAAGGTCCTGTATATTTATATTCGAGATGTCATGCTGGAAAGCTTGTGGCCAGTTCCCATTTGGTACCTGCATCGCCTGAGCAGTCGTCCCAGGCTGCGCGCTCGAGTAAGGCATTGACTGGCCGAAGCCCATGTTCCTCGGTTGCTGATGCGCATGCGCTCGGTTTTGGCCCTGTGACGGCCCCAGATGGCGCTGTTGAGAGCCTTGTTCGATGTACGGTGGGAGGGCATAGAATTGGGCCTCTATGTTCTCTTCAGGACCACGAGGAGGGCCTGTGTGTGATTGGCTTGGGCCTTCAATCCCATTGTACAGCGTGGAGTTCATGTACGGCTGATTCTTGGAGTATTGGTTGTTCTCGAAAGTCGTGAGAGGCTGGTTGGGATAGACGAATGGCTCGTCGGCGGTCGGAAACATCATGCTCGAAAGGTCGGTCAATTGAGGATTGGCAACATTGGGTAGCACCGGAAACGGCTGCATTCCACTTCCCAGCGAATTTGAGACATTGTTCTGATTCACGCCAGGAAATCTATTGGTGTCGAACGATGATGTCGTGGGGGTCTGTGGCCCGTAAGGTGATCCCGATTGTGACCACGAACTCTCGTACGATGGTGAGATGGCGCCAGATGTGCTTGTTGCTCCGAGTTTAGGAAAAGTGTTTGCTCGTTTTGTGCCTTGTGCAGCGTCTTGGTTGCTTAAAGGAATGTCCGTGTGGCTCCTTGACGCTGTCGGGGTAGAGCCCTGCTGATGCTGGTCATAAGGCCGCTTCTTGCTGATCCCAGGGTTTTGCTGCCCGTTGCGCATCCATGCCGGAAGGCGTTGGAACACAATGTCCAGTGTGGCTGTGCAGCGGTCTGCTGCCATGCTTCTGCTCGCCAAGGAAGCCAGTACATCCTTGCCTTCGATGGCATCTTTCATGACAGCTTCGGTGGTTTGGTTGTCGGGGTTCTCCGCTGCGAAGTAGACTAACGCCAATATCGAAAAAAATGTGGTATACATGACGAACCAGAACGCTCCGTTCAGCAGACCTTTCTGCTTCATTTGCGACGCAATGTGGATGATGTTACGGGAGACATTAACAAAAGATGCTGCACATGCATACGCACGTTGGTCAACAGCCTTGGAGCGCTTTTCCATGGCGGTAAAATGGAGGAAGGGCCGGTACAGCAGAACCTGGGCGTGTGCGTATGAAAGCCGAAGGAGTTGCTGTATTCGCGTGTAGCGTTCCGGCGCTTCACAAGGATTGAAAATAGCGGGTAGATTATTCTTCCATTCCTCCAGATCGCTCTCGATGTCACGAATGGCTGAGAATGGAACCGAGTATGACTTGTCACCCGGACTATCAGGACTTTGAACCTTGATCGGGTAAATTTGGCGCACAATCTTCTGCAGTATGACAACCAGTCGAGTATGTGCGTTGAAGGCAGTCATCAGTGACACGGTCCCCTCCGGCATTGGTAGGATACCATCGTGGGTAATGTACTCGTCGTCGACCTCGATTGGGAATTCCTGATCGATATCATCGTCACTTAGGGTCTGCGGGAGACCCAGCATGGCACCAACGTAAATGTCCAGCTTCCGCACGATCCAGAACACACGCTTTCTGCTCTCCGCCTCGATCGGGTTGAACTTGCCAGCAGCAGAACGATGCAAACCCATCCGAAGAGAATTTCGTAGAGCAACGCCAACGTAAGCATAACACTGAGATAGCTTGGCGGAGGATTGCAGAAAGAGAATCATGAAGACGACGGCCTGAATGGAGGCCAGATCCCTGCAATCCGCGATGTCCATCAGGTGACGGGCCCTTGTGAAATATGCAAAGCCTTGCTGGATGGCACTTTCGTATCCTTCGCGGTTGATGCTGCTCTCTTCGTCCTTGCCAAAGAGGCATCCAAGTGCGATAGCGCTGTAGAACAAGGGCAGGAATACATTGTCCTCGTTTGTGTAATGATCAGGCGGCGAACTGTAAATCCGCTCGAAGCTTTCCCAGAAGGTGGGTTGATGGACTATGCGAAGAAGCGCTGCAGCGTCAGTAAGAGCATAACTGCACAATTGTCTGGCAGTCTCCTTCGGCGGTAAATCCGAAGTCGCGGGAGACATTTCGCCGAGAGGCGACTCGGCAGAAGACTTGGGAGAGTCGAGTACCTGTGACATAGGTCTCGTTTTCACAAAAGGAGTTGCGACGGTCTCAGGACCCATGAGGTCGCCCAACTGCTCCCTCATGCGCCTGACGAAGCTCAAGCCCGACGAATGGCCATGGTAGTCCCAATGGCCAGTCTCGTCCATGTCAAGCTGTGCAACGGCACGGATCATTGACTCAAGATTCGTATCGGGTTTCTTGTCGGTCGCGGGGATTGGCAGAGGACGGATCTCAGGTTGCGTTTCCTGAGGGGCGGTCGGTTGACCCTTCCCTGGTGCTCCCGGAATCCATCCTTGGGCAACGGCTGCATCGATTCCAGGGTCGTTCAGATCCAAGTTAGGGATTAGAATGTGCAGCAGAGTCTCTGCCCGATGCACGCGATGCTCGAGGTTCTCAACATACTGAGGCGCTGGGTTCCTCCGGCGATTGGAAGGTTGGTCGTATGTGCACTCTGAGATGGACGTCAGTAAAAGTTGGTCAGCCAATGGGCATCGGGAGGTTTCTTACCGTAGCTGTAGACGGTGCAGTGCGTGCACGGCTGCTTGCCGTCACACTTGATCTTCTTCCTGCGACATTCATCGCAAGCACGGGTCACGCGGCGGCGTTTCTGAAGATGCACACCCGGTTTCAGGTTCGGGGCACTCTTGCCGTTGGTGGCAGCCCCGGTGGCAGAGGGTGAGGCATCGGACTCGGCCTTGATGTCGTCGTGGTCGTCTGCTATCGAGTCGTGATCGCTGGCGTGATCGTCGTAATCTTCGGACGAGGCATGTTCCATGACCATCTGCAGTTGGATGACCGAGCGAGACTACTGCACGGCAGACGGAGGGCTGAAGAGGTTGGCGCTGTACTTCTCGAGGAACCGTGGCTGTTGATGTCGGTTGATTTATGACTGTGCGCGCAGGACGGGAGGCATTGAAGGAGAGCGCAGGCGCGGGAATCCTCCAGAGGAAAATGTGCAGGACGGGAGGGGAGGATTGATTATTGAGGCAGTGACGTCCCCAGGTTTGCAGAAAGTTTGCCTGGGTGAGGCAGGCGCAGGCGCAAGGTCTGAGGCACGGGAGTTGGGCAGTTGCAGCAGTTTGGGGTTGCGAATGAGAGGATCGGAGGCGCACGAAAGAAGCAGATGCTCGCAGGATGAGCACTGCACGTCAGGGCGCGGAGGTGGAGTCGAGTTGCAGTCAGAGTGAGAGCGAGGAGCGAGCGGGCGGGCCTGGCTGAATGCTGATGCTGATGGAGCGATGATGTTTGTGGCGATGGAATTCGAGAGTTTGGGCTTTTGCTGCCCCGACGTCTCTTTTCAGAAATGCAGCCTGCGAATGGAATACTCAATAGAGAACAGAGGCGCTCGTCGCGGAAGGCGATGACTATTCAACGTTGCATTCTTGAAAATACCTCGCAGCAGCATTGCGTCCGGCCCTACGTAATCCCTTATTTCGAACTTGCGTCCTGGCCATTCAACTTAGTTAGCCTCGCGCCTCCTCCTTTGTCGGCGCCTTAACACCTATCTCCACCAAGCACAAAAGCACCGACCTCGTCCATCACCACCAAAAGACAAATAGTCAACATGATTGGGCCATATTGGCGGAATGTGGAGGGGTCCCCTGCCTTACAACCCTCACTACTCGACGGAGAGATGGCCGTGAGGATACATGTTCCCCCTTCGCCAACACAATTCCAGGTTTGGTACCACGTCTACAGACTAAGCATCTGCCTCCGCGGCCACGCGCTGCGAGCATGGCCGATCTAACAGCAAGAACAACAGGAGATCTGCAGTGACAGCTTGGACTCCTCTTCCGCCACCATTCTAGACCCAGGCGCGAATAAGGTATTGACTCTATCGAGTACGCATACACTGCGCCAGCTCGGCATCATCCCGTTGTCCAATCGTCCGTCTCAGAACACTTCCCTAAGCCGCTCCACCCTAGATACCGCTGCATTCCACTTGACGAAACACACCACACGGCCGCGATTGCGTGGACTATCGTCAATCAATTCGTCTGCTGAGGCTCGGAATAACCCTGTTCGCTTCGGCCGATCACCTCGGATCCGGTCCGAAAAAGGTACAATATTCCCGTAAATGCTGACTACAGCAAATCTCCATTGCAACGATAGCGCCGGAGCTGCCCAGAGTCATCGCTATAACGCGAAAATGTTATGTCAAGTTTGGCTGAGTCAGACCAAATATCTCCAGGCCCGAAGGTCGACCTCCTCTCGTACGGGGAGATCTTCTGAATTTAGTATTTTCAATATAAAACATCCTTCATACTCGAGTTTCTGGGCAATTTTTTCCTCTTCAATGTTAAATCTCCTGAAAAGCTCGAGGAATCGAGAAAAACCTCGTACACACCTACCTACGAAGTTACAGTCTCGAGAAAAGACGAAAAGGTATCGAAAATATCGATGTCGTCGCTTTTTAGCAACCCTAAATAACCCCAAACTCTAGGGAAATACTCGGGGGAAAGCCCGGAAATACGCCCTCCCAACCGTTTTGCTATACCGATTCCTACCCAAATCTTGGCTAGATCCTAACGATATCGCTAAATCGTTATTCGGAACATCGCTATAGGAAAGGCTTACTGTCCGTTAGCTGGTGGAAGAAAATTCAATTGCTTTTGAGACCGTGGAGCCTTCAGATACAGACGAACGTGCGCGGGCGATCTTTGAGGCTGAATAATCTATTCGTTCTAGCAGCAATACCGCAAGCCTTTAGAGATCAAGTGTTCAGAACCATTCGAGGCTCGTCTTACCACCCAGCGTCACCCCAGCCCTCGTTTCGAGCCGCTGTCCTCTGCGACTTGGTCTTCCGAAGGCCATCTCCAGCACCAAAGTGGGCCGGCGTTGCATTGCTTGCAACCTTCTGATTGCTCCCCCATCCGCCAGACTTCTTCGAAGCGCTCTTCGCCTTGTCGTTCCAAGCATTGTTGGTATTACCATCTTCCCATACATTTTCCTTGCTCTGAGACTTCTTCTCATCTGTGCCCCAAGCACCATCTCCTCCACCTCCACCCCAGTTGTCCTTCTTGGATGCGGGCTTCGAAGGCGCCTTGCGGCAATCATTATTCGAAGCTGGCTTATTGACGACGTTCTTTCGGCCCCAGTCATTCGCAGTCGCGGACTTGGAAGCTGGACGGGATAGGGTCTGTGCAACCTTACCGGCAGCGCCCTTCATCCTCATCCACTCGTCCACGATATCTTCCTTCGGCGTATGCATCAGCTTGTCCTTCTCAGCCTCCTTGATAGCATGCTTGACATCACTACTATCGATCTTCCGTTCAATCATTTTCTCAATCGCGGAGGTGCTGCGATAGAAGAACTTGAAGACGGCGTAGGGTTTCGACAGCGAGTCCAGGTACTCCGGCTCGTGGATCTTGTGGTTGTACTCGGCGCCTTTGCCGACTTGCACTGCATAGTCGACGCCTGGTGCTGTGCGTGCGTCCGACGGCAAGACTGGCGTAGGTAGACTGGGGTACTGATATGGGTCACGGCGTGGACGTCTCGGCTTGTTACTGGGATCAGCTGGCTCGTTCCAAGTGGCCCAGTATGGCTTGATGACAGGCTCCAGCTGTGTTGAGCTTCCGTCGTATGCACTCCGCCGATGAGTACCCGCTTTCGCTGCTTTGCCTATGGGTGGAGCGTCCCAATAGTCACCCGCCGCTTGAGACTTCTTCGAGCCGCAATTGCTCTGGGCATCCCAGCCATCGCCAGCCTTATTCTTGCTGCCGTCATCCCATCCCCCGACTTTGCTTTTGTGGCTTTGCGATTTCATGTCATCGCACTCACCTCCCCAATTGTCGTTTTGTTCATCATTGTTGTTGCCCCAGCCGCCGTTGTCGTTCCCATTCTGAGACTTTGCTTTCTGCGACTTTGCATCATCTCCCCAACCATCGTTCTGTTGCTTCTGAGACTTGGACTTGTTCGGTGCATTGCCCCAGCCGTTGTTTGCCGATACTGGCTTGGAGCCGGAATTGTTATTGTTCCATCCGCCACCTTGTTCATCGCCCCCTCCCCCATCATTACCCCATCCGTCGTTGTTCGGCTTCTCTTGCTTCCGCGAAGACCGGCCAGATTGTGACTTCTTTTTCTCCCATCCATCATCCTTCTTTTGGAACTCTCCGACCTCCTGCCAGTCGTCATCGCGTGCGCCCTGCGAATTAGCACTCCCTCGACTATTGTGAGGTCTTATGAGCGGCTGGGCCTTTGGATCTTGCCACTGTCGCATTACGGGATGATTCGGCGGGATCAAACGCTTCTCAGCAACAAGAATCTCGCGAGCTCTGCGCCACCCGTCGTAATCCATTCTCTGTACACGAGCCAAAGTCGAGTGCATCAGCCCGTCCATGTCAGCGTCCAGCTTCTCCACTTCAAGCTCTTTGCTTCGGCAGGCTTTGATAGTGGCCAAATGCAGCTCTGGATCAGTCTCGAATGCTGTCGCTTCTTGTTGCAGATCGGCCACTCTCATTCTCGTTTCATCGACGAGCTTGGAAACCGAGTCTAATTGGTCAGCCATTTCCAGGATAAATTCGACATTTCCGGCATCACGAGGGGTTGCATGGCCGTGGTGTGGTGCTCGATCGTCAAAGATTTCCGTTGGTAGAGAGTGTGGCGACACCAGCTGCGGGTTAGCGACCACTTCTGGTCGGTATGCCATAGCTGGTCGGCGCTCGGAGGCGAAGTGATCGGCTAGGGATTGTGGTCGAGCATGGTGGATAGGTGGATTCTGTTTTGCATAACCGCCATGTATCGTGTATGGTCTGACGTCGTAGTCATCCTCGTCGTAATTCGGTCTTGGACGCTCGTCGCTGCGGAACGAAAGATGAAGTCAGTAAAGCCTCTCTTGCTAGGTTGACTTCCACAACTAAACGTACCGTCGTCTCGGAAGTCGTCCCTCGGCGGGATAGAAGCCCGGCATGAAGTGTCTATATCCAGGCGCATCGCCAGCCCCATCGAAGATGCCGAAGCCGAGCATGCCACCAAACATGTCATCCCCAGCCACTGATGCCTTCTTGGAAGATGCTGATTCGGATGGCGCTTTGGACGGCGCTTTGGACGGCGCTCTGGATGGCGCCTTGAATGGCTGCTTTGACGGGGCTCTGCTGGAACTCTTGAGCTCAATTGGCTTGAAAGTTCGAAACTTGGGGTCCGACGGCACCATCGCTGTGAAAGTAGGGCCTGACGAGAGATCTTGGCAACGGACAACGATCACCTCCATGGTACCAACATCTTTCGCAAAGGTAGGACCGCAGTTTGGGGCGAAATTGGGATTGACTGCGATTGATTAGCAGGTGAGCATATGCAGTTGCGAATATCTGCAGACTGACCTCTCCTCAACTTGGTGAAGTTCCAGTCTCGTCCAATATAGCCTTTGCTGGATATGTTGTCCTCTTTCTGGCGGAAGTGATAATCGATTTGCAGCGCTTCTGGATCTGAGTCCGGCGCTGGGAGCTTCAGCCCGTTAAAACTGCGATTGCATTGGTAGTTGCCATCTATGAAGACGAAAGCGGCAAGGCCACCTGCGATATAGCCGCTGCTGGAGATATGAATGCTGAAGGGTATATCGGTTTCTGGAACGGCGATGTACGCGTCGACGCCGCCATCGGTGTAGCGGTGCTTATACTCCTTGAGTTTGGTCTTGCTGGGGCCGAGCTCAACTGAGCAGGAAATCTGCTTTAGAGTCGGCATGGTGGTGGTAATGAAGAAGGCGGCGGCGGTTGGAGAATGTGGTGGTTATGACAAATGCGCAGGTGCATGCGATTACGATGATGCGCCGCTGCGTGCGTGCAAGTTCTGCAAGATCGTCAGCTAATCGAATCCGCGCGGTTCCTCTACAGCCTCGCGGCTAAGGCATGTGGCGGTGGTGGCAGGTGTGAAGAGGTTGACAAGAAGCAGCGGCGAGGAAGAGCGGCGAGTCGCAATGTTCCGGGGCCAAACAACGGCTTGGCGCGGCATTCCATTCACTCGAGAGCATGTGAAGATAGACGAAATTCACTTCACGCAATCCGGCAGGAGCCAGCATTTTCCAGAGCCAACAGCCCGGAGGTCGTATGTCCATGAGAAGCATCCTGCAACCTGTGAGTGCCGTCGATACAGTCGATAGACTAGGCCAACGTGTGGCATCGATGGAATATTGATAGTTTGATTGTAGGAAAGAAGGAGGGAGTCCTGAGATGGAAGGGGTGAAGTGGGCGGATCGACAAGGACTCGAAGCCAAAGAGGAATGGTCTGCGAACCGAACTGTTCTTGCCGGAGTGAAATGTCGATGCTAGGAGGCATTAACGTTCATCGTCCGTAACCTATGCCCTTTCGTGAACATACGGCGACGAGGAAGAAGACGTTGATGTTCAACGTTCTTCCCCTTCATCGACGTCACGCTGGACGACGAGTGGAGCCCACTGGCAGAGGACCCTGCAGCGGGATGGAGCTCGAAGCTTTTGCGGTGAGGACGCGATACGCGCCTGACCTACACATCATTCTTCATTTTGTTCTTGTTATGCTCCCGTGTGCTCGCCCTCCTGTCCTACCATCCTGTCTTGCGTTGCCTTGCCTGTGTCACGCCCCTGGACACTCCGACCTTCCGAGCCCGGCTACCTACCAAGCGAACGGGGACTGTTGAAAGAATCTTTACAGACCACTCGCCCTCTCTGCTTGACTTCCCTTACCGATCCTTCTAGATACTCGACAGGCCTCTCGCCCACCACCAGCCATCATGATGCAAAGAAGCCCCATGCCGGCGTCGTTCCCGCCTCATCATATAGTACATGGCGAAGACTCTGACGATAGCGATCTGGACGAAGATGCCGTCTCTTCTGGCGCGGACCAGGATGGCAGCGAAGTCGATTCCAACGAGCAAACACACGAGTCTGACGGTCTGGTGAGAAGAGCGTCGAAAGATCTGGGACGGGGTACTGCTCGCGACGAGATGGCGGTCGCCTCCGATACGGCCGACGAGTCAGAGCCGCAGGGAATGCTGCCAAGAGACAAACAACGCAGGACTACTCACTATACTTACCAGCTGGAGAAGCAGATGTCGCACGTAGAGGCCAAACAATTCTACCAGCAACAACAGCGTCAGAACGCCTTTGACGATCCAACTGCTTCTGCCAGCCCGATCATGGGTACCAGTCCAGTCTTGAAAGGCAAAGCTTGGGGTCCGCATCTGGGCGGCGACAATCCCTCTTTCGCTCGCTCCGCCAGCATACGCAGCAGACAGAGTTTCAACCAGCACCCTGCTTTCAAGTCGGCCCTGCCTGTCGGTCTGAGCGACCCTAACAAGGACCCTAACAGCTCTACTATTCAATCACCGAGCCTCGGACGATTTGAAGGGGTTAACAATGGCTTCAGTCACGCAGCGCCTGAGGATGACATCAGCACCTTGTTGGCTGCGGATAAGGCGGCGAGATCGCACGCTCTGCACCCTACCCTACCGCACGAAGCCAAACCTCTTCTTGAACGAGAAGGGATTCATGGCGCTGGCGCCGGCATAGGCATGGACGCTGCAAACGAATCGAGCGTGACCACCGAGCTAAATGCAATTTACTCCAACATCCAGAAGATTCTCGATCTCAGGCACAAGTATATTCGCCTGTCCTTGCAAGGTCCTCACGATAATCCTCGCGATGAGCCAGGTTGGAACATCTATCCGCCGCCCCCAGAGCCTGTCTGGCACGAGAACAAAGAGCGCCGAGACCGCGGTGATGGGGAAGATGCTGCGGCGGAAACTCCCACGAAGCCCAAAAAGGCGCAACGTAAGATGGGCCAGGACATTGGTGAGGACTTTGATTATGAAGATTGTTTGCCCGTACCTGAAGCTTCGGAAATGACTTACAAGCTTGACTCTAAGGGAGTCTATCAGGTGTATGAGACAGCGCAATCCGCAGAGCTGGGAGAACCCATTGTCCATATCCCGGATATCAGGGAATACTACATGGACCTCGACTGCATACTTGGCATAGGCTCTGATGGGCCGAGCAAGTCGTTCGCATATCGACGCTTGCAATATTTGGAAGGCAAGTTCAATCTCTACGTGCTCTTGAACGAGTATCAGGAGATCGCCGACACCAAGGCCGTACCGCACCGTGACTTTTACAACGTGAGAAAGGTCGACACGCATGTCCACCATTCCGCCTGCATGAACCAAAAGCATCTGTTGCGTTTCATCAAGAGCAAGATGAAGAAGTCGCCGGACGAAGTCGTGCTCTTTAGGGATGGCAAATATTTGACGTTGAAGGAGGTGTTCGAAAGCATAAATCTAACCGCCTACGATCTCAGCATCGACACGCTCGACATGCACGCACACACAGATTCTTTCCATCGCTTCGACAAGTTCAATTTGAAATACAATCCTGTCGGCGAGAGTAGGTTGCGGACCATCTTCCTCAAGACGGACAACCACATACAAGGCCGATACCTCGCAGAGATCACCAAGGAAGTCATGTCTGATCTGGAAAGCAGCAAGTATCAGATGGTCGAATGGCGAATCAGCATTTACGGTCGCTCTATGGACGAGTGGGACAAGCTGGCCGCTTGGGTGGTCGACAACAAGCTCTACTCACCAAACGTGCGATGGTTGATTCAAGTCCCGAGATTGTACGATGTCTACAAAGCATCGAATCTGATGCAGAGGTACGAAGAGGTGATCAAGAACGTGTTCGAGCCACTTTTCGAGGTCACACGCGATCCGACCACGCATCCAAAACTGCATGTATTCTTGCAGAGGGTCATCGGTTTCGACTCGGTTGACGACGAGAGTAAGAGTGAGCGACGCATTTACAGGAAGTTCCCTCTGCCCAAGGACTGGGACACGAAGCAGAATCCGCCTTACAGCTATTGGGTCTACTACCTGTTCGCCAACATTGCGTCCCTGAATGTTTGGCGCAAGCATCGTGGGTTCAATACCTTTGCACTACGACCACACTGCGGCGAGGCCGGAGACACTGATCACTTGGCTGCAGCTGTGTTGTGCTGTCATAGTATCAGTCATGGTCTGCTGCTGCGCAAGGTTCCACTCCTACAATACATCTTCTATCTCGAGCAGATCGGAGTCGCCATGAGTCCCTTAAGCAACAATGCCCTATTCCTCGCTTACGAACGCAACCCGTTCTTGCAGTACTTCCGAAGAGGCCTCAATGTCAGCTTGTCCACGGACGACCCGCTTCAGTTCGCTTTCACCAAAGAACCACTCATCGAAGAGTACGCTGTTGCAGCACAGATCTACAAGCTGTCTGCTGTCGATATGTGCGAGCTTGCCAAGCAGTCGGTGTTGCAATCTGGCTTTGAACACGCCATGAAATCGCGGTGGTTGGGCAACAATTTCTACCAGCCTGGCGTTGCAGGAAATGACATGGCCAAAGTCAACGTTCCTAACATTCGCGAGGCCTTCCGTCACGAGACATGGCTTCAGGAACTCGCCATGATTGACCGGTATACCAGTGCTCCAGCCGATAACAGGCTGAGCACCAGTGCACTCGCAACAGGTCGTCAGCCAGGCAACACCTCTGCAATTCCTCCTGGGAGTCCTACTGCTGCGAGTGTGAAGACCAACCCTTCCGCAAGCAATCCCATGCATGGCGTCGACACATCAAGCCACAACCAGCTCGGGACAAGCCAGTTTCAGAACGCCAACACGCTCGCAACACCTCACGCCTACCAACCAAACGCCCAAGCAGCCCGTTCGCCCCGCATACCCACCTCCGTATCAAATTCCATATCCCAGCTCGACCTCTCCCAAGCGCAGCAAGACGGCAGTTCCAAATACCACCACGCCAGAGTACCAAGCATCCCCAACCAAACCGGCCGTTCCTCTGGTCTCACCTACACTTCTCCCTCCATATACGACAACCCGAACACCGTCTTCCCACCTCTGCCTCAGCAGATAGGAGAGCACGCGCCTCAGCTCGCCGGCAGCACCCTCATCCACGGCCACGAACCCAAGTTGTTCCCAGGCGTGGTGAGCAGACGTAGGAAGTCTTCTGTCGTGACGAGACCGAACAGCATGCATTTCGAGGGAGGCGAAGGGAGTAATATGGAGCGTAGCACGGGTAGTCTGTCGAGGTCGCAGGAGCTGCCGTTTGATGGACCGGGGCTGGCGAAGAAGGGTACTATTGAGGAGACTGCGGCAGAGAGTGAGTATGATGGAGAGTAAAGACCATATCTACATCCTGGTGTAAGCTGGAAGTTTTGGAGGAACACTGCAAATGAGGCTGCTATGATAGAGGATGTGGACGTATGTTGCGCATCGCAGGATTGGGGTATCTTAACGCGAAACGAGTTTTGCCAAAAAAGGTCTTTGTTCTTGCTTTCCTCCTCTCAAATTTCCACTCTGGTCTTGGACTGCCGACCCACCCACTTCTTCACGCCCATGTACGCTTCACTCTTGGCATCCACGCCGCCAAGTTCACTGCCCACCTCAAAGACGGTCGTCACACCGTCAAGACCTCCCACAGCAACGTGCCGTCCCTGGTTCTTCTCCCACGCGAGTTTGTTCAGACTCTTGAGCGAGTAGATGTCCTTCTCTTGATGGCTCGGTTTCGCGCCACCCACGGGAACTTCTGAGCTGGCATTGATGTCGTAGATATCCAGCCGCCCACCTCCATCAACACAACCGAAAATTCCAGGTTTCGTTGGCGACCACTTCACGTCGTAAACGCTGTCCTCGCGTTGGATGTCTAGCAATGGCTTGATCACTTCCGTGTTGCCGGAGATAGTGCTGGAGTTGGTTGATGGAGGCCGGGCGCGCCATACCTTGACACTCCAGTCAAGACCACAGCTGACGAACAGATCTCCGAGATCGATCTTTCCACGCGCGGGGTGAAAATCAATACCAGTGACTGGCGCTTCGTGACCACGATAGCTGGTTCTTATATCAACGCCAGACTTGGCACCGGCGCGGTCGTAGCGATGGACTGGGAAGATGGAGCCCTGTTCAGTTCCAGCGAGAAAGTAAGTTGGATCCGAGGCAGGAAAGGAGATGCACGAAGGTGCGACATCGTCGGTCTTGTAAGCTGATGGGTTCGGTGCGTGGAGCTCAAGATACTCTTGCGGTTGCGTCAAAATGTCGGTACTCCATGCGCATGCAACTCCGTCGGTGCTCACAGACACGACAGAGCTGGCGTTTTGCGTACCGACAACTGCCAGGCTGTAGATTGGATGAGCATGTCCAGTCCGGCCTCCAGTGAGTGGCGTCTTCTGCACAGGCTCGCCAGTCCTCTGATTTCGTGCTCGAGTATCCCATAAACACAGCTGGCCGCTATACGTACCTCCCAAGATAAGCGAAGGGTGGTAAGGGTGAAACAGACAAGACAGCAGATCTGATGTGGCGTGCAGACTGTATTCCGGGCGGCCTTTGAGATGCATGTTCCAGACGTTGAGTAGACCTGGTGGAGTATGTGGTGATCTTTGCGATTTGGTGTATGCGGTACACAGCAGCTCCGGAAACTTCGGACTGAAATCGATGTCGCTGATCATGCGTTTGGTGCCCATCACATCGCTGAGATCGAACTGGGCCACTTCCTTGACTCTCCTACCTCTTCTACCAACATATTCGTCGTCATCCTCTGCTTCCCGGGAGTCCAAGGCGTAGTCTGCAAGCACGTCGTATTCCTCATCCAGAGCTCGCTCAATAACCTTGCTGCTCCTCTCGACAAAGTCCAGAAAGTCGTTGCTGCTAGTGACTGCGTTCAGCTCCTCCGGAGCTAAAGCTCTTGCAGGAAATCTCTCCTTTTGTAGGTCGACCGCGCTGTCCAGCTGCAGCGCTCGAAGCTCTTCTTCGATCTCTTGCCTCAGCCGTTGTCTAATCTCCTCTTCTTCCAACTCTCGTCCCCGTTGGCTGAGCTTCCGTCGTCGTCTCGTTGGACTCTGCGACACACGATCCGCCGTGTTAACCTCGTCGCTGTCTTCAGGAACAGACCAGGGTTCGGAGGTTTGGACACCTTTGCTGTAGGAAATGATCTCTGGTTTCGATTCCACGGGGATCTCGAACACGGTGGTCAGACTGGCAAAGGAGAGTGTCTGCGGCTCGGTGGCAGCATCACGGTAGGTCTTGGGGGGTGTTCCGGGATCGTCTGAAGACTCTGGACCACTGGTCCGTTTCTTGCTGTTGGGGGTGCCTGGGGTGGCTGATGAGGGACGATCGATGAGCGAGGAGACCAGGGCGTCTATGTCTTCACGTTTCCTACCACGGAGCGGGGATGGGGCCATCTATGCGCCGGTCAGCAGTGCGCACACGAAACCGTGCTCTGTGTAGGTAGGAATCGGACCTCTGAGGCATCGACACTGTTGCGATTGACAGTGGACTCGCGGCCAGCACGCCGCTGTTTGAGCTCCGCCAGCCGCGCCTTCTTGGCCTGGAGCTCATCTTTGAGCGTGTGGAGGGACGACGATGACATTGTTGTTGGATAAACCGTTTGTTGGGTGCAAGAAACACGAAGATGGAGTTCGCATTCACGTGCAGCTGGTCGCCACGCTAGGGAAGTGCCGAAGGAAGCTCAACTTTCATGGGTGCGACAGGAACATTGCTCAGCTTTGTATCACTCCCAACCTCCGACACCTCACCTCGCCGCCGCCGCCGTCCCTCACCGCCGCGCACTCCGCTCCGCCCTACTCACCGCCGAGCGTGCCACCTCCTGCTGCAAGCGCCCGTCCGATTCCTCTCAAATCCCGCAATGGCCTCAACGGGGGTCAACGTGAGCCTCCCCCGAACCCGCAACATGGCGCAACATGCCATTGGATTGCGTGCCATACCCATACCGTAGATATAGTCTAACATGATACTATTGCAGGTCCTCCGATGGGGCGGCCTGGTCTTCGGCGTTTTCTACGGCTTCACACATCAACAAGCCATCTTTTCTTCAGACAAGGCCGCCGCACAAAAGCAGGAATACGAGCGGAAACAGAAGTTGATTAGCGACGCCAAGGCCAAGTTCGCAGAGAAGACCGCACCCAAGAAGATTGGCGGAGACAGCAGTAAGTCCACGGTTCCAGCAAGAGCATGGCAGAAAGCGCGATGCCACATTAGCATAGCACTCTGAACATGCTACACACTCGGCATCAAAAGATCAAGCTAACGAGTTTCGCCACCAGCGATAACGAATCCTGACGACCCCAAATTCGATCTCGAGGCGTACCTGAGCAAGGTGGAGAAAGAGAGCGCATAAACGACATGGAAGTAATGTTTGAAGGCGAGGAGATCAAGACCAGCAATCAGCTTGATGAAGCGCGAGGACGAATCTTGAGAAGACGATAGACGACTCACCGTGGCCTGCAATACTCCTACAACGAGATCGCTGTTCCAGAGTTCAGAAGATACCCAACGTGCATCTTCGCCGAGGCAGAAAATTTGTATATACTCCGTGTAACAACATCTCGTCCTCTGTGCCATCCTGGAGTTATCGACACTGCACAATGACAGACATGCCGGAAATGCCAATCCACATCTCAGGGAAAAAAACAATAAAACCATCACGTGTGAGAACTGTCTGGATACTGCCGCGTTCCACGGCCGAGAGCTGTGGTGGAGCTGCCGGTTTCCGGAGCTTGACGGCCCTAGACGGTCCATTTACTGTACTTCAGGACTAGGTACACTTCTTCTTGACCACAACTCCTTCTCTTCCTCAATTCGTCACCACCTCACTCACTCATTGACGCCTGACGCTCACCATGTCAACAATATCAGTCACCCACCCGACCATAGGCGTAATTATCGGTAGATCCAGCGACAACGGTAACATTGCTCAATTTCTAGGATTGCAATACGCTACACTCGAAGATCGCTTCGCCCCTTGTGAGATCAAACAGTACGATGGGCAGACTCCTCTGGATGGCAGCAAGCTTGGGTAGGCCAGCTGTGAATGTATTTTGCATACAAGCCACCATTGACATCAAGGTCAGACCACAGGTCCTATGCCACGCCCCTGGAGGAGACATGGAGCAGAAGGTCCTTCTTCAGCACACACTGGAACACGACCGAAGCGAGCATTATACATCCGATCTGGAGGGCCTGAACTTGAACGTTACCGTACCTCGTGCACAGAGTCAACAGCTGGATCCGGAGCTGAAGCTGCCTGTCTTTGCGTTTGTCCATGGAGGTGGCTACAACGTCGGCTCATCAACTTTCCCGCAGTACGACATGAAGCGTCTGGTCGATCTGTCTGTCGAAAAGGGGATGCCGATGATTGCTGTTTCGTTCAAGTAAGAGCGCCTTTATGCAAGATTGTTGCGAATGACTGATAGTAAAGCCGTAGTTATCGTCTGAGTTCTCCTGGTTTCATGACTTCAGAGGAGCTTCGAAGGGCCGGATACAAGTCCAACAATGCTCTGAGAGACCAACGCACGGCGCTTCTGTGGATACAGTCCTACATCCAAGGCTTTGGCGGAGATTCACAGAACGTCACCTTGGTCGGAGAGAGGTGTGTGCGAGCTGCTTGTTTATCGAGGTCGAATACTGACTTCTCGTAGCGCAGGTGCTGTCTCTGTGAGCTACCACTTGCATTCAAAAACGCCTCTTTTCAAAAGGTCAACCTTTCACGACCCACTCCCACCAATCCAAAACTGACGTCCCTCCCAGATGCATGCTCATGTCGGGAAGTTTCCTCCTCATGCCTCCCGCAACTCTCGACCTAGCAGAAAAACTCTACAGCAAAGCCATCAAAGCTCTCAACCTAGAGTCCAAAACAACCGCAGAAAGAATCGACGCCCTCAACTCCATCAATGGCCAAGAACTCTGCACCAAGAGTCTAATGGCCGGAGTTCCAAACATGCCAGTCATCGACAACGACCTCATCTCCTTCGATCCCACTTTCGAAAACGTGACCACCGGAAAACTCGAAATCCCAGGGAGTCAGTGGTGCAAAGCCATTCTCCTGGGCGACTGCCAATTCGACGGCAACATTCAAGGCATGCGTCTCATGTCTCGCAAGAAAGACATCGCCAAAGCATTCTGCTCTTCCATCAAATCCTCTCTGAGTGAGGAGATCGCCTCTAGACTTCTCACGACTTACGGACTCCAGCCTGATGCGCCAGACGATGAAGCTTTCTTCCGTATCTGTGAAATCTGCAACGATCTGAACTTCTACGCGCCTACGCTCGCTCTGGCTACGAACCTCTCACGATCCATGCCGGTTTACATGTACAGATTCAACGAGCCCAATCCGTGGCCCGGGCAGTGGAAAGGTCATGCTATTCATATTCAAGATCTGACATGGTTGCTGCAGAATTTCAGGGAGTTCTTAGAGGAGCCACAGAAGCATCAGGCGCGGGATTTTGCGACTTCGATTATTGCTTTTGTGAATGGGAAGGAGTGCTGGCAAGCCTGGACTGATGCGAGCAAGGTCGGAAAGGCTATCGGACCTGGGGGAAAGATCGATATTGTTAGAGATGAGCCGCCGACGAATGGAAGGAGGAGCATCATGTTTGAGCTGGCGAAAGGAGTGGGGATGGACACGCTCAACGACGCGCTCAATGTCTTTATGAGGGCGTGATCGTTGCGTAAGTATCTATGCGTATCAGACGATGCCCTTGAGCTTTTCTGCTGGAATGCTGGCCTCGCCATTGAGCTGCTTCCCTTGCAAGACTGCTTGTGCCAACTTGTCGACCTTGGCAACCGCTTTCGGGCCGATCTGGTAATGGACCACCAAGCGGCCACCCAGCAATCGTAGCCCAAGCTTCTGTCCCTCTTCGATGAATTTCTCTGCTGAAATACCCGCGGCTTTGAGATCAAACCAGACCATATTGGTTTCCACTGGATTTGTCGTTTTGCCGCCGTAGCTTTCCCATATCCTGGCCACTTCTCGTGCTCGTTCATGGCTCTCTTTTAACTTGCCACCCAGGAATGTGTCTTCGACAGCTACCCGGGCAGCAGCCGTCAAGACACCTAACTGCCTCGTACCACCGCCTATTGACTTTCGTACCCACCTTCCTCTCTTGACGAATGCTTTGGTGCCAACAATGGCGCTGCCTATTGGAGCGCCCAACCCTTTCGAGAAGCAGAGCGATATACTGTCAAAGCATGAAGAGTACTCTTTCAGAGACGCAGCACCCGACGCTACAGCTTCCCACAGTCTGGCCCCATCAAGATGCATTATGATACCATTCTGATGTGCCCAATCACTGATTTTCTTGCACTCACTCAATGGCATCACTACGCCACCCAAGGTATTCTCCAGACTGATGAGTTTCGTTGGACATCCGTGTACATCATCTCGCAGGTCGATCTCCTCTTGTATATCCTCGAGCGTGAGGTATTTTCCGTTGGCGGGCTTCACTCCGTTGACCATTGCTCCGCATAACGATGCCACGCCGCCTGCTTCGTAGTGGATGATGTGGCTTCGGTGGTCGGTTACAACGCTGTGTGGTGGTCCTTGAAGATGTGTACGGATCGCGACCTGATTCCCCATCGTTCCACTCATGACGAAGAGGGAGGCTTCCTTGTCTGTGAGATCGGCGATGAAGGACTCCAGGTTGTTGGTGGTGGGATCTTCTTGGAAGACATCGTCGGCGAGGGTCGTGGCGGCTATGGCTTCGAGCATGCGAGTGGTGGGAGTGGTGATGGTGTCGCCTACATGTACAGTCAGTCTGGTGTGTGCTTGGTTGACGTCGGGAGACGATGCTCACTTCGAAAGTCATAGGCTGATGTTGGAGTCGCCCAAGCGTCGTTGATGGCGGCGCCAGAGCCATTGAGGTTTCGCTTGGCCTCGACCTCGACGTTCTCCTGCTTCAACACGGCACTCATGTTGCGTCGTGCTGTGGTGTGGACAGATGTGAAAGCGGTAGGGCAGACAACTGAGACAAGCGGACAGGGAGCCACGGTGTAGGAGAGCTGGGAGAGGCGGTGCGTACTTAGCCTGCGCAACAAAGACGAGCTGAGGCGCATCACAGACGACAATAATGGGATCAATGTCGTCGTGCTGTGAGCTGTGGGTAGCCATCTTGCCCGCGTCTACAGTCGACGTTTAAAAAGAGACGACGTCGGCGCTTGGTTTGGCCGGAACTAGTCTATCGTAGTCGTCTTCTCGCGTGCCCCTCTTGAGAGCGGCATGAGTACGATTGTTTGCAAGTAGCATGACCTCATAAAAAAGCAATAATATCGTGTCATCAGACAGTATGTACTGAAATGAACTGAATGGAGTGACTCAAGGCTCTATTGTTTCTACTCTACCAGCGAAGGCGAGCAAAATTAGCTACCACATGCCACAGCCACGCGCTCGAAGCAGCCCTCCCATTGCCCATGAGTAGGCGAGATGTCTAGTACAGACGCTTTGGTGGGGACATGCTGGCCTTGATGGTCAAGGAGCCAACGTTCTGCCAGCCCTTCTTGAGAAGAGAGACAAGGTAGTTGATGGCCAACATGATGTTTCCGATCAGCTCGTCCTCCGTCATGTCCACGTTTCCAACAGCGACACCCATGCACAGTACCTTCTTCAGCTGAAACTTGATGGTCGACTTGACCTCGGTGATCTTGCCGGAGAGATCGTCGGCGTGAGAGACGGGTGTAGGGAATTTGCCGGCTGAGAGCAAAGGATGTCAGTGTCCAGTCACTTGATCTGAAAGCGACAAGACGGGGTTGTAGAAGGCTTACCCTTGGAGAGACCAGGACCCAAGAGACGGGGAATTTGCTTAATGAGCGAGTCGGAGGCGATGAAGGCATCGTACTTGCGGGCGAGCTTCTTGATGAGCTTCTTGTTCTTGTTCAGCTTCTTCAAGTCCTCGGACGACATGGCGTCGACACCTCCGTGCTTTGCACGATCGATGTCGTGCTGGTCACCGAGAATGCTGGATGGGACGTCAAGTCAGTTGGATGCGCTTCCTTCTCTGCCTCTTTGCAAAAGGCTTGGATATCGCTTACCAGACAGCCATGTTTGGGCGCGGGACCTGAGGCAGCTTGATGGTGCCCGAGAAACGCTTGTCACGCTGAGGGTCGTAGTTCTTGAGGCCGATCTGGAGCTCGACCGTCTCGAGAAAGTTGCGCTTCTTCTCCTCGTTGGAGTACTTGAGCAGCTCCTGTACGTTCGTACGCACACCGGCGACCGTGATCTTCGACATGATGGCGCGGTCTTCCAATAGACTCAATGAAGTGCTATTGGTGTGGCTTTGCGTAGTTGGGGTAGTGTTCGTATGTGAGAGGAAGAGAGGTGAGAAGTGGCGGCGAAGTTTTGAAAGTGGTGGCGGCGAATTCCGCAGAGTCTTGGCAGTTGGAACTTTAAAAAAATGGACCCTTGATCGCGACTTCCATCGCCCTCAAAAAAAGATCCGAACAAAAACTTCGAACTATTCGATGAAGTGTAATGCTCATACGCACGACTATTCGCTCTATCGTCAACGACTCATAGGTGATCCTCCTGAGCCGCTCCAAGCCCTACCGATCTCAACACCTTGGCCAATCACAACATTTCTCCAACCAAACATCTCTTTGCCACCAAATGAACAGACCTCGAAACCGCCAGCAAAGACCGCCACGCGGTGGTCGAGGAGGTCGTGGAGGCGGTAGAGGCTGGTCGTCAAACTCCCTGCGTCCCGACTACCATCCTGTTCCCAGCATACAACAGGTAATCCCGGGAGCAGCTGTATCGATCGTCCTCAAACAAGACCAACCTACAGGTCGAGAAGTGCAAGGCATAGTTCAGGAGCTACTCACACGCGGCGATCATTCCCGTGGGATCAAAGTCCGGCTCACTGATGGACGGGTTGGTAGAGTGCAAAGAATGCAGAGCGACGGAACTCTCGCGCCAAGTGGATCCCCTTCAACTATGACTCCTCCCTCCGGACGAGCATATGACTCCGCGAATCTATCGCAAGACGGCCCTCCGCCACGGACTTTGGCGGACTTTATCGTCATGCCCGGCGAAGACCGATCTATTCCTCCCGCGGCAGGTCCGATCTTTGCGAGTGCGATAGCAAAATGCCCCATCTGCGGACTTTTCGAGGGTGACGAGATCGCGGTATCAAGGCACGTCGATGAGCATCTGACCTGAAAGAACTGCATTCTAATATCGTCGTTGTATCATTCTGGTACCAACAGTGTAAAAGCACCAACTCTTCAGGGTATCTCGAAACGCCCGCATGCAAGACCAAAGTCTATAATCCATCACCGCGACGTCTGTTCCGCCGATGGTTTTTCGCCTTTGGGGTGGCCAAATAGATTGCCTGCCCACGTCTTAGCATGGTCCACTTTATCGCTCATCCATTCCAGCCACTGCGACCATGTCGATATATGCGGATGGTTCTCTTCTGGCTTGGCTTCCTCAACCGGCGCGTCGGGGTTCCCAGAAGGAGCTGGAGGAAGATTCTCGATACCCGGGAATGTGGGAGGGAGTATTTGTGAGCTGGTGGTATCCAAATCAGCAGGATCTTCGATGACTTCCGAAAACGCCGCCGGGTCATGCAAGCCACTAGTAGTGAAAGGGAGCCGAATGGTTCCGTTGTTCGGTCGCGGCTTGAGCCCAAGAGAATCGCAAATGATGTTGTACAATTCAATATTTTGGAAAGGTTCCACCTGACTGCCTTGTGGGTGTGGGAACGCCGGTCCGCGAGCAATGAAGATCGCCCGCATAAGTGGGTGCTCATGATCATAACCGTGCAAGCCTCGAGGGTTGTATTGCATATTTTGCTCCAGTCCCACTTTGACATTGAACTCGTCCTTGGTGACGATGGCCCATCCAGCATGTGGGATGATCCACAATGGCGCTATTCTGTCGTTCTGGCTGAAGTGGTATCGCTCCGGCATGTTCTTGTCTCGAAGGTACACGTCAAAGTGACCTTTGTACTGCGGAAGCTGCGATTTGGCAACCAATTCGTTGTACATCTTGTGCAATTGCTCTTTCGGCTGGTCGTATGGTCGAAGTCCATAGAGAGGCCAGCCATCGATATGCTCAATAAGAGTGGTGTCGATCAGATCGTCGAGCTGGACCAGCCTCTGGTTTGACGTCGTAGCCATGCCATGATCGGATACAATCACTACATTGATTACATCTGTCAGATTTCGTTCCTCAATGCCCGAGAAAAGCGAGCCGAGCATGCCGTCGACTTCCGCAATTGTTGATCGAATGTAGGTTGAGTTCGGTCCATACTTGTGGCCGTCGGCGTCCACATTCGGCACGTAAGCGGCGATGAGTTGTGGTCGTGGCGTCTTTACTGACATTCCCGGATCATGCTCACCCGGTAGATCAAGCCATCCGAGAATACGGCTGACCTTGACGTCCAGATCTTCGTTTCCATTGAACTTGTCAACATATGCAGGGTCCTTGTCGCCAATATGAGCCTCACTCCCTGGCCACATATGGATGGCCGAGCGAACACCCTGAAGCTCGGCGGTCTCCCAGATCGGTTCTGCATTCCAGAACTCCGGCTTCATACTTCGGTTAGGATCTGTATAGTAGAATTCTTCCTGCATATTAGGATCCCAGAAAGTGTTGCCGACAATCCCGTGGTCCTGCGGGTGGAGCCCCGTCACGAGCGTGAAATGGTTCGGGAACGTCAGAGAAGGAAACGACGGCAACATGTATTTCGGCGATACGCCCTGTTGGATGAACGAAGAGAGCGTGGGAGTAAGTCCACGGTATACGAAGTCGGCTCGAAAGCCATCCAGGGAAATGAGAATAGTCGTAGGTGCGAAATTGTGTGTGCCATTAGATAGGATCCGAGCCAGAGCTGGGGACGGAGCAACTGCCGTGGAAGATCTGGTTGCCCGATATGCTCCCAGTAACAGTGCCAGAAAAGCGACAGTAATCACAAGCAAGAATATGGCGACTTTGCAGCACGAAGCGAACTTGGACTACGATCACAACCTTAGCTGAGCTCTTCGTGTGCCCGAGAGAAGCCATTTGCACTCACCTGCTTCCTGGTCGCTCGCACTTCTCCCAGTTTGCGGAGATCTGTCTCGCTCGAGCTAGCACTCGATAGACGACCGCCCTCTTCGACCTTGTATAGCAGCTCATTCTCTTCGGACTCGTCTCCTCGCCATCTGTCCTGCCTACGGGCTCGCCGTATGCTTCTGTCGCTCTTCTTCGCCTCTCTCCGAAGCTTTTCGGCTGTCCGACCCGCACGCTTTTCGTCCCCAACCAGCAACTTCTCAGCCTCCTCTTCTACCGTTATGGTCTCGTGGTCATATTGTCGGATCTCGTCCGATGTTCGCGGCGCATCGACATCAAAATCAACATCAGATTCGTCTTCGGATGCCATTCGGTGGTCTGACGGTACTTCATGCCCGTGGCCTTGATCATACGTAGGGGCCGCCATTGCGCATGGGCAAATTACTTCGCAGGATGTTAGACAATCATATCGGCATAGGGTATCAAGGCGCTCTGTCAATGGCGAGGAGATGCGACTCGAGAAATGTTCGGGTGCGGTTGAAACTGAGTGCCTGAGGCCACCAAGGGTCTCGATCACATGCTTGCAACTGAGCCACTTGCCACACCTGCATGCCACCTAATCTAGGGCCTGCAAACTCCCGAGCATTCGCGAACACCTGCGTCAGTCTGCCAAATTGAGAAGGGCATCTGCACGGAGGCAAAAACGCACGATATCTTACACTCCAATGCTTCCATTCCTCTCGCAGCCATCGGCCGCGACTTGCTTCACCATGCTAACATATCTGTATGGAAGCCGGAATACATTACATAGAAAAAAGACGCCGAGTTTCGCCCCCTAGAAGAACGTGCTGTGAGCCAACCCATCCATAGACCCGTTTGTCCATCTCCCCACTCGCAATAGCCTCAAACACCAAGTACCGCCGTCCAAGCCCGCTAAAAGCACTCGCGAACATGGTATAATGAATGCTAAGCATGAAGTCTCGAGACGCCGTGCAAGAAGCTCTCCGACAAAAGCCTGACTCTTGAAGCGAACCCACTTAGATAAAAACCCATCGAGAGCGGTTGCCTCTTCCACCTGTTCTGATTGGTTCGCCAGATTTGGGTCCAGCACACATTTTGGGACTCAATCAATCTGCTGTCTACCGACCAAACCCGTATTCGACACCTTGCATCGCGGCCGGGGCTGGACCATTGACAAACGGTCCACCTCCTTGACCGGAGCCTTGTCCTTGGTTGAGCGGAGGGAGGGATATTCCGGATGTGCCATTCGACTGCGACTGAGACTGAGGGTTGCTCAGCTGCGACGTGAAATGGCCGTAGACATGGGGGACATTCGGGTCCAGACGTCTCAAGTGCTGGTGCATAACCTGCACTTCCGTCTTGAGCATGTCGTTCTCCTTCTGCGCGTCGCGGCCAAATTCGGTGTCTCTCTGCAGCCGCTGAACTTCATTGTGCAGGCTCCGCTCGTTGTGCTGAGTAGTGCGGATGTACTCAATCGCTGCAGGAATTAGCATCTCCGCTAAACGGTGCAGCACGATATTCCCTCGGTCGTTGCTCACCTTTGGTCAAGATTTCCCACTTGCTGGCCTTCGTTCCACCGTTTGACGGAACGGCTTTGTTCAGCTCCTCAAACAGGTCCTTCATCTCGCTTCTTCGTTTCCTCTCAGCAAGCTTGTGACTTACGCGAAGCTCCGGCGTCCGGCTATAGTTTCCTACGCCCTGGCCGCCAATACCTTCGCTCTGGAGACTCTGTATCGTTCGATGCTGCATGCTGTGATGGTGAGTGGTGTTCGGATCTGTAGCCTTGTCAGTGACTTTCCATCAAGTCATCAGGGACACATACCATCTTCTGGGAACCGCCGCTGGCCAATCGGAAGTTGCGAATCTGTAGAGAAGATGCTGCTGCGCACAGATGAGGCTGCAAAGCTGTTTTGCCTCGAGACACCATGAGAACTCGACTCGCCGCTGTCTGAACCTCGTCTCTCTTCCGGTATTGCGCTGTCTGGGAAAGCCCAAGCGAAACCTTGAGTGGGCTTTGCAGCAGTAGGATCAGGAACACCGGGGCCTCGACCGACGGGCATGATGGGCGGAGCAATCCTCGGTGCTGGATGAGCTCTCGTGCTCGAGCGTCCACTGAGGGGAGACAGGGGTGTTTGTCCATTGGGTCGTCGCAAGCTGACAGCCAGGGATACCTGAGATGTGTTGGCACTTTCGTACGGTGAAGCAGGGCCGTGAATATACATGTTGCTGAAGCCTTGCTGCATGCGGCTGTCGACACTGCTTCGTCGCGAATCCAATCCAAGCTCACGACTGTCTCGGTTATAGCTATCGCGGTTCAATTCTCGTCCTAGGCTGTCTCGATTGTAACTGTCGCGGTTGAGTTCTCGGCCAAGGCTGTCACGGTTGACGCTGGAGCTGTAGCTGGTGTAGCTGTCGCGGTTCGCGGCATCCTGGAAGCCCTGGTTAATGGATGGCAGTCCAGAGCCAGCAGACTGTGCTGAGCTGGGTAGCCGGGCAGATTGTGGTGTAGTTGGAACAGAATGGCGCGATGGCGAGTCGTCAGGATTCAGCAAAGTGTGTACCTGTAGGCCTTGGTTGTTGGCAGAGTTGTCTGTTACTCGTCACGTCAGTACAAGTCCATGTCAAAATTTTATGGCAGCAAGATATCCAGGCGCGCGAATGACATGTGTGGCAAGGCATGTGCGGCATGGCAAACAGCGCGAAGAAGGTGATATCTACACAGGACATTGTCGCGCAACTAGATGTGCGCTTCCACCAAGGGGGAGAGGATTTGGGTCGCAATGCCCGCGGGTAAGTGACTTACGCTTGCTGTTATGCGGCTGGGGCCAGGTGCCCGAGTCTCTGGTCGAGTCTGTTGACTGGTCTGGAGAGATCGGAGCTGACGGTGGCAGGCCATTGGTCAAGCTGGAGATGGACGGCAGGCCCTGCGAGTGGGCATTGGACTGCTGCTGCGCAGCGTGGTTCGAAGACGCCATGGTGATACCGGTTGGTCGCACTATAGCAAGGCGACGGCAAGCTCAGCCAGCGCTGTGGTTGATGAAGTGGTCGAGAATAGCGGAAGTGCGAAAAACGCAGAGGCAGCAGCAGCGGTGACGGCGGCGGTGGAGGAAAGTGGTGATGTGAGTCGCGATGCTGGCGGTAGATCCTGCCCTGCGGACGGGACGGGACAGATCAGAAGGGGCGACGATGATGAAGGAAAAAGGCCTGGCGACAGATCAGCTTGGTCAGAAACGCGGCGCTGCAGAGTGCGGGGCACAATGTGCACCTCGAGTCGGAGAATAAACATACGGTTGGGACTGAGGCGACGAAGTCAGAGAGCGGTTTACGAGCACGAGTGGTGGCAGCCCCTCTCTCCACACGCAGCGGAGGACAAGACGCCGGAAATGGAGATGGCTGCAGCCTGGCAGCACAGCGGAGCCTGGTTGACGGGATTTTGCCGCCGAGGAAGGGAGGAGGGCACACGCAGAGTGGGTGGAAGTGCGAGTGGTGTTGGAGGCGGTGGTGCGGTGGTTCTCTCAACAGGCGAGAGGAGGCCAGTCGGCGAGTCGCCAGCGGTCGAGGCCACGCGAATGTATGGTCGGCACACGTGTTGGAGCCGGAAGCTCGTGGACAGCTCCAACAGTAGTAATCCAGGCACTGGACAGGCTTTGGTGGGCTGCAGCGTCAGCTCGACAGGGGAGGCAGTGCTGCTGGTTTTCTGGTCTGGCTGCTGGTATGGCGAAGTATGTTGAGGTGTGGTGTCGTCTCGTCTCAGGTGCAGGCAGGCCGGGTGGAGACTGGAGTAATGGCGGTATTATCGGGCGGCGCACACGAAGCAAGGGCGAGCGTGTCGAAGATCAGGGCAGTGGAGTCGGGAGCACCAACCACCACCTGCGGCCCAGGAGCAGAAGTCGGATCCGTGGGCGCCAAGGCGACGACGTCAACGGGCTAATAGAGAGGAGAAGTGAACGAATGCGCCGAACGCACAACAATCAGCACACACCTCGCAACATCAGACGCACGAAAGAGAGGGAGAAAAGAGAGAGTCGAATGCCGCACGCACGCACGCACGCCGCAGCATGCACCACGCACGGTAGTCTACAGGTACGTCGCGCATCCTTCGATTTAGCTACAGCCGCTAGACAACAAGCGCCTGCTATCCCACTTGCAGAGATCTGCTCCGCCTTTGTTGTTGTTTGCTGTTACACCTTCGTCCCGCTGCCTGCATCGAGACCGACCGACCAGGCTCCCTTCCATGCGCAGACGCCGGTCACGCCTCCCGATATGTACGGCGCCATGCAGAGATACAGCGCTGCTCGGCCTGCCTTTCCATGCTCCGTCGACAACAGCAACGACGACGACGATAATATGGCCCCGACAGCCATGCATGGCGTGCAGCCCTACGAGCTATGGCCCCCCGTCGCTCCTCCTGCTGCGGCGGCCACGGTATACTCGGCTCCCGCGACTGAACTCGGATAGGTACGTGACGCAGTCTCCATGTAGCCAGCGCTCCATCCGCATCAGTCGAGATCTGAGATATGCGGCTTCGTACATTAACCGCTGGTCGAGAATCGAGACTGCGCGCAGCACGCAGCACCAAGGCGATGCAGAGATCCAGCCTTCAGCCTCTCGCAGAGCACTGTTACACTGCAGGGAACATAAACGGCCTCATTTCGCTCGTCTTCCAACACCTTATTACCTCCTAGGCTATCGGCCCATCAGACTTGGATCTGCTCGCAGCAGCGGGATTCGTCGCGCGTCTCAGCTCGTGGCAAAAACGACTCGCTTCTCCGACTGCAGGTCAGACTACTGCATTGTCCATCATTCAGCGTGTCGCCCGCAAGCGTGTCTTCGGCTCCACGAGCACTCAGCGCTCAATGCTCTACGGTGTCCTGCTGCTGCTGCTGCTGGCTGCTGCTCCTCTTTTTGTTCGTCCGTCGTCGGTCGGTCCACTGCTGCTCGTCGGTATGTAGGCAGCCGATGGCCGGCAGCCTTGCCGTATGCCACACATGCTCGCCGGCGCCAAGTCGCACGTGTGCTCCTATTTGGAAGTGGACCGGGGCTTCGCCACACCGGCAAACGGCTCGCCCGCTGATGATGAAACTCTACCGTGGCCATGCCTGCCACACTAACGACATAAGATCCGAAGTAGCTCATCGGTGTTCCTCATTTCTGGGCCCTCCCTCTCCATCTCCAACCCAAAGGCCTCGTGCGCCGTTTTTCACGTCCGTCTCTCTCTCTTCTGTTGTGTTCCGACGCCAAGAAGATCCAGATAGCTCGCCTTGTGCGCGCCAGGAGCGTTTCGACAGCGGCGTACAGAACCTCGCAGCTCTTGCTTGCGAAATTTCGGTTGATGGGATGCTGTGCAACGCTGCTACAAACCTGGCGGAAGGCCGTTACTGACTCCGATAGGCTTGCTTTGCTGCAAGCTCATCTAACCATATCATCATTTGACTTCTTGCGGGCCTGATGAAACCGTTGATTGCACACTATTTGCACGTGCCGCTCTACCAAAACGGATCATTATACCAAAGCAAGCAAGTGGTTGCTGGTTCAAATATTGATGGGTTAGGCCGGAGCTGCCGCCATCCGAGTCAAACCATCTGATGACTGAGTCTCGTGGGAGAATCGCAGAGGGGACGTTCGAGTCTTCAAGATCACGATCACTACTGTACCTCGACCATTCTTCGAAAGCACGATCCCATGCCGTGTCGATGAAACACTGCAGTGACAGCCGCCAATCGAGGCTGCGGCGCCTTGCGCGACGAGTACACGAGTACAGACTCAGCCTTCGCCCATGACATGTTGAGGAGAAGCTGCAGTACAACAACAGGAATTCGCCATTCAATTCAGAGAAAGTGGTCTTTGTTCAAAGATAACTCATGTCATTGTTCTCAAATTATCTTGCTTGCATCATCTGTCTTTCTCAACCGCCTTGCTTGCTTGAAGCGAGCCATTTTCTGCTGCTCTTTATCTTCTTACCCTCGGGAGTCTCCAGCTCGTTTCCCAGCCATACAAAGCACCGCTCCCGAAAACCAGAGTCGACCCAAGGACCATTTTGCCGTTGAGCTCGTGTCCGAAGATCAAGGTACTCAGCATGAATGACACCAGCTTGCGGATGTTCAAGACAATGGTTACTGTGACCGCTGAAGACTTGGCAGACAATAGATTGACACCCGAGATGCAGGCGAGCTGTGTGACTGCGTTTGTGAGCAAGAAGAGGATGCCCTCAGGCACTGTTCCCAGAGAATCGCAGAGGCTTTCGATTGCTTCCATGGCGCCTGCCGTCTGAGATGTGCTTTGCCAGCTGCCCAGCGCGTACTGTCGAATGTTGACTTGCGGCGTAGCGGCAAGCTTCTCATATTGACCGCGCAGGGCTGAAGAGACGGGCAGGAACAGCGGCAGGCTCAGGAAGTGCGAGTAGAACAGGTTTTCGGTCCAGCTGGCCTTGTACGTCGCGTACGTGTCCTCGGTGTATGCACCCATGTACGCAGACAGGAATTGAGCGACAAGCAGTATGGAAAGCCCTTGAGTGAACTCCCAGCTCGAGGTGTCTGTCTCAACCGACATTGATTTTCCCTGAGACAGTACTAGTCAGTACCTTGTGGCGTGTTACTCCTCACATGCAACTCGACGTACTTTGCTTTCCGAATCCGCCCATGCGCTGACGAGGACCCCAACGGTAAGCAGGACCACGCTGAGAACTTGCAGCATGCTGTAGCGTTTTCCTCGAATGACACCCGCCACCATGGTCGTCACGCTGCCAAAGCTCCGCAGGATGATGTGCACGGGCACACTGATGTTGTAAGCAAATGCCCAATTATTTAACATATTGATGCTGAAGAACATGAAGGCAATAAACGCCCATCGCGGCATTGGAACCGTCGGCGCTCGAACCGAGTACCGTGCGCCGGCATCGAATTGGGTGGTGTACGCGAAAGCCGACGTGAAGAAGAATTGCAGGAAGGTTATGATGAGACCTTGTGAGGCGGTTAGCAAGGACTTACGCGCCGCGACGAGACCTCTGAGTACGTACCACTGCTTGGTTGGGATCTGGACTCGATGCATCAGTACGGATACTGATACGATAGTCTCAGATACCAATCTCACTTGACGATTCCTTCGAGGGCGAAGACATTGACACAGCAGCCCCCAAATATGAGGGCTGTGGTGACGAAGGGCTCAATTGCAGACATTGGCCATGTCACCGGGTGATGAAGATGGGCGGGAGAGGCGAGTGCACAACAGAGGATGTAAGTGCTGTAATTGATGAGGCAGATATTCAGTCCCAGGGAGAAGGCGATTCTGGGAGACCTTTCCTAATTCGGCGCTCACGAGATCCGGGAAGTTGCACTTTCCGCCAACTGCATCGGACAGTAGCAGATGAGGTTCTGCTCGTACAGGAACGAAAGGCGAGGAGTTGGCTGAGAAGTTTTTCAATTCTCTATCATATCTTTTACTTGTCCCACCAGCCTTGCCTCTTGCTGTCACTGTTTGACCAGTCCATTTCGTTCATATGCAGAGTAAGATACAGTAGTCCCCACCTGTGACCAAGAACCAATCAAACGATTTCTGAACTCCTACCGCTAGTAATTCAACTCGCCAGTTCCCTCTCCTTTATCAGCGTCCAAGTCCTCGTAGCTGCGAAGGCTTCGCCCAACCACAGCTTCGTTCGGCCCCATTGTAGCAGTGCCGCCCTCCATGAGAGATCTGCTGCCGCTCAGAGATGGCATACGGCCTCTTCCTGTTCTTGCATAAGGACCAGGCATGCGATGTCCTCCATTCATGGCAGAGTTGCGACCATTGGTTCGCATGGGTCCCACCCCAGCCAAGGTTGCGTTGGGAGTCCATACGCCAGGCACGCCGGGTACGGGTTGGCCGTGATTGAACATTGCGGCCATTCCTGGTGGTGCACCACCCGCCATGCCGGGGGACATGGGAAAGCCAAGAGGGAACTGCTGATTGAGCTGAAAGCCACGAGGAGTTCCAACCGGTGCGTGGTTGTTCAGCGGGAAGTGTCCGTTTGAGTTTGCATCACTCCTGCTAGGAGCGATGTGAGCCGGATCGAGGACGTATGTGTTGACAAGCTGGACCTCGGAGCGAACACGCTCATTCCATTCTGCATGTCGCTTTTCCACGTGCTTGCGCCAGAAGTCCACGCCTTTGAACAGCTTGGTACACTCTGGCACCTTGCAACGAAACTTGTTGACGTCTTCTTGGAGTACAAACTGGTGCGAGAATGTCAGTGAATGTTGTGGCTGGGTTTGTGATTGACGACCACTTACCTTGTTCAACTCCTTGTCAAGGCCCTCTTCTAGCGGCGTGCCCCCAAGCTTCCGAATGTTAACACTGTCGGGCTCTAGAATTTGTAAGATTTTCTCTTCGAAAGTCTTGACCCAGTTGAAGGCGCGCTGCAGTTGCTGTGCCGTCTTTGTGCTTGGCTTCATCAGTGCCGTCTTCTTCTCCTCAACGGGGCTCTCAGCTTTGAGCTCGAGATCCTCGTCTTCGCCACCCTCAGCTTTGCCCTCAGGCTTCTTCCGGAGCGGGAATGTTTCGCCCGAGGCACTCGCCCGAGCAGTCTCCTTTGCGGCAGACGTCAAACTGGCACGCGGACGACGTAGATGTCCACCGGGACATTTCCGCTGCAGCTCGTGAACAGAGTCGGACTCGAACACGCAAAAGAAGCAGAAATTATAAACTCGTCGCAAGTATTCGACAAGCAGATCAAGCTTCTTCTTTTTGACGAGAAGCTCTTCGTCGTCAGTTTCATCCTCGTCCTCGACCATGCCTTCGTCTTCCTCTTCATCCACATCGGCATCCATGACATCAGGGTCTTTCATGGGAGCTGCTGGCTTGAGTATGCCTTGCTCCGAGAGCTCGTGGACGCGCTCCTCGATTTTCGCGACTCCAAAGTATGCGTCGCCAAGTTCGTTGTCCAGCTTTCGGACAAGCCGGGTGGCGAGCTCAAGATCTCGGGCAATGCGCTCAGGAGCTGAGAAAAGATCCCACAGTGCCTTCTTTCTAGGTGCATCCGGTGGGCGGTGAACGCCACAGTGCACCGTGAAGTTTCCGCGCTCGGGGTCTTCTATCATCTTTGCGTTGATCTTTTCGAGGGCCCTTTCACTGGTCGAGCCAGGTAATCCACGTGGCAGATCTGTCTTCAGGGCTTCGCCTTCCTCGCCCTCTTCGCTCTCTTCTCCACGTGGTACAAGCTGCGCGTGCTCTTCTTCCATTCCGTCTTGCTCCGATTCGGTGTTGAGCATTATCCAGCCCATTCTGTGGCACTTCTTCAGCGGATTTGGGTCCGAGAGAGAAAGATGCTTGAATCCACCTTCGTCTTCGCCGAGATGCTCCTTCGCAAACGCTTCGAACTTATCGCGAGTGACAGTCGGAGCAATGGTCTTGATCAGAAGAGTAGGCTGCAGTGAGGCAGGGTCTCGCAGATCGCCACCCTTTGAAGGGAGAAGATCGCCCACTCCCAGAACCTCAGCAGCGGCGGATGTTTCTCCTTCCTCGCGCTCCAAAATGCCTCCCAGTCCGTTGGACTCCGACTTATAGATGCCTTCGAGCGTGAACTCGTCAAAGACACCCCCGGACAGATCTTGCTCCCATTGGGCAAAGAGGCCTCTCCGATATTCCACCAACTTCTGTCGGAAGGGATCGCGGACTTCGGGGACGTAGCGCTCGCGGAACCAGTCCTCGTTCTTGTGGAGGCGAACAAATGTCTGCGCCTGCGCCTTCTGCAAATTCTCCTTGTACTGATCGTACGCAGCTTGAATCTTAGGCCGCTCGACCTCGCGATCCTCACGAGACTCGCGCTCTCCGCGCAGACGAGGAGGTGCACGTCCGGTCTTGACGCGCTCTTTCTCCTCCTTGATACGCTGCTCCGTACGCCACCACTCGGCGAACCAGGTGAATCCGACTTGGAAATCGAGCTTCATTGGATCGGGAAGTGGGTTCACGAGGACTGCAGGCGGCTCAGGTCCTGGGACGTACCGATCAATGGGCGGTGGGGAGGAGCGCCGTCGTTGGTGTGGTTCGTCGCGGCCGCGTGTGCCGTATGCGTAGTCATCTCGCACTCGTTCGGGTTGGTAGCGGTCGATCTGAGCAGGCGAACGGGAGCGTCGTCGTTCGCGGTCAGCTCCTCGTCGACGATCTGCAAGGGTCAGTGATGACATTACCCGGTCATGCCGGAGAAGTGTCGCACCTGGAGAGCGGCGTCGGTTGTCGCGGTAGGGGTCAGACCCGCGGTATTCGTCTCGTTCTCTATTGAAGGAGCGCGGTACTGGAGGGGTATCCCGTGTTGATCGCGGCATTGACATGTGCTCGGGCGTCCTCCCATGACTGTATTCGTCCATCTTGAAGCCTAGCAGATGCGCCTTTTTCGAAGGAATACCGATGCCGCTGTTTTATGGAGGTTCCATCAAGGACGGAGAGAACGGCGCACGTCTGGTGGCCGATTTGTTCTCAAGTCGGTCGACGTTGGTGACACGGAAGCTGTTCAATAACCAGAGAGACTTGTCGCGGGGGGTATGTTGTACCGAAGCAATCGGCGGCTATTTGCGTGGACTGTTTGCCATGCGGCCCAAGTTAGATAAGCACAATCAAAGCGCGGCGGCAAAAGAGAATGAGAAGAAGAGAGGGCAACGGCGGTGGCGGTGTAATACAAGAGAACAAGCGGGCGGTCGAGGAGGGAGATGGTGGGAGACAAGGACGCTGTCGGCGCAAAGGCCGTCCATGATGGATCAGCGCCGGGGCGGGCGGATTGAGCGGAGGAAGAAGGGCGCAGAGCGACGCGCGCTCTGGAACAAGAACGAAAGGGGCGTACGAACAATAATCGAGTAGGAACTGGTGATAAAGCTGGGCCGGCGGCGTTGACAGCGCAGTGAAGCGTGCTGAGAGGGGAGGAGAAGAGAGGAGAGGAGGAGGTGCGGCAGCGAGGTGCGAGCGTAGAGGGTGGAGCCTGGGGGCTGGTACCACTACCCTAGAACTAAATCGGGATCCGCCGGGCGAATAGCAAGCGCTATACAGCAGAGCATCACTCCATCTGCACGTGTCCATCTTTCTTGCATCTTTTGACACGCGCTGTTCTTGTCATTATCACCATCATCGGTCCACGCTCCCATTGATTGCCCACGATGACGACGCACATCCCATACCTCACGCTGCCCAGCTTCATCTTTGAGCAGCCGGCAGCGTCCATCCTGCTGCCCGTTGCCGCGGGGACTGCCATTGGATATGCTACACGCCCTAAGAAGACTCAGGCAACGTATCTAACGCTCAGACAACCACCGCTCCGCCCGCCACCTCAGGTCTTCGGTCCAGTATGGACTGCTCTCTACGGCCTGATGGGCTACTCGGCCTATCGCGCGTGGAAAACCGGCATGGTGAGAAAGCCAACGCGAGAAGCTATGTATCCGCTAATACTAACCTTCCGCCCTTCGCGCTTTAGAATAGCTTCGATGCCAGCAAAGTTCTTTTAACCAAGGCAAGACTCTCACGCTTCCGAACAACACATACCTACTAACTCCTTCCCAGCAAGGTGCAACACTCTACACTATCCAGCTTGGCCTTAATTTGATCTGGATGCCACTCTTCTTCGGTCTGAAGCGACCTATCGAGGCCTCTCTTGATATCGTTGCCCTCACTGGTGTTACTGGCTACCTGGCGTATATCTGGGGCCAGGTCGACGAACGTGCTGGCTGGGCATTGGTTCCTGTGAGCACATCCGTCCTGGAGAAGAACACTGTGGGATAATTGCAAGACTTCGGAAAGCTGACTTCGCGGCAGTATCTCGTATGGCTGGGTTTTGCGAACTATCTTTGCATTGGTGAGTCCCTAGAGCAGTTCCACAGCTTCCGCTTCATATGGCTTACATTTTTCTCAGGCGCTGGGTATCTGAACAACTGGTCTTTCGAAGATAAGGAGAAGCCTAGGATCAACTAACGCACTCGGTGACGCGTAGCTGTAACGCCTTTGCGCACGCAAGTAGACCGCCGGGCATAGACCATGTCATCTGTGCTATGCACTCTGAACGTCAAATCATCTCTCAAGCGCTCATCAGAGCTTGGACAGACTCACAAGGGCTCTTGCGGCTTTCACTTCCCAGCACTAAGAGACCTGAGCAAGCGAAGGACTAACCGAAAGTTACCATTTAGGTACTATAGCACGGCACGTATGTGCACGCCCACGGACGGAGGCAACTTGCTTAAATGCGGCCACCACATAGCAACGACCTAGACTGGCAGACATGGCCCCCAAATTTCTTTCCGGGCGTAATTCGCTTGACGTCGCACCGTCACAGCGAAGGGTGAGGTTTCGGATTGACGCATGATCGATATTGATGCAATGAGCGTGGGCGTCAACAGGTAATGTCAGAGGGCTTTCATGCGAACCAAGAGCAGAGAAGTGCTCACTTGATATGGAGGCACAACGTATCGTGTGAGGAACTGACAGAAGCGTGATAATGTCGGCCAGCAACGGGTTTGTCACGTCTTTCGGTGACGGTCAAAGTACCCATCATTGAGCAACCAATGCAATGTGATTGCTGCTACTTCCGACGCGATCCTTCGGTATCATCGTCGCACTCTACTGCTTGGCTTGGATATGGGTGTACTTGGATGCCACTTCAGGCCTGCTGCATGAAGGCTGAGGGCGACATGTGCGTTGGAGGTACGGGGAAACGCGGCGGTGGATCCTTCTGCCGTGTGTGCAGGTGGTGAGCAAAAGGGCGGTGGTTGTCCTGTTCCCCACTGTGCGGCCTCCAAGAGAATCTTCTCTCTCCCCTCCCAGAGAGGCCGCCCTCGAGACAGCCAATCATGGGGCTGCGGCAAGCGGAAAGGGCGACACATGGGAAGCTAGCAGCACAACGGGCAGGTTGCCTTCGTCTCACGCTTCGCACTTCGCAGTGCAGATTGCGTTTCTGCGCGTTCTCTGGGAAGTGGGCGGTGCAGTGCGCAGGCGGGCGTGGAATAATAATGCAATCTCCCGGGGCGAGCTGTGGCCAGCCTCACCTTTGTGCCGCCCGTCAGGCTGTTCGCACGCATATCTTGCAATTCTACGCGGACTGATTTCGACTCAACTCAACCTCCATCGGAACGCCGCTCCTCATCAGCAGCCTATCGTCCTGCTGTCTCACCTTTTCAGCCTCAGCAAACCTCGAGGCCTCTTTCCCTCCGCTCCTGCCCATAGCCATGCCCTCAACCGACTAAAGCGATCATAACCGACTGACAACCACCAACGCTTTGTCCCGGCCTCATTCATTGCCAGGCCTCACATCCCTAGTACAGAGCGGCAGTAGCAGTCGATTTGGTCCGTTTCATCTCGAGTCGTCTCATTCTATATTTCCGTCTAAGGTTGGCCTCCGGTGCCTGGCGTCGATGAGACACAACGCCAATGTGCGAGGCTGACGATTGTAGACTGCCGAAGCAATAACCCAATGAGTCAAAACTTCAGACCTAGTTATTTCTCGGGACAGGTATGTTCGTTCCATCTGTGTCAAGGCGTTGGCATGTCAACAACATAGACGAGCACTGACAAACGTTGCAGAGCTTTCCCAACTTCAATGGCGGGTCGTACCAAGGCTTCAACATGTCCCAGCAGCAACCGCTGTACAGCTCGCATAGAGCTTCTGATCCCGGGCTTTTCATGCGGAACAGACAGCCTCAAGATGATTGCATTGATCTCTCGCAGTACGATGTGATGGCTCGTAGCTCCGTCAATGATGTCCAGGTACAGGATGTCATCAAACCTGAGCAGGCTAGTCCATGGGTCAGCGCTCAGCAAACAGCAAATCAACATCGACAATTACCGCAGCTACAGTTCCCTCCTTCGTACGCGAAGACCGAGCCTCCTCCCAAACAGGACTTGTATTCAGAGACTGCGGATTCAGGTTACCAAACGCAGTTTCACACTGCCGGCCCACACGTTCACGGCGATTTCAACTGGAACAAGCAAGAGCTAGAGCGCGATCACCAGTCCTTCTTGATCCCTACATCTCGAGATGGCGACTTGGACAACAAGAGCACCGTCTCGGACGGTCGTCTTATCAGAGGCCCGAGGGATACCAGAAGAAAGGCTCAGCTCGCGCCTTGTTCATACCCTGGCTGTGGGCGTCGACTGAAAAATCATTCCGATGCCAAGTATCGTCCTTCAAGCATTCCACCGTGTTGCACATCCGAGCTGACAAATTGGTAGGAAGCACGACCTGACACACACAAAACCATATCGTTGCACAGAACAAGATTGCAGCCGCAAGGATGGCTTCGCCACCGATAACGACCTGCAAAGACACCGAAAGAGCGTCCACAACCTGCAACCAACTGTAGGCAATCCAGTCGGATACATATGCGTAGCGTGTAACGTCCCTGAAGAGACTCAGCCGAAGTTTTGGCCTCGAAGGGATAATTTCAAAGCACACATCAAGCGCAAGCACCCTACTTGGAACGATGATCAACTGATTGAGAGGTACGACCAATACACTATCTATCAAGGTTACTTCTGACCCAGAATAGTTCAAAGCAAACAATGCGGCCCGATGACTCTCGAACGGCGGACGACGATGCTCGCACTGTCAGAAGCGCCATGCAATCGGCCGCACATCACTCAGAGGCTGATGCAGACGAATTGCGTCCATTTCAGCAGCTTCATAACAGTCCTAGCCTCTCCCGGCACGCTTCTGATCAGGGAAGCTACCCAAGTAACCTGTGGCCGTCTGCAAATTCTCCCATGTTCAACTCCGAGGAAGTACTTACTGGAATGCACGGTCATACTGCTGATCTGCAACATTATTCTGGAGCCTCCATTGGTCCCACTGGTGCCAACGGGCTGAATATCTTGTCCGAAGCTGTCGATAACTTCGACATCCACGAGACTCCGTCGTGTTCCCAGCAGCCACCCAACAAGAAGCAAAAGACGTCCCACATGGCTGACTTCGCGAACTTCGCGCCAATTGAGAATGAAAATCCCCTCAGTCTTCCGGAAACACAGACAACCTCCAGCTCAAACTCGAGCGGGCTACAGTCTGCAATGTCACCACCAGGGGACTTCCAGTGTTCAGAATGTCAAAAGTTCACGAAGCGCGAATGCGATCTCAAGTGTGTCAGTTCAAGAAAGCCTCCAGCAAGCAGCCACTGACCAAACCAGAAAGCATATGAAACGCCACACAAGACCGTACGGCTGCACGTTCCCAAACTGCCAGAAGAAATTTGGAAGTCGCAATGACTGGAAACGACACGAGACAACCCAGCACTTCCTTCAGGAGATGTGGAAGTGCCAACGGAAACGATGCGATGGGACCGACTGCGCACGACGGCCGTTCCATCAACTGGAACTGCTCAAGAAGCATCTTAAAGGTCCAGATCACCTCGTACAATATGACGCTGAAGTCGAGGCCGAATGTCGAGAATTCCGACTCGGTCGTGACGGACATGACCATTACTGGTGCGGCTTCTGCAATAAATTGATTTCACAGGGTAAAGAGCTGCAGAACGCTTTCGATGAGCGGTTCAGGCATATCGGTGATCACTTTGACAAACATGGTTATGACAGCGGCGATTGGGTGTGTATTGACGAGAACAAACACAAGAAATTTATCACTCATGAGGATCGTAAGGAGGCGAAGCGTCGTGCTCGCAATGGGTTCCGTGAGGACGACGAGGGCCTGCCGGATTACATGGCATCGCATGCCTTTGGTGGGGAGGTCTCTGAGGTATTCCCTTCTCACAGGCACCAGCAATTCGAATCGGAAGCAGATGGGATGTTTAATTCATGACAATGAACGGCTAAAGATGTTGTTGTATGACGGCGCTGGTTGGGAATACGGGAGATTTTGGGAGAGAACATTTCTGGGGAATCGTGTATTTATTCCACGGCCTATTGCTGTAGTAATCTTGATGACCCAATTACACCATCAGCCCTCGATTGTCAACGTCATGACCCTGCTTCCCGTCCAAGTCACCGTCGGAGGCTCCGAGTCGCTGTTGATGGTGCCAGAGAACAACGCTGTTTCAGTCAGGGTGGAAATGGCAGTGATGATAGCACTGTTATCAGCAGCCGTGGCCGTCAAATATCCAGCGGCCTTGTCCGTGAGGACCTTCGTGGCATTCCCGCCGTCGTAGTTCAGAACACTTTCACTGTCCTGGCCAGCCTTCAACAGCGCCAATAGACTGAAGTGCCCCCCAACAACAGGACGCGCGATGAATTTCGCAACATCTGGCCATTCGCCCGAGCTGGCTGTCTCGTACCTATGGCCACATTTTAGTATCATAATCACCAATTAAAGAGAACACGACTTACAGATCAGTAAACGCCAGACTTGTGGACGTATTGTTCAACCAATACGCAATCGCCGTGACGAACAGCCTTCTCGTGGCAGGTGAGCATGTCGCAGCCGTCCACATCTCCCAGTCACTCTTGGTATAGCTGTGCCTACTATCGAGTGGTACTCCAAAGACCTGCGAGACAGTCGGGTAGAACGCAGACTGCATTTCGTAGATTTCATCCGGGATGAAGTCCAGACCAAGGAGTTTGTCTGGAAATGTATTGTACAGTAGACCCCATGACGACCGAAACTGATATGCGAGCATTGTGTGTATGCCAGAGGGATCGATGGCGAATACCATCCATTGTTTGAGATAATCGTCCGCACGGTGCGAGTAGTATTCTGCGGAATCAGACTCTCCAACGAGGTTGCAGATCGAAGCGATTACTTTCAGGCCGACAATTCCCTTGACTGCTAGATTCGTTTGGTTCGCGAGTGTGCCCGAAAAGTCGTCAGTCGAGAGCTGACTTTCTGGGATGAGTGAGTAGTCGTCCAAGAATTCCGCCCACCGCACAAGTCTCTCATAATGCGCTTTGACGAAGCTCACGTCTCCAGTGAATTTGTAGTAAGCATAGCTCATGATCAGCATATTACCGCACTCCTCCACGGGCATTGCTTCATCGTCACCGGCCAGATGTCCAGTCGCATTGGGAAACATGGACCCGATATCGTGAATACTGTACTCGTTGGGGTAGAATCCAGAGTCCTGGTAGAGATAGAGGGGATCGAGGGCGTATTTAAGAAGCTGTGGGTTGGCATAGACGAAGAAAGGCAGCGCTGGAAACAGGACATCGACGGTGTTGACGTTCCCATTGCTGCTTATCTCTTTCTGGAACATTAGAGGCTCACTCTGGTTTGCGGTTGCAGAAGCGTTGGCAGAGGGCGGTGGTGGGACGGTGAGAACGAAAGCTCCCATGATTTGCCTCGCCGATAGCGCTACGATAGCGTAGTAGCTCTCCGCCTCTGATGTGTCTGGTACAGAGATCCCAGAAAACGACCTTGGATTTAAGAACCCATAGCCGTCGTCTGGGTTGAAGTTATACATCTGCCCAAATTGGTCTGTTCCATTGATAGTGGATTCCAGAGCAGATGGTGTACCAGAGCCGGCCGGGAAGTGCTGAATGAACTTCGCAATAGTCTCGTTTTGGTAGTATCGAGAGACATCAGAACGAAGTTGTGCTTCAAACGCGATACCTTTGACAGCTGCAGTAGCGAAGTCTGCGTAATGCCAATCGATCATCTGCTGATAGTCCTCATGGCAGGTTGTCCACCACGGCTCAAGCCTAGTCAGCCCGCTGCTACTGAGGTACTGGACCGCTGGCTGCTGAATGTTCCCGACGGTGTACAGGACGCTTCCTGATTTTGCGGATGCAAAATCGTGAGCAAAAGCGAATACCGGCTCCCTGTCGTCGCTGCGTCTATAGGAACTGTCGCTGGCGCTGGATAAAGGACGTCCGTTGAGGTATTTGTAGCGGAGGTCGATGCTGTAGCCAGACTCCCACGAGAAGTTAGATGCCTTTCCAGGAGCGCTTGTATAGGCAAGCTGGCTCCACTGTGCAGAGTCGGAGTTCTCGCCAAAGACGGTTTCTGTCTGCAGCTCCACAATCCAGCTGGACAAATTACGTGAAGATGTCTTGGCCTTAGAACCATTATTCGTGCAATCCAGGCAAAGAGTCTCAAGGGTCCATTGGATGTTGTCGCCACCATTCACATCGACCCAGCGGCCGTTGACGTCCTATCCCACCACTGTTAGTAGCATCAGGAAACCCCAAGAAACGATCTCATCTCACCGAATAAAGCTTCACGTCGTGCTCTTCGTCATCATGGGATTGGAAACTCGTCTGCAAGTAAGAGAGTGGAATGCTGGTCCGGCAGAGATCTTGTGGTATGACTGGCGAGAAGAACGCAGCGGTCAAGGTGACGGGTCCAGCTCTGTGAGTGAAATTGCTCCACTGGCTGTCGTAAGCAACACTTGTTTGATGTGCAGGTCGGATGTTCTTGAGTGGAGGTAAAAGTCTGAGCCCATTTCCCAGATACTCGTATGCGATGTTGTCGACGGTTATGATCCCTTCCCATCCAAGCTCACTGCCCTGCCAGAACACTGCACTTGGGGGTTGATCCGAAGAAGACGACCAGACGTTGGTGTAAGGCGATCTGACTGCTAGAGGCAGAGCTGGAGCTCGGAGGGGCGAGTATGCTGTCGAGCCTCCAACGATGAGACGTGCGAAAATGCATAAGAATTGTAATACCAGATTCAAGATCGAGAAATGCATGTTTGTCTGCGAAGCTGGCTCGTTGATGCGAGGGAGAAAGGAGAAGAAACGGCTAGAGGATAGATTAAGCCTACATTGAGCAGAGTGCAACTGCGTTGTTGGGTACGCAGTTGCACATCAACGGAGGCATTGTGAGAGGGCACATTTGCTTTGAGAAAGGAGCACCATGGTCCTTTCCCGAAGCGCCAGACAAACTCCTCAGGCGGGATCTGGAGTTGCGAGCATTGCGGAGACCCAGGCTCAGCGCCAGATCTCAAAGGTCGAGAAGCAGCAAGCACGTAGTTCATGTAGTCCGACTGCCTCAGGTGTGTCCAATCAGGCAAGTGAGATGGACTGGTCTTCATAGTAGTCACTGCGGTTACGAGAAATTTCCTGAAGTGGCCGGCTGCAGAAAGGGCCCATACATTGTTTCAGGCGCAGAACTGGTGATCTTTGGTGGGACCGAGATGTCAAATGTCGAGCTCAACCGGGACCAATCAGGAAGGAAGTGTGAGTTGACGAACGAAAGAGGATTTCTCATGAAGTCAACGGTGAAGCAAGGTGGTGCAAGGTGGCACGGCCCCTTTCACATGCCAAAACCTGCGGGGTGATCTCATCGCCCGTTGCGGCAGAGATGGGCCGAGGCTGACTCGTCCTCCGAAGGATGCAACACGCAAACTCTCAAGTGAATGCCTCACATGTGACACCGCTACCCGCACTAGCTCTGGGGTAGACAACGCTTCTTCGACTTCCGTTCAAACGACGACCGGAATTCCGCACGCACGCAGACACAACAACCAAGAGGACTTGAAGCCCATGCCCGCCGTCGCGACTCTCGCTCCCAAAACACCGTACCAGCTCCAGCCTCTACGGAGACCGGCGCTCTTGATTCACCACCATGGCCGACACATATAAGGCTTTGCAGGCACGTACTATAGCAGAGCAATTACGTAGCGCTGTGTGGGAGACGCAGTACTGATCAGACCAACAGGCCTCGTACGAGCGCTTCATCCTCGACCCCAACAACAAGCCCGCCCTCGTCCTCCTCAAAGCCATCCGCAATGGAGCCGTATACGGTGCCAAAGTCCGTTTCCCGCATGCCCTCGTCATGATTTTCCTCTTCCGAAACGGCACCTTTCAAGAGAAGTGCAAGGCAGTCTACAAGGCCACCCGCCAACATGCCTCAAACCTGGCCAGATTTGCGCTGTTATACAAGGGCAGCATGCTTGCCTTGAGACAAACCACGGGTGGAAAGGAGCTGGGCTCGCATAGCTTCCTGGCCGGTCTGGTCGGCGGATACTGGGTCTTCGGCCATGGCAAGGCCGCGAACAACAGTGTCACCCAGCAGATTGTCATTTACATATTTGCCCGTGTGATGCTCGCTTTGGCGAAACTGGCGATCCAGCCGCCGGGCGACAACTCCCTGGTTGGAAGTTCATACGGTGGCCGTGGAGGCATCGGTGCCTTTAGGTTGTCCGTGGAACAGGTCCAGATACTACGCACCTACACCTGGCCTATTTTTGCTAGTTTGAGCTGGGCCAGCGTTATGTGGCTGTTCGAGGGTTACCCAGATCTGCTGCAACCCAGTCTCCGGAGCAGCATGGTATACATGTACGTGGTTTCCTCCTCAAGTCTATCCCTCACCCCAATCAGAACCAGACTGACCATCATCTTCCCACTACATAGATATGCAAATGCGGAAAACTGGGACTCCGCACGGAACTTCCTTTGGCACAACAAATAGACCATCTCTTGTTTTGTGTTTGCATAGCGAGGCGCATCTGGGGAGAGTCTACGACCATCTGTCAGTCCAAGAGCTTTTGTACATATTCTTTGGTCTTGGATACGACAATACGGATACGCCACCACACGAGTCTCCCTGGAAAGAGAACAGACTGACAGAAAGGCGTAGTTTTGCGAATTGCGAAGACTGAGACAAGAGGTGGAGAACTCTTAAGGGAGAATGTGTTTATGTCTGCTTCCTCATTTTATGCGCCGACTACTACTGGCTTGATTGGCGTTCTCGACATCGTTACGCCGAGGGCAGAGGACGCCGCTGTTGATGAATGTTGGCCCGCTCTAGCTTCAAGCGATGATGTTCCCGTCAGGCAGGGATTCCCGAAAAGTTCTTCGGTGTTACGACACGCTTTGCAGTGCTCTGCTACCCCTCACAGCGTTGGTACCGAGTACTGGCTGGCTCAATTCTATGTACGATATGAGCCTGATCAAAGACAAATTCGACACCCATGCGAGCGATGGCGTTCGAGAACAACTACTCTCCTTCCTCTTCGCGATTAGTCGCCGAAGTGACCAGGGAGAACACCCGATCCTAGAACATACACGTGGAGCCTTGTGCAACTCTTCGCGCGTGCGTCGCGTCATGATGGAGGCAGGCAATCAGCTCTCAGCTCCCATACGGCACTGGTAGTTATTGACTGAACTTCTCACTGCGTTGCTGCATTCAGCAGGACTCCCGAATCTTTCATGCAGGGCTCTACGTCGGGGGGTCACCACGAGTGCCGTACCTGCATACTAGCTTCAGTGCTATGCGAAGCGAACGAATGGCCGAACCACTTGGCCCTGCCGTTTGGCGGAGATGAGTGCGTTCAAGTGCGAAGTTCTCGCCGTACCGGGGGCAGAGCGCTCACCCGGTATAAGATGGGAGCAATGTTGAGCAAGGGTGACCGACGTTGCCGCCGTTCAAAAGAAGACGAAGTCGCTCCGAGCTGAAAGGTCTATCTGAGCCGCGCTGTGGTCACTGCTCCTTTCGACTGACGACCATGAAGTCGAGATGGGTGGGCATTGGAGCTACTGCGCTGCTCCCAATGGCTTTGGCGCTGTTTGTTCCAGCTCCGACAGATCTCAAGACCAAGATTGGATATGGCAACTACCCAGTTCGCTATAAAGCAGTCCCCACCGGGATTTGCGAGACGGTTGAGGGAGTCAAAAGCTACTCGGGGTATGAAGAGCAAGATCAAGCGCATAGAGAAGCCACAGAGACTGATATGATTTCTAGATACATCGACGTCGAAGACAATCAGCATCTATTCTTCTACTTCATCGAATCAAGAACAGATCCTTCAATCTCCCCTCTGACTCTCTGGCTCAATGGCGGACCAGGTGATCCATCAATGATAGGCCTATTCTCCGAAAATGGTCCCTGCTGGGTCGACTACGATGGCAATGTACAGTTCAATGAATTCTCCTGGAATAATGTCAGCAACATGCTATACATCGATCAACCGACAGATACAGGCTTCAGCTATTCCATTCCCATTAACGCGTACACTTCGGATAACGGCTATATCGTGGAGCTACCAGACGCAACGTGTCCAGACTACGCTCCAGCGGACTCATGTGGAACCCTTTCATCGAGTAATGCTAGCATGGCGGCCAACTCAACTATTGCTGCGGCTCCCAATATCTACAAAGCATTGCAGGGGTTTCTTGGAGTCTTCCCTAAGTATGGGGCGAACGGAATCGCAATCGCAACCGAGAGCTACGGAGGCCATTATGGACCAGTCTTTGCGGAATACATCTTGGATCAAAACGACAAGGAGATAAGCGGAACGACTTACATCGATCTCAAATCCCTGGCCGTGGGCAATGGGTGGTTCGATCCTGTGATGCAGTACCAAGCGTAAGTCCATCCTTCACAACAGTCCACCCTGTGAGACATGCTTGAGACGGATGGCTGACCCTTGCCAATAATAAAGTCACTACAACTTTACTGTTAGCCCGGGAAATACGTACGGCTTCAGGCCTTTCAACGCTTCGCAAGAAGAACAGATGTACACTGCCTTGTACGGCGAAGGCAATTGCGTGGATCAACTCCTGGATTGCAACGCTCGCGGTATCGATGGTATCTGCTCTGCTGCGGACAATCTATGCTACGATGAAGTCGAATATCTATATGACACTGTCACTGGTCGAGATGAGTACGACCTCAGACAGCTGTCACCGGATCCTTTTCCTCCTACGACTTGGGTTGCATATCTCAATACGCCCGAGGTACAAGCCGCTCTGGGAGCTTATACGAACTTCTCCTATTCCGTCACGAATCTGGGAACCGGCACTGTAGCCACCGCCTTCGGGACAACAGGCGATGATGCGAGGCAGTTTGATATCGTCGCCCGGAATCGGAGACTGGTTGAGAGAGGAGTATACGTAGTCCACTACGCGGGCGACGCCGACTATAATTGCAATTGGATCGGCGGTGAAGCTGTAGCAGAGTCTATCAATGTCCCTGGCTACTCGAACGCTGGCTACGAAAATTTGACGACATCAGATGGCACTGTATACGGAGCCGTCAAGCAGGCTGGCAGATACAGCTTTGCCAGGATCTATGATTCCGGGCATTCAGTTCCATTTTACAAGCCTTCAGCTGCTCTGGCGCTGTTCGAGCGGATGATTACGGGAATGGATATATCGTCGGGTAGAGAAGAGGCCAGCAACTCGTACAGAAGCGTTGGACCGGGGAAGAGCACTTATTGGAACGGTAACTCGACGATCCAGGCAGATGTGAGTAGAGTCCCCACAGCCGGTGAAAATGCGCTGACTTTGGAACAGATCGTAGATGCGAGTTGTACATATAATGTGCTCACCAACTTGCCAGAGTGTGGTGAAACTTCAGGACACGGAACTGCAAGGTAAATCAGGACGTACTAGTACCCAGATAATATGGAAATAGAAGATGTAGCCGGACAGGCACGATACGATGATCTCCTGTATTCGATATGATCACAGGCGGCTGTGCTGAGAGCCAGGCCGTCTCCAAACGAAAGTGGCACATCTCGAACACATTCCCTCAGAGATAAGAGCTGTGCTTGGGCCAAGTAGCATGGAACGTCCTCATTGTATGGAGAGGCCGGCATGCTCTTCTCGCTGTCGACAATATGAGACTACGCCATGCAGCCGATAGAAGTCATATCCTCGAAGTCATCGATCGTCCGAACACAAACGGTCAGACTGGAGCTGCCAATATTAAGATATCTCGACACGAAAATCTCAGGACTTGAGTCTCTTGAGAACTCAACGAGTGAGCCTGCTAATATAGGCGATTCCGGCTGTCCTAGACTGTGCTTCGGCATGGAGAGGGCCACGGAGAAACGTTTTCTTCCAGCCTACCAAGTCGCCTTCTCGTTAAATATTTGCCATATCGACAGCTCTGCGACTTTGAACAGTGATCTCGAGGTCTTGAAAGGTGTTTCCTGTTAGTCTTGGGATGCTGCAAAACAAAAGGCTAGGAGAGTGGTACTCAACATCCTCCCGACGATACGACTCGAGTCGTCTTCGTGTTGGGAATGTCTGGCGGATCTCCTGTTCTCTTATTCGACCTCCGGAAGGATTGTCGTTGGAACATACGCGATGATAGCTGTCCATCAACACGCCTAGCAGAGAGTGAATGGTCTACGATCTCGACGGCTCATGAGCTTGTAGTCGCCGCTTGAAACTTCGAGGTTTGCATATCCTCGGTGTTGTCCTTCTCGGCCTGCTAGAAACAGACTGCCGGATGGTCTATGCTAGAGGAGCTGAATGGAGGAGTTTTCGATTCGCTCCCGTATTACTATGTATGTCCGAACATAATGGTGGTTAGGCAGGATCACACAATACGGCGCTGATGGTCGTAAGGTTACTATGACTGCAGATTTCTGGAGGCTGACAAAAGGCGTCTTAAAGGACGATGCATCAGTATTGCCTTACTCTACTCTGCAGATGGGATGTACGCCATTGTTTTGGGCGACGCTCAATAGAAAGGGCTTGGGAGAGAAGTCTCTGGTGAGAGAGGATCCTCAGAGTTAGCATGGGGTTAAGCCTTCACCAAATATCGTAGAGGCATTGAACATTCCAGCAAAATCAAGTGTGGACAGCAAAGGTCATCATTCATTTGCAACCTCTTTTGACGTTTGCCGACGCTATCTGAACGCCTGAATCGCACAACCCGTACCCACAGCCGCGAACTAGATGCAGCTTTACTCAAAGAGCATACAGAGCCGCGGTATCTAGGACCACAGCCTCAACGAAAAAACGCCGACCTAGTATCCGTACTGCTCGAGTTGCTCCTTGACCTTGTCGGGAATCGCAGCGCTCTTCTTGGCCTCAGCCAGGTTCTTTCTGGCAGCCTTCTTTTTCTCGTAGTACGCCTGACCCTTGACCTTTCTCCTCTCCTCCAGACGAGCGACAACGTCCTGGTACTTCCAGCCGAACTCCTGGCCGAGACGGCCGACAGTGCAGTACTTGCGGCCTGGCTTGAGGCGCAGGACGCGGAGAGCTTGTGGGACGACCATGCGCTTCTTGTGGTCGTATGGTGGTGGGACACCCTCGAAGACCTTGAGGCGCTCAAGGGCCTTCGCGCCGCGGTCGGTCTTGTGAGGAATCATGCCGCGGACGGTACGCCAGAACATCTTGGCTGGCGCGCGGAAGTGCCATGGGCCACCACGGGTTGCGTTGTATCGGGTTTGCTTGCGGAGGAAGGCCTGGTACTTCACTGTGGGTCATGTGTTAGTCCTTCGCTTCCAGGCTCTTTTCGGTGGGTGTTTCGAGACGTACGCTTGGCGCGGAAGAACTCGCCAGAGATGTTGAGGGCTTCACAGCGGACGACGACAATCTTCTGGCCGTTGAGGAGCTGCTTGGCCACAGTCGAGGCCAGACGGCCGAGCAAGTGGCCCTTGCCATCGATGACAACCTGCGAGATGTTCTCAGTATGTGTTCCAGCCCATGTGCGTGCAGCAATTCCCACACGTGCTCGTCGTGCCACAGCAGCTATTTCCTCTTCTTGGTGGGTGAAAACGTACCACTGGATCGAAGGACGACATGGCGGCTGGTTGTGTGTCGATGTCGTTGGGTTTTCGGGTTCAGCAATTCGGTCTCATCGAAAGAAGTCGCAATTCTGCTTCTGGGACAGGTGCGGATTACTGCCAAGAGACTAGGCCTAGTTGGGAAACTCTTCATCTGGTTCAAAATTTGATGAGAGTCTGATTAAACTTTAACATCAGATGCCGCCGCGACGTCTGAAAACCGTCTTTGCGTTCGAGAATCAATAGGTTCACTTGACTGCTTGATCTCCTCAATCACTCAAAGGGATATTTCAGATCGTATCAGAACCACCGTGGCGACTAGGGAAGAAGATCACGTGCACACCGCGCTTAAATCCCTGCCCCGCGAGGTCGTCATCTCACGTCCGCGGCAAAGTTTTGGCAGACAGCATCCAAACACATAGCTGGAGGTACGGTACTGCTCTTACTGTACGCGCTGGCACCTGGTCTCACACTGCTTGCTGGCTTGGTCTGATCCGATCCCTCCAAGCTCCCTGCAATTTCGCAACCGTGGCGCCCACCATCGCCGACGTCTTCAACTCGCTCGCGCAGGGCAACATTACCTCCGCCGCCGCGCATGTGACAGAGGCCTTTGACCTTCTCACCAGCTTCGTCAGCGGAACCCTCGCACAATCGCCGCCGCTACCGCCTGAAGACAGTAGCGCTGGGGAGCGACTCATTGCTGCCCTTGTCGATTTCTTCTACGGCCGGACCGCCCTGGAGAACACCTCCCTGTTTCTTGCCCTCACCACCTTCGCCATTCTCGCAATGTCGTGGGCTTCACGGCTCGGCAACCTAGGCCGCTTCTCTCCCTTCACACGCTCCCCTCCCCAAGGATCCTCAAAAGTCAGTGACGCCGACTTCAGCTACATCACTGCCGATGATCTTCGCCAACACCAAGCTGAGTCTCTTAACCAGTCAAACGAATCGTCCAACGACTATGGACCAGCGCGCGATACCGACGTATTGGTTCTGCGTAACAAGAAGCAGGAGTATTCAGCACACTTCCCCGCCTACAGCATTGCTAAAGGCGAGCTCATGATAGGGCAAGTGCGGGAGCAAGCAGCCAAGAAGGTCGGAGCTGGGGATGCAAGACGAATAAAGCTACTACACAACGGCAAGAACCTCAAAGACGACTCGAGAACGTGTAAGCAAGCAGGATTGCGTGACGGCGCTACGATCATGCTCAGCGTGGCCGAGTTGCAGGCTTCACCAAGTGGTAGCGATGATGAGGAAGACGAATTCGCGGATGGCGTCGATGAGACTGCGGAAGGTGAACCAAAGCGCAAGAGGAATCGAGGCAAGAAGAGCAAACGCCGCAACAAGCGAGAAGATCGTGAACCAGCTCAATCTGGGACGTCCACACCGCAGTTTGGAGATGCCAACTTCGGAGTTCCGAACAGTCAGCAGCCCTCCCGCACACAGTCGCCCAAGCCTCCGGTAACGCCTGCTACGCCTGCTACGCCTCTTGACAAGCTCAGTGTCCTGTATGAGAAGCTACAGACTTACCTTCCTGATGTACGCGCATTTCAGACCTCGCCGCCATCCGAGCCGGCCAAGAGAGAATTCGAACACAAGAGACTATCCGAAACCATCCTTGCCCAAGTTCTGTTGAAGCTGGATGCTGTGGAGACTGACGGGAATGCGGACGCCAGGACCCGCCGGAAGGAACTAGTGAGAGAGACGCAAAAGGTTCTTGGGGATCTGGACGCTGTCATGAAGAGCGGTTGATTGTTTCTTGATCGACGAGCAGCATTGGCTCGGACTTGTTTCAGTACTTCACGATCACTAGCATGTTGCATTGCATGGCGTTTTACTATCAGACCAAGGGGTCGAACCATCAAATGTCGATACGGAATCTTTCCAAACCCCATGAGAGACTGAGAGCCACATTACATTCGTGATTAAATCTTCAAACCAACCTGAGCACGTGAGCAGCGTGTACAGCGCGCTCGGCGGCCGGCTAGCTTCCACTTCGCCGAAGAACCTCGTCCTGGACCCGCCAAGTCGCATGCTCTCCGCAAACCTTCTTCTTCACATTGGAGGCACTACTGTAGGTCATTGCGCTCGTGAGAGGTGGGTTTGCAACCTCATTTACCTCGCCAACACGGTACGAAGCTGCTTCCCCCTGTTCTCTTCCATTTCTTCTCAACCATCTCTCTCTTCCCTGTCCAGATCGCGACAGACTGTTTCCGATCCCACTTGACAGGTACCGAACCAAGAACCACTAGACTCCGCCCGCCTGGCGACGACAATACCTACCCACCATGTCTTCCGCTTTCAAGAGACTGTCCAGTCTAGCGAGCCACTTCGCACCCTCCTCGAGCTCTCCTACCGTCGCCGACAACAGCAAACTCCCAACGCGATCTTCCTACCACGTCCACCAGCTAAGTCCGAGTTTCTTTCTGCCCAGGGCCGCGGCCATAGAACCAGATGTATGTTGCGCAGACTGCACCGTGTCTCCGAGTGCGTTGTGTTGACGAAGGGCGAATCTAGGCCATCGCAGTATTCCACAAGACAGCCAACGAAAAGACGTTGCGAAGAACCTATCAACAGACTGCAGACCGGGCGAGAGGTCTGGCGTATTATCTGAAAAAGCACGGGTTCAAAAGAGTCGGTATACTGTGCACGAATACGCCTGCGTTCTTGGAAGCCATTTTTGGGATCGGTGCTGCGTCTGCGGTGAATGTGTAAGTGCATCCTCGTCGTGGTCAAGGCTTCATTCGATCTAAGACACTTTGCTGACTGTATTCACCGAGATAAGTGGTGAGTAGAACAATAGATAACTGAAGGCATGTTGGGCGCATACTGACTTGGAGGAAAGCAATCAACTATCGGTTGAAGAAGGAGGATATCACATACATTTTTGATCACTCGGAAGTGGATATGATCATTGTTGATGCGGAGTTTAGGCACTTGCTTGATGAGTTCCAAGCGTCACACCCAGAAGTACCCTTGCTGGTGAGTAAAACAGTCCGAAGAGAAGCGAATTGTGATGTTACCCGATGTTGAGCATCCATATTCTGACATGACTACAGGTCGATACAGATACCGACGAGGATAGCGGACCCTACGATCAGGCCGTGCTTGAGGGCATGCAACACGACGACAGAACTGGAAGCAATGGATGGGCAGGACTGGAAACACAGGTCGCAGAGGAAGACAGCATGATTGCTTTGGCATATACCTCAGGCACCACAGCACGGCCAAAAGGCGTTGAATACACTCACAGGTCTGCCTACTTGGCAGCGATTGCGAATGTTATCGAAAGTGGACTCAATACAGCACATCCAGCCGTAGAGCGCTGTCATTATCTTTGGACCCTCCCAATGTTTCGTAAGTACCTTCACGAGAGCCGCCTGTGAGATATTTCAAGCTGAATCCAAGAAGATGCAATGGGCTGGACGTTTCCGTGGGCGGTGACCGCAGTGAGAGGTACCCATTACTGCCTGAGGAAGATCGAGTACCCATATATCTGGCAGCTCCTTAAGCAGGAGCACATCAGCCATTACAACGCTGCGCCAACGGTCAATACCCTACTGTTGGCAGACAAGAACGCAGAGAAGCTCGACTATCCCGTTCGAGTGACGGTGGCTGCCAGCCCACCCTCTGCCCATCTGTTTGAGGCCATGGAATCTCACAATCTACGTCCTGTGCATGTGTACGGCCTTACAGAGACGTATGGACCTATCACAAAGGGATACCAGATGCCAGCCTGGGAACAGCTTCCGATCAAGGAGAAGTACGCCAAGATGGCTCGTCAAGGTCACGGCCTTGTTATGGCGCTACCTTGCCGCGTTATCAAGACTGAACAGGATGAAAGTGGCAAATGGGAGGCCGGCGAGAGGATCGAGGATGTGGCCAAGGATGGCAAGGAGATTGGTGAGATTGTTTTCATTGGCAACCTCTGCGCGAGAGGTTACTACAAAGATGATGCGGCGACCAAGAAGCTCTTCGCTGGCGGCGTGTTGCACTCTGGAGATCTCGCGGTCTGGCATCCCGACGGAGCAATTCAGATACTCGACAGGGCGAAGGACATCATCATCTCTGGAGGCGAAAACATCTCGTCGGTGGCGTTGGAGGGCATGTTAGTGACTCATCCCGACATCCTTGAGGCTGCTTGCGTTGCTGTCCAAGATGATCAGTGGGGCGAGAGACCGAGAGCGTTTGTGACGATCAAGTCGGAGAAGAAGACGACGACGGGAGAGGATATAATCCGGTGGGCGAAGGAGCAGAGTATGATTAGCAGGTTCATGGTGCCGCGAGAGGTGGAGATCCTAGATGAGTTACCGAAGACTTCGACAGGCAAGGTGCGTAAGAATGTGTTGCGCGATTGGGCGATGGGTGGGAAACGGGAAGAGTGAAGTGATTGACCGCTTCTGCTGTTGTCTCCATAAACGCAATAAGTTGCTTGCAGGGCATCTTGGGCGTACAGTAATTTCCATGACGTCCGATAAGAACAGGCATGTGGCAGCCTTGTTGCGGAGGAAATAGCGTTATTGAACTTCGGGTGTTTGAGAGTTGGTGGGGCCTTCGTGAGCTGCACGTGTGCAGTCGTGTCGGAGATGGTATCATCGCCCGCGCTATTTCACCAGATATCTCAACTTGGAAGTGTCGAATGATATAATCGCCCACGAACGGTTCGTGCGGCCGCCAACGGCCACGTTGAGATTAGCATAGAGTAACCCAATAAGATGGCGATGGTCGAGCATCGGGAGTAGCAGCGCGGAGTCATAGAGGCGGCTGTAGGCAGACGCTTGATGCGCAGCCTGAGAGAAAGACGAGGTGGAGGCATCCACGTTAACAATAATGTGCAAGAAGGTGCGAGTCGAGGATCTGCACGCACATGCCAGGGTCCTGAGAGCCGCATGAAGGCTGTTTCTCTCGCGAGTCGTGTGCGCACACGTGGTACGTCAATGTTGTGGGGAAATTTTGCATCAATACAGTCAAGCGGGCTCTGGCAGTGCAGCGACCGATGGAATGTTCATGCGCGGATGGCGGGCGGCGGAGGGAGAGGCAAGTTGGAGGAGTGAGAAAAGTGATGTGTGCGTTCAAAGCCAGTCGTTGGCGGAAGGATACACGCTAGCGGCGAAAGAGGGCTAGCGCTCCTGCCCCGGGACACGCACTTTTGAAGCTCACGCACATAAAGCCAGCTCCGATTCCCTCCACAAGTCGCTCTGCTTGCTGCTGCCGCTCCTTCCGTCTGATTGGCCAACCAGTAACTCCTTCTACCGCGACGACGTTCTTTCTTGGTGCCTCTCTTCGACCACCACTGCCCGTTGCGATAATTGCATCGCGACCCATGACTCTCCCACGCGCTATCTGATGCGCACTGTCTGTTGCATCGACGATCTTGGCGTTGCGGCGTTGTCAAAGGCGTTTCCATTGCAACGATGACGGCTTCGCGGTAAGCAAACTACATCTACCCACACTACTGTGTTTCTAGAAAGCTTTCTAATATCACGTGACCCGCGACAGTCTCGACCGCCTCGTCACATTGCTCGAGACGGGGAGCACGCAGCTCATTCGCAACACTGCCGCCCAGCAGCTCGCCGACGTCCAAAAGAATCACCCGGACGAGCTCTTCAATCTCCTGACCCGTGTTGTCCCCTACCTTCGATCGCCATCATGGGACACTCGGACTGCCACTGCTCGTGCCATCGGCGGCATCGTCGAGCACGCCGACAAATACGATCCTAATGCCATAATTGACGACGATGTTCACCCGGAAGCCAATGGAAATAGCGAGGTTAAACTGGAGATTAAAGAGGAAGCTGGCCCATCTTCGTCTGCTCCGGATCAACTTCAGCTGGCCACTCTGGACGTGGAAGCAATCTTGACTCACGGCAAAGAATTGCTTGGTAGCGCAGGCAAGCAGTATGATTTCAAGCTCGCTGGACTCAACGCAACGGAGCGACTGGCACACCAAAAGAAGACTCTCACTGCGCGTCTTGGTCTCGGTGGAGAGTACATCGAAGAAGACTTGGTCACCGAGACGGACATTGCCATCCGGCCTTCATCATTCTCCAACACACCGACCCTCCCAAGACTGGAGACGGATAGTAGTAAGCTCAATGAAGATACTTTCACCAAGTCTCCCGACGACGGGCCACTGCAGACCCCAGCTGGTGGTGAGATGAGCAAGCGTCAGCTCAACATGCTCAAGCGGCGACGGAAAGAAGAGCTCAAGCGCGACAATAAGAAGTTCAAGTATGACTTTGCCGTGCGACGTGGAAGTACCAGCTTGTCTGCAACGCCAGCAGACGATCCGAAGTCTGCTGTCAAGCAAGAGCCCAACGAGAACGGCAACTCGGACTACTTCTCCTTGGAACGTAAGAATGGCGACGACGATTCGAAGATGGTCTCGGAATTCAAAGGCATGCCGATTCCAGAAAAGTCAACCCTTGTAAGCGACGCCGAGGAAGCCGGCAACGAATGGCCGTTCGAGAGACTTTGCGAATTCCTCACCGTCGATCTCTTCGACCCTGGCTGGGAGATTCGACACGGAGCCGCCATGGGGCTTCGAGAGATCATCCGCGTTCACGGAGCTGGAGCCGGGCGTCAGACTGGGAAAAGTTCAGAGGAGAACGACATCCTGAACAGAGCTTGGTTGGATGACCTCGCCTGTCGTCTATGCTGTGTCTTCATGCTGGATCGATTTGCTGACTACGTCTCCGACAACGCCGTAGCTCCAATCAGAGAGACTGCAGGCCAAGTTTTGGGTGCACTGCTACAATTTCTCCCAGCATCCTCTGTGCATGAAATCAACCGAATCCTCTACCGTTTAGTCATGCAGAAAGATCTCAAGGTCTCGCGACGAATATGGCACGCCTGTCATGGCGGAATGATCGGAATGCGATATTTAGTCGCCGTTCGTACGGATCTCCTCTTCCAAGACCGATCATTGATGGATGGTGTGCTCGAGTGTGTGATCAAAGGCCTTGGCGATCAGGACGATGATGTCCGCTCCGTCAGTGCTGCGACGCTGATTCCTGTGGCCAAGGAGTTCGTCAACGTTCGGTCGGATGAGCTCAGCCATCTGATCAGCGTGGTTTGGGAATGCCTGTCAAGCCTTTCGGACGATCTGAGCGCTAGTACTGGCTCTGTCATGGACCTGCTTGCCAAACTGTGCAGCTTTCCAGAAGTGCTTGCTGCGATGAAGCAGAACGCCGCCCAAGATCCGGACCAATCGTTCGACGAACTGGTTCCCCGACTGTATCCTTTCCTGCGCCATACAATTACCAGCGTGCGGTCAGCTGTGCTGCGGGCTCTTCTAACCTTTATCAATATTGAAGGCGAAGACACCAAGGGCTGGATCAACGGCAAGGCACTTCGACTGGTGTATCAAAATCTCCTGGTTGAGCGTAACGACAACGTTCTTAAGCTTTCGCTGGATGTGTGGAATGCGCTTGTTGATACACTTTGCCTGCAGGGTCCGCACGCTTTCAGACAAGAGTTCGAGCCGCACGCGGTACCACTTATCACTTTGACAATCCATCCCATCGGCATCAGCCGCAATCCAATCGCCATGGATGCCACCCTATTCATCAAGCCGTCAGGGCAGGCATATGCGCCCCTCGCTGCAGCACATCGGCAATCGCCTGTCAATGGCTCCGAGCCACCAAAGAAGCGTCGGCGATCTGAAAAGAAGGAAACTGCAGTGCCGCCTCCGACATCGACCGCTCACAATATCGATGCCGCTATCATGCTGGGAGACGTCGATCTTGTGGGTACTGACACCATGATCCGAACCCGTATATCCGCTACCACAGCTCTGGGCAAAGCAATGGCACTTTTCCCAGTCGAGGAGCGGGAGGCCTACTTCGGACCAAAGCTTCTCCCGAATCTGAAGTCAGTCTACGGCTCAACACAGCTCTTTACGGCCATGGCTTTCGAGAGCTTTGCTTCAGCCATGAAAGAGAGCAGCTCTCTTGCTTTGGCTGCATGTGCAGAGCTTCGCTCCGTGGTGGAAGACACGAGGCCGGGATGGTACGCCGACCTGACCAGCTACCTGCGCATTGCTCGCGCACAATGCCAACAGTTGCTTAACGCCTTTTCTGAAAACGGACATGTACCAGGCAGCAAGCTACCGATCATTGCTGTAGTCTGTCAGGGCGAACCGGAAGCTGGAAAGAATGCGTTCTCTATTAACGATGCACAAAAGATTGTGACGCACGACTATGAACGACTTAAGAAAGGTCTCTCGACTGTCCAAAGGATGACCGCCGCCGAACCACTCAATACCGCCAAGGTAGATGCCGAAACTGCGATCAATGATGCACAGACCGCGAAAGCACAAGCAGATTTGAGAATTCAAGCAACAGCCGCTGCGGCTCTGGTCGCTTTCGACAGCATCCCCAAGAAGCCGCAATTCACAATCAAGGCTTTGATGGACAGTATCAAGGAACAAGATAATTTCGATTTGCAGCACGAAACCGCAACAGCGATATCGGCTCTCATTGCTCGACTTATCGAGAATGAACGACACAAGGTGGTTGAGAAGGTCGTCGGTAATTTGGTCAAGTTCTGCTGCATGGAAGTTGGAGAAACGCCTGAGTTCCACCCTAACGCTGACAAGGAGGTTGGAATACTGTCGCTTCAGAAGGACGAGGATATCCAGGACCGACCCGATGCGGCAGCTCATGAACGTGAGGTCAAGCAAGCCAGGATCACACGACGGGGAGCCAAGGATGCATTGGAGCAGCTGTGCCGAACATTCGGTCCAGACATCTTCACCCGGGTCCCCAAGCTTCAAGCTGTCATCGAAGAACCAGTCCGACTTTGCTTCACTGGCGAATTACCTGCCGATATCACGGATCCAGAGATCAGCACCGGGCAAGAAGCTGTGGACGCTATGTCGACCTTGCGAGCGCTGGTTGGTACACTTGATCATGCCCTGCATCCCTGGGTCTTGCAACTCTTGCCTTGCATCGGCAGAGCACTTCAGTGCCGACTGTCCGTTCTACGTTACACGGCAGCTAAGTGCTTCGCCAGTGTGTGCAGCGTCATTACCGTTCAAGGCTTCACGATGCTGGTCGAGCAGGTCATTCCGCCGATCAACAACGCGCACGAGGTCGTGCATCGACAAGGTGCGATCGAGTGTATTTATCATTTGATTCAGGTTATGGGAGACGCCATTCTGCCATATGTTATCTTCCTGCTGGTGCCTGTACTGGGCCGCATGAGTGATTCTGACAGCGGCGTGCGCCTCATTGCGACTACTGCTTTTGCTACCCTGGTCAAGCTGGTTCCGCTGGAGGCTGGTATTCCCGATCCACCTGGCCTTCCTCAAACACTCCTGGAAGGACGAGACCGAGAGCGCAAATTCATTGCGCAGATGCTCGATCCCAAGAAGGTCGAGGCGTTCCATATTCCTGTTGCGATCAAGGCAGAGCTCCGCTCATACCAGCAGGAAGGCGTCAACTGGCTCGCATTCCTCAACCGCTACCACCTACACGGTGTTCTCTGTGACGACATGGGCCTCGGGAAAACATTGCAGACACTCTGCATGGTAGCGAGTGACCATCATCTTCGAGCCGAGGAATACTCCAAGACGCAAGCTCCAGATGTTAGACGCCTGCCTTCACTCATCGTTTGCCCACCTACGCTGACGGGACATTGGAAGCAAGAGATTCGCACGTATGCGCCATTCTTGCATGCCGTGGCATACGCTGGTCCTCCTGCAGAGCGTGGCAGGGTTCGGGATCAATTGACAACTGCAGATGTGGTGATTACCTCTTACGACATTGCCCGCAACGACGTCGAGATCCTGACACCGATCAACTGGAACTATTGCGTGCTTGACGAAGGTCATCTCATCAAGAATCCCAAGGCGAAGGTCACCATCGCAGTGAAACGTCTGCCCAGCAATCACCGCCTCATTCTCTCGGGGACGCCTATTCAGAATAATGTTCTAGAGCTCTGGTCTCTTTTTGACTTTTTGATGCCTGGATTCCTCGGCACTGAGAAGGTATTCCAGGACCGATTTGCCAAGCCCATCGCGGCCAGCCGCTTTGCAAAATCGTCGTCCAAGGAGCAAGAAGCTGGCGCTTTGGCAATCGAATCGCTCCACAAACAAGTTTTGCCGTTCTTGCTCCGCCGGCTCAAAGAAGAAGTCCTGAATGACCTACCTCCTAAGATCCTACAAAACTACTATTGCGACCTCAGTGAATTGCAGAAGAAGCTCTTCGATGACTTTACCAAGAAGGAAGCTAAAGGCTTGCAAGACATGGCTGGCAACCCGGACAAGGAAGCCAAGCAACATATCTTTCAGGCTCTGCAGTACATGCGCAAGCTCTGTAATTCTCCAGCTATGGTCATGAAAGAGGGCCACAAGCAGTACAATACGATCCAGTCGCTCCTTGCCAAGGACAACTCGAGCCTGAAGGATCCCAAACATGCACCCAAGTTGATGGCGCTTCGCGATCTGCTTGTCGATTGCGGCATAGGTGTCGAGTCTGCTGACTCTGGCGGTGTTCCGTCAGCGGATCAGGCTGTTTCGCAGCATCGTGCGCTCATCTTCTGCCAGATGAAGGAGATGCTTGACATGGTCGAGAGCACAGTCTTCAAGAAAATGCTCCCGGGCATAACCTTCTCTCGACTGGATGGATCTGTTGAGGCATCCAAGCGACAGGACATCGTCAATCGCTTCAACTCGGACCCTTCCATCGATTGCCTCCTACTCACGACGAGTGTTGGTGGTCTGGGCCTCAACCTGACGGGTGCTGACACCGTTATCTTCGTAGAACACGACTGGAATCCACAAAAGGATCTGCAGGCCATGGACCGTGCACATCGAATCGGACAGAAGAAAGTGGTGAACGTGTATCGCCTTATCACACGAGGCACTCTCGAGGAGAAAATCTTGAATCTGCAACGCTTTAAAATCGACGTGGCATCTACAGTCGTCAATCAACAGAACGCGGGTCTCGGGACAATGGAGACAGACCAGATTTTGGACCTCTTTAATCTTGGCGAGACAGACCCGAACTTGACCATCAGCGACAAGCCGGACGCGAATGGCGTAGACGAGTCCGATGCCGTTGATGCCGAGGGCAACATGAGAGAGAAGGGCAAGCGCTCAGTTCTCGACCAGTTGAGCGAGTTATGGGACGACAAACAGTACGAAGAAGAATTCAACCTCGACGGCTTCCTGAAGACTATGAAGGCATGATTACGACGAAGCTTTGTAGCATAGAGCTTGGATGTGCTGAGCGCATGGAGCTCAGGATGGTTCCTGTATCATTGATATGGCTCTCGGAAGTGCTCTGAGAGCCATGCCACCGTAGTGTACGATTAATGCATAAGCATTTCAACTTTTCGCTGTCCCCTCCTCTCCGTCCTACAATCTCACTCCTTGACAGCTCTAACCACCCATAGCGGATCCCTCCGACCCATACCCATCCAGCTCATCACACCATCTCCTTGTTGGCTCATCCCATCGCTCAACTCCACAATCTCAATATTCTTCCAGTCAGCAAAATGTAAAAAATCGCCCACCATCATCAATCTCTCCTCCTCATCGACTCTCAGCCATCGACTAATAGCTTTGGTAGGAAAACAACGATTCGAAATCGTCAGGTGCACCGTTCCACCCGTCTTGGTCGCCTCGCGCAGACTCTTGAGGACTTCGACTGGTTGGACGAGGTAGTCCGTAGACACTACATTTGTAGAAGCGTCGAGTCTGTCTTCTTCCGTGATACACTTCTCCGCTAGGAGAAGGTTGTGGATATCTGGATTCTCGTTGAGATCGCGGAGTAGACGGCCATTATTGAGGACGGTATTGCGGTCTAGTTCGGCTTTGTTCATTCCCATGCCTGTGATTTTCAATTCGCCAGTGGAGGCTGCATCTTCGATGGATTTGGGAATGTGGCTGACCCAAGAGCTGCAGAAATCGAGAAGTCGGCCTTTCCGAGGGAGCACGGTGTCGTAGTATTCCCGTAGCGAGGCGATGGCTTGGTCGTCGATGTGTTCGACAAAGCGAGGCGCTGAATAGAAGGATGAGTCGGAGGATGAGTCTTGACGTATGAAATCTGATACATTGTAGGGCCAGGACTTGTGTCGTGGTGTGTACTTTGTGATTGGGGGCGATGTCATGGTTGTTACTGATGCGAGGCGTCTTGATGATAGTGAGGCCAGCGAGGCGGCAAGGACGAGTCCAAAAAGAGGGAGAGGCTTGAGGAGTGGTCTTCTTGGTGTCATCTGCATCTGATGAGTATGAGATCAAGAGAAGGGTATCGAATGGGCAGTGATAAATGATTCAACATCTGAGAAAGGAAATGTATGACGTCGGTTTCACATCGTAGAGGGCTCGATCCTGCACTCAGGCCAACAATATGTCATTTCTATGTTCAGGTCAATATCTCGTTCATGCTCTTTCAATTTCCGTCTCAACCATTTCAATGCCGCTCAGACTCGGATACCGCCTGCTGAAGCTCTCCATATCCATCTCATCCTCGCGAGGCAATGGCTGTGAAGCAGCAGCAGCAGCAGCAGTGGTGCCACTACCTCCCAGTTGAGGATAGTCGGGGACACCTTCACGGTCCCTTGCAAGCAACGCAGCCAAACCACTGGGCTTGGGCGACGGCAGAGCTTTGTCGAAATCTGCGGGAGATTGTGGAGGCGGCCATGGCGAGGAGCTGCCGCCAGTTCTCAAACTTTTCGGCTTTGGTGGCGCACTGGGTCCAGGTCGTGACATTACTCTTTGTAGAGGCGCTGTGGTCACTACTGGAGGCGCCGATGCTGCGTGAGCAGGCACGGCGGGCAATGGCTGTTCCGTTGGCTGTTGTCGAGTCCGAGGGTAAGGATTATTCGACACCTGCACCACGGCGGGCTTTCGAGCGACAATGGGAGCAGCGCGATTTCCGCTCGGTTGGAGCACATTTGGCTGTGTTGCCAGCTGGGAGACATTATCGCTCGTGTCGGTATAGCGACCATAGCCTTCGGCCGTCCTTTTGGGCACAGGCGACTGTCGCCCTTCATCAAGCAGAGACTGCACCCGTTTCTGAATAGTACTCGCTCTAGAAGGAGCTGCGCTGCCAGTGCCCTGAGCAGCGACCCGAGCGCGGTATGCGGCGGCTGCCTCTGCAACCCTCCTCTCCTCAGCACTAAGTCTCCTACGCTCCATCTCGCGCTTCATATCAGCCGGTAGATCCTCAGCTTCGTCGATGGCAGAATCAGCATCAGAATGCCTACTTGGCGTTGCTTCCGATCCACTTATGGGTGAAAGCAGCGGCGGTTGTTCTTGTTCTCGTGTAGCAGGCGTAAGGGGGTCGTTCGGATTCTCGTCATTTTCGCCAGACCCATTCTGCTCAAAACGCTTGAAAGCGTCTCCAAACCGTCCAGTGAGCATGTTCTTGGCGCCCGACTTGACAGCCTCGAAACTAGACCGTTTACGATGGTGACTGCCGTGTATCTTCAAAGCCTCCTTCATGGATTTCCTCTTGTCAACGTCACTCTCTTCTGTTTTACGAAGATAATCCATGTCGTCCTCAATGGCGTTCTCTTCGGGACCCGAATCCCTACTTTGTGAGGCTTGTCGGCTGTGTTGCCGTCTGGACTCGAATGATGGCCGTTTTCGTGATTGTTCCTGATCTCGTAGGTAGTCTATGTTTGAACTTACGTACATGCTCGTCGGTCGGACTTTGGTATTTAGAGACCGTGCCCGGCTAATGTGAGACTCGTCCACGTCGTGCGGAGACGGTCGTCCTCCTTCCAAGGATGGGCGCGACGAGTTCGGTACTTGGTTTATGGTAAGAGTGGCAGTTTGAGACTTTGACCGATGTTCGTCGAGCAGGACTGGGCGCTGCGATGGCGGCAGATTTGGGTGTAACAACGACACTGCGGCTTGTGCTGACTTCGACGGCAACGGCTGACTGTCTTTATGGTCTGGTAGTCGCCAAATAGGTCGGTTGCTAACCTGCGGTACGATCTTCGCAGCCTGGCGAGGAGGCGAACTGCCCACGGCTGTTGATTTGTACCTACTAGCCTGCTGTTTAATTGGTGTTGGTTGTTGCACTACAGGCGTGGGTTCAGGAACGACAGGTCGACTTCGGGTTGGAGATTTGGGCCTCCCTTGAATTCTTGGCTCGCGTGCTTGCGATGACACCGTTGGGGGAGGCGACTTCGAAGCGAACACTTCGTCAGCGAGTGCATTCGCAACTCGCTCGTTCAAGCTTCCGCTGTCATCCTGGGTAGTGCCAACAAGAGGAGCAGCCGGTGCTGGGGAGGTTGGGAAGGCAAATTTCCCACCGTCATGAGCGATGGCAAATTCATCCAAAGAAGGAAATCGCTTCGAAAGCTCGTCTACAGCTCCAGCTCGCACATCAAAGTTCTTCGAATCCAAGGCCGCGAAGGGGTCGTCTCGAGCAGGAGAGGGGCTAGGCTTTGCGGAAGCAGTCGTGGATTGCGCTGTAGATGCCGGTAACCGACCTCTTCGCATAGGGGCGATATCGGGAATAGCCTGGACTTGGACCTGGGGCGTAGTCTTCTGCAATCCAATCGGAGCAGAAGATAGATTCTTTGCGGATGGCAATGTCTCGTTCCTCCGAGCCTCTGAATGTGTCCTGTTGGCGTATATGTCCTTGATTGGCACCTCAGTCCCGCGCATACTGCAGATCTCTTTCACAACAAGGTATATGTTCGGTCTGTTCTTTGGATCTTCTTTCAGCATCCAGGCAATCAGCTTCTTCAATCGGTCCGAGAAGGCCGGATATGCAGGATATTTGTAGCTCGCATTCAGGATAGCCATTTGTCCAACATCTTCAAAGGGCGTGGTATAATAGCACAATTTGTACAGCAGCACCCCCAGTGCCCAAACATCTGCCTTCTCGTCAATCGGTTGCTTTCTCCACACATCGATCATCTCGGGACTTCGATATTGCATGGTGGTATGTTTTTGTACATCCTCTTCTATCAATCTGCCCTCTTCCACTGTCTTCGCTGCTGGCCTTGGTGGTGCCGTACTTCCAAAGTCGCAAATCTTGTATAAAGTAGTTCCATTTGTAGACTTGGAAATAAGGACGTTCTCCACCTTCAGGTCCCGGTGCAAGAGAGGTGGCTTAAGGTAGTGCATGCAGGCTACACCCTCTGCGCAGTCCCCAAAAATCTTTAGGATCTCAGGCTCTGTCAGGCGGTGCTGTAGCCTGGTGTTCATGAAGTCGATGAGCCCACCACCAGCACAGAACTCCATGAGCAAAAAGACCTCATAGCCGCCACCCTTGAGCTGGCTCGCATGGCTGTCGATGTAGGTGACGATATGGCGGTGTCCCTTCAGCTTCTTCATGGTCTCGACCTCGGTGCGCATATTGGCCAGATGCTCCTTATCGGGCACGGCGACTCTCTTGAGCACGGCCAGCTCATGCTTGTTGTTCTCGCGCGGGATACGGACAACGTAGACGTGGGCAAAGCCGCCTTCAGACAGATACCTGTCGATGTAGACTTTGTGGCTCCCGCATGTCACCTTGGTGTTGGGCACGAAGGTACCTGGTGGCTGGGAGCTCGACATGGCGGGCGCAGGGCCGACGGAGGAGGAGGCGTGGGCGGACATGGTCGAATGGGAGGGGAGTGGGGTGGACGACTTGACGGCAGGTGGCCTGGTCTGGTCTGGTCTGGTGCAGTCGTTTGCTTGCTGGTCTTCGCCGCGGCGCCTTGGGATCACGGCATGCTGCGTATTTGAGGCTGCCCTGCGGTGTGGTAGCCTTGGGAGTTGCTCGGCAAATGCAGATGCAAGCTGTCAACGTCCGAAATGTCTGATGGAGAGGATGGATGCTCCGTGGGTCTGCCTACAAGAGCTTCCAATGCATGTATCCTTTGCCCTGAAGGATGCACAGCCGTAAATGACGCCGCCCTCGGGGATCGCTTTTCACATGACAGATCTCCAACTCACCATTAATCGCACTTAGCGGCATTTTAACCACAAACTGTCACGCACCTTCAACACGCGGTCGAAGCTAGCTGCGGGCCTTTGTCATCTTTCTCGACAGGTGATAATTGGTGCAAGAGTATTGGGAGCACAGGTAAGATGTTGGAAAAGACACGTTGATAATCAGCTTGTCGAGCACGCAACGTGATCATTGAGTACGCTGGACCGTGACTGGATGTAGATCCGCCACTTCTCAGCCCGTCTACATCTCTGCATTCCGCACAGCATTCATCCATGACAGCTCTTTTGAGCAGTCTAATAGACCGCCTGTATTTCCCTGAACGCCATGCTTTTTGGCAAGCCAGAAGACCCTCAACGCCACGCTATGCCATACCGCTCCCATCCCAACTTTATCATGTCCAAACCAAATTAAGCTGTCTCGCCTGGCAAAAGGTTGCCCTTGACACCAAACATCTTTCCGCTGACGACGGCGGAGAAGCCATCAACTTGTCTGGCGTACTGCTCCACCTGTCGTCCGACGAGCAGCGATTCCAAGCGAGATGGCTCCTGCGGCAGCTTGAAGAGCTTAGACCACTCATCTTCGGGGAGTGGCGGTTGCTTTTGCTGCACGCGAAGAACATTCTCTTGCTTCCGCTTTGTTTGCCACTGCTGGATCTTGGCCTGCTCACGGGCAAGAGAGCGTTGGTAGTACTGTGCGTTGTTCTGCTCGGTCTGGTGGTTCTCGATGCTGTCGAGGAGTAGGTCGCAAGTCTTCTCCAAGAATGGATCTATCGATAGGTCCAGGCTGTCGAGGTTTGGGGCCAGCGGGTTCGAGGAGAGGTTGGGGTCGTGGGACAAATCAGCGAGGGACGTTGGGAAATCGAGCGCCCTCTTCTGTGTAGGTTGCTGTGGCAGCTGGTGAAGGAACGAGGTGAGTAGGTGCGAGTTGTGAACTTGAAGTGGCAGCTCCACCAGGATATCTTGGTAGCGCAGGTTGGACTTTTGAATGCTAGTCGCGAGTCAGCACAGCCATAATCTAAACGCAAGGCTCATCTTTCTTACCTCTCGGTTGTGAACTTTCCCTCCTTGTATGCGGTCATGAAGCTTGGTGATAGCCTGTACGCCTTCAGGCTCAAGCTGCCTTGACTGCTTCTTGAGACGTCGAACACAAGGGCAACGGTCTTCTCATCTGCAGCGCGCTGGAAGAAGACCTGATTCTCGACGAAGTTCTGGTTGATAAAGCTACCCATGCCGGTGCTGATGTACCATCCTACACCCTGTGCGTCCACGTTGACTTCGCGCAGGAACTTGATCATTTCGGTCTGGTATGCGACATTGCTCTTTGCCCGTGGCGCCGCTGCAGCCAGTGCCGCGGCATCCTGTTGGTGGTACGGATCCTGCGATGTGGAGGCCTCTGGAACGGCGGCGGGGAAAGGGAAGGAGTTCGTGACCTGGAGTTGCGAGTTGACGTCCATGCCCACGAGAAAACCCGTTGCGGGGGTCGGGAAGGTCTGTGTCGAGTGCTTGATGATGCGCATGACGACGAGCGCCTCGATCTGGACCTCCTTCAGGGGCGTCTCCTTAGTGGTAGTCTCGGCCATGATCGCGGTGTTGGTGTCGACGTCGTGGGTGGTTCTAAAGGTCGCGCGACGATGATCGAGGTGAGTCGAAAGAAGGCGGAATTCTAACTCGTGTGTCCTCCACTTTGAGCCATAGTATGCCTAAGGCATCTCGGATTCTTATTTTGCCGATGAAGCGAAGTGGGCGAGCGGCTCTTGTGGAGAGGGGCCATTCGTTCGTCATCACATTTGACTCCTACAAATGTTACCGCTCCATTCGGTCGCGAGGACAAGATCGCGTCGTCTAATCAATAGAGTCTTCCTGCAAACTGCAAAGTGTGGACTCTATCACCAACGAACAATGTCAACGAGCACTCAAACCAAGGCGGAACTTGACCCCAACCAGGGCGGAGGTGAACAAAGTCTCGAAGCTTTTCTTCTCATTTGCTAAACATCGTGCAGATGCAACCAAGAAGACGTATCACAAACAAGCCACAGGAGAGGCCTGGAAGACCGTTCAAGCACACTCCTCAGAGAACGACTTGAAATTGTATGGCAGTTGCTTTTGTCCTTTTGTGCACCGGGTCTGGATATCACTCGAACTCAAAGGCCTTGACTAGTAAGTCATTCCTTCACAAGAATCCACCCTGTGAGACATGCTTGAGACTAAAAGCTGATTCTTGTGATCGAATTAAGTCAATACGTCGAAGTCGACGTCTATCGCAAGCCAAAGCTCCTTCTGGATATTAATCCTCGAGGTCTGGTTCCGGCTTTGAGGCATGGAGATTGGGGTTGTTATGAATCGACTGTGTTGATGGAATACCTCGAGGATCTCCAATCTGGCAGATCATTGCTACCAGCAGATCCGAAAGTTCGAGCCCATTCTCGTCTTTGGAGCGATCACATCAATCGCCACATCATACCCGCCTTTTACAGATACCTCCAGGCGCAAGACCCTGAGGACCAAGTCAGGTTCGCAGGCGATCTCAAGGGCCATATCACCAAATTCATACAGACTGCAGATCCAGAGGGGCCATTCTTCCTCGGGTCGGAGATGACGTTTGTGGACGTGCAACTTGCTCCTTGGATCGTCCGCCTCAGAAAGGTCCTTCAGCCATATAGGGGCTGGCCTGATCCCGAGCCAGGCTCAAGATGGGAGAAGCTAGTCCATGCAGTTGAAAACCATGAAGCCGTACGGAAGACCACCAGCGATAATGAGCTCTATTTGGTATGTGATCCAATAGGCATCCCCACGTCTGAGATTGATATACGCTGACTTATTGCCCCTTTAGGACAGCTATGAGCGGTATGCAGAGAACCGACCAAATACTTCGCAAGTCCGAGACGCGATCAACTCTGGTGGAGGTCTGCCCTGAGACTCTTCTCTGGGAGGCCTATGGATCGCTTGCATCATCCACTTGTCCCGACAGCCTTTGTCCAAAATTCTGCACGTTTCTCGCGGTTGCAGCACTCGTATTTTATGATCGCTGATCCGTATTCGTATGCAAGTTTGCTTTGTTTCAGGAACGCCTTCGTGCCCACATAGTCCACCACAAAAAAGAGACCCACACATCCCGACATTCGCCAGAAGCGCCATCGCTAAGCCAATAGTAGTACCGTGTCATTCCATCGTAACCTCGTCCACACGTGTGTTCATGCATCGCCTTCAATCTCTTTCATGCTCTTTTGTGATCACCATGCTCGGGCGCGATAGTTACCTTGTTGCTGGTTCATGAGTCTCGCGACCCGCTCTTGATCCTTGAAACGCGAGAACTCGCTGTTCCACGTATCGTACCAATACGTAATGTCGTTCGCGACGCCTTCGGGCCCGCGGACGTACATCCACACAGCCAGCCCGATCAGCCCTCCCCAAAAGGCCACCCGACGGACCATGCGCAGCCAGAACAGGATGGTTTGATAGAGCATGTTGAGGATCTTCAGAGATATCAGGATGATGATGAGCATGAGGGCGAGGGTCGCGAGGTCGGGTTTCTGCGAGAGTTGGTCGGCGAGTGGGGAGATCCATGATTTGAGGGTCGGGACGACACCGTACGCTTGTCTGGCGTATGGGATTAGGTTGGGGTTGTTGTTGAGCAGGTGTGTTGCCCAGTCTCGAGGTGCGTTAGTTTCGATCGACATGAGATCGCGATAGGACCTACTTTGAACCATGTCCATCATGTCCATGACTGCGGCGGAGTTGAAGTGTGGTGTGATGGGCGAGTCGGGAGTGGGACGAGTTGTTAGAGTGTTATTGTCGCGGTGATGGGCTCTTGGGGTATTGGGGAGCAGAAGCGCCTTAAGAGGGAGTACAAGAGTAGCAGTAATGTGTTTGTAGCGTGAAGTGCGGAGCTTCTGAGACATTCACGCGCCCATGTGAAAATCGCGCCACACTTCTTTCAGCCACGAATCTCAAGCCTCCTTCTTTTGCTCCCGACAACGTTCCATCACCTACATTTACTCATCATTGCACCATGTCGCACTATATCGGCCAGCGTCTGAGTCTCAAAGGCCAGCTCTGCGCGGTCCGATACATCGGCCCCGTAGCAGCAAAGCCTGGCGAGTGGCTCGGCGTTGAATGGGACGATCCAGCAAGAGGCAAACACGATGGAACGCATGAAGGCACCAAGTATTTTGAATGTAAGTAAGCATCTGTGTGTTATAACGATATCATTTTCTGAGGCTCACGACACAGGCAGAAATCCGGCATCGACTGCGGCGTCTTTCCTGAAGCCAAACCAGACATGGGACAAGCCAAGAACGTTTCTGCAAGCACTCCGCGAGAAGTACATGCCAGAGGACGCTGGCACCGGCGGAGAGATCGTTTACTTCTCAAGCAAGAAGGCTGAAGAAATCGGCTTTGAAAAGTTCGCTCGCCGACAAGCTCAGCTGCAAGGCATTCACGCTATCGTTCTGGACCATATGCGGATACGGCCTACATCAGACCCGGACGAAAAAGAAGCAATCAAGCAGATTTGCGCTCATGTTACAGAGCTTGACCTCAGCGGCAACCTGTTCGAATCATTACTGGAAATCCAGGAATTGGCAATTATACTGCCAAAGCTTTCTGTCCTGACGCTCAACAGCAACCGCTTCGCTATCGGTGCAGAGTCTTCAAAATCCAATGACCTACCCGGCGTGCACACGCTGAACTTGGCGAATACGTATATGAGCTGGCCTGAGATCGCACGCGCAACTGGACCTTTCCCGAATATTGCGAGTTTGTCGGCCTCTCACAATGGACTCGAAAGCCTGAGTGCGGAGCAGCTTCCTCAGGACTTGAGAAATATTGTTCTCTCCGAAAACGACTTCACTACTCTCTCGGATCTCCAAGGACTCAGTGTATGTCCCCGGTTGGAGACTGTAGCATTGAAGCGCTGTCGCATTACGACGATCTGGCAGGAATCAGGATCGACTCCAGCAACGCCTGTCAATGAGACAATACGCTCCCTTGAATTGACACAGAATGACATTAAATCTTGGCGGTTCTGTAATCAGTTTCACAATGCCTTTCCGGGTGTGAAGCATCTCCATATCGCTGGGAATCCATTGTATAAGGAACTCCAATCTGCCGAAGGGAAGCCTTTGACATCCGAAGATGGGTATATGCTCACGATTGCACGTTTACCGCAGCTGGAGACGCTGAACTACAGCAAAATATCGGACAAGGAGAGATTGAATGCCGAGACATACTATCTGGGTCAAGTTGCGGCAGAAGTCTCCAAAGTCGACGCAGATCAGAAGAGCTTGGTATTGGCAAATCATCCCAGATGGAAAGATTTGTGCGAGGAGTACGGAGAGCCGACAATACAGCAAGGTCCTCAACACAACGAGCTCGACCCGAACAGCCTGGCTGCACGATTGGTGACCTCCACTTTTGGCCTCGCTCCTGAAGCACTCCCAAACGTGGTAATCCGCTCCTGGACGCAGGAGATTCCCGAGTCCTTCACCATCTATGCTTTGTTGGGTCTCGTGGGCAAAAGGCTTGATGTTGCACCCCTCGAGTTACGGTTGATATGGGAGACCAATGAGCGTGATCCAGCGGGTCAAGGTGAGGGTCATACAGGACCCGAATGGTGGGACAGTAGCGATGAAGAAGACGAGTCAGCAACTGCTGTGAATGGTGAATTTGTCACTCGAGAGGTGACGCTATCAGCAGGAACACGAGCGATAGGGACATTCATTGAGGGGCGCCAAGCACGTGTCAGGATTGAGTATGGATGAAGAGGCTACACGATCACAAGGAAATGGCGCAAAATCGACGGTTTCCAATGTTCTTATTCATGTCCGACTGTTTGCCGTTCTTTCATGCGACTTTCTGAAGCCTACTTAAAGCTCACGACCGTCAGCAATTAATTCTACCTCTTCATAACAACATCATCAACAACAACATCATCAACAACAACATCATCAACAACAACATCATCAACAACAACATCATCAACAACAACATCATCAACAACAACATCTGAGCCACAACCAAGTGCCGCATTGAGTATACTACACTCTCCGACGTCTACCTGTACAGTCGACAGCACACTCAGCGGTGCGCGTGCCACACTACTACATCCCTCCATCTCTCAGTACGCAACTCCAAGGGAACGACAGTCCAGAAGATCCACGCTGACTCGTATTTAGAACTCAAGCAATCACAGGCATCATGGAAGGCAACATGAAAGAGCAAGACAAGAACACCTCTATGGAGAAGGGTCCGCCAGCTCCTGTCGAGTCCGAGTCCCGTACCGTCGAGGTCAGCATCCCTCGAGAGACATCGAGTCCACCCGTGCCAGTGAGTCCAATAATACCAGCAGAGGCCACCCTCAGTTCCAAAATCCTCCGTTGCAAGCAAATGGCAGCAGACTACGACTTTACTATCCCAGATCGTGGTCTTCATATCATCCGTCATATCGATGAGAAATACGTTCAGTCCCGCCTGAATGCGAAGCAGAAAGTCGCCAATGCCGTTGGCACCCTACGCAGCGTTCTCAAAGATATTCCCAATTGCATGCGCGCTTCGTTGTACGAGGACATCGGCCTCGCGAGAGTCTTGCAGTTGCGCTGCACGACATCTTGGCTCAGATCGAAAAGCAGGGTAAAGATGAATTTCGCCCAGAAGAAGAAGGAGGAGAAGCCCACTGTGCCTATGCCGAAGCCGGACAATGGTCGTGGACACCAAAGACAGTGACATCGCGATCCTCACTCTTCTCATTGCCGGCTCGGGTACGGTCTACCTTGTCGACGTCTTCACTCTCAAGACAGATGCTTTCGAAACCCCTATCACTAACATCGTACACCCTCAAATCTGTCTTGGAGTCATCGACGATCAAGAAGCTCTTCTGGGACTGCCGCAACGACAACGCCGCTCTCGCGATTATCTATGTTGTCAAAATGGCAGGCGTCGATCATGTCCAGCTCATAGAGTGCGCTACTCGATCCGACAGATATAACACCGTCAAGGGCCTCGGCATGGCAGTATCGTCCCGTGCTGGGCTGAGTGGCGAAGACCAGGCCGCATGGAAGTATGCCAAGGCTTGGGGACAGAGGGCGATGCAGCACGGGCAGGAAGAAACCGAGCGCTGCATCAGCTTAACAGACAGTGGAAATCTTACCCCGGCGGAGACCACGAACCACCACCAAGGACCTCTCATTCATCCCGCCCAGTCTGAACTTGGATGTAGCCGTGGAGTTCTTCTGCATGATCCCATTTTGGAGAAACATGGGATTGGCGTGCCGACGGAGGCAGCGCCCGCTTATCGATATGCTGCGCACCGTCCCATGCAAGCCCTGATCAAGGAGTACTGTGCTGCGGACATCGTCGTGCTCCCACAGCTCTACCGCCATTTCGTGGCCTACGAGCACTGGTTGGACGCATGGAACAAGTGAGTTGGAAAGGAGACTGATAGGAGATTCGAGCAAACCAGAGCTGCCGATTTCGCTTACGACCTTGCTGGCAAAGAGACTCCTGCAGAGTGGTTGGTGATCAAGAAGGCCGCCAAAGAGCCTAGCCGCAAGGGTCCCAGTTTACTCAAAGGGTGCTCACATGCGGGCATTACTTGAACGTGCCTGGCTAGTCAGATAAGCCCTTCTCAATGAACGGAGGCGCTGCTACTGGCCAGAGCAAGACAGTCCAGGAGGTCCAGGTATAACAGACCAAAAAGACGAGTCGGAAACGTTATGGCGTATCAGCCATGGAGTTGATCCTGATGAAAATGGTCCCGAATGATCTCTCTTGGGTTGGAAAAGTACCAGTAAGGCCAGGAAAACAGATTAAAGATATATATGCACAAGTCCTTCACGATTCTTTCTCAAGTCTTCAAGGAAGGTACCGTGACCCCGTGTAGTTCTCGAAAGCAGCTCACATGCCGATCGTCGGAATTCATCTCCGCCCATCTCGCGATTGCCTCAATCGCAACCGACTGTTAACGGCCAGAATGATATTCACCAAGTCCCAATCTCCGTCTCTTCCTACCCAATCGCAAACCACGATTCCCACACTGCCGTCACCCTTGAACTCTTGTTCGGGACTGTCCGCGCCCAGGTCACCCACATCATGCTTCTCACACAGGAAAGCAGTCATGGCCGGGTTGAGTTTCGCAGCTATCCGGTCTGGCCAGCAACCAACCCGCCAGAAATTGGACGCTGACAAGAAATTGAGATAAAGCGGACCGGCTGGCACGGGATTCACGCTGTCTGTCGTGATACCGGGTAGGGGGCATATAACCTGAGCAGCACGCTTGAAGTGATCGCAACAAATACCGATCTTCTTGTCGATGTTAACTGTCTCAAGTACCTCGCAGAAATCTTGGACTCGGACGTCTCCATGAGTGCAGTCGGCCGTGTTGTAGGCCCAGTTCTCTGCGTTTAGGCACCATCCACAGCCTTGCCATTCATTCTTGAGGCCATCGGCTAAGACAAATCGGCGCATGAGTATGATCTTTCCGCGGACCTCTCCAAGATGTGGGATGCGTGGTTCGGTATACCATTTGGCGGTGTCCCTCGCGACGTAGTGGTCGCGCAGAATGGTAGAAAGTTGTTGATCTGTAGCGCTGCCGGTCCCTTCTCGCTTCAGTGACATGATGACAGTCTCTGAAGGATTCTCGTCCAGGAACTGATAAACCTCACTGACCAGATTTCGGAACTTCTTGGGCCCTGTCAATGAGATGGGAAAAGCGCCATGAACAAGATTGAGAGATTCGTCATTTGAGTCATGAGGATTGGTAGGGTGCACGCGAATGTCGAAGAAGCGGATGCCATTCTTCAGCTGCTCTGGGATAGTAACGGCCTGACATCGCACTGAAGGCAGGGCTTTGTGGCAGGTTGGTGAGTTGTGAGTGCCCGGAATGCTCAGCGCCGAAACAGGCGTCTCATCTTGGATGGACTTCATCCAGCATTGTGGATTTAAATTTTCCATAATGGCCAAGAAAGCAGAATCCGGGCTATATATACATGTATAGTCACGCTCTTGTTCATAACCGAGAGGTGTTAGTTTCTGAGAGGTGGACGAAGACGGGAGATCTATCCGCCATCGACCAAGTCCATCTTCATGCAATGTCAGACGAAGTATCTCGTCTGGTCTATGCTCCGTTCCCTCCACGTCTGTCTTGTGTGTTGTGAAGGGCTCCAATCTGATATGCACATCTTGACTAGTGAAGAACTGCGCCTTCTGGCTCAGCTCAGCCGGCGAAGGGCCATGCGAGTGGCTAACGAAGCTGGTGAGGTACCTGAAAAGGTGTGAGAAGGTCGATGTGGAAGTCTGTCTTGACGTGGACTGTGAAAGATGTGCGGGATTGGCGGCTTCGTATCGTTCGACCAGCTTCACGGTAAGCGGCTGTGCAGTGAGGTTGCGGAGACAGAGAGGCGCTGTCATGGCGTGCTTCTAACAGTCGGTTCCATTAAGGTGAGCAGAGCAGAGCGATCGCAGGAGAATAATCAGGTGCATGGAGAGATGTACTTTGAGATGCGAAGTAGGAGGTAAGGTTTGGAGATCCGCATTGGCCTGATCGGAGTGCGGTCCACTGGCCAATCAAGGACAATTTCTATTCCTAGCGTTGTGACTTCCACGGTTCTTTCTCTACCACGATTTCTTCTTGTGGGGACCACCCGAACGTCCAATTCTCTGGTTTACTATGCTCTCGAACACTTTCAAAATGGCTCTGGGCAAGTGTACCTGGGCCATCCGTTCAATACCGACCAAGGAGAAAGACAGTTCAGAATGAAATCATGCCTCACGAAAACGATCACTTTTCTACGCCGTTGGAAAACAAACAGGAGTGCCAACGCTTATTTGATAGGCAAAGCGAGAGATTCCAACATAAGCATTCCACGCCGCGTCTCCCATTTGGCATCTGCCTTGGGGTGCGACATGGTTCCGGCCAACTCTCTGTCATCTTTAGAAGCCTCTACAGCGTCTGCCAGCGCCGGAAAGTAGAATACTACAGCACCGTCGATTGCTGACAATGCCTCTCTCACCACACCGATGATACTGCGAACTAATCAAAGCGATAGTAGTGCGTAGTTGAGCATTTCCGACAGGAAGCTAGACATCCTGCCCAGTTGACTTTTCATCTTCCGGCACTGGCAGACGCGGTGCGATGTGGACCACCAAGACCAAGTAATACTAGGAAGCAGAGCACAAGACTCATCGTTCAGTGCTCAGCTCGCGATAGTCGCTGCTAACCATGATTATCTCGGTTTCCACTGGATCACACGGAGGCCTCTCCTGTCCTCAGTAACCTCATTGACCTCTGAGCCATCGAACTAGTCCTCAGGCTGTAATGAGTAGCAATTCACCAGAGAAGGCGCATCTGACGCTTTGTAGCTGTACTCGACCTCCCCTGCATATGAGTATGTAATACACACGCATCCCCTCTGCTATTGCTATTTAACCTCGACTGTATCTCTCTCGTCTGCATCGGATACTCCTCTGTTGCAACTTCAAACATCATCAACCACACTGTTATCAGCCGGCAAAATGAAGGTTCCTCAATCTACCGACGCCTGTGATGGCGTACTTGTCAAGGCTGAGTCCATGGCAAATAGCAGCGAGGCTATCCTTGACCAAGTTGATCGTGCCTCAATCTCGAGTCAAGATGGAGACGCTTCCCCGGCGACGCCTCCCAAATATCGACAGGGCAGCGAGCTGGGAAACGGCTTACAAGCCGCCCAAGGCGCGTCCAGAGGAGCCAACGTGAGAGGCTGTAGGATTTTCGACGGGATGGGATCACCAAAAGACTGGTGACAGACGCAGAACTTTTTCCTTTGTGTTGTTTTGTGTTTTGCTTTTTGTTTTTGAGATTCGACAGTGTTTGCTTGATGAGTTCTTGACTTTATGAGCGATTTGCAATATATACCAGAATAGCCGCCTTATGAAACGAACTGCGCACCAATTCAAGTGTCTCGATTGCAATAAACCTAACCAAGCTCAATAACATAGGTCCGGGTATAATAACGCTGGAGACAACACCAATCACAAGAACCCCATTTCCTCATGCGTGAAGGGCGTGTCAAATCTACGCTGCCTTCCTCAAGCCTTCACGAACTTCTTGCCTTCGGTCCACTCGGGAATGAACTTCACCATATAGTCCTTTCCCTTGAACATTCCAACCATGAAGCCAGGTAAACTGAAACCGTTGAAAGCGCCGACTCCGGTCTTTGGTCCGATCTGTGTATTGTCAGTCAAAGCTGCCTCTTTGCGAGGATCTATCATGAAGACTCACGGGAACCAGCTGCGTCTCAGCGGGTTTGAAGACGTATTTCTTCTCTGCTACGTTGCCGAGTTTGGCGTCTGTGAGAAGGTCATGTGCGATGTTTGCGCCCAACACGGGCAGCGAGTTGTACCTGGGTAGGCGTCAGTCTCGGAAAGCAGGATTCCAATCGTTCGGCCATGACTCACATGTTCAGCACACTGCCATTACCCACACCGGCTACATCACCAGCAGCGTAGACGCGTGGTCCCGCACCCTCCACGCGGAGAGTTGCACTGTCGACCTTCACGAAGCCATTGCTAGTCCTCAGCGCCTCGGGCAGGAACTCTGTGTTTGGTGAGACGCCATACGCTGGAATATAAACATCGCAGTCCATCGTCTTGCCATCAGACAGAGTGATCTGCGTCTTGCCCTCTGCGTTGGTTTCACTTCCAGTAACCTTGACGTTGTGCACAACGTTGACGCCGAACTTCTCGAGCATCTTCTGCGCCTTGGATGCTCGAGATGCGCTGAGCACGGGCAGCAGTTTGGCCGATCCTGAGATGAGAGTAATTTTGGCCTTGCCTTTGAGCGCGCTCGCGACTTCTCCAGCTGTCTCAACACCAATTGGGCCTCCGCCGGAAATGATGATCTCTTTGGCAGACGCGAGCTTTATGTTCATGTCCTTGAGAGCCTTCTGGGTGATGGTGTAGTCGCCTTGAAGAGTTGTGAGAGCAGTTGGCGAGCGGACTCCGGTAGCGATGACCAGTGCGTGGTACTCGAGGCTCTCAGAGCCACCTTCGTGCAGCCCAACGGTGACCGTTCGAGCCTCTAGATCCAGAGCATTTGCTGAGCCGTGGTGGAAGATGATGGAGTCGGAGAGATTCCCGTACTGCTTGAAGCCGTCCATGATCGGAACGAATGTCTGCTCAAATTTCAGGCTGTCGACGGAGACAATCTGGCGAGGAGCGCCAATGTGCCACCAGAAGTGCGATGATGGATCGACCAGATGCAGAACATACTTGCTGTCCTTGCTCTGCTTCAGCGATGGCAGGATATGCTTGACGATGTAGTGAGCAATCCCGAGACCACCGCACGAAACTCCAAGAACGACGATGTTGCGTATTTGGGTCATTTTTGCGAGTCGACGAAGGTAAGAGGAAGATGATTCGTTCTCTTCAGGAATTCTGGAGGTTGATTCGTCCCAAATTGGTATGTTTCACAGGGCTGAACTGCGGAAGGACTGTCGGAGCCGGGGATGGAGAACAAATGGTGCTGTTGTTAGATGGTTGAAGATTGCTGGTGAGGAATTGAATGAACGAGTTGATACCGACGTGCGGAGACGCTTCGATATATATATTAGATGAGTAATGCTTTGCAGGATCTCGAGGCTGGATCCTCGTCGGCGGGAAGTGATGTATCATCACCGACCAACGGTCATCTCCAGGGGCGATGCACAGACGGATTCAGCGCGGTTCCGTACCGCGCTTGGCCGGTTTATGCGCGTCTCGATGCCGAATTCTGAGTAATTTGCCCGTTTGGTGTAGTTCTTCTGGTAATTTGCAATAAAAGACTCCACGTGCTGACTGGTTCACTCGTTCTTGTAGTACTGTTGGCTGTTCCTGCATGTTGTCGACTTGATAATCAAAGGGCGTGATTGTTGCTATGTCGGGGCAATTCATGCGCCATTTGCGCCAGCTCCTCCTAACCTTCAACAAAGGCTGGTTGCCAAACTGGCGACCACAGACGAAGTTGAGATTCCTTGATACTCCCCTTCTAGACATCATTCCTTCACCAGAACCGTCTCTGCCCTGCGAATGAACTCTTCGTACACTGTCCACGTCAACGCACTGCTCAAAGCCTTCCGCCCAATGCGAAGCGTAAGACCACTGAACATGCTCCGAATGCCCTCGTCCTGCAGCATCACCTTCGCCGTCTGAAACATATTTCGATACCGTTCCGGAGCGATTTGCAAGCGCGTCTTGATGGCATCGAATGGATTGGTCAGAGTCGTTGCAGCCATTGCCGCTACGACTCCCGACACGAAGTTGATCGAAGCGGAACTCGACATTGTTCGAGTCGCAGGCTCGCCGACATGCGATGATAACGCGCCCAGTCGCACTTTGGCCTGCTCGTAGATGAGCACATACAGGCCAGCATAAGGCGCGTCTCGTACAGCAGTGGCGCCAAAGCCCGCAAAGAAGCCTCGAGGTCCTTCTTTCGCCACGATATCCTTGGCCGCGCCCGCCAGAGATGTGTAGGCGTAGTGCGTCGACTCATAGCGCACTTTGAGCACTGTGACGGGATTCAGGATGAAGCCAGCTGCCACTCTCGCAAAAGCGCCAGTGGTCAGATTTGCCACATTCCCCAGCTTCGGCAGTGCAGAGGAACTCGCTGTGGGCGTTGAGCCGCTGGTCGCCGCAGAGATAATGGGCGCCTTGGACACGTACTGTCTCATCTGATTGAGCATGCCGAAGTACAAGGCCGAGCCGAAGCCAGTCCTGATGACCGAAGGCGTCGTGCCACGCCAGAGCTGGCGGATAGGATTCGGTCCATCAAGCACATCTCGAAGTGCGTGGCGAAGCGAGGCGACATTCGTTTGCTGAACTCGCGTCTTGAGCAGATCGGCCGGCTGGAGCAGAAAGGCGCTGGCAACGCCAGATCCTAGACCGGCGATGAAATGGAAGCCTGTGAGACGTAGCATGATGAGTGTTGAGTTGCTCGAGTAGATTGGCCAAGAAGCCGATGGGCAGGCGTATCTTACCTGAGCTCGCCTTCTTCTGCTTCTGAGCGCCATTAGACATCGCAGACCATCGACCGGCTCATCAATCAGTAGTGTGCCCTTGTAGCCGCCATTGTGGGCGATATCGATGTTCCAGCGTGATGGATGCAGATCTTGAGATGCAAGACGTATCCATTTCAGCCGAGACCCACTGGCACCCAGTCAGCAAATCATCACACCCACGCACTTTATGGTAAGGCTCAGCCCCAGCCTCGAAAATTACGACCACGGGAAGTCTTGGTCTTTTGCGTTGCGATATAAGCAGTAAAAGTTGTAAATATGGTACAAGTAAGGCGCACATGTCAGATCAGGATTTTTGCTGGCTTCACAATATGTACGGACGCATTAGATAGCTAGGGTATGGACCAAAATAGCAGGTATCAATCTGGTGATGGGGGTATAACGCGCCTATGCAACCCAAAGATAAAAGCAAATTCCGTCTCGGCTCCGGTCTTGGGAGCGGTTTTACAAAAGAAATATTCTGCAAGACGCCCACGAAAGGTGCATCTACTCTACTTCTTCTCTTTCTCCTTCCCCTACTTCGTCTCCTGCCATTGCGGGCTCCAGCTCTGATTCCAGGCTGCGGAATGCTGGTGGCTCGGAGTCTGCAATTTCGAGGTCATCGTCGTCTTCGAAGTTCTGCACGGTGATGGCCGCATCGGCCGCATCGCCATCGTAGCTCTGTTCTCGCAGCAAAGGCGTGCTTGGTCCTTCAGAAGCACCGGAAGCGTGCCTGCTGCGAGGCTTCGACGGTTGCGTTAGCGCCATTTCAGACGACTTGGAAGACGACTTTGAAGTCGTCCTGGGATGCAATCGAGGAGGCGGCAAAGATGTGCCATCTGCTATCGGAGAGCTACGAAGGTTGCTGGCCGGTGGAGTCATCAGTCCAGAAGAGTATCCGGGTGGTGGTTTGGACTGCAGTCTGGATGGCGTGTAAGATCGGCCTGGCATGCTTGGTCTCTGGCTCTTCAATGCAGAGCTCTCCATGGTGCTCCTCCACTTGTTAAAGGCCGATGTGAGTGAAGCTGCTCGTGGTGTTGCGAAACTGGACAAGCTAGCCAGAGCTTGGCCACCGAGTGTTTGTTGACCATGGCCGAAGCGTTCCTTTTCTTGCTGCTCCATTTGCAGGTTGGCACGAATGCGAATGGCAGTGTCACGTACAGTTGCTCTGTCAAAGTTTGGCCGGGCAAGAGTATCAACAAGGTCGGTAAGCTCTTCGCTGCGCACAGCGAGCAGTTCGCGGAGCCAATTGATCTCAGTGTCGCGCTCCTTGAGTTTTGCTGGGCCTTCCTCTTCCACCTGTGCTTGCAAACGCTCGATGCGCGACTCGCGCTCTTGCAATTGTTCCTGCAACACCAGGATAGACTCTCGCAAAGCTTGGGGCGAGACCTTTTCTGGGATGCCAGTGTACGCACTCGTCGGGGCCACTGCCTTGGAGGCCTTCGCGCTCAGCGCTGCGGCCTGGGCAGCAGATTTAGCAATCTCCAGTCGTTCTTCGAGGTGCGCCTCTCTCTCTTGGTAGTGTCTCAGCTTGGCGTCTGAGAGTGCAAGCTGTTCGTTCAAGTACTGTTCCGTGCGCTGTTTATCCTCGAGGGCGTGTGAGAGCGCCCGTCCTTTCTCCGTCGTGAGTTGCTGAATCGCGTTCTCGTACTTCTGACGTGCCTCGTCCAGCGCCACACTGTTGGAGTGGTTCACTTTACGAAGCGCTTCTCGCCTGGCTGCATCTTCTTCTTCCAGAAGGCGCTCATGGCGATCCCGGGCTGTCTCCGCTTCCATTCTGAGAGTTTCAAACTCGGCGCGGACTCTGGTCAGTTCCGTCTCGAGCTCAGCTCTAACAAGATTGACATGGTGGTTTGCAGCCTCTACTTCAGTCTCAAGGGACATGCGAGTACGGTGCACCTCAGCACGGCCAGACTCTTGCGCGTCGTGGAATTGGCGTTCATAGCGAGTGGCCAGGGCTTGTTGCTCGACCAGGTCGCCTTGCAGTTTGTGAACCATCTCATCCAACGAGTTGTTCGTGAGTCGCAAATGCTGCATGGAAGTCTGTGTTTCGGCGACCTCAACAGATGCCATACGAGCGACGCGGAGCTCCTCTTCGAGGTGGCTGCGTTCTCTGTTCGCCACCTTTCGCTGGGCCTCCAGAGTCTCAATCCTGACTCGGTAGTCTTCCTCCCGAGCCTTCCAGATAGCCTTCTCGCTGGCTAGTTGCCCTGCTGCAGTAGACATGTCTGAATGCAGTTTCTCCAGGCGTCGTCTCATACCACTGGTAGACTCTTGGTACTCCTCGTTCTGCTGCTCGGCCGAAGAAATGGTCTTTTCCAGCTCTTCGCGCACACGTTTAGCCTCATCAAGGTCTTGACGCCACTTGTTGCTGGACATTCGATACTCTTCCAGCGTTGCTTGGAGCGCATCTTTCTCGGCTTCAGCATCCTCGAGCTTCTCCTCAGCATTGCGACGAGCATCTTGGACTCTATTCAACCGATCCATGAGGTCTTCGCGCTCTTTCTCCATTGCACGAGCCTTCGAATTATCGTCACGGGCGTTCTCTCGGAGCAGCTGAAGTTCTTCCTCAGCAAGTCGCAACTGTCGTCTAGCTTCAGTTTCGCGCTCCTCAATGGCGCGGCGCTGGTTGGCCTCTTCGAGAGCTCCAGCGAGAGTCTCATTGAGACGGTCCTCCAATCTCGAGAGTTCGCGCTTGTGAGTAACCTGGTGATCCTCTTTTTCCACCGGAACGAGAGCCTGGCTTTGCCGATTGAGCGAGTCTTCAACTACCGCACGGATATCGTCGAGTTCAAGGCTGGCGGACGCGGCTCTGGCAAATGAGACCTTCATATCAGCCAATACCGAGTGGAGCTCGGTCAAGTCCAGAGATGCTTGGGATGCTTGGGATTGCTTCGGGCTTTGCTCCCGCAGCGCCTCGAGTACAGCCGCTTTGATTTGGTCCACACGCTTATCTCTGCCGCGAGAGACTGGTCGATGCTTTTGTTCGTCCGAAAGCTCATCCTCGTCATCGGCGTCACTGTCCATGTTGGACGAGCTACGCTGCAGTCTGAGATCTGAAGATCTGTTTCGCTTGCTGACAGTGCTGTGGATGTTGCGAAGACTTTCCTCGAGGGGCTGTAGACGCTGCTCCACCACACGACCGATAAGCATGTCGATGTGGCTGTCAAAGAAGTGGCTTCGTTGCTGAAGCTTCTCCTCGTCTGGAGGCGACAGGATGCCTGACCAATCACTGATCTGGGCATCGTCGACCTTATTGAGTTGACGGACCTGCGGCCAGCCATTGAGAGTCTGGTCCCCACTGTCGGTACGATCATGCATGTTGAAAGAGGAATCGAGATGTGGTCGTCGGGGGCTAGGACTTGGTGCATCACTGCGAGACCAGTTTGGCTGCTCGGGCAGATACGTAACACCCTTCATTGGATGTGACCCTGGACTTGGAAGACGAATCGGGGAGGGTAGCTTCTCAGTCTCCTTGCTGGGCTCCTCTGCATTGAGCTGGCGCATGACCGCGTCAATCTCATCGAAGGATGGCTCTGCATGTGCGACAGTGTCAATACGCTCGCTTGAAGAGTATTGGGATGCCACGTATGGACGATCGAGAGCTGGCGCGAGAGTCGAACGCTTAGTATCAAGTTCAGGCGCCTGGATTGGTGAGATTTCGAGCGGCTTGTCTTCCTTGAGCTCGCCCTCCTCCAGTTCGCTGATCGAATTGTAGTGGTCGTGGACCTTTTGCTTGATGTCTTCGTTGACAGAGAACGAGGGAGGCTGAAACGGCTTGGCAAGTGCAGACAAAGACGACGAATGCCTGTGGCCATGGTGCGGTCGGCTTCCAACTCGCGTGTGCTCCCGTACCTGATCTTGCGTCGACTGCAAAGTAGACTTGACCGCCTCTTCGGCCGTCTCAGTCACGCTCTCAAGCGCATTATCAGCTTGAGATTCGAGCTTCTCAACGTTGGAGGTCGGAGCATCATTTGAGCGGAGGATTTTCTCAGGCGGTGGTGGTGGAGCAGCATGTACGCTGGGTTCAGCAAACAGGGGGACGGAATCCCCATCGTCGCCAATCTTGCGCTGTTGCTTCCTCTTCGAATCACCTTGGGCAACGCGACCTTCATCATCTTCAAAATCTGTCGACATTGCCGATTTGGCCTCATCCGGACGGACAATTGCAATTGCCTTGCTGCGTCGAGCAGGCTTGACGATGTCTGGTATGTCGACTTTACCGAATATAGACGGCAATTCGTCCACCACGTTCTTATCTTCTTGTTTCGCAGCTTCCGAAGGTTTCTGGCCAGCGGTGAAGCTGGGACCAGAAGAAGAGAAGCTGAATTCTGATGTTGCTGGCTTGAATGTTGGTGCGGTCACATTGAATGAACCAGACGACTGCTGACGGTTGTGATTAGAACCCAAAGGCGCGGCACTAGTGGCAGCAGGAGCACCGAATGCGACAGGGTTCCCGAAAGTGAAGCTTGACTGAGGAGGGACAAATGCAGCACTCGGATGGAAAGCGGCACGAGGCTGGAAATTCGCTGTCGGATTGAATGTGAATGCAGGCGCCGCGACATTGAAACGGGGACCACTCTTCTTTCGGGCATGAGTAGCTTCTCGGACAGGGTGTTCGGCACCAAGAGGGTCTTTCTCGACAGCTTCGGGCGGAGCTTGATTATGAACGCCATTTGGCTTCACGAACGGTCCAAAACTGGGGCGCTCTTCTTCCTCAGTGACTTCAATCCAGTCCCGACTTGCGGCCTTTTGACGTTGCTCGGCTTCTAGAAGCTCGCGCTCGAGGCCTTCGCTGATGTTATGTCGATGACCTCTTGGAGTGGGCACAGCAATCTCGGTGCTTGGTTGGGTTCTTTTATGAGGTGGCACGTACGCTGGCGGCTCTGATTCCTCTTGCAAATCCTCTTCGTCGTCGTCCTCGGGTAATCCAGGCAGCACAGGCGTGGGTCTGATGCTAGGGACCTGGGACATCAAGGTATTGGGCATGCTCGGTTGAGCCATAGACTGAGAGTAAGAGTGCTGTCTGCGCCTCTGATCTTCAACGATGCCTCTGCTGTAGTCTTGAGATGTCTGTGGCAATATTTGCTGGCTCAACGGTGAGCCAGGCCCACGCAAGGAGCCAAGATCTTGCCTGAAAGCAGCAATCTGAGCGGGCGAGCCGCCGCGTGGCAAACCTGATAGTGCAAATTGCTGCTGTGAGGAGAACGGCTGCATGCCTGGGATTCCTGGCGATTGCTGCGCTTGCTGAAGTTGCGGCAGACCGCCAAGACCCGTCAGCGTGGAGTGCCTGTGCATGTGTCCAAAGGGTGCATTGATAGGCGACGCAGGTGTGGCTACCGACATGGTGTGAGAATGACCGCGCACCATTCCTGGTCGTCCCATACTGTTTGCCGACGTCGTAGAGATTGGCGGCGAGTATGGCAGAGGCGGATACTGCGCAGACGACTGTCTAGACATATCTTGAGTCTGTCCTTGTGCTTGTGCTTGAGCTGATGCAGGCTCCTCACCGCCCAGAGTAACACCCAAAGCCGCGAGCTTTTGCTCCGTGAGCCAATTCGTGTACGATTTCCATTTCTCGAGGTCCGGAAGGAGCACCTTGGCCTGGGACTCGCGGGGAGAGATTTTCGTCTCCGATTCAGGAGGAAAGATGGCCTTGACCTGTGCCGGGACATAACCCGTTGAGTCTTCCTCAGCAAGATCAAAACCATGGGTGTCGTAGCCTTCGTCTTCGAATCGCTTCAGCCGCTCGTCGATCTCAGCTTTGCTCATTGGCATCAGCATCGCACCAGCATCGAAGGTAAAGCGCGGGATGGAAATGACAATGTTCTTGCCCTTCCAGCTCACGCGCTTCTTCAGCCGTGGCGGCTCCGGACGCAGCATATTGGTGCTAGGTGTAGCAGGAGTCTGGACCGTAGTAGGCGTTGCATCAGGTTTGGCCGTGGTGGACTCGATCTCGCGTGGATTTCCATCGGCTTGTGATGGTGGCTCAACTACCTTCACTTCTGAAGGCTCTTGTGCACTTGCAGCATCGACGTGATCCGGACGAGCGTCCGTTTCGTTACTCTCCGCAATCGGTTGATTCTCAGCAGTTGGCTGCTCTGACAGATCATTGTCCTTGCATTTCTTTGCATCATCAAGGGGTGACTCGGGTTCAGGAGTGTCCGCCCATCTCGATGCCATGATTTCGTTGGCTGGCTTGGTAGCCGGCTCCGGCTCCGCCCGAGCTGGCTCACCAGCCTCCTCAGGTTCAGGTGTATCAGCCCATCTTGACGCAAAGACGCCGTCATTTGGCTTCGTCTCAACATTACTCTTCAGAACTTTCTCTTCCACGGACGACTTCATAGTGTCCGTCCGTCTCGAAGACAGTATGCTATCTTGAGGCTTCTGTTCATGCTCCACAGACTGAGATGGCTGTTCTGAGTGTGGTTCCGGGGTCGCCGCCCATCTCGAATCAAACAAGCTCGCCATGTCTCCAGATCGATTCTCGCGCAGCGTATTCCAGAAAGACTGCTGGTCCAATGTTCTGTTATTAACGCGCGAATTGTGGGTGGGCCTCGAGGCTTTACGCTCTGCAGGGCGACTGATGGAGCCTGTCGATGATGCTGCACGAATCCTCTTCCTGTCACGATCGGAACTGTGTGCAGACTCGTCACTCCACCAATGTACGCGCTCAGTCTGCTCTTCTCGCTGGGGGAGTTGGACCCAACGTTGAGTTCGCGAACGAGGAGTTTGCAACGGATCGAATGTATCCTGCTGGATTGAAAGCGGCGTCAAATCGGGTCTGAAGAGACTGAGATCGTTGAGGCGACTAGGAATAAGATGCTCAAGACCAAACGTTGGAGATTGCTCGTTGAGCTCCTCACTGGCGGTCTGCTCGGAAACCGCGGTGCGCACAGATCGGGAGAACTGCGAGGGCGAGACGTCGTATGGCGAGCCCCAGACGGCCGTGTAGTAGTCAGAGCCTGTTTCCCTGCTCCTCAGACTCGCCGGGGTTCGTGGAGGCGGCGGACGCGACGCTTCGGGACTGAGGAAGGCGTGTGGGTATTGCGAGCGCTCGGACGGGCCAGCTCTTATACTATCATGCTCGACAACGGGCGGCGACGATGGCAGATAGTCGGAGGACGCCGTTTTGATGGAGTCTGCAACGGAACAATGCCATTGTTAGCCAGGCCGCGGCGGCGGCACACGGAGGTGTAGGGGCTTACCTTCCACTTTTCCGACACTGGCAGAGCGACGTTCGATCGCTCAGTGTCTGTGGGACGTCTCACCGTTTCTTACGGCGCGGACGATGGCGGCGACGCGTGCAAAGGGACGGGTCGCAGGGGTTTTTGGGCGTCGGAACGCGGTCAGGACACACGTCGTCAGGCTTCTTTTTTTCTCGCTAACGATGCTCGACAAATGAGAGGAGGCGATTGGGCACGCATTCAAGGAGCGACAAGAGCCATCAAAAACAGAAGGCAACGAGCATCGTCTGCACACTCCGGGCGGGCGACGGGACACGGGTGGCAGAGCGGCGATGTATTCGCGAAGACGGTGGAGGTGGTGATGAGGTATAAGTTAGTAGTAGCAGACGTGGGTGGATCCGTTTGGGAGATGGGCCGGAAGGAACCCTGGGAGCTTCCCCTGCAAAAGCGAACACGCTCCTCGGCCTCCCGTTCTTTTTCCACGCTGACACTCACTCACCGATTGCCACGCATCTCACGTGTCTCCGTACATATATGCCCAATGCTGCATGCCAGCGCATCTTACCACCACTGACCACATTTCACAACAATCCCCATGTCTATCGTTCGACACCTCAAATAGCCTATTTCCTTACCTCTCCTCACCTTCCATGGCTCAAGAAGCTACCACGGCCTGCTCGTCAGGAACAGGCTAGCACCACAGGTATGATTATTTCCCAATTTCATTGCAATACCCGGACCGTCATCATTCCTGCTGTATATATAAATCATGGCGTCTACACGCATACTGCCGTCTTTCCTGTAACATATCGAACACACATTCTCGCTTTTGCATTCATCATTCTCTTCATCAGACACTCAATCCCTCGTCACGCATCCCCATCCCGGCAAACCAGTCCATGTCAATCGCGAAACCTCCACTCTCCCCAGACATTGCTGCGTGCGCATCCTCGACTGACCAGACGTCTCCCGCTGCGTCGAGATTGATCAGAGAGTCAAAGTCCGGCTCCAGGTCGGGTAGCATGTTGACATGACCATTCAAATCTACTGTCTCGCTTGAGTTGTGCTGTTCCGAGTCCGGCGGTGTCGAGGCCAAGTACGAGTGCAGTTTCAGCGCAAGATCTGCGTCGCTACTCTGCTCGTTCTCCAGCTCTGCTCTCGAATCGTCTGGAGGTGGCGTCAGCGCGCCAGACTCTGTAGGACCCGACGCGACGAGTTGCATTCGTCGACCCGCGTCTACGAGGCCTTGCGCGGAAGTGATCACATTGCGCGGCTCCTTGATCTCGTCCGCTTTCTGAGGAAGGGTGATCTCTGCCTTTCGAATCGCTGCTTCCAAGAACGCCGTGGAGTAGTCTGCTGCTGCATAAATGTCGCGCAGCTTGCCCATGATCTGCATACACTGGCAGAAGCCTTGCAAGCTGGACCTCCGAGTCGCCTCGTCTGGGGCCTTGATGTCCAACAAGTGAATGATGATCGCTGGTAGAAGTACCGTTATACCGGTTGTAGGCAGGTACCTCACCATATCGAGGTTGAACAAGCTGTACGCAATGCTCGTTATCTCGCCGGCCGCGAGCCTGACCGCTTTGCGGGAATGATCAAGCAACTCGGATTGCGTTTGTCGAGGTGGCATTGCTGTCGATGGCAAGACCTGCGGTCGATGGAGAGCTGACAACGTGGCATAGTAGACCATATGCAGGAGCGATCGATTCAGCACAATGCTGTCGCTCCCAGAATCCACGTCATGCCACGAAGGTACTGTATATTTGGCATCTTCAGGCAGCTCGCTCTTCCAATCTTCGAGCTCTTTGTCGCAAGTCTGAACCTCATTCGCTTCGGGTTCCCATTTCCTAGCAGCCAGACGATGAGTCGTCTGCGTGCTGCCCTCTTCATTGGCGACGCCATGATTGTTATTGAGCACCGAGTACTGTACGGAGAGCACGTGGCTCATGCAGATACACAGCTTCGCCTTCTCGATGCACATAACAGCAAGCTGCCTCTGCATTTCCGCGCTTCGAAGCAATTTGCAGTCTGCGGGAATGCACGACGGGCCCTCGGATAGGACATCTGATTCGAAGTCATCCACGCCGAGCATAGGAACATCAAAATCCGCATTTTTTATGCGAGTCGGCCGCCTCATGCCCAGCGCGACTAGGCGATCACGCATATAGGTCGACCACCAGATGCGCTTCCAGAGCTTCTTTCTTGGTGCGTCCATCGCCGTCGATTTCTCCGGGTTTCGATGCAGTCCGATTGTATGCGACAGAGATACGGCGATACCCATCCAATGATGACTGTCCTTTTGGTCGTCAGGCGTCTCGTACCAGTAGGTCATGAGGAGAAGCGATTGAATCAAGGATATTCGATCAATCTCGATATCGAAGTCGTATAACAACCGCGTCCTCTGGAAGAAATCGCGACGAGCGTCTCGGCGCGTCAGATAGCCAGCCGATTTCAAGAATCGTATATCGGCTGTGGCGATAGCGGAGAACATGATGGCCTGAAACAGCAGAAGACTGACACTAGAAGTGCCGTCATTGCGATCAATCGTCTCAACAAGGCTGTGCAGGTTCAGCAGAGGCATGTACGGGTGCACGAACTCCACGAAATTCCGTAAGAGCTCGTCTCGAAGCGGAGAAGCTGGTATTGTTAAGGCGCCTTTTCTCTCCAGATATAGGATATCTTCAGAACTCAGTTTCGACGGTAGCGGTTTGATGAACAGCGGTAGACTGTAAGTCGGTGTTTTTGGCGTTACTAGGCTTTGTAGCAAAGGCGTCGAATCGGATATGGAAGGTTTCTGGCCAAGGCGTTGGAGATTGATCAACATATCTGGCGTGTACATTGACCCGGAGGAGCTTGTTGGTAGACTCATATCCCTACCGAGATCTTGGTCTATATCGATAATTAGTTGAAGTAGGCAAATACTGTAATCAACGTGGGAGACTAACAGAGCGCGTGTGGCACATGCTCTGAGCGCTTTACTGGCTCGTACGGAGGCTGTGCTGACATTGGAAACATAGTGGATTTGAAGGGCAGACCGGCCTTGCTCTGGTGCGGCGAAGCCTCGATGCCGCTGGCCGACCATTTCCTGCGAATTGTAAGCTTCTGCTACCTTGTCGGGGACGCGTGCTGGATCGGGATGGCTAACACGCACTTCTTGCGTTTGCTTTCTGACACGATACACTCAACTTCATCGAGCCTGCAGTTGGTGCAGGGCGGGCCATGCTCAACAACGTTGCAGCGGACTTTGCGAGAGCGACAGCACTGGCAGGCCTTGGATGCTCTCCTCTTGACGCTCTTCGTGGGGCGGACGCCATTGGCCTTTAAGCCGGCATCGGCTGCAGTTCGCTTAGACGAGGCATTCGAAGCGGCGGGGGCAATCGTGGTATGGGCGGTGATGTCGTCGGGGGAGGACGAGGTTTCCGACTGCGTGTCCATGGCCAGGGAGCCCATTATTGCTGTTGTTCGTATGGTAGGTGCGGGTCGCGGAGGGCAAGAGAGCAGGAAACAAAAGGAAAAGAAGCAGCGCTGCTGGATGCGAGAGTGCTCGCTCGGTGGAAGCGCCGAAGCTTAAGGACGCAGAGTCCCCACCTTAGACCAGAGGAGAGGGAACGAAGACAGCACTAAGCCCGAGTCTTCTCCGCCGACCAGTCCTGTGCCTAAGATTGTGGCACTGGGGCACTGGGGCACTGGGGCACTGGGTGCGCGTGCTCAGGGAACGGGCAGGCGATCTGACGCTTACCACTTGGAAGACGATGCCCTTGCTCGCGGCTTACCTACTGCGATCGTGGCATCATGCTGCTGTCCGTGGTGTGCGCCGTGGAGGCCGTGGAGGCCGGGCGCTGATTCCGTGCGGTACAAGGGACGTACGGAGAGTACATGTACATGCACATCCGCCCGCTATCATCGTCATCATCGCCGACCGCCAAACAACATCTGAAAAGCAGAGGCGAGACTGGAGGTTGAAGAGGCGCGTTGGTGCAGTTCGTTTGAACCAGCTAGCGAACTCCGCATTTCTTGCGCACACTAGTCCCCGCCTCTGCTGCGGCTTTCTCCGTAGGATGCATGAAATCCGCATTGAAACTCCATCGTCGATGAATAATTGCGCAACGCCGCCCTTGATCCGATGTCCCGTGCCCGATCTTGAAGAGCCGCCGCGACAACACTGGAACGTCCCTGTGAATGACCAGTGGAACGTTATGGATAAGAGTGAGGTAAATTACGATGTTGCCTGTTTAGCGCGGAGAACGAGTGCCGAAAACACGCACGTACGGAGTGGGTACGGCCGTTATCCTTGCTGCTTGCGAACTGACAGTTGTGAGTGGGCATGCGTATAGAACGGCAGATGCGGCTAAGCCATCTCGCCGCCAGAGCTTCTGAACGACAGCTGCTCGCATGTCGTCGATGATTTGCTGAGCTCTTTCGATGCGTGGATGTCACCCGACCAGAGTGAGTTTTGTAATCTTCTCGGCTGCTCTCCACAAGTGGAAAAGAACGTCCAGCCAGGCTACTTTCAGACTGACAGTTCGCGGGCGAGAGAGCCACCAAAGCTAATCGCGATGGCTTCTTTAATATTAATGCGTGCTCGTGTAAGGAAAGTATTCTCCAACTTCGTGTATACTTTGAAACATTTGCATCTCTGCTGCTGCTGCTACTGCTGCTGATGGCTGAATCTCTGCTGACTCGCTGCAAGCGACTCTCAGGCTTCTTGCATCGGATCCTCATGCCTCAAACGAGGATGGTCGTTAGCGGCATGTGCTCTATTGGTGGTCCTGCGCAACATGTATGCTTCACATGCCAGTTCTGTAATCTGGTTATTGTATCACTTCATCGCCGTACCTCCTATTTCCAAAGTCGACAGCTCAAGGGCACTACGTTAGTTTCTTCATGGCACCGTTTGCCTTGGTGTCTCTCCGGACAATGCGCGGAATCGACGCAAAGGTGCCAGGCCAGTGTAAGTCGTACTGTTCGTGCTTTCCGTTCAAGCAATGTCGGAGCCAGATCCCCCAGACTACAAGGTACAGTCAGCTCGGCCCAAAAACTTGGCGCTGACTCTTTCTACTCACCAATGTAGTAATACGCGCCTAGGCCAGTGCCGATATGCCACCAACCTGCCGTTGTTAGCAAATTTCTGCTGTATGCTCACCCTCCTCCAGGAAGTCGAATTGCTTACCGTGACCTTCTAAAAGAAGGCCCCAAGGTAGGCCAAGTTCACGCCTCCACGTGCGAATTGTCGAGCAAAAGATGTTGTCCATATTCCAGATTGCGAACCCACCCAAGAACACCGTCAGCCCAAACCCGATCAGCATCCACATCTGGCCCAGGATCCATCTGTCTCGATCGTCATCTCTGCGCTGTTGCAATTTCGCCTCTTCCGACATAGTTTTGCTTCCTTGTACCTTCTCGTGCTCGAGATGCCTCTTTCGAAAGTGTGGGCGAATGTTCATCTCCATAATATACATTGATCGTATAAGTACGACGGTAGTGAGGATGGCGTAGGCGTTTTGGTGGAAGGTGGGATCTTGTAAGTAGTGGTAGTACAGCGTGATGAACAGCGCCAGTCCAAATACCAGAATGCCAACGATCCATTTGACCACGAGCGGCTTCTTGTGCTCGAAAGTGGCCCAAGTCATGAGGCACGTCGTGTAGATCATTGAGAGTTCATCCACGAGCTGCATAGGGTCTATGGTAGACGGTTAGCGTTCTCGAAGCTGATCAATGAAGTCCTGCAGACGCACACTTCAGGGTCGAGTGGAAAGCGAAGCTGCCAGAACCAACAAGGAGGTATCCGAAGAATGTGATGAAGAATATGCGGTCATGCTTGTTACGATAGCAATTGGTCATGCCGACGAATGCCAGGTAGATGAAGAGCAAGTTCGTGATGGAGTTGACGATCTCGGCGCAGTATTCGGTCGCATAGTAGTTCTGGCGAATATCAGACTGGAGCACGCGACACTGCTGCTGCTGCGAGGAGACAATGGCATACCTCCTCACACCAATCCAGCGTGGCCGTGTGTGGCTGCCAGTAGCCGTCCTTCAGGCGAGGATAGGGCACGGAAGGGAGCCAGGACGGCATGCTGGGATCGCTCGTCAATGTGGTGATGGTGGTGGTGGTGGAAGGTTGCGGGTTGGCCTCGACAAAGGCTCGCGGATGTATACGGCGTCCAGGAAGAAGGGCGACATCGATCAAGGTGTTTGTCGGTCGCTTGCGATCCTTCATGAAGCAATCTCCATCAGCAGCGAGTCACAGCGCGACGTCAGATTTGCCTAGGAAAAGCTTATAGCTTCGACCTTCCTTTTGTACCCCAAACTCCGGTCAGGCACTACCACCAACTGCTGGTGTTTCACCTTTCCATCTTCGTCGCCGTCCACTTCTATTTTCCCATCAACACCACCCCATGGCCATCCCGAACGAGAAGCTGCAGCAGGTATGCCATGATTCCCTGTCCGTGCTCTTGTTTCGGCTTGTTTCCATGCTTACGTGGTCCCTCTAGTTGCTGCAGGAAATCGAACAAAAGGCCGCCTTCGCGCAGCAGCAGCTCGGTATTGTGCGCGCGCAGATCGCGTCCAAAAATCGCGAGACTCGAATGCTCCAGCTGTCCACGAGTGAGCTGGACAGCTTGCCCAAAGAGACAGCCGTCTACGATGGAGTCGGCAAGATGTGAGTTATATCTCATCGTCCTCATTGCCGGGTTGCCTCGGTTAATTATGGCTACAGGTTCGTCCTGACCTCCACCGAGGACGTCAAGGCGCGTCAAGCCAAAGAAGCAACGGACGTAAAAGCGGAGATTGCGAATCTGGAGAAGAAGCTGAACTACCTCGAGACGACATACAAGAACAGCCAGTCTCACATAGAGGCGCTCTTCAAACGCGGTGGTTGAAATCTTGTCATCTCGGCTCAAGATGTCGAAATTATCGCCAGCGAGCCGTCTCAAAGCTCTATGCAAATCGGCTCGCGCGGCGTCGATTCTCCAACGGAACTAGACAGGATCACGAATCTGGCGCGAGCGTGCAATCGCAGTATCGAAGCGGCCACAATCTCGTTCGGCATACTCGACTTTCGCCACCAAACTCCCGATGATAGAGCGTGCGATGATTCAAGAGGCCAACGTCCAACGGCGCTCATTCTACGCCGGGCTTAGAACAGGTTCTGGTCTCTCAGCAGAAGAGACCTACGAGGGTCAGATACAGAAATCACATGGCATTCAATCCGATGGCACTGATCCAACCCGTTCGCTAAAGGGTCGCCAGACTCCGTTCCGTTCGAAATCGCAACCCCCATGTATCATCAAACAGCACGAGGGGAAAAGCGTTCAAGATGCGAATTGATTCAAGATTTGTTAACTTTCGAATCTGCGCGTGGCGAGTTGGACTGACTTTAACTACCTGCAGGTACATGCATCGCCGAGATAGACGGCATCATTCAGCTTTTTGCTAGGCGTTCAGTTCGACGTATGACAAGTGTTATTATTGTCTCAGGTTGGTTTGATCCACAAGAGCCCTGCCTGAAGTGCTGGTGTTGACGGTACTGCGGAACATGCAAAGGCAATTTCTGAAAATATGCGGATATGATTTTAATGCGCACTTAAACCTCGACCACTTACGAGAATATTAATTAACAGCAGACAAGATCTCAACAGTGCTACAAATAGTTGCGAAAGAGAATGTGAATTGAGTGGAGTCGGCCCGAGTTTGGCCGATCCAGCTCCGCGAAGCTTATTCACATCCTATTGTCAGTTGGAAATCCCTTTCTACAATAACAACGAGCTTATCAACAATAGCAACGCACTGCCCGCCATCAATAACACTACCGGGTCATGGGGCAATCATTTTCGGCTACCTGCGGGAGGGCAAATGCAGGTGTCACAGCAGGGACGCACCTATCCTGTCCTGTAAAAGCGAGTGGTTGGGCTTCGTCGACAATAGGAATTTCTCACTATTCAAGCCAGAAAACATAAAGGTATAACCACGCCATCGCACCCTATCTCCCATCTCCTCTCCTCATTCCCATCTCGATCACTCAATCTCATCCTCGATTCTCGGATCACCCTTTTCTCGAAAAGAAAGAAGAATTACTCCACATACTCCCTCCTCGTCGGCGACATTCCAGCTGCTTATTGAGTTGAGTTGCCCTTCTAAGACACCGCGGACGGCCATCCACCTACCCAACAATAAGGCAGCGAAAGACCACACTCACGAGTGTCAAACATCGAATAAAATGGATTCCAACTTCTCGCAATTCATGCAAGAGTTCGCCCAACGGAACAACAGAGCGCAACCTCAACCACAATCCCAACTCCAACTTCAACCCCTCCAAGCACCACCACTCGAAAGCGCACCTCCACCCTACTCCGACTCCTCCGATTCCTCCAACGACAGCGACGACGTCGACTCCGACTCCGACGAAGACCCCAACCCCAACACTTCTCCCCTCAAACTCATCATCAACGCGGCCCACAGCATTCAAGGCTCCAACAACCTCATCCCCACCTCCTCCTCTCCCCTAGCCGACGCAAGCAAATTCGGTGCTCTACTCCTCCACGCCGTTAACCAGATTAACAGCCTCAACAGCAATAATCCTGCTGCTGGACGCGCGTTGAAAGTGGATTTGACGATCAATTGCGGGCTCACGGTTGTTGGGGATCGTAATGTTATTGGGCATGTTGAATTGAAGCCGAGGTCTATTGTTGCTGGACCTAGCGGTGCTGCTGCTACTGGTACGGCTGCGGTGGCTGGAGCTAAGAGGAAGGCTGAAGAAATCGCTGAGAGTGCGGATGAGACTCCTGAGCCGGTGGCGAAGAAGGTTGCTGTTGAGCCGTGATGTTCTCATACAGCCCCCGGTGATGGGATTATTTGATATGGGAAGAAGATTTATGATGGATATGAAATGGATTTGGCGGGGGGAATTTTGGGTGCGAAATGGAGCGATCTGAGCGCAATGTGGTCTTGAAATGTATTGCTAGCCTTGCGTGTCACTTGCTGTTGTGTTGGGCCGCTTCCAAATGTATTCCGCAAATAGCAGATCAACTGGTTCTTCTGACAACCACCAACGACACTTTCCTCTCCGTCAGTCCGTCCACAAATCTAATCGTACAGGGAGGTTTCCCAAAGCGCCTCGCTTGTCAGAGTCAAACCTGTGGTATACCTAGTCTTACAGCTCATTCCCGAAAGTTTCGATCAAAGTAGGCCACCGCCTCCCGGTGTCTGATTCGGCAGCATCGACTGGCGCTGCCCATATCCGTGCGAGAGGTAAGAACCCACCCCCGCTGCGCCAGCGTAATTACCACCAGAACCACCGTGGCCTTCCGCGGCGAGGCGTCTCTCGCGATACTTTCGTCCGTTGATGATGTTCTGCAGCCGCTTCCGCTCTCGAGGCTCGGTGACCTTTGTCCAGTCCAAGTCTTCGCCAGGTTCCGCGTAGTTGATGATATCGGCCATGGTGCTGGCAGATATTTGACCTTGACCGCCAGACGTGGCGCCCGTATACATGTGCGCCGAAGGGTTAATGTCGTCGCGTTGCATACGCGGGGTCGTCGATTGCGGGAACGGTGCGAGATCAGACTGCAGATGTGACAGGTTGCGGGAAAGGGAAGAGGCATATTGGGGCATATTTGCCTCACGAGAGCTTTGGTTCTTTTCGTGATAGAATAGGCGGTGGTTCCAGGGTGGGAGACGCTTGTCGCGCTCGTAGAGGAGTCCGCAGTTGTTGCACAGAGTCTGCAATCGATATCAGTAAACTTCAAGTAGAGGGGACAAGCCGCTAGCACTCACCCTTGACCCAGCAGGACCATCACGGACACCCCAAATCGCGGAACCCCATACGCAACAGTGCGAACAGATCCAGTACTGTCTCTCGCCTTCGGTGAGCTGTCCAGTGGTGCCGCCGAAGCCTGCAATTTCTGGAGTCTCGCGTCCGACAGGTGATAAACTCCTGAAGCGCCGCTTTTTCTTCGCTCTTTCGCCACGACCCATTCTCTCATCTTCGCCGTTTGCCTGCGACGAGCCCAGTCCACCCGCAAAGTAGTCACCAAGACCACTGCTTTGCGTCTGCATCGTCATGGTAGAGGTGAATCGTGCCGTCTCTCGCCGCTGTCTTCGAATTTGCCGCTCTCTGTCACCTTCTCGTCTCTCAATCTCTTCCTTGCTCAATTCTTCGATCTTCGGTTCCCAATCGACGCCGAGGCCGTCCTCGTCGAATCTCCAGCCGGCACCGACTCCCATCGCAGGCTCAGCGGTGCCGTGAAATTCACAGGCTTCATTCTCAATCACTCCCCAGCCATCGACACCGCTTCCCACAACACCAGCCAAGGTCCCATTGTTATCGACCATGTCCTTCTTCAGTCTCAGACTAGTCTCGTAAATGGCGTGGGCCATGTTAGGGACCCATTCGCCGGGCAAGCCGAGGTCTGCACACGTCTGCTTTGCGAAGATCTCCGGAAACCCAGGAGGATGCAGAAGCGACCATTCGAACTTGTCTGTGTACAGTCGATTTTGATGGTTGATCGATAGTGTTATGATGCAACGGTGACTGTCTGCTGGATTCAGTGCAGATAATCCCGGAGTATCCTTGGGTAATGTCTCTGCGGTTGCAGAAACACCGAGAGCTTGACTTCCATTCGGCAATGGTGTGGGAGGATCAGACGTTGGGTGGCCGTTTGTCTGTGGTGGCTGTAGGAAGCCTGCACCTGGTCTTTCTACCTGCATGGGAGTTGACGACTGCTCGCGGGATAAGGCAGCTCGTAGTGACGGTGTAGGAGCATTGGGCATTACAGGGTTGGCTAATTCCGGTTGAAAGATGGGATGGAGGGCAGTCGGCGCGTGCTCCTCTAATTGCAGTCGGACCTGTTGTGCAATCTCCAGGATCATGGCTTGCTTTCGCGACACTGGAAAGTCGAGCTCGTCCACAAACGTCTTGGCGAACATGTCGGGAGTGATCAAGGCCTCGTGCAGATTCCACAGGAACTGATCTTTCAGCCGGTATGGCGGCGTGGGCTCAGGCGCCTTGTATGCCGGCAAGTTCTCGTCAATACCAAAGTCTTTCGCATTGCTGGGTGTAGGGAGCGCAGCCTCCGGCCGGAAGGGAGCGACCTCCAGGTCGATCTTTATAGGAATGAGGGTTGTCGGGAGCGCAGACTGGACGTGCATTTGCCTCTCAGTCAAGGTGCGTTTTGGCTTGCCCATCCAGTCGCGCCATATGCCCTGCACGTCTACTGGCGCGTGAACCTCCCTGCCCAGCTCTTTGACCCTCTCGACCATGGGGTCTGGCTGCTGCCGCTGCTGAGCCGTGCGCAGGCCGGTGCCACGTCGCGGGCCATCGGAGTCTTCGATACTATCGTCGTCGAACTCTTCGGCATAGTTGATGGCGGTGGTGCCTCGCTTGGTGGTTCTTATGGGCGGAAGGACTGTCTGCGGAACGACAGGCGTCAACAGCGAGTTGCCGTAAGTGCGCGCGCGCGGCGCGAACGAGGAGACGAAAGCCTGGGGCGCATTGATGCGCGAGCTGTTGACGGTGGTGGAGGCCATGTCGAGGCAGAGCGGCGGGACAGCGAACCAGGCGAGACCGCAAAGGCCTGCCGCGAGACGGACGTGATCCTCGTTGGACCTTCCGTTCAGCCAGGCGCAGGTATGCGGTATGCGTGTCGCGCTGTGTCGAATTTGGTATGCCTAGAGTCGCGGAAGTGCGAAGACCACAGCGAGCGGCACGACGAGGGCAGCGGTGTGGCGGAACGGGAGGATGGGCAGCGTGAAGGTGGTGGTGCAAGGGCTCATAGCATAGTGCTGCTAGTGTAGAATCGCGAAGGACGTGAAATGGGAAAGGTGCTTGGATGCCTTAGGCGCTGAGCACGAGCATCGATATAGTATGCCGTACTGTCTCTACAAGTTCGCGCATATCTCGCGTTTCCTTCGCAGCAACTTCCTTCTCTCTTTTCTCCACCACGAACAGACATGCTGGAAGGCCGAATAACTCCCTCCACGCCGACCGTTTTGATGGCACCGAGAGATGTCCTTGTCGCGCGCCCGCAGCAGAGCCGACCGACCATTGCCGTGCGCCGCTACGATTGAAGCGGCGATTGCTGCAGTCGGCGGCAAACAGAGCAAACCAGCGTTTCAGACCTCACTACACCGATACCAACGCGGCTCTCCCTCTCCACCACCACACATGCCACATCCCTCCTAGCTAGTCCTCCCGCTGCTGCTACACGCCCGCTCCTCCGTCACGTCGATGCCCACCCGCCAGGCTCTTCACCGTCACCCGCTGCGGCCGTCAGCGCCCCTGGCAGCAGAAGACAGGGCCACAAAAAGCTTGACGAAGCTTGCGTTTGGTGAAACACGATGCCAGCGAGACGCCATCCAATGGTCCAGCGCCTACTTCACCACTCTCAATCACTGCTCCCACCTTGCGCGCCCAGCTTCAGTAGTGAATGTAGCCATCCCTTCCTCCGCCCTGTCACCCGATGCCTCCTTGATTGTGGATCAGTCACAATAGGATCCGCCATTGTCTCACTCTACCATTGTGCGCGTCAATAAGTCTGTGTCGTAGGCCCGCGACGCTTCTACGCCCAGACATATAAGTACCCGCCCGCTTTCATTCCTGTCAACTCCTCTCCCCTGCTCCCCTAAACTACCATCTTCAAGAGCCCCGGCTCCTGCAAGCCACCGACGCTCTCTTATCAAGCAGGTCTTCAACAACAAGCACTCTCTTTTCGCAACAACATACTGCTCTTCAGCACCCTCTTCTCTAGCCGGTCTAGAGTCGCAAAGATACTGTAGCCCCAGTCTCTACCGACCACATCCACATCGACACCCAACATGTCATTCAGCCTAACACACCTCGCCACATCGGCCCTCCTCTTCAGCGGGTCGTTGGCACACATGATCATGCAGAGCCCTGTCCCGTTTGGCGTCGATTCACTCAACAACTCTCCTCTGGTGGACGCCAAGCCAGGAAGCTCCGAGTCCGACTATCCATGCAAGCTGCGTTCTGGCGTTTACGATATCACCGCCATGAACAACATGGCCGTTGGCGACGCTCAAGAACTCAACTTCACTGGATCTGCTTCCCATGGAGGCGGTACATGCCAGATCGCTGTTACTATGGATGCAGAACCCGACTATAAGTCCGAGTTCAAGATCATCCAGGTCTTCGAAGGTGGATGTCCCACTTCGGCCGATGGCAACGATGGGTCTCACCCATTCACTTTCACCATCCCGAAGGACTTCCCCAACGGCCGCTCCACTCTCGCTTGGGTTTGGTACAACAAAATCGGCAACCGAGAGGTCTACATGAACTGCGCTCCCATAACAGTCACTGGAGGATCCGACACCAAGGACCTTTACAACAGCCTGCCTGCCCTTTATCTGATCAATCTGCCGACGTCCGAATGTTCCACTGTCGAGACCTCAGACCAGAAGGTTCCGTTCCCGGGCCAGTACATCCTTGAGGACTCCAACACGATCTCTGCTGCCACTGGCCCTAGCTGTGCTGCCAGCGCTGTAGCACAGACGTCTGGAGTGGTCGGTTACAAGTCAGCTGTTGTCAACGACGGCGATGCCCTTAGTGCTCCGGCCAATGGTGGCAGCGATCAGACTGGCGCACCTGCTTCCAGCGACGCTGGACCTACCTCTGCTGGCAGCGCATACGCATCTGCCACCGCCCCCGCTTCCGGAATGACGACGAGTGCATCCTCAGCTGCAGCTGCAGGCTCCTCTGCCCCCGACTCAGCATCGTACCCGACCATGACCGTTTCTTCGGGTGCTGGTATCTCTGGTCCTGCTTCGGCATCTGCTGCTGCCCCAGCCGCGACCGGCGGTGCATGCACTGGAAGCGACGTTCACTGCTCTGCTTCAGGCGATCAATTCGGACTTTGTAACAATGGTAGCATCGTGTGGCAAAATGTAGCTCTGGGCACAACCTGTGTCAACGGCGCGATCCAAAAGCGCAACACCCCGCCCCGCAACGTCCACGCTCGACGACACGTGCAGAATGCAGGCAAGGGCTTCCATGGACTCTAAGCGGTCGAACCGTACTCGAGCTCCGTCCCCTCTCTATGTTGACATTTTTGTTTTTGCGAAGGCCAACCCACACGGAGGCTCATCAGCCTCCTCATGACGGTCTCCACCCTCTGTGAGGAAGAAGGAGAATGACCAGTTATGAATTTGATGAAATGGTATAGGGCATGAGACAACGCGACAGGACACTGTATTGAACGGGGTTGGAAAGCGTTGATTAGAGTGCATACAAAACACAGCGTGAACGCAGTCGCTCGTAAGCCGTTCGCAGGCGTTTTTATAAGCATTATTTGAATTTCCTTGGTCATTTGTAACTTGTCTCAACCTTTCGAAATGTTCGTTTCTCTGGTCTATCGTTTGCCGTATGATTGAGCGATGTTAAGAGTGCTGGTCTTAGGCCACGTGACTGATTTGCATGTGCTTGTCAACTTCAATTCATCTTGCCATCACTTCCTCCAATTCCTCTGCTACGTCTAACTCTCCACACTCACACCATGATACTACGATAACACACGCAACATCCACAAAACCCCCAAAACTCGAACCATGTCCTCACAATCCCACGACCTCCACCGCGCCCTCCTGCGTCCAGCCATAATCCACACCCTGCGTGCCGCCGGCTTCCACAGCACCAAACCCTCCGTCCTCGATACCCTCGTCAACATCGCCGAGCGCCACCTCCTCCTCCTCGCCTCCACAACCGCACAACACGCGTCTTCCAGCCATAACGAGCCCGTCCCCACCATCACAGACGTGCGCATGGCGCTCTCCGACTGCGGCGTGCTAGTCCCGCTCCTCGATCCCGCCGAGGAAAGCTGGCGAGAAAAGATGCGCCGTCCACTGAGTGAGATTGTAGAGCAGCGCGTCGCGGGCGCGAAGCGGAAACGCGACGAAGAGGATACGCGCGATGTCCGCGCTTTTATGGAGTGGTATGATTCTGCGCAGCATCGAGAGATTAAGCGCGTCGCGGGGCTTATTAAAGAGGATCAAGGATTGATGGTGGGAGTGGGAGGCGGTGTGGTGCATGGGGAAGACTTTTTGTCGATGCTCAAAAAGAAGTATGGCAAGGTTGGGGATGATTTGAGGTTACAGGGAACGGTTTTGGGTGTGCCAGCGGACGATAGGGAGTGTGTGATTGAGGGCGGGCCTGTGGGGAGTTTGAGGAATTGGAAGCCTAGGTTGGAGGAGAGAGCACAGCAGGCGTCGCGGATTACGGCGAAGGGGAATGCTGAGGAGGATGTTGCTCCTGAAGGTCGAGCTGAGAGGACGACGGATACGACGATGGCCGAAGGAGTTGCTGCAGCTGGCTGAAATAAGGTCATCCTTCGGTTGGACATCTAAAGACATATCAACATCTGGCGGTGTGGAGAAGCAGAGGCTCCGTCGAACGAAAGGAAAGGAGGTCGACATCGAGGTTATCAACGAGCTGGCCCAGGTTCCTCCGTGGGTGCTGAGAATCCAGGAAAAGGTTCAGACTGGGAGAACCTCATCAAATCCACGGTGGTCACGTCCACCCCGACAAATGAAGCCCGACGAGTCGACCGCCATGATGCAACGCTCGACAAGAGCGGAGAGGGACATCAGCTGCAGCTTTCATCAATGAGCTCCGGCGAGACGAGGTGGGAAGCAGAAAGTGCGTTCGAAGAGACGTTGAAAAATCGATAGTCAATCATTGCAATTCACCTTTCATACTAAATCTTAATTCTTCCCAAAAAAAAGGCTTGCCCGTACTGTCCTGCCAAATAATGCAATCCTACAGCCAAGACGCCGAAAAATGCAGAAGGGTATCTCTCCGAAAATGCAGAAATCAAAACCAATAACTCCACAACCTTGATGCAATCTCTTTCTTTCCTTTGATCCTGTTTCCCAATGCTTTCCCTTCCAAAACGTTACAATCCAATCTTCTTGAACCACGAAGTCCGCCTGCTACCTGATTCCAGGCGAGCGGCTCTGCCACCGCCCATATCGTTGAATCCCATGCTGTTGCTGGGTCCTGCGTAGCTTTTGCGCCGGTCATACGAGCTTCCATCACTGCTCTTCATACCGCCGCCCTCTCTAGCGGCCTCACGTCTCCTCCGCCGCCGCTCGGAATCTTCATCTCCATACCCATCATCTCGCTCTCGGCGACGCCTCGACCGTAGCTCCCGTGCAGTCTTCTCATCGTCCTCGAGGCGATCCGGCGTCTCGTCGGGCGCAAAGTGTACCGGCGCATCGATGATGGTGCCCTCCACCGGCGGAGGCGGCGGCGGCTCTTCGTTGACCGAGTCAACCCACGAGCTGGTTTTATCTTTGCCGGTCTTTATAGCGTGAGCAATTGGCGATCCAGCCGCGCCATTGTACTCACCATTGCGTCTGTCAAAATAGTCTCCGACGGCCGGTGGGTACTCGGAGCGGCGGCGAGAGGGTTTCGTCGCTCGCTCCTTCTCCGTAGTACCACCGCCGCGCTCGTCGACGCTGCGGCGCATACGTCGCTCTTCGCGTCGAGCTCGTCGAGCCTCTTCATCCTCGGGAGTGTCGACGTACGAGCGATAACGATCGGTCATCGGTCGTGAGGGAGTGGTATCTTCGGTGCGTTGACGTTCACGTTCACGGCGACGTTCGCGGCGCTCTTCTCGTGCTTGCTCCTCTTCTCTGGCAATGCGATCTTCCTCGGCTTTTCGGCTCTCACGTTCAGCGCGACGTGCACGTCGCTCTTCCCGTCTCCGAGCTTCGCGGTCCTCCTCTTCGCGTAGCAGACGTTCTTCTTCTTCCCGCGCTCTGGCACGTTCTTTCTCTCGACGGCGAGCAACTCTGGCCTCCTCCTCTGCCGCTTCACGTTCCTTACGTTCACGACGCTCGCGTCGACGTGCTTCGCGGGCGTCAGCGTCCTCATAGTCGGTTGCATCACCCTCTGACGGTTTGCGAGAGCGGTTGACTTTGCGATCGTCGCGTCGCAGCCGCTTCGATTGTTCGTCGTCATAAGCAGATCCTCGCTTGCGCCTGGCCGCACCGTCTTCACTCTCGTACACTCGGCTTTGGTGTCGATCAGGCGTGGGACGAGACGAGAATGCACCAAGAAACCCGCCCATGAGACCGGTGGTCTTCTTGGCACTTGACGTTGTACGGCGCACAGGCGTGGGTCGCTCCACAAATGCAAGATCGTCAGGACCAGATAGTACTTTCGCATCCTCAAACTGGCCGGGCGCATCGACCATGACCTCGTCATTGGCAGCACCGAGACCACCGGACATGTACGATGACTCGCGCTTCGACTTAGACCTGGACGATTTCTTCCGTGGCTGTTCGACGTCCTTGGCAGAGTCCTCGGGGCCATCAACCATTATCATATCGTCGGATGAGATAGGGTAGGGGTCGGGAATCATGCGTGGCTTCTTCTGGCTCGAAGATTTGCTCCGACTAACGCCAGTGAGTTTGGCAGCCTTGGCTGACATCTCCCGCTCTTCAGGCGGAGGTGAGATGAGACCTGAGTCTTCTACCGCGGTGGACGGACGGCGCGAGCTTGACTTGGCGGCTGAGGAAGATTGGCGAGTGGACTTGGATCGTGACGGTGTCGTGGCGCCAAAGAGGGAGAACCCGCGGGACGTGCTTGGACGCGATTTGGATTCACGTTTCGCACCCTTGTCAGAACCAGAAGACTTAGATGCCTTCTCGAGTGGATCCTTGTCCGATGCTTTACGTGCAGACTTGGAGCGCACAAGGCCAGGAGCGGCGGACTTGGAAGGAGGCGACGCACTATCGTCCTTGGATTCCTTTCGAGGAGTCTTCTTCGCTGGGGTGGCACCCCAAAAGCCCCAGGAACTCGAGCCTTGGTCGCGAACCACTTTCGGACGTTCCTTCCTGCTCGACCTTTTGTCTTCGGGAGGTGGGGTCGGGAGATTTGTTGGTCCATCGTCACCGAGCAAGTCATTAAAGTCGGCAGGAGGTGGCGGTGCAGGAGCTTCGACAACAATTGGCTCGGCTTTCGACTTAGTCTCCTTCTTCGATTTGCTAGACGATGACTTCTTGTCTTTGGAAGAGGACTTTTTCGGGGGCGATGCTTCAGGCGCTGCGTCCGAGTCCAGGATGTCGTCCATGGGGAATCCTCCTGGAACGGGCGAGACGGACGGCGGGAAGGGGTCCTCGACAGGCGGCGGTAGAACTTCCTTATCCTTCTTCTTCGACGAAGACGATGACTTGGTGGCTGTGGCACTCTTCTTAGACGCCTTCTTGTCTACAGCCGGCACGGCAAGTATGTCAACGGTGGGTTCTGGTTCCGGAGCGGGTGGAGCGGGGTTTTTGGACACTTTCGAGGGCTTGGCGGCGGGAATGTCAAGGATGCTGTCAGCGTGAAGGGCCTTGATGCGGTCTTGGATGCTGCTGGAGCCGGCGGAGGCCTTGGTCTTGGTAGTCGATGCCTTGGGCGGTGGCGCCGCCGCCGCTGCTGACTTGAACCAGTCATCGCCAAACGAAGTGTCTGGCATCTTCGGGAGGGCGGAAGAATCCTGATTTGTCCAGTTGTCCAGGGCGCTAATTGCGGGAGCAGCCTTCTTCTTGAGCGAGCTGCCCCAAAATCCCCAGCCCTCTGCTTTCTTCGGTTCGTCCAAGTCAATCGCTGGCGCCTCTGGAACCTCGACAATCGGCGTCGGCGGGACTTCCTCCTTGCTCTCTGACTTCTTGCTGGACTTGCTGTCCACTTTGCTCAACTTGCTGGTCTTGGTGTCCTTGACCGACGACTTCTTGGTCTTATTTGTCGTTGGCGGCGGTGGTGGAGGCGCGGGTTCGTCCAGTTCGAAGTCGAGTATGTCGTTCGGTTCGTCTCCTAGTGCAGCCGCAAAGTCTTCCTCTGCCTTGCGCTTCTCCTCAGCCTCAGCGGCTTCACGCTCTTCCTTCTCCCGCTTCTCGCGCGCCTTCTTCTCCTTGGGCGTCTCTCTCACCGGAGGCTTCACTGCGGGCGTCTTCGCGCTACTGCCCCATATTCCTCCCCACCCCGAGGTCGGCTCATCATCTTTTTTGTCTTCCTTCTTGGCCTTGGCGGATTCTGGTTCATCTGGAATGTCGAAAGCGAGAATGTCATCGGCCGCGGTTTTGGAGTCTTTCGACTTCGTCTTAGTCAGTTTGACCTCCTCGACCTTGGGAGCCTCTATAGCCTTGGTAGTCTTCTTTTCCGTCGTCTTGCCCTTCTTCTTGGTAGATGTCGTGAAGCTCCAAGGATCGTCAGCAGGAGGCTCGGTCATGTCCAGCAAGTCGGCTCCCGCAGCACCGCTGTCGACAACTTCCTCCACAGGGGTGGGCTCGGCGCTCTTCTTCAGGTCCTTCTTCTTGGCTTTCTTGCCGACAGTCCACGAACCCCAAGGGTCTTCCTCTGCTGATTTCTCCTGGATCGACTCCGGCAACAGCACTGACGCTCCTGGCGAAGGATCGCTTACTTCGACGATACCCTTCGACTTGTCCTTGTTCTTGGTTGCCTTTTTCTTGGTCCCGGTCGACCATGTGCTGTTCATCCAGTCGTCATCCGCTTCAGCTTTTGGCTCGATGACAGCCTCGGGCATGAGGAATGTACTCGTGTCCGGCTCGGGAATACTGGCATCCAGTAGATCAGTCTTCCCCTTTTTCTTCTTGTCCTTTTCCTTGGACTTTGCTCCCCAACCTCCAAACCAGTCACCATCGGCGCCTTCGTCCGCGGAAGGGTCTGGCACAGCTGGCGCAGCTGGAGGGGGCGGAGGGGGCACTTCTTCAACCGCAGCCTTCTTGCCCTTCTTGGTCTTTTTCCCAGTGTCGCCCCAGCCGGAACCTAACCAGTCGTTCGCAGGTTCTTCTTTGGCAGCAGGAGGGGGCGGAGGCACATCGATGATTGGGTCGGTGGCCGCGGCCTCGTCGGCCCAGTCGAATGAGAATCCGCCTGTGCCTGCGCCTGCGCCGGTCTTCTTCTTCTTATCCTTCTTGCTTCCAAAGGACGCCCATGCATCATCAGCAGGCTTTTCTTCCGCAGCTGGGGATACGACCTATAACCTGTTAGAAAAGCTCATAACTTTGAAGCTTGGAGGGACATCTCGAGGCAACTATCTCCACAGCAGACGCCAGTGGCAGACGCGTTGGCTTGGAGGCCATGCACGATGTAGAGATGCCAAGCAAGTCAAGCTCAAATTCCCATACCTCAACGATGGGTTCCGGTTCAAAGGCGCCCTTCTTCTTGTCCTTCTTCTTCTTGGAGGTTGTCATACCCCAGCCCTGTAGAGCGTCAGTCTTGCCCGTCCGTTGTCCGGAAAACGGAGAACACATCGTTCTCACGTCCACACAGGCGTACCTCGAAAGCATCGTCAGCTGGAGGAGCTGATATGTCCTCCGTCTTTGGCTCCGGAATTGCCACCTCGACGACTTTCTCCGGGTCTTCCTCCTTGGGAGCATTCTTTGCAGCCTTCTTAGCCTTCTTCTTGTCTTTTGCAGATGTGAAACCCCAAACATCCTCGTCTACCTTCGGCTCTTCTTTTGGGGGCTCAGGAATCGGTTCGGGCTCAGCAGCAGGTTCGATATCATCCCACATGTTGGACTTCTTCTTCTTATCTTTCTTTGAGGTTGCTGTTGTGAAGCCGCCCCAGGGATCATCTTCCTTCTTCTCTTCGACTACCGGGGGTGGTGGCGGCGGATCTTCGACAATCTGCAAAGAACGATAGATCAGCATGGAACTTGAATTAGCAAGCAAGAGCTACGATGTTGGAGTAATGGCTCCCAAGCAGCCGAGTCCAGAAGAGAATCTGGATGAGTCGACAATACGTACTGGTTCAACGCCGCCTTTCTTCTTCGATTTCTTGCCCTTGACGGTCGAAAAGCTCGCCCAAGGATCGCTGTCAGCTTTAGGCTCCTCTTTCGCAGCAGGGAGTCCGAGATCGAGGTCGTCAGTCTTTGTATCACCGCCGAGCGCATCGAAGCCCCAATCCGTCCCGGTGGACTTCTTCTTCTTGTCATCCTTGGCATCTTTCTTACTGAAGCCCCAACTCGAATCGTCTTGCTTGGTGTCAGCAGGCGCCTCCTCTTTGCCGAATCCCCAACTGCTCGCGCCACCACCCCATCCACCACCCCATCCAAAGCTGAATCCTTTGCTCTCGGCGGGTGATTCGGTCTTCTTGTCGAAGCCTAGATCGAGGTCGAGTTTCGGGACACCTTTGTCGTCGTTGAGATTGATGTCGTCAAATTTCATGTCGTTCGCGACGTCTTTGGGCGCTTCTGCGGCTGGCTCGTTCTGTGGAATCGATCAGCGGAACTGAAACACATGTCCGATTCTCCAGGAGACGCGTTGCGACCATGGCGTCCGTGAGCCGTATCGATACGTAAGGCTGCGTGAGATTGCGGAGGTCCAAGCTCCCGGCAGCCACACTCCGCCTGACCGCGTTTGAAAGGGGCCGATTCGCCCTCACTTAAACTCGGGGTAATGAAACAAACTGTTGCGGGTCCACATACCTTTTTGCCCTTTTTGTCCTTCTTCTTCTTGCCGCCGACCCCCATCCAGTCGTCGATGTCTGCTACTGGGGTTTCAGGTTCTTTCGGATGCTCGGGTTCGGGTTCGATCGTTTCGAATGCGTTCTTGCCCTTCTTCTTCTTCTTGCCTGTAGAAGCATTAGCCATTGCAAACAAGCCATTAACGGACGTTACGAAACATACCAACAGTCGCAAACGATCCCCACTCATCCACTGGATCGGCAGTGGCACTGGCTCCTGGAATTTGTTAGGACATGAATGTTGTATTTTGAGACTTGCGCCGTTCTCAATTCGAACATTTGCTCGAGAATTGCTGCCGTACGCAGCATTCGCTTGGAATCGCAGCTTCAACTCGAGAGGGAAGATGGAAACTTTCGAGGTATGGGAGCAAACATACCAAGATCCACGCTGTCCATAAGAGGGTCCTCCTTTGGGGGTTCAACTTCCAGCTCGACATCTTTGCCCTTCTTGCCCTTCTTCTTCTTGCCGGCTGTTGCAAATCCAGTCCAGTCGTCTTCGGCTGGAGCGGGTGCTTCCACTACGGGCTCTGAAATTGGCTCGGGTTCTATGTCGGCCTTGCCCTTCTTCTGTATGGTGTCAGAATATGGAAATTGGCTTGAGAGCGTGGCCGATAGCTCACCTTCTTCCCCTTCTTCCCAACTGTTGCGAATGCACCCCAGTCTAAGACGGCGTATCAGTTATGTGCTCATTGGCGGCTTTCCGAATTTGCATCCTTACCGTCTATAGGGTCTGCCTCGCCTGCTTCGGCGCCGGCGCCAGCATCGGCATCACCAGCAGCTTCCTCTTCAGCTTTCTTCTTCTCCTCTTCCTCGCGCTGCAATATATTAGAAAACGATCAGCGTTCCCACAAGCTTTACGAACCTTCTTCTCTTCTTCTTCTTCAAGCTCCTCCCAAGCATTCTTCCTGCAAATCGTTAATTCCCAAGCTCGTGCGCAAATACGAATTGACTGACTTTTTCTTCTTGTCCTTCTTTTTCTTCCCACCACCCCCAGTAAACCAATCATCTTCGTCGTCACCACCACCAGTGCCTCCTCCGGGTGGATCTCCATTGCCATCTCCTCCAGCTCCAGCATCGCCTCCTCCGTCTTTGTTTTCGTCACCAGCACCTCCATCCTCTCCATCCTTCTTCTCCTCGTTGTCGCTGTCGGCCCATTTCGCTTGCTGGGCGGCTTTCGCAGCCTTTTTCGCCTTTTTGTTGGCGTGCGTTCGGATGTTATCGGTGTCTGTAAAGTCCACCTTCACGTCCACCAAAGTGTATACTGGCCCGTTTTGCACAACACCATTTTCCTTTCTGTCTCCAGATCGAATTATCAGAATCTCCGCTTTCTGTTGGGTTTGCGCAGTCGCGAGCGCATCGGTGGCGGTATAGTCGGGCGGTACATCATTCACACAGTCCTCGTACGCTGGTGGAGCGGCAGCATCCCAGGGCGCACTTCCACGTGGTTCCGACAGCTCGCGTGCTGGTCCACCCTGACCACTGTGTGTCCGCTCATTGGTGGTCGCATTGACGCGGAAACGTCGATAATTCGGTCGTGGAGCGCTGGAGCCCGACAAGCTCTCCCAGAAGCCGACCAAAGCTCTAATACGCGTATTCACCACTGCACGCGCATCATCCGATCGAGCGGTGGGGGGCGGGGTGTCGCGTTTGGGCGATTCGCGGGCAAGAAGATGTTGGGGAAATATTGCGACAGAGACTGCCATTGAGGTGGAGCGACCCGAATTCACACTGGAGCGACGAGGCTGGGATCATTGAAGGCGAGCGGGTGGACGGGGTTCGCGAGAGCAGAACCGTGTTTCGTGCGGACGGTGGTGAGTGCAGTAGGAGTGCAGCAGGCTTGTATGCACGACAGCGGCGGCGACGAGGCGAGTCGACAGAGCCAGGGGTTGCAGCAGTGTGCAGCAGTGGTGTAGGCGGAGAGACAGCTGATAGGTGTAGCTCGTGGTGGTAGGGGCAGCAGGTATCAGGTATGGGTGGCAGGTGGCAGTCCCGGGATAAATTGACGAGCAGCAAGGCCAAGATTCGCTCACATCAAGCCCCCTGCGAGAATTCCTTTCGCGAGTTGTGTATCGTCAGTATCCTATCGCTGCAACGGTCCCTCGGCCCAATCGGTGCACACGGCCTGTGTCATGCGCCGTTGCGGATCGGCCGTGGCGCTCGAATAAGATCGGGAAGGGCGAAGGAGCACGAAAACAACAACCAGAACAACATCAAAGACCTGAATAGCATGACAGAAACAGCGCGAGCCCGGAATACATACTACGACACGCCTGCATACAAGATTTTCACGCTGTGCAATGCACAATTACTTGCCGCCTGCAGCCACCCCGAGGCCGTCGACGGACGACGCATAAACACCTAACGATGGGAAAGCTCGCGCTGAGATCGCGCTGGCATCCAACTTCACCGCCTGCCTCTGCCCGCGCTGATTCACTCTCGCAGTGAGCGGCTAGAGGGAGCATCCACCCACCAGCTAGCTCCTCCAGAGCTCAGCAGCGAGCCTCGAGTGTTGGTGTGGTGGGAAGATGCAGTAGCTTCCGCCAGACGAGCAAACGACGACGCCAGCGGCATTCGTGCGTCGCCAGTGGATATTCTTCACAACATACCGCCTTTTGTGACGTGACACACGCCCACTCCTTCCCGCAATGGCCCTGCGTCTGGTTGGCCGGCTGATGGGAGGAAAGGGGCGGCCCACGCGAGGCCAGCGCAGCAGAAAGGACTCCATGACTCTCCGTGTCTGCTCAACGGCATGGCCAAGACCAAGCATCTGGAGAGATTATTTTGGTCCTGTGGGAATCGGATGTGGACCGCGAAGGAGCTGTAGGAAGCGATCCCGCCCGTCTCGCAGCTGTCTACAAGAAAAGAAATCCGTGCCCGATCGGCAACGCCTTTGTCTTCTCGGTACCCGAGGACGTAAAAGGGTGAGCGAGCAAAATGTCAGCCCCAAAGCCACGCGAGGGAAAAGTCTACTGACGCCCTGCAGGCGGGAGTGCATTGCCAGAGAATTGGACACATAATGTCCGCGATCCAGCTAATTCCTTCAGACAGACTCTGGCAGAAAGAGGAAACAAGACATGTGACAGGCTGCTCATGGCATAGGTAGTAATAATGGCTAGAGGAATTCCTACAGCTCACTTCTCCATCAATTCGCTTTTGCGCCTCTCTTTCATCGACGCTGCCTTGCGCCTGCAAATGCTGATATCGTCAATCATGAAGGCATATGCTGCCTACCCTGCCAAATGCTATTCCGCAACGCCTGTTCCATGGAGCTCCAGCCACTATCTTGACAGAGTAGCCTTGACTGTACCCTCCAACTCCACGTTACCCTTGACGCCCATCTCGTTGATTCCGTTCCGCCCGCTGCCCTCCATCAGCCACCGAGCCAGGAGATCATTCGACTCCTTAGGCTTTACATCTGGAGACGCCGTGCCCACCGTGATGTGCGCCGTCTGATTCACGCTACTGAACTGATCGGTACTGCCTTCGAACGGGCTCAGTCTCACCACAAACGCCATGATTCGGTTGTCCCACACAAGACGCTCGAGCCGGACCCTGCACATTCCCAGTTTGGCGTCTGGCACGGCGTAGGCACGCTCTGGACTCGGCTCGCAGGCTTTGGTGTGAGCCTCGATGAGACGGGCCCAATGACCCGGATGCTGAGCCGCCATCACGCGGTGGATGAGTGTGACGTGGAACTCTGGCTGTATGTGGCGTTGGTTCTTGAGGGCGTTGTACATCCTGGCAACTTCGGTCGGAGCGTCTGCAAACATGGCGTGCAAGACGGCATTGACCCTCGTCGCGGGTACCTGCACTGCAAAGAACTCGACCTTTCGCTCTCTCGGCTTGGCTGCGCCGTTGGGGTGAGATTTGTTGACATTTGCGTGCTTATTGTTCCGATCATCTCGACCCTTGATCTCATGCTTGATTTCGACTTGATAATCGTTCATAGCAGCCTCGATCGCGCTGTCCATGTCGTCTGGTGTGGGCATTTCCTGGTCGCCGAACAATTTCGGGTATTCGGTGTACAGCCTCGTGACGACAATCTCCAGGTTTTCTCGGGAACCTGCGGTGGGATCGAGGTCAATTACAACGTCAAAGCCATCGTCCGGCGGCGCTTCTGGGTTGACGGGCTCGAAGCGGTTCATGAAGCCCTCCATGATTCCGATGATTTCGGTGGCGCCCTTGCTCGTGTGGATCGTCTGATGGTTGTCGCCTCGACTTAGCACACGCTCTCGTAGCACCGCGCGAATGTTGTCGTAGTTGTCGCGGTCGTGGATGAAGTGAAGAGCAACAAAGCGAGCGTTGGTAACGATCCGGCCTACGTCCTGTATCAGCTGCTGTCGCTCCCGCCGTTGATGGTTGTTGCGATCAGCGATCATCGCAGGATACTGCACCAGGGCGTTCGTGCACGCAGCGGCGAAAGCTTGCGGTTTGTTTTTCTTGGTCGTGATATTGTCGTTTTGGATGTGGCCCCAATTGAACAATTTGCAGAGCGCAAGAGCAACAGTGGTCTTGCCGCACCCTATAGTAGCAGCAGGCACCAGCACAACATCCATAGTGACAGCATCGCCGGCAACCTCGCCCTGCTCCTCCTCTTGTCTGATGATATCCGATCCTCTCAAGCCCACCGCGGCGAGGAAGTCGTCGCGCATTTTGATGATGCCGTGGTTGGCGTTGTAAGCCTTGGCCAAAGCCGGATTGCCGTGCAATTGTTTGCGAGCGAAGAGAAGGTACTCTTCTGTGATCTTCTTGTGCTTCTTATACTTGGGTGGTTTGCCCACTATGACCGCTTTCGTGCACTCGCGCCATTGACGGTACATCAAATACGGCTCGTCAAACTTGTACTTGAAGAACCAGTCATGCCAGACTCCAGTATTTGCCTTGGACTGGCAGCGAATGACAAATCCCTCAGTGTCGCGGCCAGCGTAGTTACCAGTTTCAGCAATGTGATCGAGGAACTGCTTCACCTCGTGGATGTCGTCCTTGATGACAGACATGGTTTTTCTGAAGCCCCATTGCTCGGCGAATTGATCAACCAGGTGGTGTGGGTAGGTGGCGAATTCCGGAAGGTTGAGGTTGATCCCGTGAAGATACAAGCCAGCAGTGTCGGGCGTGTACTCAAGAACGTGCTCTTCGAACTCGTCGTCGCACAGTTCAGCAACAGCAGTGGCGTTCATTTCGCGCAGCGTCATGGCGAGATCGCGTTTCGTCTTTCCAACACTCGCTAGGTGCCGCTCTGCCCACTTCTCTCCAGCATTTGCATGGCTGACATCTGTATCCAAACGTGTGCCGGTCGAGTGCTTGCTGCAGACGATGAGAGTGCCGTCTTCGAGTCCACTCAGGAAGATGATGCAGCCATTCTCCTTGACACTCAGCTCATACGGGCCGCGGGTATTTTGCTCGACATTCTGCCACTCAGTTTCTCGAACTTCACCTTGATTGAAAAATTTGTCGTATCCGCGCACAGCAATCTCCGGGTGGCCTTGGCGGGTGATTGTAGTGAAGAGACCGCGGGCGTAAGTCGGAAGATTCGGTTTCTTGTAGTCCCAGTCTTGCATCTTCCACGAATCGACCTTGATATTGGAGCCCGCGACGTTGAAGGTATTCTTCTTGCATGAGAAGCCGCCCTTGCCCTTTCCTCGACCTTTATTTGCCTCCAGGCCTCGAAGCATCTCGTCGACCTCCTGCCGATCTTGCAGCCGGTAAGGCACCTCCATGATGGGTGCTTACTGTGGACCAAGAGGTGAACAAGCAGGGCGTGAACAGTCTCCAAGTCTGTAGGAGCTGTGAAGGTTGTGGTGGTGGAGTTGTGGTGAGGAGGGAAACAGAAATGTGCCCACTGGTTTCTTTAATGCGGAGTTTCCAGTCCACTCCTCAGGCAGGCGCATTGGGTGAGTCACGCGTCGTCGAAACAGACACCGCGCCCCGGCGCACTTGCCGTGTTGCTGGTGAAGGCTGATGAAGGCGGCGGTGCTTTCAATCGAGACTCGTGAGCGTGTGATTGTGATTGTAGTCGCCTCTATTTTTTTATAAACTTTCAAACAGTCATTAGGTGAGGCGCAGTGGCGCAGTAGCTCGAGCCTTCCAAAAGTGGTGGTACTTGTTTCCCCTTTTCCCGCCAGCATCACCTCCTCTCCTCCTCCCATTCACACTCCATCTCATCGCATTCCAATCACACCACGTCTGTCTTCTCGATCCGCTCCTCAAATTCGTCTTTGCTTAGCTTCACATCCATCGTCAGCATCTCCGATAACTCTTTCGGACCGTCGAAGACGACACTGATCTCTTCCAACGAGAACCCGCGAGTTTCAGGGAAGAAGAAATAGGTAATGCCCAGAAAGATCACCAAAAAACAGCAGAACACAATGTAATATCGCCAACCAATGCTCTCTAGCCCGATCGGGTTGACGAAAGCAGCAATCACCAAAGAACAGTATATGCTCAACAGCTCGCAAGTCAACCCTTTGGATCTGCCCGCTCGTCAGCTCTCATATACCCATTATGTGCATCTCGTGCTGGAGAACTCACCGAACTGAATACGGGAATATCTCAGTCGGGTAGGACATGAGGAGCGGCGTGAAGCTGCAATCGTAGCCTGATATCTTGTGTCAGCTACGACGCTAGCAACATACGAATGAGCGGATCGTACCACAGTAGAACACAAACAGGCACACAATAACAACAACACCGGCTGACGTCGATCCAGTCTGATTGTTGATCGCGGAGCAGGCTGTCCATATCACATATGCAATTAACATAACAACGCCAGAGAACAGGAACAAAGTTCTTCGGCCAAGACGGTCCACCAGCAATGCCGCGCACAACGCTACGGCGAAGTTGAAGATTTGCAACAGCCCGTTGATCAGCGTCTGGAGGAATGGATCTGTCACGCCGACCGTATCCAGAACGAGGGTCAAATAGTATGACACGACTGCAAAGTTAGCAAGGCAGGTCGGACTCTTGTCACAAAACTTACTCACCGCCAATTCCATTCCCTGCGCGAAGTGTCAGCAGACGATCAACACGGATTTTGCATGGGCTTCCACTTACATTGTGCCATGGCACCTAGAGATACGGCTATGAAAAGTCTCTTGCGATTCCCCGGCGTTGACACGAGTGTTGACCAGCCAGTCATCTTCGCTTGTTGTTCTGTCTTGATATTTTCGATTATCTCGGCCATCTCGCGGATGACAAGAGGGCTTTGTACATCTCCGCCAGCGTGGAATTTTGCAAGAATTTGAAGAGCCTCTGGAATGCGATCCTGCGACACCAAGAACCTTGGACTCTCTGGCAAAAGATGGAAGAATACCAGCTGTACCGCTGGAATTCCAGCTTGGAGGATTGTCGGAATCCTCCATGCCCAAGTAGAGACATAGCCTTGAGTTCCAAAAGTCGTCCAACTGGCCAAAATTGCACCCTGAAAGTGGGGAGGTCAGTAAGTGTTTACGACATGTAGGTGCAGCTTCTGTTCCGCACGACGCACCAAATAGTACATGGTCCAGTAGGCTGATGTGTATATCCCTCGATGCGTCGGGTACGACAGCTCCGCCAAAAGAAGCGGACTGGGTTGGGCTGCAAACATGCCGGCAGCGCCTACGGCGAACCTCGAGACCACGAATTGAACCAAAGTCTTGGAAGTAGCCTGGATGATCGTCGCTACGACAACTCCTAGGAGCCCAATCAACAGTACTGGTCTTCTACCATAGCGATCAGACAATGATCCCACACAAGGAAGGGCCAGGACCGAGCCAATGCTTTGTGCTGCATTCACCAAACCCAGCAAAGCTCCAGTGGGACTGCCAAAGTAAATTTTCCACTGCCATATGTCAGCGACGTCTCAGATGAACCGGTTCGCCGCACCATACCTGGCTCAAAGACTGGAGACCGTTCATCAAAGAGCCATCATATCCAGCAACACTGCTCGACAGCAGGGGCACAAGCAAGATGAGATTCAGCTTCAGCAGGTGGTCGATTTGAAACCACCATTCTTCGGTCTCTGGAAGTACTTCCGCAAGATGCTTGCCAACTATCCTCTCGTTCTTCATGATTTCCAGAGTGCGATGGACTCAAGCACCCAGATGAACGAACGAGTGCTCGAGTATATGAGCGGCTTCCGGAACTACATACCCAGCACGACTTCGAGACTGTACATTTCCGCTTTTCTCCGCTACCGGGCCTGCAACAACGCCTGGGATCTCCGCATCTCAATCGTGGGGCACCAGTCATTGCACGCCACCAGTGGATTATAAGTCAACCCATTCGGCGAAGTTGCAGCCGAAGTCGGTCTGCTGAGAGGCTCGCGCAGATGAGCGCTGCGAAGAGAACGGAAAGGGCGCGAAAGACATGCCTGGGAAGGGAGCTTGTCATACGCCTAACAGCTATGGGACACCCGCGATCATAACTTTGAAGACATCAGAGTTGGTCGCCTTGACCAGCTCAAATGCGTCTTCTGCTTCCTCGAATTTAAATCGATTGGTGATCAGCTGCTTGACAGGAATCTTCCCTGAGGCCACGAGATCGACAGCAGCTGGAAAGCAGCCAGTCGTATATCGGATAGAACCCCGAATGTTCAAAGCCCTGATACAAGCCGTTGTGATGGGAAATACGACGTTCTCCTTGCCCATACCAGCCTGGACATACGTGCCGCCTTTCTTTGCTGCAAAGACTCCCATTTGTATGCAAGGCTCCGCTCCAGTACACTCCAAGACAACATCGGCCCCTTCACCAAGGCCGCATTTCTCCTTGATGGCTGAAGCGGTCATTTCTGAATGCTCGACCGGATCCATTCCGGACTCTGGTCTCGATGTGAGGAAGACATCGTCGGCGCCGAAGGTCTTAGCGAAGTCTAGGCGAGATTGTACAGCATCCACTCCAATGACCTTCCTTGCGCCATACGCTTTTGCAATCGCCTGGCACATGACGCCGATGGGACCACATCCTAGGACGAGAATGGTCTGACCAGCCCGCAAATCAGCGACTTTACATATCTGCACTGTAACATGTCAGGATCTGAGCGAGAGAGCCAAGTATGCGCATCTCATAAATACCTCCAACAGCGGTTGGTTCAACCAGAGCGCCTTCCTCCATCGACATGTGGTCTGCGATGGAGTAGACGTAATCGGAGGCCACGATATAGTATTTCGATAACGTTCCGTCCCAGGGTGGAGTGGCAGCGAATACTGTGTCGGCACAGAGGTTGTAGGTACCACTTCTGCAGTGGTCGCAGTGTCGGCAGGGAACTCCAGGCTCGATTGCGACACGATTACCGACTTTGACATTTTTCACGGCGCTGCCGACTTCAACGATCGTACCTAGAACTCTATGAGAAAAGCTTTCAACGACATGAGGAAGTCAGGATGGGCTGACCAGATGACTCGTGCCCGAGTACAATTGGACTGTTGAGCACGAAGTCACCGATTCTGCCTCGTTGCCAGTAATGAACCTGATCAAATCAGACATTGCTAACACATTGCCTGGTTGAGGTTTTCTCACATCTGAGCCGCAGATGCCCGTTTGCTCAATGTGAACTCGAACATCGTACGGACCTCGCAACTTTGGGACCGGTCTGTCTTCGAACGCAACGTCCTTTACTGCTCGCAGCACGAATGAGGGATTCTAGAAACGTCAGTTAAGTAATTCTGGTGCTTCGAAATCGCCGGCATACTTTGTCTGCTCCTGCCATCTCGTGGCAGTCGTGGTGCTTGAGTGAGTGGTGGTATGCAAGAGGAAGAGGCATTGGTAGCAGTGATGAAGGAAGGCCACTTCAATTTAACCACCGCAATTCACGTATGACTCTCGAAGGTCCCCCGAGCCCACTGTCATTAACTCCCGTGAGCTCTCCCCTTGCATAATTGGGACCGTCAGCTGCTCGGTTGACCTGCTATCGACAGTACTGCCTTCGGCATCCTTGCTGGTAAAAGCTCCCTTGGTTGGAGCAGCAAGCTCCGCTCATGGCGAAGTCTTCATACCCACAAAAACAAGAGCTCACAGCTGGGCACAGTCTGGCAGCGACAGACTTCTCAATTAGGAGACCTCCGCATCTACCTGCAGGAGCTCGCTTGCTCTTCGTCACGGGGATACAAAAGCTTTCTTTAAATGCAAATCAATGCATGTCCTTGGATTCATCCCTCGTTCCCGTCTATTCTTCTGGTCAACTGACACGCACGATGCCTCTCGCAAAACCTCAAAACGCCGCTTCTCCGGTTCTCACACAATTCCGGCTCAATGGCAAGATCGCTGCCGTCACAGGTGGCGCTCGAGGAATAGGTCTCGAAGTAGTGCGCGCACTAGCAGAGGCCGGAGCTCAAGTTGCGTTAATTTACACATCCAGCAAAGACGCAGAGCAAACGGCGAAGCAGATCTCTGAAGAAACTGGATCCATCATCACAGCATACCAGTCCGACGTGAAAGACAAGGAGACCATCACTGCGACAATCAATCAGATCGCGAAAGACTTCGGCAGACTTGACATATGCGTTGCCAATGCCGGTATTGCGAGCCATATCGACTCGCTGGAGTATTCGAGTGACCAGTGGCGGGATGTGATGAGAGTGTAAGATACCATCGACCTCTCCAAACAGTATCTATCGACCATATTGACGAGAATCTCGAAGGAATCTCGACGGTGCAATGTACACCGCACAAGCCGCTGGAGAGATTTTCAAGAAGCAAGGTCCTGGCTCAATGATCTTCACTGCTTCAGTTTCTGCGACTCTCGTCAATGTTCCTCAACGACAGGCCGCATACAACGCGAGCAAAGCTGCTGTCGTACACCTCGCGAAGTGTCTTGCTGTGGAATGGGTCGATTTCGCTCGAGGTGAGGATGGGTACAACGGACAATCAGAACTTGGGCTGACTTGTTTGCAGTGAATTGCATCTCGCCAGGCTTTATTGAAACAGACAGTAAGTGGGCTGCCATGTGATAGGATCACCGAACTGACGCTCGTAAGTGATTTCTACGCATCCAAAGGAATGGAGAGATCATTGGAGTATGCTTGTCCCAGCAGGCCGAAACGCCGATCCTGCAGAGTTGAAAGGGGCATATGTATTTTGTGCGAGCTCAGCTTCGTCATATATGACTGGTGCAAATTTGGTCATAGACGGTGGCTACACTTTACCTTGATTGGAGTACCCATCTTCTACAGTCAAAGGAGGAGGTAGATGGAAAGAACAACATTGAATGTCGACTGACAACGACGACCTAAGCCTTCCCAGCACTACCACATCTATGCATCCAGAGTTCTGTCAATTGTATTACTTTGTCGACGCCTTCTTCCATCAATTTGGTGATTGGCAAATTCGGTGCAGATGTCTTGATAACCTCGTTGTAATCGTCCAAGACCAGCTTGTTGACATTGATTTTCGAGACACCGCTCTTGATGCACCTCGTCATGATGTCCTCTAGGAAATCATTGGTTCCGTGCAAGACAACTCTCACATCCCGTTTCTTGCAGCACTCATATATCGAAGCCAGGCGATCGTATTCCAGTCGAGGGCCTCGTTTGCCATATTCGCCGTGGACATTTCCGAACGCTGGAGCGAGGAAGTCGACCCCGGTGTCGATGAATTCTTCAATCTCTTCTAGAGTCGTGAGCATGCCGCTGAGATCTGCGGTGTCCGCGATTCCATCTTCTCCGCCTTCGATGCGGCCGGGCTCTGCTTCCGTAGATATTCCTCGGTCGTGGCAGTACGAGACGAGCGCTTTGGTCAGATCCAGATTCTCGGCTTTCTCATGGTGAGACATGTCCACCATGATGGAATCAAATGGCAAGGTATCTGCAGCTCTACGGACCTGTCGCATTATTTGATATTAGCCTCTGTGGTCTCAGAGAGACGAAATGAAAGCAATTGAACATACCATGGCTTCGCTCTGGCAGTGATCCAGATGGACCGAGATAGGGACCGTAGCAGACTTGGCGGCAATCGCTGCCGTGTGTATCAACAGCCCATTGCTAAAGGTTATTGCCCACGGGAAAAATTGCAAGATCAGAGGTGATCTGGTGTTTTCTGCCGCCTTGACGAATGCAATAATTTGCTCGATATTGTACGCGATTGCGGCTATCACTCCGTATCCTCCATTCTCGGCATCTGCGAGTATGCGTACGGTTCTGTTAGTAGATAGAAGTTTGGTGGCTGGCATGATGAAGATGAAGTGAGAAAAGTTGGAAGACTATGACTAGACGATATCAAGAACGAGAAAGGCGCCAAACAGTCATTTCGCGACCATTCACTTCTCTCTCTTGGCCTCGTGTCGAGGCTCTTGACAATAGCCGAGGAACTGGCCGTGAGGCATCGACCCGACGCGAAGGCGATTTCCCAGATGTATGGTTGCTGCTCTGCTTGGGTGTTGTGATGAGAAGATGGATCCGTGACGCTGTTCCGCCCAGCAGTGGGTTCATGTGGAGGAGCCACAGTGGATGTCATCGGGAACAGGCGAAGTGAGGTCCAAGAGACGGAAGTCCCAATGCGGAAAGCCGACCCAGGGGCTTTCCCTTCCCCTCCTTAATCGCATGCAAGCGCGTGTTCCCTCAGGTAGCAGTACATTGTCAACGATGATGATGATGCACCTACTCACGCGACGACCCTGCGCGCCACTAACGCCGTGGAGCTGCGATATGGCAGAGCACGAGTCTCTTGGCGAGAGCTCCCAATGCTCGCACGCTGTAAGTAGTTGTGTGACCTGGTCTTCTTTGCTTGGTACTTCGACTCGTTCTCTTCCCTAGTCCCGCATCATTTCATCCAGACCATGACCACGAAGCACTTCTTCCCTCACACAGAGGGCCTTGTTATTCAGGCTCTCGACTCGCTGGTCTCCCGGAACGCTCATCTCGCCCTCGATGTGCCCAACAAGTAAGAAAGCGACGTCAAGAGGCAATACTTGTGCAAAACTGCTACTGACCTCCAGTCTCTAGGGTTGTTTACTCGCGAACGCACCTTTCTAGCAAGGTCGCCGTCATTTCAGGAGGTGGGAGTGGTCATGAGCCAGCATGGTCGGGTTACGTTGGCAGTGGTATGCTTGCGGCTGCTGTCAATGGTGAGGTTTTTGCCAGCCCCTCTACCAAGCAGATCATGGCTGCCATAAAGCACGTTCCCTCTGATGCAGGCGTTATTCTCTGTATCACCAATTACACAGGCGACAATCTCCATTTCGGGCTGGCAAGAGAAAAGGCTGCTGGATTAGGATACAAAGTCGGAATTCTTCGAATGACGGACGATGTGGCGCTTGGACGGAAACAGACCGAGAACACGGGCAGAAGAGGACTGGCTGCGAACATGTTCGTTCTGAAGTTGTGCGGTAGTGCGGCGGAAGTCGGGTTCGGTTACGAAAAGTGCATGAAGATTGGCCTTTCGGTCAACGCGAATGCTGTCACAGTGGGATCCAGCTTAGACCATTGTCACATACCTGGTCGCGAACATCACCGATCAGTCCCGCAGGATGCTTACGTTCTGGGTATGGGCATCCACAATGAGCCTGGATTGCATGAGATCTCGCCAATGCCGCCAATCGAAGAACTCGTAGGAGACATGCTGAAGTACTGCCTGGATCCAGACGACAAGGACCGAGCATTTGTTGAGTTCAAAACAGACGATATTGTTTGTCTTTTGATAAACAATTTTGGAGGAATGAGCAATCTGGAGATCGAGGCTTTGACGACTACAACGCGAAAGGTCTTGAAGAATTCCTGGAAGATCGTCCCAACGCGGATATTTGCCCAATGCTTTGAGACTTCATTGAATGCTCCAGGATGGTCTATCAGCTTGCTGAACGTTTCTGGAATCGAACGCGAGACCGGGACTAATGTCGATGCTTTACTGCACCTTCTGGACTTGGATACGAGAGCACCTTCTTGGCCTCGAAATGGGTATGCTTCCCTAATTCCTGGACAAGATGTAACGCGCCCATTGTTCAACGGCCCCGCAGAGGCGGTCGTTCAAAGAGGTCCCATGGTTGAGTCAGCTCTTCTCGAGTCTGCTTTGAGGAGGGCTTGCACATCGGCAATCAAGGCGGAGCCCGACATCACCAAATGGGACATCCAAATGGGAGACGGCGACTGCGGAGAAGCTGTTGTGGGTATGTGCCAAGGAGTGCTCAGAAGACTGGACTCCGGTTTGGCCAAACAGGGCTCATTTTTCCACATTCTCGATGAAGTTGGCGAGGCGGTGGAAGAGATTGGCGGGACTCTTGGTGCTATCATTAGCATCATACTAGCATCCTACACTACAAATCTGAGGCAAGAGTATGTCGGAAACGACTCTGCATTCTCGATGGATACGAAGACCGCGGGCCAGGCGGCTGGAGTAGCTCTGAGAAACCTGACGAACTACACCAGTGCGAGACAAGGTGGAAGGACCGTCATGGACACACTGATTCCTTTCTGCGAGACGCTCGAACAGGAGGCCGACTTGAGGAAGGCTGTCGAAGCTGCTGAGAAGGGTGCACAGAGCACCGCTGGGATGAAAGCTAAATTCGGAAGAGGTATGTGAAAGTCTCCGTCAACGCGATGGAATATAGACTGACATTCAATAGCCACATATATCGGCGACAAAGCTGAAGCGCAAGATACGCCACCAGATCCGGGAGCTATGGCGGCAGCGATCTTCCTGAGAGGCCTGTTTGATGGTCTATCAGAGTGAAGCCTTTGCTCGATTAAATTCCCAGCTTGTAATATTGTATAGCTCCTCAATTTGAAGACAGGCCAGAGCACTCACACTCGACAGAGCTTCCCCAGTCTCCGATATCGTCGTTCGAGTGGCAGTAGGTACCTGAGTCCACCCAGGTTCTCCTGCCCCGCATGAACGCATGAACGCATACGCGGGGAAAGGTTTCGATCGAGCCGAATAAAAACGAATACCACCCTCGTGCCGAAACAATTCGAGATTTCAAAAAAACAGTATACGCTTCTTCATTTCGGACCAATCAGAAACAATGCCCGGACGTTTAGAAGGAAAGGTCGCGATTGTCACTGGTGGTGGTTAGTATTCGAGATTCACTCTGCCTGTTATCGACGCCTGAGCTGACGTATGCCACACATTACAGGTGGCGGCTTTGGTAAAGGGTAAGTACGAAGGGGAGAAGGCATCCAATGTCTAGGACACGCTGACCTTCCGCCCTTCGCTTTTTGCAGTATCGCCCAGAAGTTCAAAGACGAGGGAGCCCATGTTGTCATTGCAGACTTTGTCGAAGATGTGGGCAGGAAGACGGCCGAGGAGATCGGTTGTGAGTTCCACTTGACCGACGTGACGAGAAAGGAAGACTGGGAGAGCATCAAGAAATTTGTGGACAAGAACTACGGCAGGGTGGACGCCGTCATCAACAATGCCGGAACGACTTACCGCAACAAGTCGACGAACGAAGTGACCGAAGAGGATTTCGACAAGGTCATGTCTGTCAACGTCAAGTCGATTTACTATTCGACGAATGTGTTGGTACCGTATATGCAGGAGAAGGGAAATGGAGGCTCTTTTGTCACTACGGCCTCGACTGCTGGGATTCGACCTCGTCCGGGATTGACGTGGTATAATGCATCGAAGGTATATGTTGAAAAATGCGAGATTCGTGATTCCTGCTAACATGGGCGATAGGCGGCCGTCATCAATGCTTCGAGAACGATGGCCGTTGAGTATGCAAAAGACAATATCAGATTCAATACTGTGTGCCCAGTGGTTGGATTAGGGACTGGATTGTAAGTTCTACGATCATGGATGGCCATGTCGAGTTTGCTAATGTGTTTTCTAGGTCCGATTTCTTTCTGGGGAGACCGGAGAACGAAAAGACATTCATTGCAACGGTGCCGCTCGGCAGAGGGTGTTCTCCGCATGATGTCGGGAACACTTGCGCTTACCTTTGCAGCGACGAGGCCGCTTTCTTAACCGGAGTTGATGTTCCCATTGACGGAGGCCGATGTGTGTAGGATTGGTCAAGACTTCGCATCGCAGCGGCTACAAATCGTTCCTTGTCGACTTGTGCTCTCTCACTTCCACGTCAAACCAATGCTGCTGCTGCCCCATTGATACCAGACCAGATGAATTCCCAGATCGCAACGTTCCTAGCACCGTCCCTCCAGAACAGATAGCCTGCCAAGCATCGCAAGAAGACGTTGATTACAAGAGACAGGCGATGAATTCTGGGAGCTCTGGAAGCGAGCACAAAGTAGACGCCCATCGTGAGAAGCTGCATGCTGAAAGGACATCATCAGTAGTAGCGCCCTCGCCACGAGAGTCTAGCGTACCTCATCGCATGGACAACCTGGTCACTGTCCACAGTAAGGTCTCTCATCTGAGCCATGAATTCCGCGGGCCGTGAGAGCCCATAGATCCCCGCCACGATGACCAGAGCTCCCTGAGATGCGAGCGTAACTGCCGGTATGATTGCCATTCTTCCCGATTGCCGTGCGAATGTTGTTTTTGGTGGGACGAAAACTGAAAGTAAATGTCAGCATTTCATCTTCAGCTCTCGGACTCGTTTCCGCCGCTCCCGTCTCGTGCTACGAAAAGTCATTCGCCGACACGAGACACCGGCTAAACTCCTGCATGTCACGCTTGCAGTATGCTCGCAGAGCTCAATTGGAACATCAACCCTGCCTGCACCATGCTTCATCATTGCTCCTGCAAGGCCCTGACGCACCTCGGCTTTTGCAATGCACAGAATGTCTTTCTCTGAGCTCTCCCTTTTCGAGGCTGCAGATCGGCGTGCGGCAGCCAGTAGGCTGACAGTGGGTCCTTTTCGATCTTAGGACTGATCAGCTTAGGTATATACATAAAGCCTCGCATCCTCCTTCCCTGTACGTTGTCCATTCTGTCTTCTTTTTTCCCCGTATTCTCGCAGAACTGCAAGCACTCACAATGGTTCAAGAAGCATCATACGACAACGCCGGCTCATCCAACGGCCAAAATATGGACGCCGAACACCACGAGACGATGCCGAAACTGTCGACGCTTCCACCACCCGACTTCAACTATCAGATCTCGCTCAAAGACAAAGTCATAGCCATCACAGGCGCGAACCGTGGAATCGGCCTCGGAATAGCAGAAGTATGCCTTGCCAACCAAGCAGCAACCGTCTACTCTCTCGACTTGATGGATCCATCAGAGGACTTCCAGGGGCTGGCGAAAAAGCATCCCGGAAAGTTCAAGTACAAGCAGATGGACGTCACCAAGGGGAACAGTGTCAAAAAGGCCATCGATGAGATCGTCGAAGAAGAGGGTGCCATCCATGGTATGGTTTGCAATGCGGGTATGACCAAACACCAGCCGGCATTGGACTTTTCGCTCGACCAAGTACGGCAGTTGTTCGAATTGAACGTTATTGGTGTCTGGAATTGTGCCACTGCCGCGGCTCGGAAATTCATCTCTCTGGGCATCAAAGGATCGATCGTCTGCACAGCCTCGATGACTTCGTATCGGCCAAATCGTGCTGCACCGTCTGCCCCGTACGGAGGGACCAAGGCGGCCGTTCGCAACATGACTCACACTCTGGCCATGGAGTGGGCTCAGCACGGCATCAGGATCAACAGCATCAGCCCAGGATTCGTCAAGACGGCGATGACATATTACGTCGAACGGGCACCGGATTGGGACCTGAAGATGCAGTATTACGGTGGAATGCCTCGTCTAGCCCTGCCACAGGAGCTTGGCGGCGCTTATGTCTACTTGCTTTCCGACCAGGCCAGCTACACAACCGGAATTGATATACCGATCGCTGGGATTGTTGGAGCATGGTAGCGGGCGCTGGCAGAGAGGTTTCAGGTAGTCAAACGAAGCGATACCATGAGAGCTGTGTTTTCTAGCCAGGTTTTTGCTTCGCCCACTCTTCCTGTAGTTCTGCAGAGAGATCTGTATTGGCTGGCCAACCAGTGTGTTCTGCAAAGAATCAGTGCCCACTCAGATCGTAAAGTAAAGTGATGCCAACCTTGATGGTCTTGAATCAGCTCAACAATACAGCTGCGCTTCGAGTCGTCGGCACAGTAGAGACCCGCTGCAAAAAGACATTGCGTCGACATCAGCCGTGATGCATCATCAGTGAGCGTGATAGCAATTCCGCCAATGCTACAATCAAAAGGATAGAGTGTCAGTAAATGTCTCAGATGCGGCTACCTCCTCGACTTCGCTTTGCTTACGTTTCGATGCAGTCAACGATGATCCTATCGCGACTGAGATATTCCATGTAGCCACCCGCAGCCGGTTGATGTGTTAGCAACATTATTCTCGCCATGCATGCCATCTGTAGGGCTGCCCCGAGTGCCGAGGGATGTATCCATAGGGGCCGAAAGGCTTGATCAACTGGCCCTTTCACCGGCAGCGGCTCAAATTGGACGCTGATGCTCGCTTGCCATTCAGAAAGCATGTTCAGCAAAGCGTTTGCTTTCAAGATGCGGTTAGTCAAGTCGCTTTCGCCATTTATCTTCTCTTCTTCTGAGCTGTAATTGACAGCCTGTGCCAAGATATAGACCACCCTCGAGGCCATATCCCACATATCCATCGTGGAATATGCTTTGGTAGGCTTGAAGAAGCTGAAACACCGCCGATGCTCGCGGAAAGCAGCCCAGACATCTTGTCTGAGCCATGCCCACCAGACAGCCTGTTCGAGACCTCCGGACTCCCCATTTATCTCACGACTGCGTTGGATCCAGAATACGCCCTTCAGGTGGCGCTCCCAATCTTTGCCAGCACCATCGATCATCTCGTAGGTGCTGATGATAAGCACTGTCGCCAAGAGCTCTAACGAGTTCTTGTATGATGTGTACCTCATGGCACTCTGAAGATACTGGAGCGTCGCGTGGTAGTACCCCACAGCAGCTGTCCGGTCGATGTTCGCCTCGCCGCGGTTCGTGGAGTTAATGGACATACGCCGAGCGCCCAGAGCCAATACAGCTTTCATCAAACCTTCGTTGCGCATGGCAAGGTGAGGGACAAAGGCAGAGAAGTTTCTCTGCGGGTCGAAAAGGTCGATCCATAAGCTGATTCCATTTACATAGGCTGAGAAAATATCATGCTCATGGTCCTTGAGCTGGACAGGTTCAGCAGCTTGCCAGTGTTGACGCTCATCCGTATTACTGTTAGGTTCGTTCAGCAAATGGGGAGAAAACGCGGGTACTTGCAACAAGTTCTGCAAGGCGACTCCCCCGGCAAAGGCTGGTTGAGGGTGGCTCGCCCGGCGTAGGCCCTGTACTGAAACGGGAGAATGGGGGTTAGCAAGTGTCTTAGACATTCGGCAGAGCAGGCTGCGTCCAAATCAAAGTTGCAATCTCGAGAACAAAGGCTAGGAGGCATGCCTGACGGACGGCTCCGTTGCATAGAACCCCTTTCCTTCGGACAATGATTCTCGAGGTGCGCCCCCTCGATCTGGACGCAGCTGGTGGTGCCTCATCGCCTTCGCTTTACGTACCGTCGGGATGGGCCTCATAGCGACGGGCCAGCGCAGCATCACTCAATGTCTCCAGTGCAGGCACATCGAGCGATCCGTGTGCTGCGTCTCCAGCTAGCAGACCGAACCATCTCAAAGGCGCAACTTCCAATCCATAGCCCGTAGAGCTGGAAATGCTCTGGGGACTGGTAATCTGTAGAGTCTCGTCCGTCGGCGTGGTCGGCCATTGCTTGGAATTTGGTCTTATATCCGGACCTGCACGAACGGAAAAAGTCGCTCTCTTGAGAGGTGCAGCTTCCGAAGTCGACGAAAAGCTTGCGCGCGGCTGATGCTGGTTCGGTGAGGCATCGATGCCATTGGTTTTATCCTGGTGGGCAGACGCCCTGGCATTGTCTACAGGTGCCTGACTATTGTAGACACAGGGGCGATTTCCCTTTGCACATGGAGTACAGACGGGTTTCAATTCGTCGCATTTCATATGGCGTTTCCTGCAGATGGTGCTGGAGAGAGGAGGTCAGTGCAGGCCGAACTGTGAGTATGTTAGCTCACATCATACAGCTCCTGCGTATCTCAAGCAGGGTGTTATGGAAGGATACGCCGTGCTTTCAAGCAATAGCTCGGAACTCATGCGTTCCTTAGGGAGGCACCGCTGAGGCGAAGACTTACATCCGCAACTGCTCGGGGCAGCGAAAGGATTCCATAAGCATTGACTGAGCAAGTCTTTCGTGGCATGTCGCACCAGCCGCGTGACCAGCGTTCCACCGCAGGAAATTGAGGCAAGGTAGGTGGGAAGAGAACTCACCAGCCGGTGTTCGTCCTGAGGCCTCGTCCTCGCGACTTTCGCGGCTTCTTGCGCACCGCGCCGGTGGTCGCGCCCGCGATGGGGCCGGATGTAGAGGAGTGTTCGTGCTGCATGATGGATAATGGTGTTCGTGGCGAGGTCGTGTCCGTGTCGAGGACGGTGGCGGAGGGATGAAACTTCAAATTGGCTGGGAAGCTGACATGGAGCGGGGGCTTCTCTCCTCTCTCCACCACGCAGTAGGTAATCCATACAATTCAATGCGTACTACCCGCAATGCCTGCCTGCTCCATCGAGCGAGACACAGAGACACCCGGGCAACGGCCCGAACAGCCCTCTGATGATTTGCAACGCGCCTGGCTTGTCAAGGACAGCAGGTTCAGAACGGCCGGCGAACACGACTGCGCGAGACGAGGCACAACTCCGACTGAACATCGGGCTCTGACTTGAAACTACTTTCGGTCTTCCGCCTCATACCGCCCCTGATGCCCTTTTCAAAGCAAAAGGCGATGCGGCCGTGCCCATGGGGTACTCCTCTGTCCCCGTGAACCTAACAAGACCCATGCATGTGGGCTTTGAACTAAGGCTCCTCCAACGTGAGCAAGCGAGGTAGGTCAGTAGTACATATGTGATGGGATTGAGAGGCGGTTTCACAGGCACGTCTAGTGTCCGTATATCGACCTCTACAATTTCCTTCCTGGCCACCATCCTACACAGCATCAATTCTCCTGAAAGCACCATCTCCTTTCAATTCCGACGATACCGTCAAGACGCATTCTCCGCAGGATACCATGTCGTTGGACAACGACGTCAAGCAATCGAACGTGGAGCTCATCGAAGAGAGCAGAAATGTAACAACCATCGACGCCGACGAAGAGTCTCGTCTCATACGCAAGATCGACTTAATGCTTCTGCCCGCTATATGGCTCATGTACTTGCTATCCTACATGGATCGGACGAATATGTGAGTTTGCATGCGGATATCCTTGTGTCTTGGATATCCGAGTACTAATCTTGGTCGCTTGCGATAGCGGTAACGCAAAGATCGCAGGCATGGTCGATGATCTGGACATGAACTCGAGCGAGTATTCGATCTCTCTCATCGTCGTATGTTCCAGATTTCCGAAACACCCGTCAATGGCAATGACAGGAAGCAGCTGACCTGAGTTCAGTTCTTCATCACCTATGTGGTCTTTGAAGTTCCAAGCAACCTCCTCCTGGCAAAGACACGACCTTCGATCTTCCTGCCCACCATTATGACTCTCTGGGGAATCGTTACCTGTTGCATGGCCAAGGTGGAAACATATGAACAGCTTGTTGCACTGCGAGTCATTGTCGGAGTGCTCGAAGCCGGATTCGCGCCAGGAGTGCTTCTGATACTTTCGTCTTGGTACAAGAAGCGAGAACAGTCCAAGCGATTTGGTGTTTATATTTCTGCCGCCGTGCTCTCGGGTGCCTTCGGAGGCATTATCGCAGGTTCTATCACCGAGAATCTCGAGGGCATGTATGGCATTCGTGGCTGGCGGTGGCTCTTCATCATCGAGGGAGCAGCGACTGTCGGTTGGGCATTAATATCTGCCTCCATCATTCCCGACTTCCCGGCAAATACTAAACGCCTCTCGCCCAGAGAGAGGGAGCTGGCCATCACCCGCCTAGAAGCCGACGACGTCTCCAACAGGTCCGAAGACTCGCCTCGCTTGACGTCAATAGAAGCCATCAAGCAGAGTCTGACGTCGTGGCGTGTGTGGCTGCTGATTGCCGGATACATGGTCATCGTCGGCTCATCGACGCTGTCGTACTTTTATCCAACACTCGTCGAAGGCTTGGGATACGCGTCGCACATGGCACAATATATGGTAGTGCCGATTTACGCCGTTGCGTTCGTATGCGTCGGTATTACGGCATATTTTTCGGACAAGTATCCACTGCAGAGAGGAGCAATCATCGCCGTGAGTTTGCCTCAAGTACCATGCACCAGATTCATCGCTGAATTCTCTAGGTCTGGTTGACTGTGTCGATGATCTGTTCGATTCTGGTCTGCGTCATTTACAACTTCAAAGCTCGATATGCCTTGCTTGTCATCATGGCCGCTGGATTATGGTCGACCAACGGGTTGTCCCTGAGCTACGCGTCGAGCACCTTCGCAAGCATGCCGCAGGAGACAAGAGCCGTGTCCCTCGCCCTCGTCAATGCTCTCGGGAATCTTGCGCAGATCTATGGAGCATACTTGTTCCCAAGCGCGGATGCCCCAAAGTACCTGCTGGGATTCGGCGTCATTTCTGGCATGTGTGCATTTGGTGTTGTTGTATATGCTTGCGCGCATGTTTTGCTTCGAAAGTACATCCCGAATTAGGTCAGAGTCTGGACAGGATTCGCATGGAAACGGCCATATGTATACCTTCGGCAGCTTGTAGTAAACCAGCAAGGTGTAATCTCGTACCATCGATGAATCGAGCAGATTGCTACCTCTAAAATCTCCCGCTTGATTGAGCTCTGAGACCACGCCATCCAAACTCCACGACGGCGAATCGTGCACTTAGTCACTTCTCACGCAGCTGTCAACCCGTTCCAGAAGTCCATATCCAGAACACCATTGCCGAGATAGAAGTCCTGGGAACCACCTGGACCGCCTGAGCCATCGTGAAGAATGCGCTTTCGAATTCCGTCACATGCATTACCGAGCCATTCAAGGAGAGGTTCGTGTCGGGGCGAAAGAGGATCGTTGGATGGTGCAGAGGCCATATGTGAGCAGAGTGCGTCGAGTGCGACCTCCGGTTGTAACATTGACACCAGCGCTTCAGTCTCCCAGCCACTGGTACTTGGTATCGGCTTCGTGATACGAGCCATGATGACCACAACCTCCAGCAAGGCGGACCAGTCGATTATGCTTATCCGATGTAGTGTATATGGCGGTCGGGCGAGCAGATCGTCAATGTAATCCTTCGCGGCACATGCGCATTGAATCAAAACTGCGTTCTCTGGGGTCTCGCAGACGCGAAAGAGCCTCTGGTAACAGTGAATGATAGCGGCTGCGAAGGCGAGTGAGCCACCAAGCGATGGATGTTCTCTCTTCAGCGCCTTAAGTCGTTGAATGGACGCCTTCACTTGCAATTCAACCATCGGCACGACGCTTGTGTGTTGAGTCGCAACGTCCAACCTGAGACTGTCTTCGAAATCGTCTATGGCATGGGCCATTTCGAGGATTACAGGAACTGAGCGATCTGACTGCATTCTGTTCGATGCCGCAATGCTGTCAGCGCAGATACGCAGATTATTCGTCCAACGAAACGAAGAAGGTCTGTCGAAGCCGATAGCGGAGAGAAAGCTGCATAGGTAATAGCAGCCAACGAAGGCTCGAGCGAGCTCGGGGTCGAGTGATTGCTGCAGAGTGGAGTAGAGGCCTTGTCAAAGATCAGATTAAGAATAGAGTTGGGATTCATGCTAGACTCACCTAAGTCTGCAGCCATTGCAGCCAGTATAGAGAGCTTTTGGGAGATTTGCGGTCGGGATACGTACTGATGGTTCCAAGCGAGGTAGAGCATCATACCAATTAGCAGCTCTGTGCTCCGCTCTCCAGCCATGATTACTTTCGAGCAGAGAGCATATTCGAAGGCTTGGCTAAGGCGACTTTGCATATCGGGATTCGAAGCGGTAGTGACCGTGCAGATAGCGAGAGTCAGAATCGCTTTACTCGCTACGTGATTTATGACATCTGTTCCAGGTGAGAGCTCGACAAATGGGAACTGGGGCGTGAGTTGACGAAATACGGTAAAGCAGTTGGCCACGAAGTTGTCTGTTCCCAATCACAAGAATCAGTCTGTATTCTGGTAATGTTTCGTAGGTTTACTTACAGTCCACGCCGCGTAAGAGTGCTTCGGATGTCTGCTCATGCAGTCAGCAGCTGGGACCTAGGTTCGGGCTCCCGACGAGAAAGAGATAGGAGAACAAATAGGAAATTACCACAGTTTTGCGCGAAGGAACGTCTGCTCTGGACAGTGAACTTACAGCAGCATTGCCCAAGCCCTGAGAAAAGAGTGTGATAAATGACTTGCTGTCCGTGTAGGACAAGTCGTGCCGTCCCAGTAGAGACTCATCTCTCCCAGCTCGCGGAGGGTCGAAGATGGGTGGCGGAGGTCCCGCAGCGTATTCAAGCATGCTCGCCTCTCCCAACTCCACACCGACAGCACCGTCTGCCCGTCGCTTTCGCGGCTTTGGAACAGCAGGTACGCAGTCTCGGTCCATCCGCAGGCATCTGTGTTGGCGAGTCAGCGGATCCTGTCGAAGACATGTTGCGGTCGTCCATGGCTAGCTTTGTAAAAGAATGTTTGTAATAATGGACCAACAACTTAAGTCAGAGTAGAAGTGCAGGCACGTAGCAGTCTTATGGCCTTGTCCTGCCATTCATCCTAGAGACAGACAAGTCATGCATGTTGCACGTGCTTGAGCCACAAGTGGTTGGCTCAATCGGACGACTGACGGCGATTCGTTCGGCCTGTGAACTCAAAGAGCATTCAAGCATTGGCACCCCTGAGACTCACCTCTCGCATTTTCCCTGGTCCGTCGAGATGCACTTCATCTTGAGCGCCGCACAGTTCTGGCAGGCCGAATTTCTGGGCTGGCGTTTACGCTTCAGCGTGTTGCTGTTGTCCGGCGTTGCCATCATAGAGCTGTCGTCGTCCGGGGCCCCAGTGCCCAGGCCTTGCTGAGGTTGTTCCATAGGCCGCGTACGGGGTGCTCGGAACCCTGTGATGTATACAGTCCAGGCCAATAATCGCAGCCAAGTTGGTCGCCGGTTTGCCGTGAGCAAAGGGGGAAGTCGGGAGAAGCGCCAAGACAGCCACGATCCCGTCCTCGGTTTCGGTCCCAGTGTTTTCGTTGTTGTCTTCCTCCCCAACTCAACCCTGCCTGTCGACCAGGCTCTTCGGCTGCTGGCGACCAAGATCTGGAGTGAGAGTTTCCCTGTCCACGATGCGATCTCGATGGCGGCAGCCAGCAGAAGGTAGCCTCAGGGCGGACGACGGACGGCCAGCGGTGGAACGACGGTCTCTCTCCTGCCTCTGGAACCTCCGCACCGTGGGCCTGCGGCTCACTTTTTAAACACGACAATAACCCACGCGGGGCCTCACGAGCACAGGCCTCAAGTGAGCAATACCGCGCCTCTCCGTCGCGTGAAGTTCGGTAGATTCAAATCGTCGAAAAGGAGACGCTGGAACTCGAAGGTTTTGGCATCCCCTCCCGGCTGGACCTAGCGGCGATGTTCAGAGGCCAGCAACATCCTGCCGTGCCTGCATACTCAGATGGCTGGTCTGCAGACGCTGCGAAACGTATCATCTGCAGCGGATACGACATACACGCACTGTCGCCGATCACGAGCCGCTCCGCTGCGAAAGATATCATCACCGAGGCATCTAGCAATGCCACGAGGCCCGTTGGGCAAGCGACACAAGACTCCATATTAGATACCCACAGGCCGTATCTCCAATACAACAGGCAGGATGCGTTGCTCAGTTCACTCAAAAAAGGTTCGTTCAAGAAGTATATCCTGATACGGTTTGTGTGTGCCAAGAATGAACCGCCATTTCCTCCTACTCATATGCATCCTTATGCCGCTCGTGTTTCAGAAGACGTCAATCAGGGTTAAAGGCAGGCTCGATGTCGACACCACATTCAATATGAAGAACATCAACAGAGGTTTGGATCCTCTTCTATCACTCAATGCTTGTCTCGGCAATTGCTGTCATCCTGAGTACCGACTGTGATTACATGACTTGAGCGCGCAGCTCTACTTCAATTGGGTATCTCAGCATATCCGATGCTCAGGTGGCCGCCATGGAACACCGAGGACCTTGAAAATCTTCTTCTCGTCTCTGCCTTCCACCAGCGTTCCTTCCGTGACCTTCACGCGACCAGGACCCCTGGGAATACCTTCATACAGCCCGCGCTGGTTCAGACGCATGCCTTTGGTGCTCGCTAATAATCTCAGACTTCTATTAAAGATGTCATTGCCAGTGAAGTAAATCAAGGCAGCTCCCAATTCTTCCGAAGGGACGAGAAGCAGATCTAGTCTGCGCCAGGTTTTGGAGCCTGGCAGACACGATGCGCCTTGCCACTTGCTGCCATCGTGTCGTGATGTGATGGCCAAACTGGCTACAAGAAAGCCCGCTGTGCTCAGCTGGGGGACCAATTGACCCAAGACCACATTGCGAAGATGGTCTGCATTGGTCTCCTGACGCGTGATAATCAGATCAATATCTCCGGAGTCCTTGCAGCCTCGACGATAGGACCCCCCGACGATGACTTCGAAGCCAGCATCAATCTTGCGTAGCGCCTCTTGAACAACAGCGCCGTGCCGCTCAACCTCACCTCTGGGGATTCGGGTATTGAAATCGGAGAAGTGCTCGATTCCAATCCTTTGATTGTCTGTGAGGTCGGCCTTTTGGAGAAGCTCGTCCAGAGTCTTGTAGCCTTGATCAACCCAGCGAGAGGCTTGCACAATACCTGCCCCGTATACCTGCATGAACGTTTGCAACACTTGGTCACCTGGTTCCGCTCTAGCACTCTCTAGCCGTTTGAGCCGATTGGTGGACGCAATTTCTTCGATCTTCGTAGCAAGTCGGTCTCCTACATTGGGCAAAGCGAGGGCTTCTTCCCGTGTCTGCACTTTAGTTGGATGATTGCGGAGCGTTGCTACAGCTTTCCGGTACGCCCTTAGTCGCCATTCGTCTCCGATTTGCCCGTAGAAGTCTGCCATTTGTTCCAGAGTGCGGATCGTAGGCAGATTTGGAGATTTGGACCCTTCGCCAGTATGCTTCTGCATGCATTGGAACTTGTCCTGTGCATTCTGGTATTTGCTTTGCCGCTTAGGCAGGCCTTTCACTTGTTTTTCATCGCCAGAATCAGCTGGGTCCTGACCTTGGAAACCATCTAAGCGATTATGGTCGTCCTCCTCGTCCAGAGGGACGTGTTGCAACTGTTTCGCTTTCGTAATGGCTTCGTCAAGCTCCACGTTGGTTTCCCATGGCACAGCTTCAAGTAGGATGGCTGGAGGTACTGCATCTGCGTGCATGCTCAGACAAGGCAACGTCACGGTCTCGGGGACAACAATTGCGGGTGCTTTCGGTGGTGTCTCAGCACGGTTTTTCATTGTCGATTTGCTGACTGCTTCAGCCTCGAGAGATTCGTGCGAATCGAGGGACAGTTCCTCCGTAACCTTTGAAGACTGCTGGGGGCTTGTCACCACGAAACCACGTTGGACCGGGTCGAGGAGCGCGCGATAGGCAATGCACTCGGCCGGCCACTTGTCTCGTACGACTATGACATTAACAGACAGAGTTTTAAGCCCTAGGAACCGCATCAAAGTGGAGTACTCGATGGAGGCGTCCAAGACAACGTGGGTCACAGAATCGTTCCATGTCTGGGCCCAGGTCGCACCATGCTCTGTAGCTTTCTCGATGCGCATCTATGTTTGTAGGTCAGTAGGCACGATACTTTGAATACGCACCACTCACCCGGCGAGCTGGGTGCACAGCATTATTCGGAAAGAAAAAGAAGTGCAGATTGTCGAAGATGCGTTGCTGGCCTGACTTCACTACAGCAAATGCCTCCCTCTTTCGTTTGCCTGTTGTCTTTGTGGGGATGTTATTCTTTGCCGTGGTGTCGGCCACGGTTTTCCTCAGTCCTGGCAAAAATGACGTGGAGCGAGTCAACGGGGCATTTTGAAGATCTGTGCTTGATGGCGGTGCAACAGGATCTGTGTCATACAGCGAGTGGGCCCTGTTGTTGACTCTACTGTCTGAAACGGAGCGACCCAGTGTCCCAGCCTCCTTCGCACTGCTTCTTGATGGCTTGGGGCCGAAGGCCTTCTTCCAAGCTTCCTGAGATGCTGCGCGGCCGGGATCGTCTGCATCGTCATCTTCATCGAGTGACTCCAGCGACCGGTAAAGCCCCATCTTCTGTCGTAGGTGCTCGGAATGCTGCTGGTCGGTCATGTTTCAATATGCCCCGGAGAGACGAGGTTCACGAGTCCAAGAAAAGCGTGACAACCAAGAGAAGTTGGGTATACTCAAGCCCGACAGATTTTGAGACGAACCAAACCGTGAATGTGATCAGATGCTTCCAGGTTGTGCAGATTGCTGTGTTAACATGTGACAGCCTGTGGTATTCCTTATTCCTTGCGTAGGCAGTTGCGAATGAGGTGGGCAAGTCGGTCTCGTGCCTCAGGCTGCAGCGCTAAACCAGGAGAAGCACAGTCATCCATCACAAGATCTTTGCTTTGCACTTCGCTACACATACACCCACACATCTTCTGCCTCCACTTCCTCGACAACCACCGCCCCGCTCGCCACCCCGTTCCAGAGCCGCCGTGCTCTGCTCGAGACCATGGCGACGACGATGCAATCTGCGGCGCGGCTGCCCACACCAGAGCCCGTCGCCCGTGCAGCCGAGAGCACCTCGCGCAAGCGCACATCTATCTCTCGTTCTCCTTCACCTCGTCGAGAAGCGCCACCACTCCGCCACCGCTCGTATTCGCGATCCCCTCCACCCAGGAATGGACCACTGCCTCGAGATGTTGATCGGGACCGGGCCAAGGAAAGAGCGAGGCAACTCGAAATGCGCCAGCGCGAGGATGCAGAACCTACAAAGCCTCTCACCGACGCCGAGAAACAGGCCGCGGCAAAGGCAGAGTACGATCGGTTGCTCAACATGCGCTCTGGAGGCACCTATATCCCCCCGGCAAGGCTCAAGGCCCTCCAGGCGCAAATCACAGACAGGACGTCCAAGGAATACCAGCGTATGGCATGGGAAGCTCTGAAGAAATCGATCAACGGCTTGATCAACAAGGTCAACGTCTCCAACATAAAGCACATCGTTCCAGAACTGTTCAACGAAAATCTCGTGCGCGGCAGAGGACTGTTTTGCAGGAGCATCATGAAGGCACAGGCAGCGAGTTTGCCATTTACTCCCATATACGCTGCCATGGCCGCCGTCGTGAACACAAAACTGCCGCAGGTCGGTGAGCTTTTGGTCAATAGACTGATCGTGCAGTTTCGAAAGGCGTTCAAGAGGAATGACAAGACGGTGTGCCACAGCTCCACAACCTTTCTGGCTCACCTCATCAACCAGCAAGTTGCGCACGAGATGTTAGCCGCACAAATTCTGCTGCTTCTCCTCCACAAGCCTACAGACGACAGTGTGGAGATTGCAGTGGGCTTGATGAGAGAGGTCGGACAGCACATCGAAGAAATGAATTCGCAGATCGCACTCGCCGTATATGACCAATTCCGGAGTATTCTGCATGAGGCAGACATCGACAAGCGGGTTCAGTACATGATCGAAGTCTTGTTCCAGGTTCGAAAGGACAAGTACAAGGATCATGCCGCTGTACGCGAAGAGCTTGACTTGGTGGAAGAGGAAGACCAAATAACGCATAGGCCAGGCTTGGACGATCAGCTCAGCACCGAAGACGGGCTGAATATCTTCAAGCCCGATGCCGAGTTTGAGGCGAATGAGGAGGCGTACCGTAAGCTCAAGGCTGAAATATTGGGCGAAGCATCAGGCAGCGAGGATGAAGAGGATGAAGATGGTTCCGATGGAAGCAGCGACGATGAGGACGACGCTGCAGAAAAGGCCATCGAGATTAAGGATCAGTCTAACACCGACTTGGTCAACCTTCGAAGATCAATCTACCTCACCATCATGTCTTCCGGTGTCTTTGAAGAAGCTTGTCACAAGCTCATGCGCATCAACTTGCCAAGTGGGCGCGAAGAAGAGCTTCCATCCATGATCATTGAGTGCTGTAGCCAGGAACGAACATACAACAAGTTCTTCGGTCTTATTGGCGAGCGCTTCTGCAAGCTGAACCGACTATGGCAGGACCTATTCCAGGACATGTTTGTCAAATACTACGAGACGATCCATCGGTACGAGACCAACCGCCTGCGTATTGTTGCGCAGTTCTTTGGCCACCTCTTAGCTACCGATGCAATCGGCTGGCAGGTCTTTCACGTGGTGCACTTGAACGAGGAAGATACCACGAGTTCGAGCCGAATCTTCGTCAAGATTCTAATCGATGATCTCGTCCAAGGTGTAGGCTTGAAATCACTCCAGGAGCGTTTTAAGGACGATGCACTCCAGCCCGCCCTCGCGGGCATGTTCCCCACAGACAACCCAAAGAACGCCCGCTTCAGCATCAATTTTTTCACGGCAATTGGCATGGGAGCTCTCACAGAGGGTATGAGAGAATGGCTGAAGAACTTGCCAAAGCCTGCACCGGTGCCGGTGGCTGCAGCACGGAGCCCAACACCGAGTACTAGAGGTCGAAGCGAGAGTGTAAGCAGTTATAGCAGCTACAGCAGCTACTCTTCTCGATCCGACTCACGGTCAAGATCGCCCTCTCGTACACCACCCAGACGAAGCAGAGCAAGAAGCCTCACGCGGTCGCCAACACCAAAAAGTCGGAGAAGAGACGATTCTGATTCCCGCTCCCGCACGCCGCCGAGAAGACGAGGCAGATCGCCCTCATACGACTCACGCTCTCCACCACCGCGACGTGCGAGTATATCTCGCAGTCCCGTCCGCCGCGGACGGCGCGATAGCCCTAGCGATTATTCGAGATCGCCATCGCCACCCAGACGAGACAACACTACACGTCGACGTTCTCTGTCTGATTCACGCTCGCCGCCGCCTCGCAGAGCGCGCTCCGACAGCCGCAGTCCTCCACGCCGAAACGGCTCGCTGAAAGATCGATCTCTTTCACGCTCTCCACCACGCCGTAACGGTGCTACAAAAGCTCATTCGCGAAGCTTGAACAGCCGTGACTCTCGCTCGCCGCCACCATGCCGCGCTCCTGCTCCCAGACGTCGTAGAAATACGAGCAGTCCCGAAGCATCACGATCTCCGCCTAGACGAAGACCTGCGGGTCGCGATGGAGCTCCCCGAGATGACCGAGCGCCTGTCAAGCCAGCTTCTAAAGCTGAAGATGAGCTTGCGCATATTCATCCTAGCCGAAGAGCCCAAATGAGAGGAGGTGGCAATGGTGGTCTGCGGCGTTGATCTCATGGGACTTCCAGGAAGGTATCAACAAATATCAAAATTCAAATTACTCAAAACGGTGTCATGCGATTGCTCTCAGTCTTACGGTATCCTTCTACTCTTGGCACATCAACTTTCAAGAGCTCATTTTTATACCGTGGGTCCCGCTCCACAAGAGTCTTCCAATATGCCCAGGCTCTCAACGTCAAGCCTTTGTCCATTTCGGCACAGTCCTTCACTTCTTGCTTCGACAAGGGATGTGTTCGCAGCTCGCCAAGAGCCACAACTGAGAAGTCGGTCGCCTGCATTTGTATCTGCGCATTCTCCTGCGCGTATACCGCCCGATAGACAGCCTCTGAAATGGTCTTACCCCATGTCGTAAAGCCATGGCCGCGCTGTATAACGACCGTATGATCTGGCAAGTCTTCTCCATCCGTCTGAACTCCCGCATCCATCGAAAACGTCGAAGCGAGCGCCATTCCCAGTCTATCGCTATTGACCAGCAAATACCGCTCTTCACCCTCTCGATAGTGCTCCGCAACATCAAACACAGGAACATGCTCGCCCAAGAACCCGGCCATATGATACATTGCCCTCATAGGCACACCGCTTGCGCCTGCAACGATCATATCTCTGCTATGGCTGTGAACCACAGCATTCACTTTGGGATACAACTTCAGAATCCCGGAATGACAGAATCGCTCGCTGTAAGGGTGCGTGCTGCTAGCGGGGGTGATGGGTGAGCCGTCTGAGATGTTGTAGTGGGCTAGATGTGTTGTGTTGGAGACGAAGGCTGGAGGGGCACTGCCGGTCATGTAGAACTTGGAGGAGTCTGATGGGTCGCGGACGGAGATGTGGCCTGATGTTATTAGCGACTGGTTTAGACAAGTGAGATTCCTTTTCTTTCGAGCTCTGGGTCGTGGACTCACCGAATCCGTCTGTCAATTTGAAGTGATCGAGAACGTGGTTGGCAGTGATGAGGTCTCGCAGGAGTTCTCTTAGAGACAAGTTTGCCATCGTTCTTCCGTTCCTGATCGTTCGAAGCGAGTGAATCTATCACGAAATGACTTCTCGGTACTGTAGCAATCCCTCCAATAGCAAGCATATCGTAGTCGGTTTATCGTTGAGACAAGCTGGAAGAGAACATGGAATCGATTCATGCGAATGACGTATACCTACATTGGTCTTGCCGGCACGCGTTCATAACAGAAGCTATAAGGGACAATTCTCCCCACATAGCGAACACACAAGATGTAGCGCTGAGGGAGATCGAATAGAAACGATCACGATTATCATCCACAATATACACGAGCTGCTGTAAAGCTGAGCTGCCGTCTCCTCAAAGTTTCGCACTCCCTCCAAGAAGTCTCTCCCAATCCTTGCCTCCAAATCGAAGATACTGACTCGATCCCGGAGGAAGCCAGTACACCTTATCCTCTCCAGTCTTGCTCGGATCCACACCCTCATTCCTCAGAGCGACCTTTTGGTGCTTGTGCGTTCCAGTGACCTCGAACTCCTTGGTGACTCTCAGGAACAGCGGCACGGCGTATTTTGGAAGTCGCTTCCTGACGTGCTCGGCGAGATCTCTGCTTAACGAGCCTTCAAGGGATTTGCCTTGCGAGAGTGCGATCGCGGCGCAACCAGCTCGGCCGTCGTGGTTTGGGAGTTGTACACCGTAGACGTTGGCCTCTTGGAGATCGGGATGAGAGCCAAGCGTCTCGCCAACTTCAGCGGTCGACACGTTCTACGGACAGAGTTAGTACGCGTACACACAAGCGTTTCGAAGAAGAGTACTCCACTCCTACCTCTCCTTTCCATCTGAAAGTGTCGCCTATGCGGTCCACAAACCATACAAGGCCATCCTTGTTTCTCCGCTGAAGGTCTCCACTTCGGTACCATGCATCGCCTTTCTGGAAAACATCTCTTATTATCTTGCTAGAAGACGCCTTATCGTTGCCGAAATAGCCCTGAAACTTTTCGCTGATGTTCTCGGGATCCAAAAGGTACATCAACTCGCCTGGTTCGTCGTCGTCGGCTTTGACACAAAATCCTGTCTTCGGATCACGCTGAGGGAGATCTGTCTCCGTGTCGTGCCGGACCAGAGCGCTGTTTCCTCCGAAGAATGTTCTCAGCACGATTCCGCCTTTTCCGATTGCACCTCGCGAGAAATCGTTATTGCTGTACACAAACGAAGCACCTGGGGATTCGGTTGCGCCTACAAAGGTCAGTCTTATCGAAGCCTCGATCTGTCCATTAGGAATGTACTTACCGTAGAATTCGCATACAGACTGGATATTGAAACGATCCTTGAACTTCTGCCAGACATCTGGACGCATACCATTTCCAAAAGCGAGGCGGAGCTTGTGTGCGCGGTCGTATGGAGTCGGCGGACTCGAGACCAAGTATCGACACATCTCGCCAATGTACTGCATTACTGTCGCCCTCGTTTCCGCAATCTGCTTCATCTGTGTTCTGGGAGAGAACTTTGGACTCACGACCACGGCACATCCGGCACCCACAGCCTGACACACGCCTAGAACGGAAGCACTCGAATGGTACAGAGGCATGGCTGTGAAATAGCGGTCCTCAGAGGTCAGTTTCAGGGTTCGTGGGAAGAACCACTCGCCTGAGAGTGGTTTTGTCCATGAGACGTTCGCGGCCTTGGGCAGTCCCGTAGTACCAGAGGTATAAATCAAAATCGATGGATCCTGTGCTTTGACGCTAGATCTCGCATCGTTGGGAGCGCGGTAGGGATCCAGCTGCTCGATATGTGTTTCCAAGGCCGCCTCTAAGACTGTGACCTCCACAGCACGGCCTCGATCGTCGACTCCAAACTGTGCAACTGCATCGTCCGTCAGAGCGTCTCGCAGCTCAACGTCAAGCAAAAGCAGGCGTGCAGTGGAGACCTTGACGCAGTGCACGAAAGCCGTATCCCGCAGATTGCTGTTGAGGAAGGCAGGCATAGCGCCCAAAGACCACAACGCAAACCACACCCATATGAAATACGGTTTATTCTTGAAATCCATCGCAATAATCTCGTTCTTCTTGACGCCATGGTCTTCGTGCAGCCATCTTGCGTATTTCAGCACAATCTCGTACGCCTCTTGAAAGGTCCATTGTGTGCGAGCATATGGGTCTTCGTCGTCCTTCGGTACAATGAGGAACGGTCGGTGAGCAGTTTTGGGGTTCCGGGCAAGCTCTTCGAATCGGTAGAAGGTGTTTATGCGGTCTTGCTTTTCCAGATTGGCGTGCCAGGAAGCGAATCTGATGGCGGTGGAAACGCCCCAGAGGTCGGCGGAGATTAGGTATTTGGCATCAAGATACGCGAGTGCTGCGGTTGCAGCAGGTAGGGCAGTGGCCAGCGGCAATGCTGGGAGGGAGGGCAGGCCTGCATTGGGTCAGCTAGGTTTTATTGCGGGGCCTGGAAGAGTTCGGAGCCACGTACGCGGCATCGTCGGGTGTGCGACAGTGGCAGTGGCAGTGGCAGTGGCAGTGGCAGTGGCAGTGGCAGTGGCAGTGGCAGTACGAGAGTGTTGGAAAGAGGGAAATGGCTAGAATACGCAAACACTGGGCAGGAGCAGTAGGAGGTCGGTTTATCTGAGACTCGGATGCTGCTCCAGTAGTCGTCACAGCCGCTCTACGTACGTTAGGATGCGGTATGTCCGCCGTTACGAGCATAGAGTGCGAAAAGCTGGAGTGCATCGCGCTACTTCCTGGTAACAGTACGCAAAGCGGTATAGCCTGTCGCCAGCACGTCTCCATTGAGACCCTGGCCGAGGTTCGAGCACGCCAATGACACGCTGCCTAACTCCTTCTCCTTCGCCATGAAATTATAATACAGCGCCGCGGACCCTGATGAGTCGGCTTCGACGACTCGGGGTAGGAATGTTGCAATTCCGTGCTCACCTAATGCCCATTCGTGAAACCGTTCAAGCCTTCGAGTTTTGGCGAACTGGCATGAACCGATTCTGCAACGAGAAAGGCGAGCTCCAATGCTTGCTTCTCGTTCAGACGAGGATCGCAGTATGTGAGGTACGCCTCGCTCAGATCCTCGTCCTTGAGGCCTTCGCTTCCTCCGGTGCACTCAGTCACAGCATCTGCAGTGAGCTCCAGATGAACGCCGCCCAGGTATGACCCACACTGCTGATGGATGCGAAGAGCAGATGATAATTCGTCGAAGATGGCTTGGAACGACCGAGTCTTGATCCCATCTTCCGTGGATCGGGTATTGCCATGCATGGGATCGCACTGCCAGACAACAGTGTGACCGGTCTTACGGACAGCCTCGATATGCTTTGGCAGCAGTTCGTTAACCTTGTCTTTGCCGTATCGATGGATCAGAGTGACTCTGCCAATCTCCTTGCGAGGATTGACAAGATCAAGCAGCGCACCCAAGTCGTCCTCCGGGGTAGTAGGGCCGATTTTGATTCCAATCGGATTTTCGACACCACGTGCATACTCGATATGTGCGTGGTCAACCTGCCTGGTGCGATCTCCTATCCAGATGAAGTGTGCACTTGTGTTGTAATAGCCAGAATCGTCCACCGGTGGTATCCTGGGATCAACGAAACCCATTGACTTCAGTCCATTTCCATCCAGGGGTACAGAGAGTCTTCTGATGCCAGGGACGTCCCGATTCGGCGGATGCTTCAGTTTCCTTGTGAGCCCTTCCTCGTAGGCCAACAAGAGAGCCTCATGGCTGGTGAAGAGATCGACACTGCGCAACTGACTGGAAGTGTCGGCACCAACAGTCTTCATGAATCGCAGACTTTCGTGTATGCTTTCGACGATACTGGTGTATTTGGTCAAAAGCTTGGGGTCTGTGACATGCCCAAGACCCCAGTCCATCGGGTTGTGCAGATCGGCGATGCCCGAGGCCAATTGCGCTCGCACGTAGTTGAGAGTGGCTGCGGAGTGGAAGTAAGCCTGGACCAGACGATCGGGATCAATGGTTCGTCCATCTGGAGGGTATCCATTCAGAATATCGCCACGGTAGCTGGGCATCTCGATCCCGTCTACCACCTCTGTGGGTTTGCTTCGAGGCTTGGCGTACTGGCCAGCCATGCGAGCAATGCGAACCAAAGGCTTGTCCACGCCCCAGATGAGGACCAGTGACATCTGAAGTAGTAGACGGATCTTGGAGTCGATCGAGTCTCCATGGCAGTAGTCAAACTGCTCAGCACAGTCGCCGCCCTGAAGCAGAAAAGCGTTTCCGAGAGCGACATTCTTAAGGGCTCGTCTGAGAGTCCAGATTTCGGTGGGAGTGACGAGCGGCGGGACATGCCTGAGCTTCTGGACGGCCTGCTCTTCCCTCTCTCGGTCCTCGTAGTTGACCTGGGCATGGTGTTAAAGGCATTGGAGGCAGGTCTGTAAGTGAGGAAGCGTGCTCACCGGCTGGGCTATCGGCTTTTCTCTCCAACTGCCGGGCGACCAGTTCGTAGCGTTCTTGGCGGCATTGACAGACGAGACGTGATCTTGCTACGAGTGGGTCAGCTGGGGTGTTGATAGGCACGAGCAGGATGCTCTCGCTGCACGTACAAAGCTGGTGCCGCGGATGAGCCCGTTGGTAGACATTTTCGGCAGGAGCTGTGCTGATGCGTGCAGCGACGCGAATGTGAGGCAGGAGAAGGCGGCGGCGTGTGCAGAGATATGTGAAGTGAAAGCACCAACTGTCGTTCGCTGTCCCGTTCAGGTACTTATATGATCTCAGTCGGACGAATATGGTCGTGGTGCAGAAACGCTCTGACTCAGCGGCTGCTTTGATCATTGACCCTCACCGTCCAATGCTGCTCGTCGTGGCATGCATTAGGAATGCACAGCACTCGTCGACCGGAGAAGGCGTAACTCGTTGAGGTCAACTCGCTGCATGTGTACTTGCTTTTAGCATACCTCAATGGAAGAGCATCCAACCGCAGCGCACGTCCATCCTTCGCCGCCTTGCTCATTCTAGTGCTCCGGGGAAAAGCTCGACTCTTCTCTCCCAATCCACCACACCCACTCCTGCATCACACCATCGCCGCCCGCCATGGCCGAAGAACCGCAGCCTGCCGCCATCGTCGAAGGCGCCGATCTCGAGAACGTGCCCGCAAATGCAGAGGACCGCAAGGCCGCCGATGCCCTGTCCAAGCTGGACGCCAAGGGCGACGAGAATGGCGCTCCGCAGAAAGAAGTAGACGTGAAAGCGCTGGGAGAAGCCATGAAGAATCTCGAGCTCATCCAAGGTGTCTCGGACACCCAGAAGACAGCCGCGAGCAGCAAAAAAGAGGATGCTCCCAAGAAGCTGGTCAAGGTTGATGCCGCGGATGTGAATCTTTTGGTGGGTGATGCATAAAGTAGCTGCGTGCTCCTACAGGAGTGCTGATAAGCGCAGGTGGAGCAGCTCGACCTTTCGAAGATCAAGGCCACAGATCTACTGCGAGCTCACGACGCCGACGCTCTCAAGGCTATGACTGCTTGGGTGTCATCCTCGGTTTGAGCTCTCACTCGCTTCTGTGACCAGCGCCAATTCACTTTCAAGAGAATGACGTGGACCGCCTCTCCATGCTTGAAATGACGAGCCTGTTGAATGATCCTCATGTTGGCATCCTATCCTCAGGTATTCCGCTGGCCTCTCAAGCACCAGCAAAGTCAATGGGTCCAATGACAAGATTCTGAATAGATAAGTATACGTTCTGTACGAGAGTATTTACGAAAAAAAAGGATCCAACGACAGACCACCCAGGATAACGCCCATTGTTCCTCCGATCGAAACCACTCCATCTGTACAGTTTCCCATTGATCATGATACAATTTGATACAATTCAATCAATTCAGAAGTAAAGGAACGTCTGGCGCCTGTTCTTCATCCTCTCGTCCCCAAAGTCCAGCTTCTTAACGCGCTTCGGGGCCTCAGTCTGCATGACAAGCGATTCGGGTGCAGCCAAGTATGCTGGAGTCGCCGGAGAGCCCGCGTCGTCGCCGCTGTTCTCCTTCTCTGCGATGCTGAAGGTCTTCGGAGAGTCCATATTGAGTTCCGAGGGCGAGTTCGACTTCAGACGACCCAACGAAGACCTGCCTAGACTGCTCTTTCGGTCCCGAACGACGTTTCCGCCAACGTTCAACAGACTCGTGGGCTCCATACTCTTTCGTCGGCGCTTTGCTGGCCGTGGAACATCTCCTACGTCGACGGCATATATTTCATCAGTCTCGTCGACCCGTCTGCCTTGTGTGTCACAATCTGTTAACCAACGACTGTTGACGCAGTGGATTTCGTTGCCGATGCCCGTCTCTGCAACTTGCTTGTTGTGGATGCGGAGGCGCTGCAAAAGCTGAGGCGATCCCTCCTTGAATATAACGTGCGTGACGCGCTCGCTGAAAGTCTTCGTCGTCTTTGCGCCGAGGCGCTGTGCCAAGACCACAAAGGCAGGTGTTGCACAAGAGCCGTCACTGGTAAAGACCTCAGCGAGAGCCACTACACCACGCAGCGGCGCTGCTGGATGTGGAGTCATCAGTTCTTGACCTGGTGTCATCGCGGAGCCTTTGAGTGGTGTCTTCATCGGTGTGCGTGAGCCCATGTTAGTCGATGTCTTCAACGCAAATTTTCTGAGTGAGCCAGGCTTCTGCGTGGTCGCAGGGCGCTTTGCAAGTGAGAGTTGAGGTGGCGTCTGGAAGCGTGATGCTGGCATGGTCGTCTTTGCATGCTCTTCATAAGTCTTGCGGGTTGGAAGTCCTGGGTATCGTTCCTTCTGCACCGATTGTGGTGTTGCTGGACCAGCCTCTGCTTCGGTCTCGCCGTCAGTGACCATTGCAAGCTCCTCGTGGGTGTCTTGAGAAGCAATAGCTGAACATCGCGACTTCCCTGTCGACATTCGAGACACTGGGGTGGCGACCATGTTTTTAGCGTTCGCGACAGGAGTCTCGAGAAGATCTTCGTAGGTTTGACTTCGCGGCAGCCCTGGGAAACGCTCCTTTGAAGCAGATGCTGCTACTGGCGGTTGGGGTGTTCCCATAATCGCATCACCATCAGATACGAATTCCTCGTAGGTTCTGCGAGCCGGCAGAGCTGCAAACCGTTCTTTGACAGCCGAAGTGACATTCAATGGCACAATCGTGCTTGGAGTTCTGGCGAATAGCTTACGCGAGACTGGAGTGCTCTGTCCCTTCCACAGCTTCATTGTCACGGGCACACTCGTACCAGGAGTCCTCGCAAATGAAGTGCGAGCCGCCGGTGTTCTCGATCTGCCGCGATTGATGGTGCTCACCGCAACGTGAGAGAAGTTAATTCTCGATTTGGCAGGGGTCGAGAGTCTAGATGGGCTTCTCAACCAAGAAGGTTGAGATGTTTGAGCAAGTCGTGGCATGCTGAAGCCGTCTGATGTCTTGGGTCTCACATCATCCTTGAGAGGGGTGCGGTAGGGGCTAGCCGGCAGAGACTTGGTCCTGGACGCGATGGTAGACGTAGCATAGCGTGGAAGACTTCGTCCGCGGCTTTCATGAGCAGCATTCGATTCCACAACAGCCTCGGGTTCTTGCATGGCCGGCGAAGATGCAACGAACTTCTCGACATGTGGGGCGTCCTGCTTGTCATCGCTTGTAGTTTCGTCGCCGCCGGATTCTTCCAACACGGTACTTTGGACCGTCTCTGCTTCAGATATTGTTTCAGTGCCGGATTCCGATAGTGAATGCACGTCGATGAAGTCACTGATATTGATAGTAGCGTCTCCGCCGAATGACTGACGAGTAGAGCCGATGCTCAGTCGTCCCTCTGCTCCAATCGATGCCTGTTGCTGCATGGCATCTGGCATTGGCGTGTCCTGCTTTGGAGATTCGCTTCTGAGCATGCCTAATAGAATACTCAGCCTCTCGTTGTGTGCGACCTGCGGAAGAGCTCGTGCGGTGAGGTCGGTGTCGAAATTGAATGGTATTGTGATGTCTTCGCGGATGTTCTCCCACACCATCGTTTCGGGCTTCATTACGGACGTGGACATTTGCGAATCTTCCATGCGAACGTCCGTCTCGTCGTGAACCATCATTATGCTATCGTACCCACTGGCCAGATCCTCTTGTGCTTCCGGGCCCAGTTCCTGTACAATTATCTCGTCAGGGTCTTCAGAGACCTCTGGAGGCATCTCCGCCTGATGATCGATCGTTTCTTCGTGGTCGTTGTTTACATACAGGATGTCGTTAGCTTCTTCGCCGACCTCCACTACGAACATTGTATCCTCGGCTCTTCCGAGGTTACTAGCAAAGGAGTCGTCAATTGCTGATGATGGTTCGTCAGTTTCCGAGGGTGAGAGCATGCCAGTATCAGCTTGGACATCTTTTCCACTGAAGTTATTGTTGTGCTCCGCGTCCTCGACCCGTCTACCAGAGACTTCGACTTCAGGAAGCCGCTCCAATTTTGGAAAGACCAGTGCTCGATCCCGAGCGCTCGCAACTGTACTTGGGACGGGCTTCAATTCTGACATTCCGAAGGATGGCTTGTTATGAGTCCGCTGGGTTTGCGGTGTTCCTTTGTTCCGTCGAACAGGCGTCTTCTCAGGAACATGAAGATCGCGGGCTGGCTTCTGAGGTGACACATATCTGTTTCCCTCTCGTGGAGAACATCGCTTCATTGGTGTCTTAGGTCCACAAAGCTCGTCCCCCGATACATCCTCCGTGTCATCTTCAATTTCGGATGCGTCTTCATCGTTCTGCGGGGCATCTTTCTGCGGATCTTCCTCCGAGGATTCGTTCTGGTCTTCCAATCCTCGAGATGGCGTCGACGGTGATGTAGAAACTGGAGTCTCCCCGTGGGTTGGCTGGACAGGTGGTTTCTGAGCAGCCTTTCGTCTTGGCAATTTTCGACTTAGTTCGACCACGTCTCCTGGCTCATCTTCTTCAGACTCTTTGGCAACTTCGGCCTCAGCATTCTCATCAGAAACGTTCCTTCGCATCGCCAGTCGACCTCTGGCAGCAGCATTGGAGATAGGTTGTTTCGCGGTAGACGCTTTGGGGGCTACTGTTCGGGTTGTTCGCGCGGGTGCTTTTGATACTTGTGTAATCTTCTTTGGTGAAAGAGGCGCGGCCTTCTCCTTTGACGCTGTGGCGCGAGTCGCTCGCGTAGCCTTCTTCTCAGCTGGCGGTGGCAGCTCTGGCTTCGCATCGACTGTTGACTTTGTCTTCACGGTCTTGGTACCTCCGGCACGTGTTGCTCTCGTGGCTGTCCTTGCAATAGGAGCAGTCTTGGTAAGTTTTTCGTCTTTCTTCGTGGCCTTCGTCGCTGTTCGTGTTTGTTTTGGAACCTCTGCTTTGGCCGCTGGCGCTGCAGCAGTCTTCCTGGTTACCTTCTTCAAGGGCGCTGGAGCCTCATCCTCGAGCTGTTCCTGCAGCTCATCTTCTGTTTGTTCGGGCTCTGGTTCAGCGGCCACCTTTTTAGAGCGAGTGGTCTTCGTCTTTGTCGTAGCCGCCTGGGTTGTTTTCGCGGTCGCTCGTCGTGGCTTCTGGGAAAGCATGGTCTTGGTGTCTTCGGCGCGGGTTCGCGCTCCGCCTCGAGTTGATACCATGTTGTCGGAGGTCGTACGATGTGGTGGTGTTATCGATGTTGTTGAGGCAGGAGAGTTCAGCGCGTGCCTCCCAGAAGAGTGACGACTCGGGAAAGGTCATGTTTCCCGTCAACAGGAACGTCGGCTGTTGCCGTGGCAATCGGCAGCATCCGCGTCGCACAAGATCTCGGCTATCTATCGGCCGCGTGTGGAGTGCCATCTCTCCGGGTCGACCACATCAACGTCATTTTCTCCATATGTGCGTGCAATTCGCATCCGAGGCTCTTCTGCTCGAGTCGTACGATAGGAAGCAATAATCAGATGTCCACGCGCTTGTCATGAATTTGAGATTCCCGCCGATGTACCTGCCAGAACCTTGTTGGCAAGATGTCATTGACGTTGCTCTACAACTAGCGTCTCGGTTGATCAAATGCTTTTGATCATCTCCCTCATCGTCTCCCCTACTTCATCTTTCTGATTCGGTCTTATTCATATATCTGCTGTACTTAGGCCAATGTCCTAGCCACCCGAGCAGCATTCAAGGCCATGGCAAACTCACACGATTTGCAATGTCTGACGGTAGCCGAGCTGGAGAAACATGCCTATCACTTGATGAACAAGCAGACACGCGACTACTACAACGAGGGAGCCGATTCGGGCTCAACTTTGCTCGAGAACACCACTGCATATCACAAATATCGCATTCGACCTCGAGTCCTCCGCGATGTATCGAAAATCGACACCAGCGTCAACATCTTCGGCTCGAAAAACAGCGTCCCTCTCGGAGTCGCACCAACTGCAATGCAATGTCTCGCTCATCCAGACGGGGAATTAGCAACTGCTCGAGCATGTAAACAGGCGAAAGTTGCTATGGGCCTCTCCAGTTTCGCAACCACTACATTGGAAGATGTTGCAAAAGCTAGCCAAAACAATCCGAATGTGCTGCAGCTGTACCTGTTTGAGAATCAAGAGCATAGTCGCAGGCTGATACAACGAGCGAAGAAGGCTGGGTTTAAGGCGGTATTTCTCACGGTCGATACACCATTCCTGGGCAGGAGGAACCTCGAGATTCGCAACCAGTTCAAGTTACCTCCTCATTTCAAGATAGCGAACTTTACGGACGAGATGATGGGAGGCACAACTGGTGGTGAGACCGTTAGCCAACCGGGGCGCCACGATGGCGAAAGGTGGATTTCTCCATCAGGGCCCATCACTTTTCACTCACATGCCGCCAATCCGACACTCAATTGGGAGCGAGACATTGACTGGTTGAAGAAGGAATGCGGGCCAGAAATGCAGGTATGGGTGAAAGGCATAGCGACCTCGGAAGACGCTATTCTCGCTCTTCATCACGGTGTAGATGGGATAGTAGTCTGTGAGTATAACATAGGCTGTCATACTCGTAAAGATGTGCTGACGCCGATGTAGCGAACCACGGCGGACGGCAATTGAACGGGGCACTTGCCACGCTTGATGCTCTTCCCGAGATCGTCGATGCCGTTGGGGGAAAGATCCCGGTCCACGTGGACGGTGGTATACGGTGAGTGCGCATTTGCGTGTCTATGAGGAACAGTGCTGACTAATTAGCCATGGAACGGACGTATTCAAGGCTCTGGCGTTGGGAGCTGATTTTGTTTGGATTGGAAGGCCAGTCCTATGGGGCTTAGCTTACAAAGGCCAGGCCGGTGTTGAGCTGTGCCTGAAGATTCTCACAGACGAGATACGGCTGTGCATGGGCCTCGCTGGATGCACCAAGGTGTCGGACATCAGCAGGGAGTATCTCGTAAAAGTGAGAAACTCGCATTTCTGACATTCGAGATGATGCTGACGGGTTCCACAGGTCGATACAAGCGGTTTCGTCTCTCGGCTGTGAGGCGATGCTGCAGGCAAAGTCCAATGCAACTGGAGGCAAGTCTCCGGCTGTCTGTAAAGGATTTGATCTTGATGATCGAAGGACTAGTATCAAGAGGGCAACCGGCACCGACGAGCGACATCCATCAACCACGGGTGCGTGGCAACAAGCCAACCAACTACGCTTATGTAATCTTCCATAGTTCCAATGTGTCGTTTGAGCCCAACTTCAGAAGTTGTCGGACGTTACATGAAGAATGATTTCCTTGGCTTCTTCTCGACCTCTTTCTCCTTAACTTTTCCAGAATCGCCAACTCCGCTCCGCTTTCGTTTCGACGCCATCAAGGTTTGCAAGGCTTGCCCTGTGGAGCGAGGTGGCTCTTTGACGATTTCTTGAATCGTCCGCCGCGACAGGCATCCGTCTATGTGCTCGTTGAATGACTTCTCCTCCGCTGCTTGTGGCAGGCTGCAAATCGGACAATTCCATAGCTCTGGGGGCTTCTTCTTGGGGCTACTCTCGTCCGTTACTCGAGCTTCTTCCTCTAGGTGTGAGCGCCAGGCAAATCCGTTCGCATATCGCTGATACTCCGAGGTGGCTCCGTCGACTCCAGACTCTTGTTTCTCTGCATATTCTTGCGACAGTATTTCCAGCTCTGCCATCTCGTCTTCGTGCTCCATTCGGGCCGCGGCCTCGAACTCGGCATCTGGCCACTTCTGCCATCCTTCTTCGTCCACCTCTACTTTGTTACCCGAGCTCTGTGCGGTTTGGCGAGCTCTGCCAAAGAAGTCGACCTCACCCTTCTTGATGGAGACAAGATGTGTGCATCTGAGACCCATCAATCTGAGCTTCATGTCGGGCATCTCCTTTTCAAGCTTTGCCAGCATGGGCAAGCTGTAATGATACAAGTCATCCGCGGTGTATACCGCCTTGGGTGGCTGAACTTGCCGTGTGAAGACTTCGTACGTATGCAACTTGATTTTGAGGCACAGAGTCCGTCCTTTGAACTCAGTGCGCTGTAGGTCTTTCTCCAGCTCGTCAGCAGTTCGTCTGAGTTTCGTTCGCAGCTCTGCGGGATCGGAGATATCGTTGAATGTGGATTCTGTACCAACACTTTTGCGGAGGAATTCTTCCGCGGGGCGGACATCTGTTCGTCCCAAGCCCAAATATACTCCCATCAAGAATTCGAACGTCTTCTCTCCAAAAAGACGGTTGAGGTAGTGTCGCAGAGGATAAATGTCACCGCAGGTCTTGATACCCACTGCATCCAACTCCCTTTCAAGAACTCTGCCTATGCCATTCACTTTGCGGGTCGGCAGATCCCTCATGAAGTTCAGAATGGTTGCTCGATCGGACGCGAGTCTGAACTGGCCGTTCGGTTTGTTCTGATTACTGCAGATTTTGGCCAGCTTGGCATTCGCAGCAATCCCGGCTGATATTGTGATTTTAGTCGTGTCGAAGACCTGTTGTCTCATCTGACTGACTGCATCCTCTGGTCCGATCTGGTGTTCTTGGCAGTACTGAGTGATATTGAGATATGCTTCGTCGATTGAAGCACTCTCGAACCTGGGGTCGTACTGCTCCAATACAGCACGTACCTCTTTGGCCTTCGCTGTGTACTTGTCAAAGTTGAGAGGCAAATGTATTAACTCTGGGCACAGCTTATCTGCAACGAAACCAGCCATGCCACTTCGACATCCGAACTTCCTCGCAACATAATTGCAAGTTGTAAGAACCCCGACGCCAACGGCGAATGGCAACTCCTTCAGCTCAGGCCTATCGAGCTCTTCTACCTAACAGCGAAGGGTGGAAGATAAGCTAGTGTCTGAGACATGTGGGGAATGCCTTTCGGCCTTCGCTTTGCTTACTGCTGCGTAAAAAGCATCACAGTCTACGTGGACAATGTGTTGCGAGAGGTCGCGAGCACACTCCAGTTCCGATATGTACTCGTCAGCCTTCCTGGTATCGTTCTTTAACCCCCCTTGGGCCTCGATACGCTCGAGCTCCCGCTTCTTAGCCAGGATGCGAGAGATCTTGACTGTGAGAGTCTTGTCCTTGGCCTCCTCGTTGCTGAAGAATTTGCTACCTTTTGACGCATTGTAGATAATCTCCGAGACCTTGGTCTGGTCCACACCATCTTGGCCTGCCTTGGTCAGACTGGGACCTAGGAGTGAGTATCGCAACGACTTGCGCTGGGATGGCTCGGGGACAGTGCTGGCGGCGGTCTCTGCGGTGGCGGCGGTGGTCGCTGGGTCGGGCTCGTCGTACGGACGGTCGGTCATGATACGCGCATTATTCACGCGTTGTGCAGGAGTGGATGTAGTTGTGTGAAGGGAAAGTTGGCGCACAAAGATGCCAGGCACAAGAAATCGTGCTGGGATGATGTACGACGGGTCGTGGAGGACGCGTTTCTGTGAGGCGCGGATAGAGTTTGCATGGGTGTCCCACTTCACTTGGGCCTTCCCTTCCCGTCCCGAGCCTTTGTTGACCAGCGACTGCCGTCAACACGACGAAACAAGTTGAGAAGCACATCGAGCAACTATCGCCATAGTGTCTGCCGTGCCCCATATACTCCCCGACCACCGCGGAAAGCACCACCCTGTTCTGTCCCACCGCTCCTGCTCCACCGTCTGCCCCTTGAGTCCCACCCGCAGCGAACGTCACCTCCGCATCTCTCCCGGCGCCCACAGACTCGCACACGAGAGTCCGGGGAAGAGTTCATATCCACCGCTGCGAGCGCCGTGTGACAGAGGATCCGCACAACTTGTCAGGCAGGCAGGGACCGATGCCGTGACACGCCCAATGTCGTCGGACAGCGCAAAGCGACTCAAAGCCCCGCCGCAACGAACACCCCTTACGCCGCGCGCCGCCGGAAACAATGCCTCCTCCACCCTCCCCGCTACCAGGCTGTCGGCGCCCAGACTGGCTACTACTAGGCCCGCGACGCTCTCACCGCGACTCAAGTCCTACGATGAGATGCAGCCCATCGTCACGCCGCATTCTACCATAAAGCGATCCAAGCCCGGCAACACATTCTCGCCAGACAGCTTGAGCGTAGGAGAAGGATCAGCTGTTGGGGTGGCCGGAGGAGGTGGCAGCGCTCTCTCCAGCAGACCGCGGGTGGGCAGACCAAAGACCGCCGCAGGCGACAATGTCTCTCGTTCTCCTCCTCTTTCTCGCTCCCCGGGCTTCGTCGACAATGGACATTTGGCTGCGAAGGACAGCATAGAAAGTCGTTTCTTCCATGCCAGCGACGCTCCGAAACAGGTGTCTGCACCGAAAAAGTCGGAACTGAAGAAGGTGCCAACTTTCTTCTACGCAGATGGAAAGGAGGATAATTCTACAATGCCGCCGAAGCCACTTTCGCCGGTCTTGTCAACGGTTTCCGAAAAGCAATCCAGTGCGCCTTGGATCAAAACGGAGACCCATGCCAACATACCTAAGAGTCCTCCCATGCTGTCTCCGTCTCTTGTTGCCACGGCCTCCTCGCCATTCTTTGCATCCAATGCATCCCCCTACGGCCAGTTCAGATCGCCATCGCCTAGTAAAGAAAACATACATTTATCATATCGGAAGGGAGCCTCCCAGATATTTGGTATGCGACCCACGCCGCCCTCAAATGCATCTTCGACCCAAGTAAACTTCCAGCTTGCAGAGGAGCCGCGGCAACAAGGAAGTGGCGCATTCCATCAGAAGTCACCAAGTCTGTCTTCGATTGACTCTGGCAATTCTCATGGCTCCAGGCGACGTTCTGCTACTACAGTCGATGCCGCTGTCACTGCATCGCCACTGACACACGAAGTCAAGAATGTTGCGATCTCGCATGACAAAGTCGCAGCTTCAGCCCTGCCGTCTATCGATACATCTCGAATGTCACCCACCATCCTTGGCTCCCCGCCTCAGGCTACACTCAGCCCAACGAAGAATCCTTTTGACGTCGCAGCCGATGCCAGGCGAGAAAGAAAAGTCTTAGATCTGGAGATCTCGAATAGTTCTTTGCTCGCAATTAATGCCAGCCTTGAACGAGAGATGCGTCGGCAGAAAGCTGAGCTGAAAAGATTCAGGCGCTTGTCTCGAGCAGGTCGATTATCAATGATGGCTGATTCATTCCGTCGACCGTCCATTGGCCTCGACACACACGGCGAAGAAGACGAGGTCGAAGATGCAGACAATTCATTCGGTTCCGGAATCACGGAGGATATTAGTGATTCGAGTGAATCAGAGGATGAAAGTCTGTTTAGTTCCGAAAGCCTTCCGTCGGGAGCACAGGCCGACAGAGAACAGAACCGCCTAGCAAAAGACGAAAAGCGGCTTCGGGTAGACCTCGAACGACATAAAGAACTATTGACACAGAGTCAGGCGATGAACCAGTCTTTAAAGCGATGCATGTTTGCAACTGAAGAGATGATAAGAGACGGACGCAAAGCTCTGGAGTATTGTGTCCGCGTTTCTGACGTGAAACTTGGTGGTCGAGTCCTGACTGGACATGACGAAGACGACATTATAGAAGTTGAAGATGAGCCTACATACACAGATGGCGACGAAATGGAAACCGCAAAGGGTCTTCTGGATGTCTGGAGTGGTGTTGGCAGGCCTATGGGCAGCGAAGGCTCCGGAGATCGCGATAGCGGAATTGAGGTCGATAGACAATCTGCTGCTGGAGGCCAGGTGCATTCAAGGACGTCCTTCGCAGAGGATGATTCAGGGCGACCGCCGGGGACGCAATCGGCAGCCGGTGATATTGCGCGATCATCGCCAGGCTTGCTCCATGACTTGGCTTCTTAGCAAGTGAGCAGGTCGAGAGCAAGTACACTCCCACGTTTGATCAATCCTCGGTCTCGCATTCCTCATTCCAGGAGTCTGAAATGAGGCCAATGGTGTTTTGGAAGGACTCTAGGAAACTGGCATACGAGACACAGTCACGACCTGGGGACCTGGATACTGACAAAACAACTTCTTTACAGCCCTTATGGAGGCGGTCTTGAAGACAGTCTCTTACGAACGGGCAGGAATGTCCTTTTGAAATTTGCCCTTGTGTTTACAGACAGCTACTGAGATACCCCCTTTCTTTGTCGGATTGAGCTGGATGGCGTTCGTTTTGGTGGGTCGACAGCCTTGTTCTTTCGTATCGGCAGCGAAGCCCAAGAAATATTACCCCACTTCAACGTGTTGAACACAAGAATGTTTCAGTCGAACATATGTACGGACCTGATTGACTGTTGCTGTTGGGCGTAGGAGGAAGACAGATGAGTGTCGATCATTGCTGATAGCGCAGTAGCGTCCCACCAACGACTTCCTATCGGATGATATCGTCACAGATCCTGCTCTGCAATATGGCCGGACTTTGCACCTTCATCCTTTGTCACCACTTTCACACCGATATGCGTCTAGGAACTAGACTCGCACCAATGAGTACAGTCGACTAGTGGAGGCCGAGAGTTCGCTAGTTACGTTTATTAATGACACAACTGCAAATCCTTTACTAGAGAGCCACCGGATCTGAGCGACTACAACTCGTCAGTCTTTACCGGAAGCAAGACATCTGGACTACTAGAATGGGCTTACTTTCCCTCATCAGAAACGCGCGTATCAAACATCGCCGAGACCTCTTCATCGCTCTGACAGCACCTCTTGTGGGATTCTTCACCGTGAAGCTCATCGCGAACCTGGTCCTTGCTGCGAGTTACAATGGAGTGCTCCCGAAGGCTCCAATATACAAGGCTCCTGCACAGCGTAGTGTGGAACCTGCCGAAAAGAACGAACTCCCGTACCCGCCTGACGTGCTGCCAGGTGGAAGAAACATATCTACACCATACGGTCAACTGCGAGCCTACGAGTGGGGTCCGAGGGATGGTCGCAAGATCCTTTGCATTCACGGGATTAGTACGCCCTCGATAGCTCTGGCTCGCATGGCACACCATCTTGTTGTAGCTGCAGGGTGCAGAGTTATTTTGTTTGATCTCTTCGGGAGAGGCTACTCCGACGCTCCGGATCCCAGGGTTCATCGACAGGACATCAGTCTCTTCGCCACGGAGATCTTGGCTGTCCTTGCCACTTCGGACCTGAACTGGACGGATGGCTTCACGATGTGCGGCTATTCGCTGGGCGGAGGTATGAGCTGATATTGTCATTCACTGCCAGGACAGCCAATTGACCCAAACGTCGTCACAGGAATTGCCGCTGCATTCACTTCGTATTTCCCTGATATGGTCGAAAGCCTTGTCCTGATCGCGCCAGGAGGTGTGTTGCGAACCAATCGAATAAGCCTTGGCAGTAAGCTGTTATACAGCGGGCTACTTCCAGATTTCTTGGTCTACTACGTGGTCTGGAGAAAGCTGCGTCAGGGAAGTACCGGCAAGTCTCACAGAAGCAAGTCCAGGAAGATCAGTGCCACCGACGCGGCCTCTGAAGAGATTCCAAACGCGAACAGTGCCCATGCCCAAGACAGCGCCTCGTCTCTATTCGAAGACCGACCGCATGTTTCCTCCGCGACTGCGGTTGCCTGGCAGCTGGACTCTCACCCTGGCTTCATACCTTCGTTCGTTTCTTCAGTCAAATATGCACCCATCCACGACGGCCATGACAGATGGAGAATTATTGGAGAGCGCTGTGCAGCTCAGAGAAATCCCATAGGAGATCGATCAAAAGGCCTCAAGGAAGGCAAAGTTCTCGTCCTGTTAGGCGAGCAGGATACGGTCATCTCTTCCGATGAGACCGGTACAGATGCCGCAGCTGCATTTGGGGAGGAGAATACCAAGGTCGTAAGACTGACGGGCGGACACGATCTTCCCGTTACCAACAGCGAGGGTTGTGTCAATGCCATGATGGATTTCTGGAAGAGCTCTCCACGAGTTCTCGAGAATAATTTCGATCATAGTAATGGTAGATAGGACCCGCTCTGGTAAACGGTCTGTCTCCACAAAATGGACCATCGATATAAGCGCGCACATGTGACGGGCGTGTGCGTGAAGACGGCAGAAAATGCAAGGCCTTGAAGCACTTCGCAGCATAAGCAGGGGTTGAGCTTGGACTGCTGTATTGGCGAATGCTTGAGACGTCACATGATGAGACCGAAGGGCGGCCAAGTGCTGATACAGCAATTTGTATAGATACATTGTGCATCGCCCGAGACGGGCGGCAAGATGGTGAAAGTATCAGATGTGACTAGCATCGTGTGCTCAGTCGATGCACCGGTGCGTCCAAGCAGAAAGGTAGATGTTATTTCTGAGAGATTTTGGGCCTTTGCAGTTCACGGCCTTTCGGATTGGTGATATGCCGCTTCAGCAGGGCGCGGAGACGGCATGTCAAGGGAAGATTGAGGAAGCACGACCATGGTTCGCAGACGCTGCACGGTTGCTTGGTTCGCAGTTGGAAAGCTCTCCTGCATCCATGGTCAATCAATACTCCAGGCATGGTTTGGCTTGCAATAATGTATAGGTTGGAACTGTTGTCATGATTCTGCCGTACGACTAATGCTGAATGCTGGTCAGACAGCACTGGTGCGGCAAATAGATATCCAAGCGGGACTGGAGCTGTCAGAAATATCACCAGCATATCTATACGTACAAGTACGGGCAGGCGTGGCATTGTGAAGGGTAGTGAATCATGGGCTGTGCATAGCGTGAGGTGTAAAGCGAGAAGTGCACTGTGCGTGACTTCGATAGCTTGAGACGCTGGGTCTGCATTATGCGAAGTTGCGGCGAGGAGTGACATGCTGAGAAGAGCTTGCTTCAGGCGATATTTGGAGCTTCAACCCTGTCGGCTCCAAAGCGGCATGATGCATGCATCCCACGAGGTCCCGCTGGTCTGATGGCGCGCTGATGATGATGAGCAGCGGAGAAAGGAAGAAGTTTGAAGGAGACGAGCTTCGAAGCGCGAAGCATTGATTCGCAAACTCCACCCAGCCTCCTCCTCGTTGCAGATGGTACAGTATTCACCGGTCGACGACGAGATGCGAAGCGCCGGCAGAAATGGGCTCCCTTGGCGTATCGAAACCTGGATGCGAGTCGTGAAAGCAGGGTCGACGTGCGCCAACACAGAGCTGGGTACACGTACCAGCGCGTGAACGGAAGCAGAAACCGAGAAGAGCCTCATCAGCTCCGGACAAGGCCGACGCATAATACAACCGCGAACAGGGAGCGTGAAACGCGTCTTAACACGCGAGAGCAACGAACAAGCTAGCCAGACAAGCTCAAGCCTGTCGAGTGAATGTGGCGCCAGCAGAACCTGGAACTCGGATTGTTGGTGAGCAGTCGTGAGATGATGCGCTGTGATAAGGCAAGCGACTTGCAGTGGCGATCCACGCACGAATTAGACGCCTCGCTGCTCCGACTCAATTGGCACTCTCCACGAAACCAATGGTGGTGATGGTCCAGGATGTTGTACAGTAGCAGGGTAATACCAGCAATCCCGTATCTCGAAGTGTTGGAGAAGGCCGATGGTCGCCGTGGCTGGCTAGGGACTCAGGCGTGCCGCCGTACCAGAAGCGCGCGTGGACGCGATATGACAGTAATAATAATGCCCAGAGTAGGTAGGCTTTGGCAGTACATAAGCGAGCCGGTAGTACGCACGATGGAATTGCCCAAAACGCGCATGATGAGCTGTTGTCGTGTGCTCGCGAAAAGCGCATCTCCTCATCTCCTCCGCTGCTTCCGCTTCCGTGTCTCTTCCAAGAGGCACGGTAGGATTTTAGAGTTCCCGCAGACGGACGTCGACCGAGTCGAGTTCGTATGGCCCCTCATCAACCGTCGACGCGGCGCAGGACTGGGCGTGTTCCTCATGTTCCATCTGTGGAAGGTCCGAAGGTCAGTTGCAACATGAAGTTGGCAGCAGCGATACAGCAAGAGAACGCCTACAGACGCCGACAGATCGAGATCGGGTTGTTCAGCCGTCTCCATTCTGTACGAACCCCCCTTTTCAGGGTTCGCAGTCCCTGAACTATCACCTCTCACAAGTGAATCCTAATATTTTTTCTCGTCTTCTCTCCGAACTTCGAAGCAAGGCCGTCGTCAGTCTGCATTATGGTGAGCGAGGTGCAAGCGCCGTGACCTGCGTATTTGGTGGGTAGTGGAACATTAATATCGGCCAGGGAGTTTCGCCGACTGCGTCATCGTCGTGTGTGGGTTCGCAAGAATAGCAGCAACGGCCAGTTTCGAGCCGGCACGCGACACCAGAAACGCGTACATAAGCCTCGAATGGTGAAATTTTGCCGGCTTGCTAGTCGTGTCGTAGCGCGGTGTCGAGCAGAAATAACGTTGCGGCTCTCAAGCCTCTTCCTGGGCACAGCGTCGCCGGCTCACCGCAATATCACGAAATGGAAACTGCGTTGCCACGGTATCTCGGAGAAAAGTACATACAATGGACGTGCTAGTGGCCAGGCGGCGCAAGGAGGATGATTCAACAAGCGGACCAGCGTTACGCTGTAGCACTGGTGAGTCGGCGAAGAAGGGCGGTAGGCCAGGATTTGTGTTTCGAGCTGTGCTGTGCTTTGTGCTAGGCAAAGAACCGAAGAACGGCCTGTCGATATATGGTAGGTACGTACAACGACGAGAGGATGTGACAATGGGGCTGCTGCTGTGAAAGCTCGAGATCCCGGAGCGCGCCTCTGCTGCAGCACCGATGGGATCTCCTGCGGCAAAGCAAACCATTGTGTGATGGTGATCAGGCTGGAGGACCGTATCTCGTATGTCTGGCTTGCGTCGTCCAGCAGCAATTGGATATACGGTCCGGGATGCGTGCTGTAGCAGAATTGCGGCGGGACCCGATAATTCAACGCTGGCTGCCACGCAAATGACGAGATGGGCGCCTCATCAACTGGTGGATCCGTGTCTTGTGAACGCGTCTCAAAGGCTGCACGCGAGAGCAGTGCATGCATTCGCGGTGGCACAGAACCGGACAAGTGGGTGCTGCAAGCGATATGCATGGCGAAGACGAGGGTCACTGGCTGTGACGCTCTGACGGTGCCTTAGCTGCATGTGGTGGACAGGGCATTGGGCAGGCCGTGATTCGCTGTGAATTGGCAGCCGGAGCTGTGGGCCTTGACACGCAGTGCGCGCTGGGCGTGGTCGAGAACGGGCAGCTCAGCGTTCAGAAAGCAGGACAGTCTCGCCGAAGGAAGGATTTACTTCGCGGATGCAGCAGGCTATGGGTGGGCATTCGTCAGGCGAGGTTGATGATAGACACGGCCGCAGCGGCACAGCGTATCGTACAGCAGACGATCGTTTTATAATTGCATGCATACAGATGGACGAACCAGCCACCGCCGCGCGCAAGAGGGCCGGATCGGATCTGGCAGATGATGGGGCACCTAACTACCAATACCGGTAACTGATAATGATTGATGCGAAATCATCAGGGCGGTAGAGCGGTGCTGCTAGCTGCCGTGTGGGTGTCGCAACAGCAACTTTACTTGCAGGGCACACGAGACACCGAGCCGGGATATGAGGACGGGAGGCGGAGCACCGCACGCAGCCGTCGCCGTCCGCTGAGCGCGTTCCGCGACGCAGCAGCCCCGTTGCAGTAGTCGAGCAGTCACGCACCAGTGCAGCGTGTCAAGCCAGTACGTAGTAGTAGCGGTGGGAGGAGTTGGTCCCAGGCTGGTATCGTGATGGCAAAGGCAAAGGCCCAAATGTGCAGCAGCAGGATCATCCACGGCCGTCGTGCTTGCCGTCTTGGGCCAAGCGCGCGGCCCCACCCGAGGCAACGCCAGCCAGCCCTGGACAGCCAAGCCATCTGCAGAAGAGCCAGGAAAGCCCCCCAGCGACTCCGTCCGAGCAGAGAGCAGCGCGAGGCGTTTGGGCCATGTCTCGCTGAATCTCGTCTATCCGTCCGTCTGTCCATCGCCATCATTCCCACTTCTTCCTCCCTGACACCCTCGTTCCGCCTCCTCCCCTTCTTCTCCCACCACCAGCAATGGAGCCGTGAGCAACAGGGAGCAGCGTCTGCCAGAGCTTCGGCAAATCTCCACTGTCCTGCTGTCTCCTTGCACCTTGCACCCCCCGAATCCGCTACCTCTCTCCCTTGCCGCCGCCGCTGCCAAACCACACGACGGTATCGTGACCACACTGCAGACTTTTTGCGTGGACTGTGCGTGGTCGTCCGTCGTCGACACATCACTCAACCTCCGACGACTCCTCAAAACGTCGACTTCTCCTCTTCGTTGATCGTAGAGCCTCTCGACCTCTCCTCTTCCTGCCTTCTCCCTCCCCATCACGCCCGCACCGCCGACCTCAACACGCCGCTTCCTGGCCCCACGACGCCAACGCCATCTGCAGCATCAGGTCTCGTGTTCGACAGCCACTGCCGCAGACTACGTTCTCTGGCGTGGATCTCCAAAGGTAAGATGCACTTCGAGCGTGGACGTGTACTGGACAGCAGAAGGTGCAGCTAGGAGCACGCACGGGTCTTCTGGAATGTTACTGGAATTCTGCGGCCATCGAGCTTGCCCTCTTCTCTGGCCACGACTGGAAAGATCCTTCCTCCACATGCCTCAATGCTTCCTCGGCCAACGAACGTAACCCGAAACGATGGTCGACTTGGTAGGCCTGCTCTCCTTGGACAGGTCCGTCCACCATAGGCCAAGAAAATAACGGCTGACGCAGGAGCAAAAGGCAATGGGCAGATTCTCCCGCCCACCACACATACTCGACGCTGCCAGGGACATTGATGACATGTCATCATCTCATCTCTGCTCGTGCCATCAAATTCCTGGACCACCGACATGCCGGCTATCCGCCTCGTTGCACGGCATTGCATCTCGACCTGGGACCAATGGCAGAAGACGTAGCTGGTGGTTTTCTCCTCAGCATTCCTCCCGAGCTACTGGAATTGCCAATGCCTCTCAACATTACTTCCCCGGATAATCTGGCCAAACAATAGGGTCCACCGAACTTCTGCTGTCCTAGTCAACAGTTCTGCTGCGTTTTAAAGTTCGTCAGTACGCTTGCTAACTCAGCCCCTCCTACAGTGTCAACAACTCCGTCTTCCTTCAAGGATCTGTATGCTCGCACTTCCCTATCATCTGGAAAGGAGAAGTTTTCAAAGGTATGCCCATTTCCGCTAAAAGCCAATCCACGGGAAGCCGGCTCCCTTGCCTAATCCTACATTACTGTCCCAAGAAGGCAAAGCTAAGCATGCCCCAGATTTATCACGGAAGGCCCGTCAAATCACCTCAATCCGACAGAATCTTCTGCCAGCGACTGCGGAGGCGTTAGCTCGTTGTCTGCAGCTTGCGAAGGCACATCCCACAAACTGAGGACAATCTGTGGAGAATTCCTACCAATCGATTGACTCGGCGTGCCTCGCGAGGAGACGATACGTTCTGGACAGCGACATTTGCACACCCCAGCCACTCTCTACCACTCCCGTGTAATCTAATTCCCAAGGTATGCCCCTGCCTCACCGTTAGCCTTACATCGAGCCATTGCCATGACGCCAAAACGTAGCACGCGGCATCAGCTGACACGTTCCAGCCACCTTTTCGCGATTGTCTATATTCAAGCTGTTCGACCATTCAGCTGCGACCGTTCTAGACTGTTTCTTCACACTCGGTTCACAATACCAACTAATTACGATCTTTACGACGGCCCTTCACCTTGGGCACTACACTCCTTAATATCGTTCATTCGCTGAACACCTCATTCTTTTTTACGGAACGCTTCAGTCGACACTCGACTCACAGCACCCTGTCAATCCTGGAGAGCTGACAATCCGTTCTTTCAAACTCAACACCCTCACCCCTGGATCCTGGTATGGCTTTCCAACCCCAACAGCCGCTGCAGCAGCAGCCAGCTCCAAGGACTTTCCCGGCCTTTGGTTACTGTGAGTCATACTTTGTCGAGAGCCACGACGACGATGAAGGAGTGTTTGCACGAGCCGCCTCAGAACGTGAGAGAGCTCGCAATATTGCCAAGATCAGGCAAAAGGCCCTCGGTGAAGAGCTCTCACGTGCCACCGCGGATGAGTACCAAGAGGACGTGCTCGATCACATGGAGGTGATGGAAGGCCAGACCATGCCCGATATCCAATCGATCGAGATACAGACGGAGATACAATGGTTTATGAGACCATATCTTCTCGACTTCCTCCTCGAAGCTCACCACGCCTTCCAGCTCCTTCCGGAAACGCTTCATCTGGCTGTCAACCTCCTCGACCGATACTGCTCAAAGCGAGTCGTCTACAAGCGACACTATCAGCTTGTTGGATGTGCATCGCTGCTCATTGCTGCCAAGTACGGCGACAGGAAAGAACGCGTTCCCACAATCCGCGAACTAAAGTCGATGTGCTGCTCGCTCTACGACGACGACATGTTTACTCAGATGGAATGGCACGTGCTACAGACGCTCAATTGGCTCATCGGTCATCCAACAGTGACCGGCTTCCTCCAGCTCGCCCTCGCGGAAGTTGCGTTCGACCCTGAGGTAGAACACATGTCGTGGTACATCTCTGAGCTCGCACTTTACCACAAGGATTTCATCCCGATCCTGCCCTCAATTATGGCTCGATCGTGTCTGGCCCTGGCACGATGCATACTCGGTCGGGAGCAGCTTCGATACGACGAATGGGCTGGCCGCTACGACCACCAAGTCATCCTCGGTCTGTCAAATTTCCTGGCCCACCCTTCGCAGGCTCTCTTGAGGAAGTACGCGTCGCCTCATCTTTCGTCGGTGTCCACGAAGATCGACATGTTTCTTCAACATCAGGCCATGCTCGCCCAACGCTCGGTGCAGACCCCCGTCAACGATCTGAATCATATGGACATCGACACCAGTGCGGCTAGCAGCAACAACCAATACCTCACCCCGCAGACACCTCAGAAGGCGGGCTATACCAGCCCTCCTCACGGCATGCTCACGCCCCCAATCACGCCGGACAAGGACCACATCACCGGTGCGGCATACGGGGTCAACTCATGTGTCCTTCCGCGGATAGCCCAATGCATTCCAACGCCACCATCCACTGGGGAGCATACTCACCATACGAACTATACAGTTGCACCTCAATACATGCCGCAGCCGCAGTTCGTCCAATGATGACCAACTGTCTCCGAGCCTCGACCGCAAACTCACGATCGAGTGCAAATGGGAATCGGATCCGCGCATGCAGCTCGCCGTATCATCGGCAACCTGATTGTATCAACAATGTATGAGCCGCATAGCATCACCTCCTCATTCAGCATTGCAAGCGAGCGTTGCATTTTTGAAGCGTTTTTCTATGTGTACCAAGTCTGCCTCAGCGTCCCCTTCGAAGTCCGCCACATAGAGCAGGACGAGGGTCGGCAGACATCAGAGGACAGTATGTATCGGATATCTTTGGGGGGAAAGCAAGAAGAGATGCTCTTCGGGAAAAGTACAAGTATACTTACGGGTCGGAAATCAGATTGCCAAGGCACAAAGGAAATGGAAAAGAACCAAACCCGATTAAATCGGATCCAGCGGGCGAAGACGCAACGCGTGGTTTGAAAAAATGTTTGCTATTTGCTGAGCGTTCGTCGACTTCTCCTTTTCAGTAGCGACAGATACCCACTAGTACATACATTGCTTTCGATCCAAGCGACTGACTTGCCAAATTTTCTTCTTGGTTTGGTTTTCTTCACCCCTTGCTTGATGCTGATTCCCTGGTTAGCAGCTATGGCATGAGGACACGACATCTATTGTCCCGAGCAACTGTCTAAAATGCACCATGTGGGTAGGCCGGTCGGCGACACGTCGATAGTTTGTTCGTACCTTGACATAAGTGTGTCTCGGTCTGGTCAACATCCGCATAGCTTCACTCGATTTACCTAATAGCGAGCCACGGCAGCCGGTATTTCCGCTCACTACGTAATTCCATTCCCTTGCCATCATTCAAGGGTCCATGTCTTGGGCAGGCAGGGTGAATGACTTGCCCTTTCAATCGGTACCGGCAGGCGGACTGAGGTCCGTAGCAAGCTCCGTTATGAGCTAGCCTTCCCGAGCATGCGGGCCGAGAAAGCTGAGATTCACTTCGCCGATTTTTTCTAGATCCAAAACACTCGACAAGTTACATTCGCCGCAAACCTCACGCGCGAATACGATGCTGCCTGCGTGAAGGGCCAAACAGCCTCTCCATGGATGTCCACCGCTCGCGCTTTGTGCCGTATCCGATCTCGCCCATCACCGCCACTGCCTTCTCGCGCTCGAGCGACCATGGTCTGCAAGCAGGTCAGCCTCAGCCTGCGTTGAAGCTGGCTATTGGCCGACAGAATGGAGACATTGAGATATGGGACCCCGTGCAAGGACAGTGGTTGCAAGAGGCGGTCTTCCCGGGCGAGGGGAAAAGCATCGACGGCCTCGCGTGGACACGCGATCCCGATGAGCTCGACACAGAAGGGCAACTCATTCTTGGCCAGCACAGACTCTTCAGCATCGCGTCGTCACCAGTGGTGACTGAGTGGGACTTGGGGCGAGGTCAGCCGAAGAAGCAGTCTACTGGCAACTTCAGCGAGGTCTGGTGCTTTGCGCCGCAACCGCGCCGGGCACAGACAGCGAAGGAGAAGGAGAAGGAGGAACCGAAGTACCAGGATATTGTTGCAGGATGCGGAGACGGCACCATCGTGCTACTCTCTACTGCGGATAATGACCTTCAGTTCAAGCGCTATGTTGCTCGTGTCTCAGGAAAGAAGGCGAAGTGTGTGAGCATTGCCTACCAAAACCAAGACCGGGTGGTTGTTGGCTTCATGGACAGTACCATCCGCGTCTTCGACACTCGGAATGGATCTAATGTGCGAACTATGAGTCTTGGAACTGGCCTTCCTGGAGCGCCAAAGAATTCGATTGTATGGCAGGTAAGAAGCCTTGCAAATGGAGATATTGTTTCGGGGGATTCGAGTGGCCAGGTGACCTTCTGGGACGGTCGATCATATTCACTATCTCAACGCATCAAGGGCCATGACTCGGAGTGTTTGGACCTTGTGGTGAGTGCCGATGGCGAGACGGTGCTTTCAAGCAGTATGGACGGAAGGATCGCAATTTTTCGACAAACCACAACCGCTGGGGGCAGACTTTCATGGGTCAAAAGCCATCATAGAAAGACGCACGAGGGACAAATCAAGGCAATGTCTGCTTTTGACAGTAGTGACCTGAGTGTAGTGGTCTCGGGAGGAGACGATCTCGCTCCTATTGCGACACCGCTACGAGCGTTTGGCACCGAGAACAGTCGATCCCTTCCCACGTTACCTCATGCTTCTCCGATCAGGAGCGCACGCCACTCGAGGTTGCTTGTCAGTTGGTGGGACAAGAGCATCAGCATCTGGCGATTCTCACGTAGAGGAGATACAGATTCTGACGAGACACACCCGCCGCGGAAGCTTGTGGCTAGGTTATTGTTGGACGTGGAAAGCCGACTGCGCGATGTCTCCATATCTGACGACGGGAAAATGCTTGCTGCGGCGACTGGCACCGAAATGAGAGTTTTTCAATTTCGACAACGACCACACACTGATAAGCTGAGCATCAGGAGGCTCGAGGCCCCCAGAGCCTTGACCTCATCTGGCGCTCGAATGTTGAAGTTCTCCCCCGACGGGAGATGGCTTGCAGTGGCCGGCCTGGAGAATGATATGCAAGTTGTCAGATTGGCGGCAGATCCATCGAAGCCGAAACAAATCCAGATTCTCAAACGGGTGGTCGAGCTGGATCGTCGCGAACCGCAGAATGGTGCTCAATCGACCTTTACGCAGTATGAAAGAGGCATTACACAACTCGACTTTGCGCCCAATAGCTCCGTACTGGCTTGTGGTGACCGCTCTGGCCATCTCGATTCTTGGGTGCTAGAGGGCCACGAAGATCTCACAGCTCCCGTTGTCGACATTTCAAAGCACGTGTCCAAAGGGAGAGACTCCGACGATGATTCCCGTAGTTCCGACGACGACGATGAGATCTGCGTATTCTACGGACAGCACTGGACGGACAATCCGGTAGGAAAACTTCTTCCCAAACTGGAGTCCGCTCCTCTTGTGTTCTCATTCCGCCCATCGTCAGCACGAGCTTCAGGCACTGACCAGGTGAACGGCAATCCTGGCATTCATGCAACTCGACACAACCCTCACGCACATTCCCATGAACTTCCACAGGGACAGCATTTGCTGTGGATCATGACAGCTCAGCATAAGATGTACGAACTCGACGTCTTGGGAGGCCGATTGAGTGACTGGAGCCGACGGAATCCCAGCTCAGTCCTGCCGGAAGATTTTCATAATCTGAATGACAGAGTGAAGGATGCCGTGTGGGATGTCAGCGCTCAGCGAGAACGACTGTGGCTGTTTGGGAGCACATGGGCTTTCATGCTCAACGTAGGTGTCGATCTTGCCCAGCTCTCTCGTAAGAAGCGAAAGGCGGAAGAAAAGACCGAGGGAACGAAGCGAGTGAAGACGAGCAGCGGCGCTGGAGGGAAGAAGCCTTCGGACCACCGCATCGCTCTGCCGGAGAAGGTCAAACGTTACGGAGATGGCGAGTGGGAGGATTTGACGCTCGGCAAATCCATACCTGCGGAAATTGAGGACGATAAGATGGATGAGGATGAAGACGGCAAAGAAGCGGAGGACCGGCTTCGACTAACGCGTACAACTTCCGGCACGCAGTCTCAGAAGCTCAGCCAAGATGGACCGCAGCAGCACAGTTGGTGGTGCACATTCAAGTACCGGCCCATCCTAGGAGTTGTACCCATCGAAGACGACACCGTTGCCGAGACTGAGAGGATACTGGAGGTCGTCGTTGTGGAACGACCGTTGTGGGATGCGAAACGCGAGAGGACATAGACTGACGGATGTATCAAAAGTGAAACAAAATTTGCAGTGCGGGTTTCGCACTTTGTGACATTCTTCTAGTATCAACTGCCGTGACGCTCTTCGTGTCGTTGGTATCGTCGCTCCGCATCCGCAGTAAGGTAATTCGAACAGCCAAAAACTCCCATCGCTATGTTGTGACAATTTTTCTTGCTGGCTTGAACATCATCATCTTTTCGCTCAAGAAGCTCCAAACCCCTACGTATGCCGGTATGGCTCATACCCAGCGCCTTGCTGATGATGGCTATACGGCGCGGGCTGAGCATAATCATGCAACGGCACCTGATCCTCATGATCATGATGACCCAGATACGGCGACGCAACCCTTTCATACGCCCCTCCCGTCTTCTCGACCTTCAAACCACCGCGCTCGTTCCCATATCCTTGCCCTTTAGGCTCAGCATTCCAAAGCCCGCCCTTATTACTGCGGTGGTGCGGGTTACTGCGGCCGGAGCAGCAGCAAATGCTGAAGAGCCAGAAGGAAGTGCTGGCTACGCTGAAGGCTACGCCTAGCCAGTTGAGGATGAGGACGTTTTCGCCGAGCTTGAGTTTGATGCCGTAGTCTTTGAGGGCTTCGTTGAGCGAGCCGACGAGGATGGAGAAGAGGATTGTACTGGTTAGGATGGCGCCGAAGGTGAAGAGGGTTGAGATCGAGGAGAGAATCCAGGTGAAGAAACTACCCCCTGGGGAGGACGAGATGTGTCAGTAAGGGTGTCTTCGCTTTCTGGAGGAACTGGGGATGTTTACTCACATCGACTGAATATGGCAAGAATGCCAACGACGATGGTTGCCAGCGTTGTCCAGAATGAGACTTGGTATGCTATCCACATCCATTTCGCTGCCGTTCTGTATGCATCGATGGCTTCTTTTCCACTCTTTCCCAAAAGCTCTTCTTCTAATTCTGACAGGTTGTCCTTGACTGAGGCGTATGCAGACTCAAGCGCATTATCCGAAGACGACGTCGTGGTCGCAGAGGTATTCGTAACGTTCAAACCCCAGACGTCAACAGGGTTGAAGACGAACTCGGACTCGCGCTTCGAGCACTTCGTGACATCGTCGCTGGAGCTGTTGGAGTAGCAGTAATTCCATAGATGGATCTGGTAGACGTCGGCTAGGGTGTCCTTGACATCGCTGACGGCGATTGCGAGGGCCGATGATGTTGTGGGAACGGTGAGGTTCGTGAGGTTCGCTTGAAAGAAGTAGTAGGAGCCCAAATTGCCGTTCCAGCCGGAGGTCTCGACGAGGATGAGGCACACGAAGCTGGCGATGGTGAGAGCCATCGGTGTAAAGATACACGCTATTCTCGCGGCTTTGCCCATGTTGTGTGTGATGTGTGATCCCGATGGGATCGAATGTGAGACTTGCAGTGGGTATCAAGTCAAAGTCCGCGGGACGATTGTTGTTTGTTGATAGTTGCTTTGAAGCGACAGGAAGCCAACCAACGAATGCCAAAGGACAGAGAGATAGTAATGAAAGAGGAGGAAGAGGGTGAAAGAAAGGGAGCCTGACTGAGACGCAGTGAGGAGCCGAAGATATGTAGTTAGCCGTGTAAGATACCACGCAACAAGAGTCCGTCCGTATCGAACAAGGCTGGAGTGGAGGAGGCTGATGCGGTGGTGCGAAGCAGGACGAGAAGGCTGTGCACGCACACACGCAACCGTCGAGCTGATGGGCGATGGAAGCGTGGCGTTGTCGTCTGGTCCCGCCTGGCTAAACTGTGGTGCACTGCTGGCCTCGTGGCTATTTCTGCGCAGTCTGAGCGATGAAACAAGCAACAGTCTTTTGCCCGTCTGCCTTGCTTTGCCACGAGTACGCGCACTGCTCGCTGCCAAGACGTATATGCTCGCGGCCGCGTCTTTGTATGGATCCACGCTGACTATGGCATTCTCGGTTTTAGAAGGCTTTTGTGATTGTGGTAAGGTCAGGTGATGGATGCATGTAACTGTTGCGTGGTTGATTTGCTCGCTGGTGGTATCAGGTGAATGCTCGGTCGGCCGTCGCTGCCATTTCAGCGATTCGTCAGCGCTACCGAAAATATACCTCGACGCACGTCCATTGCGTATGTTCAGTCATCCTCGCAGCCACACATTTTTTTTGCGGGCCGTGATGCCTGATGAGGCCAACGCTTTGGCTTCAAGCCTTTACAGCCTTACCTTTGTGGTGTTCACACTCAAGAGATTGGAGCTGGAGTAGAATGTTCTCAGTCGATTTTGATAGCGAAACTTGCTATGTCTCTTCCGCTGTCTCCTTGCTTGCCTCTCCTGTGCAGACCTGGTATAAACACTAGTCAACTCCGCGCCAGTAAGGCGGCTCACGACATGCCGCGCCAAAGGAAAATAAATGCCTCCCATAAAATATACGTCAATCCATGATACCGTCGATGCATGCTCAATGGAGCGCCAATAACCCCTGCGCTGCAACGCTCCCAGAACGCCATGCGATATCTACCCAAGAGACAAACGAAACAAAGGTAACCAGAAGACCGGCCAGGTCCTCTCTGGTCGCGACAGAGGAGATGTTAAAGTTTTGCTGCGAAGTCGAGAACCACTTTGGCGCCGATGCTAAAGGTAGATCGCGGGGAGATGGAAACGCTAGATATAGGCCCGAAGTCCGCGAAGAACGTAGCTGATGTGAATAGTTGGTGAGCTTATTGTTGTGTCTGGTCGCGAGGATTCTGGGCCAGACGAGGATCTCTCACCCGACTCCGCCCGTCCTGTCGAATCTCGGCAGCCTTGTCTGCTTCTGTTCGCGGGGTCCCATCGCTTTTGAGGCCGTCACCACCAGGAAGAATGCGGCTCACGTTGTAAGCGAGAGCCTCAATAATAAGTTTGCGAAGGTCGGCGTCCTCTTTCATGTCCTCGGCATTCAAACGGAAGCGTTCCTTCTTATCCATATCTCGGCGACGCATTGCTTTGATCTCGCCAAGGATATGGAGAAGGACGCCTTCAGAGCATTTGTTGCGAGGCAACGCATGATCCGTTGGGTTACGGACGTAGCGACGAGTGACATCTTGACAGCCGTCCGCCGAGAAGGCTATGCAGTAGGAAAGCTTCTTCCTCCAACCTGCAACAACATTAGTACTGATAGCATGCGGGATTAGACTTGATCAAAGACATACCTTGAGTGTAGAGGAGGGGAGCATCCCAAGCCTCTTCACAGCAATCCACATGCACCCATCGTCTCCGATGTGAGCTGTAGACTTCGGTCCACACATGGTCTTCTGAATTCCAGACCCATCGGACTCGGCTGCCTAGTGCTCTGCAGAGCATAGTGAAGCAGTTTGCCCACTCGCCAACACGTCCTCTCCGCGTCTGCAATAGTACGAAGGCGTCGTTGTAACGGGGAAAGCGTTCAAAAGACTGGCAGCGTTGGTTGCTGCATTCATACAACTCGACTCGGTTTGCGCCTCGCGCAGACTCATCCGGGATGGGAGCAATCATGCCTCTGCCGATGGTTGGTGCATGACATGTTGCACACCTTGGGTTGTTGACCCACTGGAAGAATTCGTTCTTGAACCATTTCATCAAAGATCGGACGACACAGTCTTGGTATCCCCAAGCGGCCTTGTGGTTGGGTCCGAGGGATGCAGCCTCTGCCTGGAAGAGATCCGATTCCTCCTGAGCCTCGTCATATATCTTCTGGAGTGGAACGACGCGCAATGCTTCATCCAGCAGCCCAGGGTTCTCCCACTTGCAAGGCGTGTTCGACAGAGATAATAGCATGGTTCGAAATCGTTGTGACTTTTGATCGGTGGGTGGGGTGGGGATCGTCGGAAGGTTTCTGATGGAGGAATAAGATGGAGGCGGTGACCTCGGAGGTACAATGCCGTCTGGTATTTGTGCACCTGGTATCGGGGGAGCGTCTCTCGAGGGAGGAGGTGGTGTCTGTGTGGAAGCGTTGACGTCTGGTCGTGCTAGGAGCGGCGGGGCTGGTGAAGGCCGCACAACAATATCGGCGGCAGCCCTCGACGATGAGCGCCTCAGCGAACCCGGGCGGCGACTCAGTTCATTCATGCGCTTGGTGGACAGAGTGCGCCGGAACTGAGCAGTCAAGTCGGCAGCCCACGTCTCTTTGAGCGGTTGCGGATCGGACTGCGTTTGGGACGAAGGGACGGGCTTTCGTCGCGGAACGCCGTGGTCGGCCATGGCAATGCGATTCGAATGCTGTAGCGACCGAGCGAGGAAGTTGTATATGATGGTATTGTTCGGGGAGCCAGAGAGTGGGAGTCGGGGTGGTGGGAGGGACGGGGGACGTCGCAGTCGCAGGCAGTGCACACCTGCTCAGCCTCTGCTCGTCGGTCGTCACTGGCCGCAGCCGGAAGCAGGTGCGGGAAACACAATCTCTGCACGACGGCAGCGACGAATCGAGCGGGCACGCTGCTGGCGATATGAGCGAAGTGAATGTGTGGTGTGTATGTAGGACACTCAATCGGTAAATGGTGAATGCTGGCGGCGATGGAGGCAGAGAATGTCAAGGGCGACGAGGCTCTTTGCGTGAACGCGCGTTGCCATTCGTAAGCCCCATCTTGCCCCCTGCCCTCCACCACCACATCACCCATACACTCTATTCTACCCAGACTTCCACTACTACAAGAAACATTTTTATCATTACATTCCTGCGCTCTTGTTCGCTGTTGTATTCTCGCTACTGAATCGATTTTCAATTGCCCATCTTTTCAATCTCGACGACAATGCATCTCGCTGCCGCCTCGACGTTGGCATTGCTTGTTGGCGCAATCTCTCACATGCCACAGGCTTGGCGACTCGCGGCCCACGCATCGCCTGACGTGGTCCAGACATGCGCACTTCTTCTGGGCTCTCCTTCTCCTTCCCCTGTCTCAATAACAATAACGTGTGTCGTCTGCCTAATAATACTAAACACCACGTACTCTCCACTCGCCATCACTTCTGCCACTCTCCGGCGGAGCCATCCCTCGACTGCCCCGGATGTCATCTCCAGGAAGTCGTCTCTTCGACCTTCCTCCACTTGACCTGTCGGAAGGAATCCCGAGACCGTGACCAACTCTTGGCCGACCCGGCCACACACGTTGGCAGGGATTACGAAAGCTCTTACTGATGAGCTTTCCAAGGCGCGACTCTACGTTATCACATTTGCTGAAGATCTCCTGATTTCTCCATTAACTCTCATTCCACCGCGGCCCAGCTTGCCTTACCAAACTCAGCAACGAACGTTTGTCTGCATGTGACTTCTTTGATAGACCGGAGAACAGCATGTGGGACATCGGTGTTGGTGATTGACGGCCACGTGTATGCCGAATCCTTAACGACTACGTACCGCACGTACGACACATGCCGAGCTCTTACTGCACGTACCCGTCAATCACACGGAAAAGCGCATTCGACGCTCCGCTTTGTTGTCTTACGACCCACCTGCTATAGTACCTAGGTGAGGTAATAGTTCAGGCCTGCGTGAACTTCGCCAAATCTGCTTGGCGAGATGCAAACCAGCCATCATACTCTCGTACAGTGTCGACGTCTCCCTTTGGTCTTTGGAGGCAGACGATTCACATGTCTTATCTAGCGCGCGTCTTCAAACTATTCCCCAGTGTTCTTCAATGCATTGATCCAGTGCCGATATGTCCCGAGAGTGCGAAATTGCCAGCTGATCATCTTGCAAGCGACAGGCTGTGAAAGTGAACAATTTGCACTGAGTCTTGTCCTTTGAAAGGTATCCGATATCGATATGTTGATACAATCTAAAACGCATTCGTCACAGCCTTCCTCGACTTCCTGACCCCGTCAGCATCCATCTCGCAAGTAGTGCCGTATCATCATTCTGAATGGACGTACTATGCCAGCAGATACTTGGCGGCGTGCTCCACGTGGTCATCCGAAAATGTACTGATGAAGAAGTAGCTGTGGTCGTAGCCATCCTGGTACCGCACATTGACCTTCTTGCCCGCGGCTTTGGCTGCCTTCTCGAAGTTCTCTGGCAACAATTGACCCTGCTTATAGAAGTTGTCTCCAGTACCGACATCAATCAGGATGTCCGTATCGCTTGGGAATTTGGGTAGAAGCTCTGCCGCATCGTGCTCGGTCCACGTGGACTTGTCCTCGTCGCCAAAATAGCCGCCAAAAGCCTTCTGACCCCAGGGGCAATTGGTCGGGTTCGCAATGGGCGCGAACGCGGAGACAGACTTGTATTTGCCCGGGTTCTTCAGGAATAAAGTCAATGCTCCATGACCGCCCATGCTGTGTCCAGTGATCGACATCCTCTTTCCATCCAGCTCTTTAAAGTGGCTGAAAAGAGCTTCTGGCAGTTCCTGCGTAATGTAGCTGTACATGTTGTATCCTTTCGTCCAAGGATCCTTGGTCGCATCGACATAGAAGCCCGCTGCGCTGCCGAAATCGTAGCTCTCGTCTTCTCCGGGAATGTTGAGACCGCGTGGGCTGGTGTCTGGATACACGACAGCAATGCCCTTCTCCGCCGCCTTGTGCTGGAAGAATCCCTTTTCTGCGCCATTATCACCAGTGCAAGTGAGGCCTGCGAGGTAGAACAGGACGGGCACGGGCTTCGAGATGCTCGCTTGTGGTGGAAGGTAGAGATTGAGCTTCATGTCACATTTGCAGACATTGGACTGTCAGGCGTTCATCAATACGTTTTCTTCATGAGAACTTGGTGGAGCATACCTTGTGTGCAAGCTTGAGCAGCTTGCCGCCAAAGCTGTTGATGGAGCCTGTAGTCTCGAACGACATGGTGCTGAATCTGTAGACGGAGGATGCAAGTGGCTTGTGTAAGGTGAAAGGGACTCACTGGATGGAGACTGAAGGAAAGAATAACTTGCACGTCAATGGCATGGAGAGAAGCACATCGGCGAGGAAATTCTGCTGCTCACAATGAGGGGCGCGGCGGGGCAGCTTCTGACGTCGAGCCTTTTACCCCGGCTGGGAGATCTGTCGCGGAGGACTGGAGCTGCAAATCGGGAAAGACGTTCCGCGTTGTTAGTTGCATTTGTCAACGCGTGCCGTCCTGTAAATAATGCTCTCATGGAATTGGATTGGCCCCACGTTGCAGATTTTCTGCATTGAGTGAAGAAGTCATGGACTATTTCGTTTGAACCTGAATGCATCTCTTTCGACGTGCAGCAAAACTCCCCAGCGCCATCGCTATGTCCTAACGCACTTCTCTTTTTTGATTGAGAGTTGGTCCGGTTCACTTCGTGGGAAGAGCAGCGAAGGTCTCCTAGAGTAATTCTTCACAGGTCCAGTCCTCGTAATAGCCGTCCGGCAGATACCTCCGCACCACGAGAGGGATCTTCTTCTCTCGCAGTTCCTTGAGAGCGATCTGTAAGGGATCGGTCTCTGATTCCACGTCGACCAGGACTGGAGCGCCCATGCTGCGAGAGTGTCAGCAGCCAAACCTGACATGTCGCCTTGTACAAGCACCTACCTGATTTGCAGCGCTCTTGTTCCCAGCACTCTTGCACGTTCGTATTTCGTCATGTATGGTGTGCTTGTCCTTTTGTCATTCGCGATCTTCTTGTTCTTAACACCTCGGACCGTGTTGACTCCGGCTGCCTGCTGATCGATTGTGACTACGTTATTCGGGTCGGTGTAGTCCGTGCTGTTGAGTTGAGGCTCGTGGTTGTTGCCATTTGGCTCCACGTCCATTTCTGAATCCAAATGTCAGTCGCTTCGGTTCTGCGGCTCAGTGCTCATAGCGAGAGTGAGTCGCATCCACTTGGTGAGCAGACACACCGTTCGCATCATAGCCCTCCTCGAATTGTGTCTCCTCGATCAGATTATCATCGAAAACCCTTCATTGCAAACGCAATCAGCAAAGCGCACAGCGATTGTGATATTTGCGCAGAGAGCAACATACTCGTCATCACCGTACTCTTGCATGTCATGGTCATCGCCAACGCCGCCGCCATCGTCAGACATCGCTTCGGTGGTTTGTAGCGGATTGGTGCGAGTCGCGAGGGATTATTATCGAGAGGCCAAGGATGAATATACTGCAGGCGCGCGAGATTGCTGTCGGAACTGGTGGGTATTTGTAGTAGAAGTCGAGGTGTACAATGCGATCTGAAGAACTTGACGCCCTTGTCTCGAATTGCGGATCTACCCGCATGCATCGGCGCTAGCGAACTTTTAAAAATTCCCGAGTCTCGTTCTAGTGGTCAGCGTTTCCTCTTGTCACAACCATCTCGCCGTCCACCATGGCGCGCACAATGTTGAGGATGGCAGCGAGCCCGGCAAAAAGAAAGCGTGCAGCCTACCGCATCGTCGACGAAGAAGACTCGGACATCGAGTCGACGGACGTTGTGGCCTCTACGTCGCAGAGGAAGAAGGCGCGATTCCAGCCAGCAGACGACACCGACAACACAGAGGAGGAAGCGACAGACTATGCCCTATCGACTGCTGCATCTGTTGCTGAGTCCCATGCTCCCAATGCCACATTTGCCAACACATCCCTGACGGAAGCCTCGAGTGTTCGCAGCAAGACGAATCCGCGACCGAAGAAATACCCCTGCACATTTTCCAACTGCGATAAAGCCTTCGACCGACCCGTGCGACTACAAACACATCTCAACACTCACACCGGTACACGCCCTCATTTGTGTCTCGAGGATGGCTGCAATAAGAGCTTCTACAAGTCGGAGCATCTCAATCGTCACATGCGGGAGAAGCACAGCGACGGGAGCTTCGTGTGCGAGTTCCAGATCCACGACGATATCAAAGGGGCGCTTGTAGCATGTGGGAAGAAGTTCGAGTCGGATAACAAGCTCAAGAGGCACGTTGCCATGCATGAGGACAAGGAAGAAACGACTTGTGACTGGGAGGGCTGTGGTAAGGTCTTTCGAAAGCAGGAGACACTCCAACGTCATGTCAAGAAAGATCACCTGGGCGAGGATTCATTTCTTTGCAAGCGCCCAGGACCCGATGGAGGCGTTTGCGGCCAGGCTTTCCCGACACCCGGCCAGCTCAAAGGCCACGAAGTGAGGGAGCATCAAGCACCCAAATACATCTGCAATCTATGCACGAGCGCTATGATCCCGACACCAGAGCTCGAATTCCCATTGCCGAATGATTTGGACGCGGAATTTCTACCGACCCTCGCAGATATGGAACCCGTCGACCGACCGCTTGACACCGAGATGCTTGGCGAGCTATCCTTGGAAGACGGGGCGCCTGCTTACTTACACTATTCAGGCGGTGTCGTGGGTTTCGCTACTTATCACGACCTCCAGCGTCATCTTAAGGTTGCCCATCCACCTTTGTGCACGCTATGTGGAAAGAGATGTAAGAGTAACAAGGACCTCACCGCGCACATGGACATTATGCATCCTGCGCTGGGTGTCCCTGCAAAAGAGCCGCCGCCACCTGAGAAACGCTTCCTCTGCCCCTACGACGGCTGCGATCGCTCCAAGCCCGGCAATGGCTTCGCGAAGAAAGGCAACATGGATGTACACATCAAAAATGTTCACGCTAAAGAGAAGCGTTTTGTGTGCGGTGAGCATGATCTATCGGGCAACAAGAGGGTGGAAGGTTGGAATGGTGAAGGCTGCGGTATGGCGTTGCAGACTAAGCAGTCGCTGATCGGTCATGTTCGAACTCAACACATTGGCATTCCAGCAGCAGTAGGCGCCAAGACCGGTCTTCTGGACAAGGACCGGAGGCGATGGATCCCACCCAAAGCAAACAAATTCGACGAGGAGGACGACACGATGAACGTGGACAGCGTTCCACCATCGAAGGGTCGTCAGGTGCCGCGTCCAGTGTCAATGTTGACTGGAACTGGCTACGAAGAAGGGCGTCCTTTCGCGTGTCTCAATGCCAACGGGGGATGCAAAATGAGATTCACCAATGCGCACGAACTCGGCACTCATATGGAGCTCACGCACGGCTGGAATGTCGACGATATCAACGACGTCTTGGAGCGCGAAGACCATACCATGGCCGAAGCGGATGTGGAGGGCTCTGATGCGACCTTCAGAAACCACCTAGAGGCCCGTCTGAGAGGCGAGTGTGGCCTACTCGACCCACAGCTACGAGGTCTATCTACTTGATCGACTAGGAGAACGAAACGACATGTACGAAAGCGGGTTTGAATTGTTCGGCGCACCTTGTTAAAGGATACCCATCGACAGCGTATGTTACTGCTAAAGGCTGAGGATGGACATGCAGATTCCGAGATGGCGTGCCTGGTCTGATGCTCGTTGCGTGATTGACTGCTAAACGATGCAGCTCTTGGCCCGCCCCGACCACAGCGATCAAGGCCTATCGCGACTCGCGGCACAGCTGTACATAAAGCACTGCTTTCACCACACCTTGTCTCTCTTCCTCTCTTCTTCTGTCTATCTCCCTCTGCACATTACGGAGGTATTGCCAAGCTAATTATGATCGCGGTTTCCCGCGTAGCGTTATCACAACCACACATGCCGTGCCAAGCGCCGTTTCTGGCCGAATCGGAGGTCTGCTCTTCGGCACGAGTCTGCGAAGACCTCCCCGCTAATACTACTCTCTCTACTTTCACACTGCTTCATCACAGGCAATATTCACGAGCGGCCATGCGTTCTCTGCGAGCAATCTCATTGGACGCGTTTTCACGATAACAGCCAAGCCGGAATGGAAGGGTTATTGATCTTGATCTTCAGGCATCGAAGGAAGTAGTTACGCGGCTCTGTCGCACATTCGTGTTTGCAAAATCTGTTTGCTATCTTATCGCGATGTAGGTTGAGTACCGTCTCCTTCCCTCTCGACTGATTTACACGCGCGCACACTTCGCTCTCCGGTGTGAATTCACAAACTTTCAGCACAGTCAAGAAGATGGGAATCTCGCGTTTTCCCTGGGCGTGGGCGACCGTTCCTGTCGCTTTCCTGGCAATCATCTACACTCTGGACCTCTTCGCGCGGCCTCCTCCTGCGAACACCCTCAAACCAAAAATCTTTGTGCTGGGCTTATCGAAAACCGGAACGACATCAATCGGAGATGCCTTTGAGCGGCTGGGATATCGGCGGCTGGGCTGGAGAGACATCCGCAGTCGCCACTTGGTTCACACGTTCGTGAACGGCGACGTGGAACCGCTGATCGAAGTCACAAAATACTACGACGCATTCGAGGACCTCCCGTGGCCGCTTCTGTACCGCGAAATGGCTGAGATATATCCCGAGTCGAAATTTATCCTCAGCGTAAGGGAGGACGAGCAGACATGGCTGCGAAGCATGCGTACGCACATGGGCAGAGGGAAATGGCCACCATATGCCTCGTTCTATGGCGCAGACACAATGGACGGCAACGAGCAGGTTATCTTGCAGTCCTATCTAAACCACACGGAGCAAGTGCGCGACTACTTCAAAGACAAGCCGAATCGCTACGTGGAGCTGAATATCGACGACGGTGATCTGAACTGGGGGGTTCTCTGCCGGATTGCACAGTGTCCTCAAGGGCAGATCCCTACTATCGGTTTCCCGAGGAGTAACACAAAGGCGGCGTGGAAGATGGGAGCCGTGCTGAACCACCTGCACTGGTTCTGGGGCTGGGTATTGTCGGGAGTGGAGGAGCAGACAAGTCACTACTACTACACCAGTAGACTCTCGCTGCTGAAATTGCCGCTGAGCTTTGGATGGAGCGTTTGCGATCTCTTGGATCGAGTGTGCTCTGAGGTGTACTTTCGCTTCTACACGCCTGCCTTTTCGCAGCTGTAAATCGATGGTGTAGCAGGAGCGAGTTATGATCGGATTGTACATGTATATCGACAGTCAATTTGCGGGTATTACGGCTAGTGCGGACCTTGTTTTTACGACGTCTGTCAACTTGCTGCCAAAGTCAGACGTTGTTGATGAAGGAAGTATGTACGACAGTAGATTGATGTTGCCGAAAGAAGGTGCCCAAGCGCAGCCAGAAGAAAGCTCTTCATACACCTCCATTCGTCTCTCCAAAGAAAAAAAAATGGCTCGGGGATATGGTGTCCGGACGTACGTACACTTTCGCTGAAAGATCACGCGGTTGGTTCACATTCCTGCTGACATGAGCAAATTAACAGCAGTGATCGATTGACCCACCACGTGAGACGATAGTCTCAACGGCACCCCGCCCTTCTACTCTGGGCGCGAGGCGCGGATGATCGGCCTGGCGCTGAAGGACAGCGATTATTGGCCTCTGCTGTTCGACAGGGTCTCTCAATGGAGCTCGGAGGAAAAATCAAGAAATAAAAATAATAAAAATAAAAGGTGCTGGAAGTGCGGCTCTGGCTTTTGCTCCACGAAGAGAGCACAGAGGAATCCGGAGAAGACCCCAGTGCACATCGGCGGATAGGTGCACACGCAGTCTTGGTGAACTGGTGTTTGGAGCGAGTCGGAACAGACTCAGCCAATTGTTTCAGGCGAGCGGGTCCGCTCTCGCCGTTGCTCTTGTCGATCAGCGTTGCCGTCGCGCTCTTACATCGCCCGATTCGCAAGCGAGCACGGCCATTTTCTCGTGGGTCAGAATCGTAGAGTGCGTCTTGAAGCGACATGCTCTTTCGGAAGATATGCTATTGTGTTACGAACGCGAAGAGTGTGTGTACCAGCCGTCTTCAGGTACATGTACTCCATACAACAATCGGGCCAGATCCCTTGATAGAAGACGGAACGGATTGCTACTACCACAGTCTACAGCCTCGTGCGCTGCAGGACATCGTTAGGCGCCCGAGCAAGCCGGAGCGATCAGAGGGTTCCTGCTTCTTGGCCAGCACTAAAAAAAGGTACGTACTACTTTTCCACACTGCGCTCAGCAAAGGATCACAGTGGATACGTACGCGCGCTGGCACGGGCACGGGGCAGTCCGAGCGGAATTGGTGATGATGATGGCTCTTTGACGAGCACCAAAAGATGGGATGGGAGGGCGACGCATTGATGCACGGACAGCAGTGCGACGGCAAATGGAATTGCGGGTGGCAGCACGAAAGGAAGACGAAAGGCTGGACGCGGCTGCGTTTTCCCTTGTGCTGGCGGCTAATGCAGAACATTAGCAACACTTATATTGGAACGTGGGCCGTGGGCATGCGTGTAGGCGGCGTAGCAGGTGGAATCGACGGACGGAGGAACTCTACTGGGCAGGCGAAGAAAGAGGAGAGGAGAAAGGCCAGCTGACTGGATGGAGCGCATCATGCGGACACCAAACAATTGTCTCATCCTGCTCAGTAATAATAATCGTCCAGGCCACATATCCATCCTTTTCTCTGCCTTCACTTTTGCTGATAACTACTGTTTCCCGCCGATCCCGCTCGTTTGCAGTGTTTTTCCACTATCAGCCGACCGAAGCAGCAGCAATAATTAGACGGGCAGCAAAACAGAAACAGAAAGCACAGCGCCACTCGCACGCTCGCCCATCGCGCAAGAGCAACCTGGAAGCGGACGACGGGGCATCGTTCAGCAAGCACAGACATTGGACGATCCTAACCCCACTTCGCAAGCCTCGCTCCTCCTCTGCCACTATTTGTCCCTCCGACAATCTTTCCCTTTCTCTCGCGTATCTTCCTGAACGCCGCCGCTGCCTTTGGTCCTGTGCCTCTCCCACCACCACTCTGCAACAACCCACTGTCGCCGTCCTCGCACCACCGCCGCTCCCACAACGACTCCTCCCTCCACGCCCCCTCCGCCCTCCGCCCCATAACTTGACCCGACGCAGTGGGCCAGCGGACCGTGCGGTGGACCACAGAGCGGGCGGTGCAACCTGTCGAGTCAAGGAAGCTCCGAGACATTGGGAAACAAAGGCTTCTCTTTCTGGTCCTCCTCTCCCACAATAATTCCCGCCCTCAATCAACTGCCGAATCATCTTCTTGCCAACACCCTCACCTTTACACGCTGTCCCTCTCGCCATGACTGCTGCAAAGGTTCGTTGGCATCCCGCCGCCAACGTTGCCCTCTCCCAAACCCCACAACTAACACCGCCCAGGACATGTCGCGTCCTGCGAGCCAGCACCGAGTGTCCGTAGGCTCCAATGCCTCGAGCCTGCCTTCGCGCAATTCCTACGCCCGTACCCACTCCCACACAGCCTCGCTAGGCTCCGTCAACCCTACGAATCGCATCAATCGTCGCAAGAGCTCCACTTTCTCCAAACCCTCGAATATCGGTGCCGTCGTCGAGAGTGCCGTCGCGGACGGTTCCGTGGCAGTCAAGAGAAGAAGCTCAATGTCGAAATCGGCCCTTGCGTCCTTGAACGACGCCGCGTATCCTCCGCTCCCGAGTAGCCTTCCATACCAAGCGTCGGTGCCTGAGCATAGCAGCGCCGTTGTTGATGGTCCATCTTTGGAGTCTCTGCAAGGCGCTGACAAGGCCAAACCAAAGAACCGCAGGGCCAGCGATGGCACTCATTTGAGCAAAAAGGAGAAAGCGGCTTCCGGTGAGCTCAAATGTGAGCACTGCGGCAAGGCTTACAAGCACGGGAGCTGTTTGACTAAGCATCTGTGAGTCCTCCTGTGTTTCATGCGAGGGCCAAACTGACTTTGCTTAGGTGGGAACACACACCGCAGTGGCAATACACGTCCAAACTGCTCATCTCGAAGCACCAGCAAGTACAGCTTCTGGAGGCCGCGTCCGTTCTGGTTGCTATGAATCAGGACGGGTTGAACGACAGCGACAACTCTTCTTCTCCTGCTGCTTCTGGCTCCTCTGATATGCACGACGACGACATCAGTTCTACTGAAACCACTCCTCCACCTCAGAGCGAGACGTACGGTGACAGCAAACGTTTCAGCAACAACAGCAGCGTCTTCTCGCGTTCCTATCAATCGGTCTTTTCTTCTGGAAGCGTGCCGCATCACGACGGCTTTTCGCACCACCGTCAATGGAGCGCGTCCAGCACCAGCCGACCAATGACTGCGAACACCTCCATTGCTGAAAGCTACCGTGGCGACGAGGATCCCCAGGACTTGGCCGCTGCTGTTGGACTCCTGAGTTGCAGCTACGGCACGCCTAAGCACGGACCGACCGGACTGCCGCTCGACGTTCCACCTGTGCCGCCACTTCCAGCAAAATACCAGAACTACCGCGCTCAGGGCGACGTTGAGATGGACGATGACGACGAAAGCTCCGAGGACGAGGTACAACCCAAGAACGACGACATGGAAGATCATGGCATATTCGGTATGGACGCATGATCCAGCCTTGTTATGCCCTTGCCATTTGTGAATGAAGCACATCACGAGGTAAAGACATACTTTGGGAGTTCTGTTCTGTTATGCATCAGGCGCACGACTATCTTCCGAGGGAGTTCTACAAATTGCATACTGGTGGATGGGGACAACAAATGCTTTGAATACGGGATTTGCTCCGCCGACCACCTCAGCACCGATGAGCAGTCTTTCCACTCGAACATGACTGCGAGGTTGAAGCTGAAGTGGTCGATATCAAAAGCGTTGAGCAGCCAGGAAAGGGGGCGAAAAGGGAAATCTGTTTCTTTGTTTTACGGGAGAGCTTTTTTATGATCTATGTCAAGCCTGGCGAGAGACTGGCGGTGGGAATACTGTTTCTCTTTCGCCTCTCAGCATCGGCGCCATTTTTTTGCCATCGGAGGGCACGGGAACCATGTGTGTTATGGAATATCCGATATCTGAAATGTCTCTTCTCTTTTGTCTTAGTTTTTAATCCTCCTCTCCAGATGAGAAAGGGGAAGTCAAACATCAAACAATCTAGAATCCAAGTCCAGACTTCAGAACTGCCAATATTGATTATTCATGCGTTGTGAGACCCGGCATTAGATTCTGAGTGGATCCATTGGAATGTGCAATTTTCTATTTGGGATATCATTTACCCACTGGCCTGGATTGTATCTCACGTGTGCGTCCGATCCTTTCTCGGGAGAAAAAGCAATGCCAATCGAGATGACCTTCAAAAGAATTATTAATTCTTCGTTCGGTTTTGCGCGGATGTCCTCTGCTCGGATCCCTCGATCCTCCGACTTGGACGAAACCATAATAGACTGATCAGCGATCCTTCAGTACGACTGAGGCTGAGGCTGACGTTTACGGGGAACCCAGTCCGACATCCACGGCGGGAAGGCAAATCCTAATAACGCGATCGTGAGAGAGAAAGGGTTTCACCAAGAACGACTCAGGCTGCCTCTGATGTGAAGAGATACTCTATCACGCGCAAAGGGAAACCGATCTTTGTACAATCTTTTCGCGGCACTCGGTAATGCCTCTCTCTCGACTTCGTAATCTAGCCTGTATCAATCAGCGCATGAATGGCTGTTGAAAACAACGTCAAAAGCGACGAAAAGACCCGCTTGAGGTGAATCCCAGTTCCCATGCAATGCCAAATGCAAAAGAGGTGTGAATGCTTGTTCAACCAAACGGTGAACCCCCAAAACCGCCTGGGAAACCTCGCTGTCCTCCGCCAAAGCCTCTTCCACCACCGCCCATGCCGCCGTTCACTTTGAAATAAGGGTTAGCGGGTGTCGTCAAATGCAGGACGGGTGAATTTAGACAACTTACTCATGCTGAATAGCACCTCGGGGTCAATCTGCACGCCTCCGGGTCCTCCGAAACCACCACCTCCGAAGCCGCCTCCACCAAAGCCTTCTCCAGGTTCCATGAGGTCGATACCGCTGTCATAGCGCTCTCGCTTTTGAGGATCAATCAGAGTCTCGTGTGCTTCCTGGATGTCCTTGAACCTGTTCTCAGCATCTGGATCTCCGGGGTTCTTGTCGGGGTGGTGTATGACAGCGAGTTTCCTGTACGCCTTCTTGATCTCCGTCTCGGTCGCGTCCTTGTCGATTCCCAATATCTTGTAGTAGTCCTTTCGCTTACTCTTCTTGAGTTCCAATTCTGCGTTCCGAACGTCCTTGGCAATTCCTGGCTCGTCTGGAGACTGCTCCTGAATGGCCTTGTATGCTCGCACAGCTTCATCCCAGTCGCCGCTTTCGCCGAGTGCTTTTGCACGAGTCTTACGGGCTTTCGTGTAGCTTGGATCGAACTGAATGGCCTTATCGCAGTCTTGAATCGCTTGCTGGTACTGCTTCAGCTTGGTGTATGTCATACCGCGATTGTTGAGTAGTCGAGAGCCAGTCCCCTTGTTAGTGGGATCAACCTCCAATGCCTCAGTGTATACCTCTGCGGCTTTTTGGTATCTTCCAGACTTGAAGTGGGTGTTGCCCTCTTCCTTCAATTTATCCAGCTTCTGTACCATCCGCAGATACTTGACTGCCACCTTGAAGTCCGGATCGCAGGAAATTGCTTGACGGAAGTGCTGTATTGCCTTGTCATTCTCTCCCTGGCCATACAAAGCTCTGCCACGAAGGACCAGGGCGTCTGGATCATTGCTGTTGGACCGAAGCAGAGACATCGCCACGTTTTGTGCATCTCCCAGACTGTTGATGGTCCCCATCTTCAGATAAGCCTCACCACGCATCAGTCTCCACTTTCGAGGAGGTTGTGTCGTTGAGCCAAGTGCCTTCTCTGCCTGGTCAAGAGCGAAAAGCACCATCGAGCCACTGTTGCTGTTCTCTAGGCTTTCCTGGGCCGTTGAGACGTGTTTTTGCATGTTGAGTGCCACCGCCTTATCCTTGGCCGTGACAGGGGGATGTATCCGATCGTAGACATCCAGAGCTTCCTGAGGGCGACCCAGTGCCGTGTAGACTTTTGCGAGACGATGCAAAATCTTGGCGTTGTCAGGCTCCATGCCATCCGCTTTCCTGCAATCCTCGAGAGCCTCAACGAACTTGTTTGCAGCCATGTAGGCGGCTGCTCGGTTGGACAAATATGTGGATGATAGAGGATCGGCTTCAATGGCTGCACGAGTTCTGTTAGTTTTTTCAATACATGTTACTCACCCTCCAAGATGCATACCCTTTGTGTACTCGTCAATTGCACTGCCATATTGGCCAGCTTTGTAAAGCTTGTTCCCCGACGCCTTGAAAGCCTCTGCCTCTTCCTCCCGAATCTCAGGCGCTGTAGGCGGTTCAGGCTGCATTTGCGGAGGACTGGTTGGTGTGCGGTGCGGGGGAGGAGTCGGACGCTGCTCTTCGTCCTCGTGCTCGTGCTGCTCGCCGTTGACTCCCATTTCAGCAGGGAATGACCCGGGGGTTTCAGGTGCGGGAGTGGTCTCCATTGGATCGGAGTTGAGGGAGACTCCTCCGTCTCGCGAGTCCCGCGGGCTGCTCATTGCGGTCGACAAGGCGCTCAGACGTCGCAGCTCGTCCGGCGGGAGATTCAGTGGATGCTCGTTGCTATCGCGGCGGGTGGGGCGGCGGGCGAAGGATTTGCTGGTTCTCGGCGACTTGGGCCGCTTGTCCTTGTTACGCTCGCGCAGGAAATAACCCTTGCTCTTCTTCTCTGGCGAGGGCGAAGGCGCCGGGGAAACGGCGGTGTCGTAGGCGGGCGGGGGCGGGGTGGAGGAAGAAGGGGGGATGTGGGTGTTGGCGGTGGTGGGCGGCGTGGGTTTCTTGAAGAACGAGGGCATAGAAGAGGTGTCGACGGCGCACGACTCAGGCGGCAGAGGCACAAACAGTCGGCACTAGGTAGGCTGGCGTAAAAGCGGTACGGTAAGAGGCAGAGCGGGACAGATGCAGTGTGCTGTGGGTGAAATTCTGAACTCCGATCGGCTCCGGATGATGGGCTGCCTTAGATGCTGTCAGGAGTCGAGACGATTGATGGATCGATCAATTGGTTGTTCGATTGGTTGATTGATGGACTGAACACATGCAGGCACAGGCACCCCTTGACCACCACCCACTGCTGCTGCTTCTCCTGAACGTGATCGCTCTGACCGCCGAATCTTCTGGCAAAATCCCCGTCAGCGTCCTAATCAACCGTTATCAAAAATGGCACGTGCCTCGCATCCTAGACCATCGTTTGTATCAGGAAGAGCAACAGGAAGAAGTAGAAGACCGCATCAGGAGCGAATCTTCCCGGGACCAAATATCTCGAGGTCACCAAATCGACGACATCGAAGCGCGAGTTTGACTATCTGCAGCGAAAAGTGGGAGTGGGGGCCAAATTGAGACAGGCTAATAATACCCAAATCATGCTCTTTAAAATAACGACTTTGATCAGGCTATTCTCAACATACTCAACCAATGTTCCATCGATGGCGCGGGGAGTTTCTCGTCCTTATAGAGTCCTCCATGTGGTTTGAAGGTTGATCTGAAGAAAGAGTTGATGGAGAATCGCTGCATTACGCGTTGAGTGCCGAGGCCGAATGCGTTTTGGTAGAGGTGATACGGCAAAGATGAGGATCCCTCCATCACCTCCGTATCATATTTCTCACGAAGGCTTCAGCGACGCTCTTTCTTCTCGTTCTTGCTGTATCAGGGCGAAGCTCTTTCTTATCGTTCTTGGCCAGCTCTGCCTTCACGCGAGACGACGACCCTCTGCCAGCTTGACCTCCTCGTCCGGGAAGTAGACAGTCAGCATCCTGGAGTTATCTAACAAAATGATTGCCAGATGCTGGGATAAATAAGCTCACGTCCTGAATTTTATGAAGTTAGGGGCGAAACATGGCTAAAAAGCAAGCAAGCCCTTCCGAACAAAAGAATCCGGTAGCCAAAAAATTCGAAAGAAAACAAAAAAATTTTGACCGTGCCAGGGCTGGTTGAATGTTAGAATCGACATTGGACAATTGTAATTGAAGATAACACTTACGTCGAACCTGGAATCTCTTGATGCCAATCAGGTCGTAGTCAAGCGCCTTGCCATTGGGCCACACTAGAAACGTAGTTAGAATCTTGCAAGGGCCGAAGTGGGATGAATTCGTCCTTACCGGCCAATTGGATGAAAGCTAGAGCTTCTCCAAAATATATATAGCTCAATCTTGGTGCCGGAAACACCCGAGCCTAGCTCTGGACCTTTCCAACCACATGATCGCACTCGCTACCATGTACAAACTTCACTCTTCACACGTCGGCTTGTGCTCGGCATTAGGGATGACAGGGTGTTACAAGGGGAGGGTTGTCACATTCCACATTGTCAGCACAGGGATTGTGCGCTCCACGTGCTGACCTTTCCGTCACCCACCTCACCGAATGCGACACAAACTAGACCAGACCCCTCGTCGGAGCTGTCGAATGGCTGCGAATAATGGGTGAAGCATTGGGAGCAGTGGTGGGGCTCCCTCCTAGTAGAAACTCTACTTGACGGGAACACACAGAGTCTCTCCTAAAAGGTCAGTACCGGCCTCCCACATAACACCGACATCCGCAGCGACGCCTGTCTTTCCCGCCGTGATGTCGCTGACTCTCCTCTCCAAGCGTGCCGCCCGCTCGCTGGCTGTCTCGCCATCAGCAGCGAGCTGCTTGCGGGCCTTCAGCACGCCCGTCAACGACACCTTCACGCCTATCTCGGGAACCCCTCCCCCGCCGCCAGACGCTGGCAATGCGATATGGAACGCCGTCAATGCGAGAGCTCCTCGATACGACTGGACCAAGGATGAGATCCGAGAGCTGTACAACACGCCGCTCATGGAGCTGGCCTTCCAAGCTGTGCGTCGATCTGAACAGAAATCCGAGTGCTCGTGAGCTAATCTTGATCAAGGGCACCCTCCACCGTCGCTTCCATTCGTCCTCCGCTGTACAGATGTGCACGCTTATGAACATCAAGACAGGTGGTTGCAGTGAGGACTGCTCCTACTGCGCTCAGTCGTCTCGCTACAACACTGGACTGAAAGCCACCAAGATGTCCCCAGTGGACTCTGTTCTCGAGGCCGCCAGGATAGCAAAGAGCAACGGAAGTACTCGCTTCTGCATGGGTGCCGCTTGGAGAGACATGCGAGGACGAAAGACGAGTCTCAAGAATGTCAAGGCAATGGTGGAAGGCATCCGAGCCATGGATATGGAGGTTTGCGTGACCCTCGGCATGATCGATCAAAACCAGGCCGATGAGCTCAAGGCAGCTGGTCTGACTGCATACAACCACAACGTCGACACTTCCAGGGAGCATTACCCGTCCGTCATCACGACTCGCACATACGACGAGCGCCTGCAAACGTTGGCACATGTCAGGCAGGCCGGAATCAACGTCTGCTCTGGTGGCATTCTAGGTCTCGGTGAAACACCAGAAGACCATGTTGGTCTGTTGTACACCGTGTCGACTCTACCCGCTCATCCAGAATCCTTCCCAGTCAATGCATTGGTTCCCATCAAGGGAACGCCTCTTGGTGACAGTGCCGGCCGGAAACGAATCTCTTTCGACGCAATCCTGCGAACCATCGCTACAGCTCGTCTAGTTATGCCTGCAACGATCATTCGTATTGCTGCGGGCCGAACGACAATGAGTGAGGCAGAGCAAATCCTCTGTTTCTCTGCCGGCGCCAACGCCGTGTTTACTGGAGAGAAGATGTTGACGACCGAGTGCAACGGATGGGACGAAGACAAGGCCATGTTCGAGCGTTATGGACTGGTTCCAATGAAGAGCTTTGAGCGTGGTGGGTACCGCGAAACGAGCTGGAAGGAGTTGAAAGCAGATGCTTCTGTTGTCGCGAGCGGAAACACTGCTGGGACCGCGGAAGCCACGTCCAGTGCGTAGTCCTACGCCGGGAATCCGAGAGCGCCACACTGAGCTTGGTATTCAACTGCCATGATGTTGGAACAATGATCGTGAATCCATATTCGCCAGATTGAGGAGGTGCCGAGAAGGGCTCTGCAAGCTACGACAAAACCCTTACCACCGTTTCGGCCTTTTCCATACTCCCGCGTCTCTATTTCCGTTGTCAACACATGAGTATCCAGGATCTTCATTTCCTCACAAAATTTGGAATTGCTCGTACAGCGCATCATTCGGTTGATTGACAGCTTTCTTATTAGGCATGCTCACGAATCATCCAACCTTGCCTTGGCTCCCGAAATTGGAAGACGCACAGCTCCGGGAACAGGAACACGGAAATCTCATGTCGGCTTCTCTGTTGCACCGTCAAACAAGAATACCGGAATCTTGTCAACATTAACTTCAAGAGCTGAAAATTGGCGGTGCGAAGTGGACCTCCGATGCTTTGTAGTACCAGAGCCGTGGACGAAAAGTCATGAAGCAACACCACGGCTCACGAGGACGTACAAGAGACCTTTGTGCTACTATTCCGAGAACAATGCATGACTGACCCTCATAATTTCCAGCATATGAGCATCGCGCGACTGACCAGCTCATCATATCAACATACAATTCCAAGGCGCCGAGAGACCTACAAGGCGCAAGCTACTACTGTACAAAGCTAGAGCGCCAAGTCGGTTATGCATGCATACACGCCTCGAAGGATGAAACAATAGCCCTGGTCCCGAGGATCTGTCACCGCAGAGTCATGGTTCTGCACCTGCCCTACTTGCCGAACTCTCGACTACTACCAAACAAGAGCAAGATTTGCGGGATGACTCGGCTTCGACGTCAGGTATAGGGGTAATAAAGACAATTGTCCGCTTGAATTGTTGTCCTGCGTCGAAGCCGCATCTGCTCATGCATGAAATAACGTAATAGAATGGGACGAAACCTGGAGTCGGATGCATGTCGATCTGGCAATGCAAGCAGTCCAGCTTTTCCCCGGCCCGGTGCGCTCGATCTCATGCTTTGGCCAGACTTCACTTCAGTCTTCTCGTCGCACGGTGACGACTTTTTCCCTCGGCGCTACAGTCGACATGAAGGCCTAGGTACCTGGATCTGCTCCTCGAGATCGACAAGCACATCGTGGTTCCATACAGGATCTTGTGTAAGCAACTTTGAGGCGGAAACCTAACTCAGTGATATGGTGAGACAGGAAAGCCCAACCTAAAGCGAAGACGTCCTGGCTATAGGAGGTAGGCCATTAATTCCTTGTTTTGCAAACGAACAACTCGAAGACGAATTGCTGATTTCATTCGCAGGAAGCTACTTCGAATGAATCGTACCTAATCCACGAATTCGCAACGAGGTTTCTTCGAAAGGCAGATGCAAGGTGGTGCTCCTCCTGCTGCTGACTACTTACTCCAAGGACGGCCCAGCCTTCGGAAACGCATCCGATCGACTGTGTTATTGACGGCATGCCGCTTTGTCTGTTGCTGCTTGACATAGGACTCAATTCCGACTGCACGTGGTCGATTTCATCGATTTATAGGAGAGCCGCGCATAACGTGGCTGGGGCACATTGGCCTATATAACTAGGACAGAGAGAAGATCTGCATTGGCACAGGTATCCCGTTCCGAAAGTATGCCTACGGCTCGCCGACTTGTGACTTTGTCAGGACCTTTCCCTTGCGACTTCTAAATCCATTACGGGCCTCGGGTCATTCATATCCGTTTAAATGAGGGCTTGTCAGTAAGTTGCACAGCCTGAAGACTGATCATAGCATGACCGTTGGAGGCACTGTTGCTATGCCTTTGGAGCTGACGCTGCCTCCTGTGCCTAGGACCAGCAATGCCTTCCTGAGCATAATGAAGCCCGAGGCTGTAGATGGACGCCCAAAGCTTCCCCTTAAACGCCTCCATGCCAGGCTCTTCAATCCTCGCAGCTGTAGTTGTAGCCTCGCTGAGACATGCCTGGTGACATCGACATCAACAACGCATGTAGACAACGCATCCGGCTCGGAAACCTCTTGGCCAAGTATTCCGAACTTCCGCCCTTTCCCCTACATACTTGCGGACCTTAAGGTTTATAGCTCTTCCTTTCCTGATCTATTTCCATCACGACTCAGGCAAAATTCGACGAAAAGCGGTGGCCAATACCCTGCAATTTCATAATCCTTCGTGGCAACGCTCATACATATCTTAACATCCTTGACCTGTGGAAATGGATCATGCACTGCTACATACGAAAAGGCCTATCTTGGCCGTCGATCAATAGATATGTACCAACAAGTCTAGTCGAGAGAAAGGTATAAGTACGCGCTCCAATTCCCTCATCAACAAACTCATCCAGCAGCACTCGAACACTCAACAACAACGACACCAGTCCAATTCACTTTCAAGTCCTTCGTTCAAACAACCCAACAGTCCCACTCCCTCAATCAAAATGCAATTCACCCTCATCACCGCCACCATCTTCGCCGGTATGGCCTTCGCCGCTCCCACCTACCCATCTGGCGGCGAAGGTGGCTCTGGCTCCGGCGGCTCTGGCTCTCAAGGCGGCATGTGCAGCCAATACGCCGGCACCAAGCCATCCTGCTGCTCCACCGAGAGCGTCAGCTCCGGCGGTCTCGTTGGCGGTGTTCTTGATGGTGTTTTGGGTGGAAGCTGCACTCTGAACATCCGTATGTACCTACACGAGATCGAATTCATTTCCACTTGCTGACGAGGGTTGTGATGATAGTGGGAGCTACTTGCTCTGTCGGTCAATCTCAGGCTTGCTGCCCTACCAGCGACCAGACGTGCGTGAATCTCATTCCTGACATTATCTGGTTCGACAAGTACTAATTACTTTTTCTTCATCAGTGGCCTGATCAATGTCGGATCCGTCTGCCTCCCAGTCACCCTCTAAATGACCTTGGTCGTCCTGCTGAGACGTCCGGTTCAACGAACAAGACAACATATCGGAGCGGGAGATAACATGAAAAATGGATCAGGGGTAGTGGATTGAACGTTCACTTCTTATATACTTCGATCGTCTGCATACATACAGCCATCAATGACGGGTTGGAGAGTAATAGGGTTGTTGATTGTTGTCTTTTATGAGGAAGGTTTTACTATCAAAATCCATACTGCTGCATTGCTTGTGCTTTTTCTTTCGGTTCCATTATGACTCGTCCTTGATGGTGCATCTCCGAACCTGTTTACTCTGACCGTGTCACCCTGCCCTGTTGCCTTAAGGTGTTGTCCGGATATGTCTGGGGTGATCGAGGTTGATGCTTGACCACCCCGACTTCAGTGCTCACAGGCCTCCCAGTTAGTCGTTTGTCAACGCTGGACAATCGAAACATCCATAGCCTTTCACAACACTGGCATCATGTCAGTCATTTTCTCTAAAGGATGAAAGTGGTCTCTCACCTCATTTCATCCACATGAGCCGGCTTCGTCTTGAAAGTCCACCCGCCAACCTGATTCTGCAAAAGCTGAAATCTTTCGCCGTCCCGTTTCCACATACAGATACCTAAGATACCGAGCTCGCTCACCACCGGTCCAGAATATAACTCCGACGGAGTCATGAGCAGGCCTTGAGTTGGTGGAGGCTCGATCAATCTCATAAGGATGTACTTGTCCCAATTTGTTTCAGGAATCGTAGAGAGAAAGGCTGGGATCTCTTCGCGATAGATGTTGTGCGCTCCACCCTCCAGGTTTGGCTTGAGGACGAAGTCTTTGGCCGTCTTCGAATCCTTTGCGAATTTACGGAAGGTCTTGGCCTCAGGAGAGGAGTCGAGGACTTGCATTTCCATGAAAGTCGAGCGTATTTTCGCTGCATCTGCTTGCGGTAGAAAGTGCTCCATGGCTCCTGGCTGCGTGAAAGCTTGCTGGACGGCTTTGAATGTCGTGAGATGCATAAGTACATCTGGACATTTGATTGACCTTGATAGCTCGAGACTCAGACGGGCTTGTGTGCCCTTCTCATCATATTCGCTTGCTTCGTAGCCTGCTCGGTAGTATATGACGCTAACTTCAAGCTCCGTATTGCCTGCTTTGGGAAGGAACAGTAACGTTCGATCAGCCGTGAGGGCGGTACGGTCCAAGATGTCTTGCCATTCGCAGCGATAGCAGGGGATTTCTTCACCCCACAGGCCATACTCTATGGGTCGTTCGTCCGCTATGTTGAAGTTTCGGGGCTGAACTATCATCAACACGCAAGCAGATTTAAGCGTTGTTCTCGAGTATAATCGGTGTGCTGCTGAAAGTGAATCGACGATCGAAGGGGTATTCGAGTTTTGGGGGAGATTGGTATCGCGTTGAATCTTCTATGAATCTATAAGATGGCCACACAGATCCGAGAGGGTGTCTCGTATGTAAGAAGCCACGTACCTCGCCAGCTGCTTGTATACGACGGAAATTGGCATGCATATGTGCAATGCGCTCTGCATGGCAAGCACCTGCTACCGAGAATGTATTCATCTCGACTTGTTTTATGGCGCTAGTGTTCTCGCGCATGGCATGAAGCATGTAGTCGGATCTGAGCACTCCGGAAACGACGCTTTGCACAACACCGGCATTCTGTACCTCGAGGTGGATGCTCCAAAGGGCTGACACGAACGCATCCTCCCTCAAAAGTGGCCCCAGAGCAGCTTCCAGCCAGCGGGGACTGCAAGATGCCCGAATGTACAGCTCGCTGAAGAGTGCTTGTAGTGCAATAGCTTCGTCATAATGCTTGCGAGGAAAGTGGGTGGGAGTCAGGCTCACTCCTACAGGTCTCGCTGGGACTGTTGACGGCTCCTCAAGCCTGACCAGCTTGAGCAGCGATCCATGTGTAAGTTGGTAATCCTTGATCTCAGAGACGAGGTGCTCGATATTGGCCTCGGTGAAGTCCATGGTGGCGGAAAGTCCATATCCGGGGGCGTACAAGCAGGGTGTATGTACTCGTCTCAATATGCGTAGCAGGTGGAGACAGTGGAGTCAAGAATCAGGGGCGGTGATTATTGGAGTGTATTCCCTGAACGCTAATTGGTGTCGCTGCACGGTTGACGCCTCCCGTTGGTTTGCTGAGATGTTGCTGTGTGAAGAAGCTCGCGAGTGTGGGATACCAAGCATAACAGACGCAAAGCGAGTCAGCAGCATTCACTCACTTCCGCACCAAGGTCAAGTAGAGCAGGCGGCACTCGCATGTGAAAGGATAGAGAAATGCTCGGCGAGAAGATCGGAGCAGCGGTATCGGAAGCCGCATTTGCCGACAAGGACGAAGTGCTCCGATGGCGGATCCAATGTCCTTGAGCTCGGCAGGTGCAACTCAGTTTGCCGAGGGTCGCGCCTGTGAAAACAGCTTCACCCAGCTTCCTTTTGTTGTGTGCACGGCGAGAAGCGGATCGAAGGAGTCCACGCATATACATAGTTGTTGTCCTCTCTCACACCACCAGCACAGCAGCAGCTCCCGCCGGCCGCAATGTCCTCCATCGCAGCACGAAGCTTGCTCCGAACCTCGACGAGAAGCCTAAGCCGCAGCGGCAGCACCACTACAGCAGCTCCTCTGAGCTCAACATCAAGACTCGCCTTCCGCCCTCAGACCTCATCCTCCCCCCGTCTTTCGTCCCTCCAGCCCGCCAGAGCATTCTCCGCCAGCATGTCGCCGCTCTCCAACGCCCCGCCGTCGGGCAAGGTGCCTGAGTACGATCCCGAGATCAAGGACATGGCCAGCTACATCCACAACTACGACATCAAGTCTGACCTGGCCGTACGATACACACAGTCACAGAGTCTCACATGCAGCATGCTGACATGATTACCAGATCGACACTGCCCGTTTCGTCTTCCTCGACACCATCGGCTGCGGTTTGCGAGCTCTCGAATTCCCCTCCTGCACCAAGCTCCTCGGTCCTGTTGTCCCAGGCACCGTTGTTCCCAATGGCGCCCGCGTGCCTGGTACTCCATACGTCCTCGACCCCATCAACGGTGCTTTCAACATTGGTGCCATGATCAGATGGCTCGACTTCAACGACTGCTGGCTCGCCGCCGAGTGGGGTCATCCATCAGACAACCTGGGTGCCATCCTTTCCGTTGCAGACTGGATGAACAGGACCAACAAGGCTGGAGGCGAGAAGATCAACGGCGGCAAGACCTTCACTGTCCACGACATCCTCGAGGGCATGATCAAGGCACACGAGATCCAGGGTTGCTTGGCTCTGGAGAACAGCTTCAACAAGGTCGGTCTGGACCACGTCGTTCTTGTCAAGGTCGCCTCCACCGCCGTTGTTTCCAAGATGCTCGGACTGGACGAGGAACAGACTCGTGCTGCCATCTCTCAGGCCTGGGTTGACGGCCAGAGCATGCGTACTTACCGCCACACTCCCAACACCATGTCCCGCAAGTCATGGGCCGCCGGTGATGCTTGCCAGCGTGCCGTCGACATGGCTCTCAAGGTCCTCAAGGGCGAAGGCCCAGTCCCCACTGTCCTCTCCACTCCAGTCTGGGGTTTCTACGACGTCAACTTCAAGGGCCAGAAGTTCCAGTTCCAGCGCCCATACGGCAGCTACGTTATGGAGAACGTGCTCTTCAAGGTCTCCTACCCAGCTGAGTTTCACTCGCAAACCGCTGTCGAGGCCGCCGAGCGTATCCACCACAAGCTCAAGAAGATGGGCAAGTCTGCCGAGGACATCGAGTCCGTTGTCAATCGAACACACGAGGCTTGCATCCGTATCATCGACAAGCAGTTCAAGCCCATGGACAACTATGCCGACAGAGATCACTGCGTACAATATATGGCATCCGTCATGCTCGTCTACGGCCGCCTGACCGCCGACGACTACCCCGATGAGAGCGAAGCCGCGCAGAGCCCACTGGTCGAAAGCCTCAGACAGCGCATCTCGTGCAAGGAGGACACGCAATTCACCGCAGATTACCATGACCCGGCCAAGCGTACCATCTCCAACGCTCTGACTGTCACTCTGAAGGACGGCACCGTTATGGAGGAGGAGGTCGTCGAGGCTCCACTCGGCCACAAGCTGAGGAGAGAAGAGGCCAAGCCACACATTCTGGCCAAATTCAAGGCCCACATCGAGCCTCACTTCCCGGCCGAGCACACCAAGAAACTTGTCGACCTGCACAACGATACCACCGCGCTCTACAAGATGCCGGTCGATGAATACATGGATTTGTATGTGAAGGAGAAGATTTTGTAAATGATGTAAATTTGTTCGAATCTTGGCGAAAATGACGACGAAAAGCGATAGGTAGGAAGCGCAGGCCTATCACGAAATGATATTATTCAACGTCCAATTACTCATACCATTCTCAAGCGAATGTGAATATGAAGCTTCGGAACTCATATACACGTTAATATCATTAACATTGCCATCGCTTACCGGAACGCTTTGCCAGTATCCGCATTCTCTTGATGCTCCGCCAGTGCATCCTTGTAATTCGCCATGACACTCCCATTTACCGTCTCATCGAACACATCGACCTCCGTTGTCGCAAAACTCCGAGCAGATACCTTCTTCTCAAACAACAGATCCAGCTCAGCAAAGGTCCTTCCAGAAGGTTCGGGAACGCGGAAGTAGGTATAAACTACACAGCAGAAGCTGATCCCAGCCCAGAAAAAGCCTGCGTAGTTGCCCCAGTCCCAAGCTGACGGGTTCAGCATGTACGGCGTCAAGACAGAGGAGATGATTCCGACGACGATGTAGAGGTTGCGGCCTAGAACGACGGTTTTGATCTGCAGTCGACGAGTGGAGATTTCGGAGACGAGGGAGTAGCAGACGGTTCCGACGGTGAGTTGGTAGACGAGCGCCCAGACGATCATCATGGAGCCTGTGGCGAGACCTGCTGCGTCGCGGTGGGATTCCGGGACCAGGCCGAGGAAGCCCATGATGAACAGCATCGTGCAGAGACCACAGAGGCCGTGGAGGTAGAGTGTACGACGGCCTACGCCGAGAGACATGAGGCCCCAGGCGCCGAAGACGCCGACCATGTTGATTGCGTATTGCCCCATGGCGAAAGAATAGGAATTATCTTGGCTCACGCCGGCAGATTCGAGGAAGTAGGTTGAGTAGTTTGAGAAACTGTTACCGGCTAGGTTCTGCATTGCCCAGCACATGCAGACGATTTCTGTGCGGCGGAGGTCGGTGCCGCGGAAGCAGTCGAGGTAGGAGGCTCCGCGGGTGATTTTCTTCTCGAGTGCGGTGGTGTGGACCATCATGGCGATGGTCTCGTCGGGGTTGAAGTCTGTTTCGCGGTTGAGAGAGGTGAGGCGGAGGAGGGCTTTCTTTGCGTCGTCGACTCGTTCGCGGCGGATGAGCCACCAGGGTGATTCTGGAGAGAAGGCGATGCCGATGAGGAGAGGGACGGGCCACATCCATTGGAGAGCGTAGGGGATTCGGTAGGCCCATTCGTCTGTGCGGTTGAGCATTGATTTGATGACGCCGATGGCGATGAGTTGTCCCATTCCCCAGCAGAGGTTTACGTATGTTGTGAGGTAGCCTCGGAGGGCTACGGGGCAGACCTCGCTGGCGTATGTTATTGCGAGAGTCTGGAAGACACCCCAGGGGATGCCGCAGAGGATTTCGGCCACGAGGAGGGTTTCAACATTTGGTGCTGTGAAGAAGATGGCTGTGAAACCGATGATCAACACTAAGCAGCCCATAACGGTTCTCCTAGACTTCAGTCAGCTAGGTGAGACGTGCGACCTATAAAGAGTGAGTGCTCACCTGTATCCGAATCTTTCTGACACCCAACCATTGATAAAGAGGCCAATCATTTCACCCACATTCGCACCATTACTCAGACCAGCCTGCCAGCTGGCTGGAATTTGATAAGTTCCGTCGTCGAGCAGAACGCCATATTTCTAGCAAGACAGCAGATCAGCTCATGACCCTCGCACCCACATATCTCATACACAACTTGCCCGATTGAACGTGTCAAACGCATAGAAGTTGTTAATAAGTGCGATGTCGTATCCCTCCATTGCAATACACGTCGAGATTAGGATACTCCACGCCACAGCTTTGGGATACAGCCTGATACCCTGCATGAGGGTCATACTCTGCTCGGCATCAGAAGCCTTCTTAGCGTCGATGATGGTCTGCTTGTTCGACTTCAAGTCGTCTGCAGAGGGAAATTGTAGCGATTCTCCGTGCGCTTCGACATACGCCTTGTCGTGGTATTGTGTTTCCGCCATGCTGGATGTAGTTCGCCACGCGGGCGGAAGAGGGCAAGTCGAAAATGAGAAGTGAGGTTGAGAGGAGAGAAGAAGAAGACGCGAAAGCAGAAGCCATGGCTGCCGATCCCTTTATCAATCATATTTTTCTCTGCCCAGTTCCGTAGCGTGGTCTCGCTATCGCACGCTACGGTGGTTTGTGGTCGGGTGGACAGTCGCCGAGAAACAAAGTCGTCTGGTGTTTCGGAAGCAAGGAGGCAAAGAAAGCAGAGAGAAAGGCGTCTGATTGGCTTGCAAGGAACATCTTCAAAGCCGGGCGGATCAACGTGCTTCCCCGGACAGGCATTCGTGTGGGGTACATGTCCGGCAGAATTGATGCCCTAGATTGCCATTGATATGCCGTCTGTCTCCGGTATATGGCAGAGCATCTTAACGAGTAAGCCGAAGCTCATAGAGGCACACATGTTGGCGTCGGTCTTGAGAGTGGCTGAGTTGGGTCGCCGAAAGTGTGCACTTTTGCTTCTGTTCGGAAAAACGATCCTATATCTGCTAGCGGGTTTCCACTTCGATGTGAGAAGACACTAGATCTCCACAACATCGCCAACATTTCGTCCTGTTTTCGTTATCGATACATCCTAGTTGCAACAATACTTCGTACTTGGTTGCTTGCAGTGGCGGAGTCACAGGTTAGGTTTTGCACGACGGTAAACTACCAATCCTGAGGGAATGCAAAGCTGGGCGACGCAGCAAATGCAAAGAGGGCAGGCCTAGTGAAGTATTTAACGTATGATCAATCAACGTCCAGGTTCAAGTACTTACCGGAAATCCAGTTCCAACTTCTTTCGAAAAAGACTTCACCAACATACGACATCTCATCGACAACCCATGGCGACCTATATCGTTAGCTACACCAGCAAAGCCTCCAGAAGCTCCACGCTGGACATGGCCGCGCGCCTGGTCACCAGCCATCGCCAGACAGATCCCTCGATGTCTCCCGCTGCCATCAAAGTCATCACACTCTTCTTGTCCAACCAATACGGCAACTGGTATACAACTGGTAGCGGAGAGAATGAGATGCGCGATCGCTACATGCGCGTAGTGATTGAGGTTATCAAGGGCAAATACGCCGACGAAGCGAGACAGCTGTTGATGCGGCGCACGGCGAGTTGCTGTCTGGAGTACCAGGGCAAACATGCGCAGGAGTGCGAGATTGAGATTCGGATGGTCGAGGTTGAGGAGAGGGATGTTATGAGGATTTCGAGGACAGCGAGTCGGTAGATGAATGTCGTTGTTGGGTCTTTCGGTCGTCCAAGTTGTTTTCGTTCTGAGACCACGTCACTGCAGCAGCAGAGGAGAGGCAATCTTTGGGCGGAGCTTTTCAGGGATCCAACAATGGCAATCTTTGGTTAGGCTGCCATGGCAGATGCATTTGGGTGTCAAAAAGGGGCCAAATATTGTACGCTGTTGTCACCGCTCCGGCTTCATCCAAATTTGTAATGACAAGTTGTTATCCATGACGAAATCCTCGAGTATATCGGCAAACTCTGGCTCCTTGTCCTGACTCACCCATGCAGCCACCTGTCTCGCCTCATCGAACACTCTGCCCAGGGTGATCTCTCCGACTAACGGACGAAATGGTCTCCGTGGATCCACATAACGACTCGCCAAACTCGCGCTGACCTACATCGAGTCAGATTGCCCGAATGCAAAGTCAATAGTCAGTAGTGTGCTTTCCGCATACCTCCATTTGTAGTGGTTCATCGGAGTCGCTGATCAAAATGTTTCTCCTGGAACCGAGCTTGGACAACGAGACGCGGTGGAGCTCCATCATCTTGTCAAAGACGACATTGTCTGGAGTAAGGTAGCCTGCTTTCTGTCAGCGCGAAGGCACGTAGTTCCAGAGACCATTTGTGCTTAAAGGCCGAATCTCGACGGTGAAAGCGAGAGTCTGGGTTCGGGCCAGGCACATGGATTTGTAGGAGCTGTACATACCTGACTTCAACGTGACAGAAATTCCGGGTCCATTGCTGTCGGCGAACAACTGCATGCGAAATGGCTGAATAGCAGTGGATAGCTTGGATTTGGCACCGATGCCCACCAGACGATTGAAATCGGGTCTGACAAAATACTTGTCCTGGACGAAGTCCATTCGCCGCCGGAGAGGTACTGACCTGACGATCACGTCGCGGAATTTTGTATTGGCGCGCTGCACACCGAAGATTTGAGTGGGTTCCAAGAAAAGCAATATCATCTCCAGAAGTTCAGGTAGTGCGACGACGGTGTGGGCTGCGTTTTGTCGATGAGGTCGGGCGCTATCGTAGCGCTCCTCTTCGACGGCTGCGATTTCTCAATTTCGAGCTTCGGCTGTTTCACCAGGGTTTGGACGTCCAGATTATCGAAATAATTCTCGGTGGCGAGCAGGTCGAACTCATCCTCAGTGCAGTCCTTTGCCCCAGGCAGGTCATACTCGTCTCCGACGTAGTCCTCAGCTCCCGGCATGTTGAATTCGTTGTCGTCAGCCATGGTACACCGCGTTCCTGTTAGGTGGACTCCCGGTCATGTCAGCACAAATGCAGTAGAGAGAGCGTGGATGGTGGAGGTTGATGATCGAGGAGAGAGTTTGGGAAGTCGGTCTGGTGCGCGTATCGAAATTTCGGCCCGAGAGTTCACCGGGAAAGAGCGACGAAGTTCAATCGCGCGGTCACATGTTATGTTCTGAAGCGATGTGAGTTGGAATAGAGCCACAACTATCAGACGCACAATATTATCTCACTCGATACTGATGTAGTGACACGCAGATTTCCTCTCCAGTTATGCGACCAGTCTGGTTTTCAAAATACACCCGGCCACTCAACGACCCACGGCTGAGGCTCCTCCTCTGGTTTTGGATTTGTATTTCGTACGGGGCGAGGGAGACCGGGGGGAGGGACGAAGGTTGTGGGATCAAACTTCTCGACCGCGCTGGGTCGCTTCGGCTTCTCCTTCGAAGGATCGCGTTTCGTTCTCATCACCCCAAGCCAAGTCACTGTCTTGGCAGTCGCGCCGAGTCTACTCCTCATCGACGTCGACGATGGTCTTCTGTTCTGTTCATCCACTTCAGGAGCTATCGGGGGAAGAGCCTCAGACGTGTCCGAGAAAACGCTGTCGGCGCGGGAGCAAAGACTGGGCATAGAAAGCGTCGATAGAACTGATCCGCGATGCTCAACTGGCTGGTCCTCCAAGTAGGTCACATCAGTCACGCCGACAATCTGTCCTTGAATTCGGCAACGGAACGATATAACGGCGCCATCGAGAAACAGGACCAAATCGGCCGGGACCAGCCATGCTTTCCTTGGAAACTCTTGGATCAAAGTGGCTTCCTTGCTGTGTCGAAGACGAGTGGGAACTCTGCATTCGATCTCGGCGTGTCTCGCGACACGCGGTCCATACTCATCATAAGCTTCGTCTTCGTCAGACCTGACCAGAGTCACTAGGATAATACAGTGAGGGTCTTCGTTCAGCCAGTCTTGATCGTCCATGCGCAAACCGTAAGGCTCCGTTGAGAGGTCTGTCTGAACCGGCTGTCCCTTTCTGACGAGCCACTGTACTTTCCTCCCATCCGCAGAAGGGTAAGGGACTCCGTAGTTGTAAGAAGAGAGGCGTGAGTGTACTACAGCAGTATTGCCGCTGCCTGAAAACTCGCAGACCACTGCACCCTGAACCACGGCCGTCCAGGTCTTGTCGCTTCGCCAGATTTTGATATCAGTCTTCTTGGGAAATTCCTGTCGAATCCTGCTGTGAAGATATTCGCTCCCACTGAAACCGCCTACAAGCAAAATGGCCTTGATTCTGTCCGAATGTCCTTTCTCTCGCAGTGCATCGAGTTGTCCGTCGATGAGTGTCATGATGGGCGTCATGACCGATTCGAATGCAGTCGAGAGGATAGCACTGTCGACCTCCATGATTCCATTGCGGATGTCACGGTCGTCATCGTTCTGCAGGCCGGTCACGGGCAGGTAGTAAGTCTTGGGCTCTTCGGGATTGTACGTCCGTTTGATCTTGTATTCAAATTCTTCGCCCATACGAGCTTTCGTTTCACTGTTCAACAGGTCGTAGTCCGCTCCTAGAATCGACCGCACTTGGCTGTGGAATTCGGCGTCGATGAACGTAGAGCCACAGAAATCGCCTCTGGGCATCGTCACTTGGTCGAGCGACAACGGCTCGACTGTACGTACTTGGTACGCGACCACGTCGACTGTTCCACCACCTGCATCACATACAATCACACAGTCGTCCTTTTTGAGATGCCCTTTCTTCGCTTGACGCTTCAGCGAGAAGATCGCAGCGGCTTCAGGTTCTGATACCAACTTGATTGCGCGTCCGGGTATGCCGGCTTTTCTGGCAGCTTGTTGCATGGAGTACTTCGCCTTTTCTGTCCATGAGGCAGGGACTGTGAGCACTACTGTCAACGCAGCAGTCTCGAAAAGATCATGGTCATCCTCATCATCTTGTATCTTCCTCTTGACTCTGGCCCAAAGCCATCTGAGATAGTCGGCTACAGCGTCTACAGGCTGCTTGTTCAGGTTTTTGGGGTCGAGCGCATCGTACGACTTCCAGACCCTTGAAGCATTTGATTCGTTCTCGCTCGGGAGACCGTCGGGTTCCAGGAGCAATTTCACCCACTGCAGAGCGTGTGCATCGTTCGCGACGTCGAAGCCGAAGCCGATCGGTAGCCTCGTTGAAGGGTCGTAGGAGATGTCGGAAGGGACTTTGTCGGAAGCGCTATGATTTGAACCACCATTATTCGGCCAGTCTCTAATGACTTCGACGTCCACCTGGCTGGTATCGCTGGCGCTGCTGTTGAAGAGGGCGTATGCGGCGCCGCTGTTGGAGGTGCCGTAGTCGATAGCAACGATGAGTCGCTGGGACGAAGGCATGAGGGAGGACGTGGCCGTGGCACAGACCAGCCGATCCCGGCCGCTTTGCTGGCGGTTTCCGAGCCGTGTTGCGATCTTTCTTCCCTTGCACAACAGTAATGACAAGAAGAGCAAGCTGTCGCGGCAGCGAACGCGAGATGTATCCAGGACAGACTCGCAAGGCAGTGCTGCTGGCTCACTCGCCCCCATGATCCATCCGGATTCATTGCCAAGCGACGTGAAGGAGCCTGTTGCATGCGCCATCCGGGTATACGCCAACCGAGGCGCCGCATCGAGCTCGTGAGTGTCGCCGTCTCGCGACGCCATGGTGGCGGTGCTGTAGGCGGCCTCATCCTTCTGCTGCATTGCGAACACGCTCGCCTTGAGCTTGAGTATACCACCGAACTCCCTCTCTTGGACGTCCACTAGGTCTCGTTTGTTTACGTTGTTCCGTTACCGCTCTCCAAAATGTCAACTCTAGGACAAAGTCTTGGACTCGAAAAAACAGCTGCTCCGATGATACTGGTCTTAGGCCAAACCGGAGCAGGTAAATCGCACTTCTGTAACAAAATCATAGGCGAGGATGCAGAAGAGGTCGAGGAGTCTGCCCATCTATCATCCTGTGAGCACCACCGGCCTTCGCTTTTCCGTGTCCGACTGATCCCACGCAGGCACGTCGAAACCACAACTGGTTCCAGCACGGGTCGACGGGAACGAGTACCTCCTCGTCGATACACCAGGCTTCAACGATACATGGAGAGACCTCAAACGTTCTGACGCTCGCATTCTTGGAGAGATCGCTCAGACTTTGACTTTGCAAAGTGAACTTGGCGTTAATCTGGTTAGTATTATCTCGATCTGGATCCCATCATGAACTGAGATCCGAGCAGCGCGGGATTTTGTACTTATACGACATTACCGCGAAGAGAATGACTGGAGAGACGCTCAGACAGTTTGAGCTCATCAAGCGGATCTGCGGAGAAAGAAAATATGGCAACGTGCTGCTAGTTACAACCCATTGGCCGGAACATGTTGAAGATCAAAGGAAGCAGCATTGTGCCGTTCGAGAAGGCGATTTACGAAGAGATTTCTGGAAAGACATGATTGCAGGAGGATCGACAATGTGTCGCTTCGATGACCGCCATTCAACTGCGAAAAGTATCGTTCGCAGGTTGGCCAGCAAAGCGAATGTCACGCTCGCACTTCAAGACGAGATGGCTGCCGGCAAAACACTCAAGAAAACGACAGCTTTCTCGTTCATCGTCAGTGCCAGACAACGAGACGAGGACAGCTTAAAAAAGTCCTTAGCCAAGGAAGTAAATCCTGGCATCAACGAAACCCCCGACGGCGACGTCCATCCGGACAGCATTAACATACGCAAGGATGCCGAAGACAGCCTCAACGATGACATTGTTTCCCGGGTGCGTGAGGCCATCCGGATTGAAGACGAGAACGCACGGAAGCGGGACAAGAAGCCCAGCGTTAAAGACATTATTCGTTGGCTGATAGGGCTTTCTAGCTTGGCGATGGGGGTCGCACAAGTGGCCATGGCAGCTTAGGATTGCGAAGCCTGGTTGTACGACAGCAATTGATTCATCCGCATCTCGGGAAGGATGCCATTCCTTTGTCCGAACTTGATTGGTCTAGATTGCCGCGAGCACAAACTTCGGTTCAACCACCCACCGATGGGGCTGAACAAAAGGCCGCCCGACTCCTAGAATTCTTCTTGGGCATACGTTCTCATTTGTCTGCAAGCTACACCACTTACTGAGATGTCTCCCTCAGGCTTGTCCACAGCCTCTGCGCCATTGAATACTTCAACTCGCGATTATGCTATTTCGCTGTTGGCATCTAGGCGACTTCACCAATGCATTTGGTTACCACAGTCCCAATCGCGCCGAAAGACGAGAGTCACGTTCTCCACCACCAGCAATTTCGAACAAGACCTTCCAACGATTTTGTTCGTAGGTCCGATGTTCGGCACCAGATATATGGTCTCTATGTTCGATCGGCAGGCAGTGCTCATTGGAGTGCGAGCCATATTTGTTGACAGGTGAGATTGCCCAAGATGCTGAGTATGCCCAGCATATATTAAGCTCTAGAACAGGCCTGGTTTCGGCGGATCTACACCAGTACCTTTGGACGAACGCATGAACCTATGGCTTGAAACAGTGCCAGTGCTTTTGCAGCATTTGAACATCAAACAGGTCTCTTTGGTATCACATAGCGCCGGTACGACATTCACTTTGAATACCCTGGCCAAACTACGACATATCCTAGACCCGAAGGCACCTTATGTAGCCTTCATAGCTCCTTGGGTCAGTCCAACGCATTCGAAGATGGCTCTCTGGAGTGCAGCAGCGAAGATACCAAGCGGGCTTGTCTCAGGGTGGAGTGGCCTCAATCAGTTCATCGCGCAGAAAGTCCTGCCAGCGGCAGAATGGTCTGGCGGCTCCATTGCGTCTTTTGCGGGCTTGTTCCAATCCCATTCAGGAAATACAAATTCCGATGAGTCCAGCTACAGGGAGAGATACGATGTGGCCGATGCAACGGGCAAGGAAATTGAAAGTCTCGGTATGAAATACGGATTTGCAGAAGGCAACTCCGGAGGCAATGATGAGGCGAGGCTATGTCTTGGGCATACAAGCTGGGGTGCATGCGCGGACTACATGTCTTGCATGAAGTCTCTGGCGGAGGTTGAGGCTCGGCGGCTTCATGAAGATGGAGGCTGCAGGTTGACGGTGCGGTTGCATTTCGCGGCGTCCGATATCATGAGCGGGGAGGTTGGCAAGGAGTACTTTGAGGCATGTTGGCAACAGGATGGAATGTCGGAGTGCGTCGATGTTGAGAGCAAGCAATGGGCGGGGACGGACCACGATTCGGTGCTGGTGGACTTGAAGAAGGGGCCGATGAGAAGTGTCTTCGAGGAGGTGAAGAGGCTGGGTACGTGCCAAGTAACCCAGTAATATCCTCTCCTCCTCTTATATCTTGTTTCGAGACGACGGTATTCGCCCATCTGCCGGTTCCTGCAGGGCTGAAATTGGCTTCTGCCTCAACAGTGGGGTGTTCCCTTCTTTCTTCGCGCGTGGCCCTGTCCTTTCGAGCAGCGCCGGTAGCCTACCAAGTCTTCTATACGCACGATTCGATGCAAATGGTCGAAGATGACGATGAAGTGCAAAAGTGGAGACATGTACTCGGCCACGTGGGCCCCAACTCCTGCCCGATTCGTCGCGCCGGGACCGTACTCTCCCTTCGCAGCCTTCTCGTTGACACTTCCTTCCTCTGCTCGCCTGCACGTTCCTCGACAGGACCCACGCCCAGCATCGCTTGCGCCAGCAAGTCCGGGTACCTGATCTCATCAAATGCCATGCTGTGCGCCCTAATGCGCCGCCATTCCGAGCGTGGTGGACAACGACGATGGACTTTTTCCGCCCCACGGCTCATAAGTATGCGCCTCTCGTCGACCAGGAAAAGACGGCAGAGCTCCAACGAATTTCCTGGAAACACAGACTACGTGTATTGGGCGCCATCATGATCGGTGCTGCTGCTATTGCCATCCTGGTTTCGGGGTATGCATCTCCCAATGGCTATCTCGTCATTGCTTTTGCTGACGATGTGAAAGCACCTTCGCCCAGTCGAGTTCTTCGGCCTGCGATTCTGTCCAGAACGGCTATCAATGCCAGTCTAATATTTCTCATTACTGGTATACTGCCCCTTGCGAAGAATCCGTACAGTGCTAACAGTTGGAAGGGGACAATACAGCCCCTTCTTCAGCGTAGACTCGGCCATCTCGAACGCGGTACCGGCGACATGTCAGGTCACTTTCGTCCAAATTCTGTCTCGTCACGGTGCTCGTGATCCCACAGCTAGCAAGACTACCGCGTACAATACGACCATCCAAAAGATTCACGCCAATGTCAAGAGCTATCCAGGCAAATACGCTTTCTTGCAGAACTACGAATACACCCTTGGTGCAGATCAACTCACTCTCTTCGGCGAGCAGGAAATGATCAACTCCGGAATCAAGTTCTACAAGAGATACGAGCCTCTCACCGACTTATTGACCCCATTTGTTCGTTCCTCATCGGAGTCGAGAGTCGTTGAGTCGGCGATGAATTTTACCCAAGGTTACCACAACGCAAAGGTGGCGAACAAGCTCGACGTTGTTGGTGATCCCAGCTACCCATACCCTATTGAAGTCATTTCTGAGGATGCTGGTTCGAACAACACCCTCAACCACGGATTGTGCACTTCATTCGAGGATGGTCCAGACAGCACCATTGCCTCTAGTGCACAGAAGACCTGGGCGAGCGTCTTCGTACCTTCGATTCAGAAACGTCTTAACAGCGACCTTCAGGGTGCCAATTTGACTACTACGGACGTCGTCTATCTGATGGACTTGTGTCCGTTCAACACTGTCGCTTCGTCAAATGGAAGCATCTCTGCTTTCTGTGCGCTCTTTACTGAGAACGAATGGCACCAGTACAACTACTACGAGACCCTCAACAAATATTACGGATATTCCTACGGGAATCCTCTCGGACCTACCCAGGGTGTCGGCTTCACCAACGAATTGATCGCTCGCATGACCGACAAGCCAGTCGATGACCAAACGTCAACCAATCACACTCTGGATGACAGTCAGTCGACGTTTCCGCTCGGCCGTGTCCTCTACGCGGACTTCTCCCACGATAACGACATGACTGCTATCTTCTCTGCCATGGGCTTGTACAACGGAACCGGCCCGCTTTCCAACACGACCGTTACGGAGGCTCAGCAAGCCAATGGATACAGTGCTGCTTACACTGTCCCATTCTCGGCAAGGGCGTACTTCGAGAAGATGGTTTGCCCTGGAAGCACGGAGGAGCTGGTTCGCGTCATTATCAATGACCGGGTGCTGCCATTGTCGCAGTGCGGCGGCGACAGTCTTGGGCATTGTACCTTGAGCAAGTTCATTGACAGTCTGCAATTCGCTATGAGTGATGGTCTATGGAACCAGTGCTTCACCTGAGCAGCTACCCTGCAATTCAGCATATCAAAAGTAGCAGACCGTTGAGCTTCGCCCGGATTTGGACCTTTCTTTCCACATCGGTTTGTACCACTGCATCTTCTCCATGTTCGAGATACATTGATTCTTGCTACATCCGCCCACTTGCAGGGCTTGCCGGTTCAAAGGAGCTGATGACTGGATATTGCAGCCAAGCTTTGGTAGCTCGCCTTGAAGGCGCTCATAATTGAGCGGGGTTCCCCGCGGGGCGAGCAACAACATAAACATGGCAATGGGCCGCAACAACAGAACTCTCAATATCTTTGAAGAGGACCCAGATTATCGAGACTCCCTTCTGACGACCACTGATTCTTTCTCAAAGCAGATTTCGACGATCCAATATGGTCAACTCAAAGGCCCAAGATGCTGTGCAAAAGAGCTTGGACTCTGTTACAGGCGACAAATCCACTGGTGTAGCGGGCTTGGTATTCACTGCTGTCGGTAAGGATGGCAAACCGATATGCTCTGTTGCCTCTGGCCAAAAAGGACTGGGCAGCAACCGCCCACCAATGGATCTTGATACGGTATTCTGGATCGCCTCTTGCACCAAGCTCTTGGCTACCATTGCCTGTATGCAAGCAGTCGAACAGGGAATCCTGAACCTGGATGATCACAAACAGGTTTACAAGCTTTGTCCTGAACTGGAGACGGTGAAGGTTCTGCAGGATGATGGAACGCTGGTGGATAAGAAGCACGATATCACATTGCGGATGCTGCTGTCACACACGTCTGGCTTTGCGTATGAATTGTAAGTTTTCTCAGGACTTGCTTGGAATGAAAGATGGTGGACTGACCAATGTTTTCAGCTTCAACCCCAAGTTGAGAGATTATGGCCGACCCATCGGCTTCGATATGTTCCACGCCGATATCAAAGATGTCCTTCGCATGCCACTCGTGCATCACCCGGGCGAGAATTGGGAATACGGTATTGGCATCGACTGGGCCGGCATCGTTCTTCAGCGAGCCACCGGCACCGGCCTGAACGACTGGATCCAGAAGAATATCATGGAGCCGCTAGGCCTGAAGAACATCAACATGCTGCCCACGCCTGAGATGAAGAAGAACCTCGCATACATGCACCAGCGCTGGCCAGGCTCGTCCGGAAGCGAGGAGCGAGACCACATCTACAGGGAGCCCATCATCGCAGAAAGTGATGAGGACAAGAATCGGATTTTCCATTCGGGTGGAGCGGGTGCCTTTGCCAAACCGACCGAATACGTACAGGTGCTTGCGATGCTGCTCAACGATGGCAAGAGTCCCACCACGGGGGCACAAGTTCTGAAGCCGGAGACGGTGGATGCCATGTTTGAAAACCAGGTACGTCTGCCCGTCGCACAATCACATGGTCATCACACACACATGCGATCGGGTAACTGACATGCACGGCAATTCATAGGTTCCCAACTTCCCTAATTTTGCGCGTCAAGGAATTCCGGCGGCCAAAGCGGACCAGACGAATCCAGCGCCCGAGTTGTATCCGCAGGAGGGCAATCCACCGCAGGGCTGGGGACTCAGTTTCATGATCACGCAGGAGCCCGGAGCGACAGGCAGAGGGCGGAATACGGCTTGGTGGGCCGGTAAGTACACACAGTTCGATGTGCTGGTTCGTGCGACGTGGAGATCGCTGACGGGGTGTGACTTAGGCATCGCGAATCTGTTTTGGTGGTGCGACCGTGAGAAGGGAGTGGCCGGGATGATTGCCTCCCAGATCATGCCATTTGGCGATATGGCTGTCATGGGGCAATGGTGAGTGCTTCTCTTCTGTGTTGTCGATGCTCTCCTCTCTGCCTCCAAGAGGAGCGGTGAGTGTGTTGGCTTTATCACAACGCCCTTACTAACTCGCTTTCTAACTAGGGGAGCTTGCGAAGCGGCGGTCTATCAAGCCGTGGGCAAGTAGGGTAGGTGTGGTCAACGGGCAGAAATAACGGTCGCGAAAAGGCTGTTGTACGAAATAATTTAACAAGCGTCGCTGCACACAAAAAAGTTGAGATCGATCGTTTTTCGTGCGGTCAGGCGTGGTTCGCGTATGCTTGGCGCGTCTCTGCTTGATGTCGTGTAACTGTGATACTGTACCCTACCTCTTCTCCTTGCGAACGTTAAGCGTCCTAACTGCTGCTGTATCACCATCTTCGAACAACGCGGCCCTGATCGCCCTTGTGTGTGCAAGGGAGAGGAAGCAACTAGAAAAAGAGCACCTTCTTCCCCTCTCTTCCATCTCGCCAGACCAAAACCAACAACAACAAAAACATCCAACAACATCGAGGCAGACAACATGGCAAACCTCACCTCCCTCCCGGACGAACTCATCCTCCAAATCCTCTCTCACAACGTCCCCCAAACCCTCAGAACCCGCCACGACTTTCCAGCCTACATCCGCGCCCACGCCGCAAACAAACGCCTCCTCCGTCTGGCCCGGGATTCGTACTTCCAGACGTTCACCCACCAAATCGACCTCAGCTGTATGCTATCAAATTTCTCGCGCCATCGCGTCTACACGCACTGCCAGACAGACGGGATCCTGGCGGGCCGCAAGTCCTTTGTGCGACAGGTGCGGAAATTGAATTTGAGGTTGCATGTTTATTATGCGGAGAGCGTGCAGACGGCCATGGGGGAGGTGGAGGCTGTTTTGAAGGGGTACGAGAGAGTTGGCAGGGTAAAGGTGGGGGTTAGTACAAATTCGGGAGAGGTTGGGGAGGAGGTCGAGCAGAGGATGATGAGGCTATTGGAGGGATTAAGGGTGAGGGTTTGGAGTGTGGATGTTTTTGTCGCTGGGCACAAGGTCGTGAAAGGGTGTGTGGAGGATGAAGCTGGTGGGGGAAAGGTGGCAGTGGAGTAGGTTGGATGGGATGTGAGCATTCATTCTGGTAGCTACGGGAGTTCTACCAAGTTCCTCAGTGGTAGTTAGTTTCGGGTACAAGACGTCGAATATTGGTAGACGGCTTGTAGACGGGTCTCAAGTACTTGGGTGTGGATCACTCACGCCCAAAGAAGCGATCGACTCCATCTTTCCGTCCTGATTCTCTCCACAGCCAGGTCTTCCTCAAGGTCCTGACATAACCCTTTTTTCTGTTCTGATTGCCGAACGTAAAGGGTATACCTTTTGTGTACAGTGTGGTGCAGCGCGCCGAGTATGATCGTCGAAGCTTCCTGAGTGCAAAGACTCATGTGAGGGAATTGGTAGGCCGACGGAGCATCCGTCGAAATCTTTTGTCTTCCGCTCAATCGAGGTCTAGGTCGTGTGCAGCGCCCACGCCGTCATGCCAGTCCCCCCAGTCTCCGCCAGTAGGGAAAGGCGCGGAGGGTTCAGAGGCAGGAGCACTTGGCTGAGTCTGAGGAGTGGCCGATGCTGTGTTGGGCGCAGGCGGATCCGCTTGAGCACTGTTGGCGGCTTGATTTTGACCAACGTTCAGAGCTGGTGGCGGGTGGTAACCTCCAAGCAGGCTGGCCAAAGGCATATTGAAATTGTACGTCTGCTGGCCGCCTCCACCAGCGACCGGAGGTTGATTGGTTGCCATGAGGCTCGCCAGCATGTTGCTTAGAGCGCCTGCATCAGCTTGACCTCCAGCGCCCTGTGCTCCAGCTCCTTGTGCCATACCGTTTCCTGGAGCTCCAGCGGCCTGTCCGACACCAGCACCAGCACCAGCACCGGCGCCAGCCTGCGCGGCGCCTTGACCACCGCTCGGACTTGGTAGTGGAACAGAGATCGGAAAGCCTCCCACAACGCCGCCAGCAAGGGTGCCGAGAAGGACATCGAACTCGGCAGCATCGCCTTCTCCGCCTGTATTGTACTCTTTCTCGAAGATCGTAAGCTGCTCCTTAATGTCTTCTTGTCCTTGTACACAGACGAAGTATCCTCGCCCGGTTGACAGAGGCATACACTTGTCTCTGAAGTCTTTGTTGTAGAATGGGCAGGTGTTGACGGCTTTTTGGGGCTCGTCCTCATCCTCATCCTCGTCACCTTCATCGCCATCTTCATCATCTTCATCATCTTCATCATCTTCGTCTTCCTCGCCTTCTTCGTCCTCCTCCTCCACATGAGCGCCTACCTCCAACAACTCTGGCATTCCCTCACTCGAGTCGCTTGCCCAATCACCTTCGTCGGCAGCTCCACCCATCATAGCCGCTTGAAGCACTGGATCGTCGGGGAAACCGAAGGGACTCGAAATGGGGAACTGATCTGCGGACTCGTCCTTCTCAAGGAAGAATACCCTGCCTTCCGGGGCCTGCAAGTAGAATAGATGCAGATGTTGAAGTGCAGGAAGACTCTTCAGAGCCTTTAGGATGGGAAGCCACCCTCCCTCGGATAATTCAATGTGGTGGAGGGAAATAAACTCAATATGCTTCAGCTTGCAAATCATCGCGGCAAGAGACTTCATATCGATGAAGATGGTGTCCAGTACAAGCTTCGTAAGTTGGGATAGGACGATAGTCGAATTCACGAATGCCTTGCAGAGGGAACCGGAAGAGTAGCCGAAATCAAAGCTCAGCTTGAAATTCTTCGTGTTTCGAAAGACGGGAGAGAATTGCTTCATGGCTTTGGAAGCCTTGACGACATCGCTTCCGGCGTCTGGCCTGTCTACGCGAAGCTTCGTAGAGCGAAAGCAAATGGAGAGATCGTCCAAGTCCGCGAAGCAATCTGAGAGGATATTAATGGTGCTCGGCCTGAATTTGAGATCCGCAATAGGGGAGAGACCGCAAGCATTGTCGTTGCCGAACAGAGTCTCCAGGCGCTTGATGGATCTGAGGCCACTCTGTGCAACGGCGAGCATCATCGTCCTGAAGACGTGAGTCAGGCATGTGACATATTCGCTGGTAAGGCGACCAGCGGTGGGCTGATAGGCTGGAGATGTCTTTGTCGTGCGTGCAAACTTTCTGATACCGTAACACTCCACGCCGGACGGCAAGAACAAAGTGTCTCCAACCACGGCCAGGAGGTTCAGGTTGGGCAGCTCCCGGAAGGCTTTCGCGAGGAACTCCCTGTCCTTCTTACTATCTTTGAGGTTCTTCTGGTCCGCGACGTAGCCCAGCAGCGCTTCCTTCTGACGGGTAGTCGGCTTATACGAACAGGCCGCGCCATGCGGGCAGGCGGAGGTTCTATCATTGATCGAAGCAGTAGCAAAATACAGCTTCTTGATGTAGCTCCTAAGCTTCGAGCTTTGAGAGATGCCGACCAGGACTTTCAGGCTGCTGGTGCTGAACATGAAGCATTTGGCTTGAAAGTACTCTCGGGCAAACTCGTGGAGAGTCTTGTGCTCAACATCTCGGCAGGTCGAGCGTAAGGAGAAGAGGTCGTCGGAACCAAGCTTGACGGCGATGTTGCTGAGCAGCTCCTCAGGCAAGGTGGCGAGTTGTGCGTTTGAGTTGAGTGATACGCCGTTCAAGTGAGCGGGCGACGAGACAGGAGGCCGCGGAGTGTTGTCTGCAGTAGCCGCTGGTAGCTCGGTGGCGCTCGAGGCGGGCGCGTCGTGAGCGTGCATGTCGATACCGATGTCGAGGTGTGTTGTTAGTGTCGGTGTTTCGAGACCGCAGCGAGATATTATTATTGCGAGACGTGCAGCAATAATGTGGAAAGCGGGCAGTGATGGTAGCTGAGCTGTGATGTGGAGCTGTTCCTTGTTCCGTCTGCAGGCAGGCGGCCGCGGTGCGACGAGGATGTCTTGCTGGTGAAGGGTGAAGGGGATGATGCTGGTGAGGAAGCGCGCCTTGCGAAGCTCACGCGTCGAAAGCTAAAGTGGAAGGAGCCAATGAAAGCTTGGCGAAGGCAAGTGCTCTCAAGTGAATGAAGAACCAGGCGGTAGCGTTTGCATTTGACGAGAGCGGCTCAGCTCTTGCTGTTTGAACCAGAGCAGCTCCCTCGCTGTGAAGCAAATAAGCAGGGTAGGTGCGACTTGAGATGGTGATGCTCGTCCCGGAGGCGATGCTCAACGAGCCTTTTGCACTGGACATGCCACTCACGACCAAGCTCTGGACATAGCAGCAACCTTGAGTATCTGCGGACTGCCAAATTCTCACTTAGACTCACTTCGACGGACACGGCCAGCACCCATCTACAATACCTGGAAAATCCGGAGGGAGCGGAGCATTTGTCCTGCCCGACGTTGTGCAGACCGGCACCAGGAATATCGCTACCCCGAGCTCTGACGATGTGCCAGAAATGTTGGACGCTGGGTGTTGAAGCCGAAGAATTATCGACGAGAAGGTGGTGGAAACGTAGAACACCAAGCCCTCTCGGATCTCCCTCTTCGTTCGGCAACCAAGAAGTAGGGGATCACTGGGACTGTGTACGCGAGCGCCACGCGTAACGGCGTGAACGGCTACCAAAAGAGGTGGCTGGGCGAAACGTCGCAAGCGAAAGAACGGGATACGCCGCTCACCACAGCATCGTGACGACTTCGCCGTGCTTATCCGTTATACATGTCAACCGACGACGAGGAGCTGATGAGATGATCGATGCATCGTTCCCAGAGCAGTGACGAGTACGACAGCACGACGCATGCTGGCCGGAACGCCTCGAGGCCCTGATTCCGTGCAGCGCTATCCTTGGACCTGGCCAACCACAGCGCTTCAGCAGCAGCAACATGCATCTCAGCCACTGCAGCCCGTGCTCAGCCAAGCGGTAGCTGCTATCTTATTAGGCCGTTGACACCGATGCCACTATCCCAGCCCTCGTCTTGAATTGCACGAACCGTGCCTGCCTTCCTGCTGCATTTCTTGCTTCGCGGTTGCTCTGTTCTACATCAATCCCTCCTTAATTCTCACTCCCTTTCAACAATCAACCAGCTCGTCGCTCGTACAGCAGACATCGAAGCCAAGTCCGTCAGCCGCGTCAGCGAGTACTTGATCCTTGCCGAGAGACGCCGCATCGCCACTCGACCTTGTTTCTGGCCGTCCCCTCCTCGCTTCGGCGCAAATCTGCATCGCGTTGCGATTCAATCCGCCCTTTCTTTGGACTGCACTGTACTCCTCGATGCAATAGAACTTCTTCCATGCCATAATTGGTACGGCATTGGTGCTGCACAGCCATGCTGGGACCGGGACCAAGGCGTGAACGAGGCTTGGCAATGGGTTTGGACAAGAGACAACAGAACTCTAGCGATGGAGGCGGTGGAAGCCCGACGACCATAATAATCGTAAGCATTGGAGATTCTGGAAAGCGGAGACATTGGAGGTGTTGACAATTCTGCAGGTCGTTGTTTTGGTGGTGTTGGTTGTCGTGATTTCAATTCTATCCTGGTACACATTACGAGCACTCCGAAGAAGACACGAGAATCCCAAATATATTCCCACTCAATTTCTCAAGCGCAAATGGCAAAACTGGAAGCCTCAGAAGTCAGCGCATTCCTCCAAGGGATCATACAGCTCGAGGCTCCAAGACCACGAATCGATACCGACCTTGGACCTCAGGAACGGCAATCGAAGTGCACATGCGAGTCGGCAAGACCTACCAGACCTCGAGCGCGCTCAAGCAGAAGAGGCTGCACAAAATAGCGAGGGTGTGGAGAGACATACTAGTGTCCGCTCGGTTATGACACTCCCGGCATATTCGAGATCAGTTCGTGAGAACGAGCGTGTACTTGCGCGAGAGGGTGAGCGAGACGGGATAGACGTTGTCGTAGAGGCACCTGAGACGGAGCAAGACGAAGAAGATCGACGCGAAGAAGAGATGGAGAGCTTGTATCAGATTCGCTTGACGAGACGACAAGAGATCGCGGAGCGGGAAGAGCGCCGACGAAGGAGAAGAGAAGCTAGGAATCGCGGCGATTTTGCTGAAGCAGAGCGCATTCGACAGGAAGGTCTCGCAGCTGCTCAACAGAGAGAGATTTCCGGAGCACAGGTCATGATCCAGGAACATCAGGGACGGATTCAAGGCCGTGACCGCCGAGTCAGCAGCGTTAGTTACGCTGATCTGGGCGTTGCGAGACACGACGGCACGAGAATACGCGCCAACTCATCCGAGTCGGACAACAGACCTCTACTGGATTCTGCTGCGAGTATTAGTGGCGGCGCGAGCCTGCGACCTTGGTCTACACGAGAGTCACACTCTTTCACTCATCACCGTAACCAGTCACAGACCGGTTCATTCATGTCCATACCATCTTCGATACCTTCCGACGACTCCTCCGAGATGGTCGATATGAGTGAGAGGCCTCCATTTGGTCGGGCTGGCAGCGACTACGAGGTAGTGACCCTCAATCAAGGCCACTCTCGCAATGGCTCAGCCGTGACTCCATCTGGGGGCAGGAGCCGAGCATCCACCAACACAGGTCCCGTACGGCCATCAATCGACACCAGCAATGTACCGAGTGGCGACTTGGCCGATGGACAGATCCCAAGTGCAGAGCCACCTTCGTACGACGGAGACGGCTTCGAAGAGGCACCACCCTATACCTCGCCGATTCAGCAGCAGAACTCGCTCGCACGACAGCTTTCTATCCAAACAGCAAGCTCTCATCAATCCGGAGGCCAAACCTCGCAGTTTCCAGATTACAACTCCTCCCTCCTCCCTTCGATTGAGCGGTTACCGAGTATCCGAATCGCCGAAGCAACTCCCCTTACCGCATCACGACCAACCCTCCCCGAGACCGTACGAGAAGAGGATCGATCGTGATATCTGTCAAATTGTACCATCTCCCAGCGAACCAGCGAGCACTTGCACATTTATTCAGCGTCCGGAGTACCTACCACATGACGGCGTTACGAGAACCAAGATCTAATGAACTGCCCTTTTCAACTGTCAATAATAGAGGCTCTTTAATCTGCTCTGTACATAACTAGCCACAACGAACTAGATTGCTACATCTTGCCTCTTTACGACTCAACATTCTCTTCAATTTTGCCGGTGTAGTTACCGCTGATGGCTTTCTCGAGCTCTTTCGCTTTGGCTCCTGTCACGCTGTCTCGAAGGTCGCCGTTTTTCTGAGCAGATCGTCAGCACAAATACCGCGAGAGCAAGTGCCGGTAACTCAGGTACGAAAATGTGGAAGGTGGGCATTTGCCTTGCGCCGAGTTCTTGGGCGATGTCTACAGTACCGCGAATCAAATCAGAAGAGATCATGCTCTTGTTGAGGGGCAGACGAACCAAGAGCAATGTCAGTGTCATACTGATACCACCTGACCTCCAAATACTTCTCCATAAACTTCTCAACGAAAGGCGCAATGGCTTACACTGCGGACACCAAGTCGCCACGGCTTCAAGAACAGCTGTGCCGTCGGCGTTACTGGCTTTCAGGTATTCTGGGAGGGTTTTGAGTTCTTTCATTGTGACAAATTGGAGGGGTGAGATTGCTGTGGCTTTAAGAGGATCTTAAAATTAACGAACGTCATTGCGAGATACTTTGTTACCAGAAGCAGTCTGATCAGAATGGAGAAGGAGAAGCTCTCCGGCCGATTCTGCCTGCTTATAGCAGCCCTATGAGCTGAACGGATTGATTGGTTCGATCGAGGGAAAAGCTAGAAAATGTTCCGAAATATCGTTACAAGCAGGCAGAATTTATCGTTGTAACGAATGACATCCATTTCCACGATACAACCTCTTCGCAATTAATTTTAGCGAGCATCAGGCAATTCTGACTATCTTGATCACGCTCTTGTACTTCGCACCCTCATCAATTGGCCAGATGTTCTCAAATTTGAGTCCGTCCACTTGGCTCATCAGATAGGATAAGGCCAATACCACACTGTCGAATGGCGGAACGTATGGTGAGAATTGCTCTTCTCTGGTGTAAACTCTTGCGGGTGGTGTTCGTCGTGAGGATGTGGCCCAGTACATAGTAGTGCTGAACGAGGATGAAGTCGCGACTGGAACACGGAGTAAGACGAAGTGCATGTCTAGCGTGCCATGAAATTCCTCGCTAGGCTGAGCCGAACCTAACCCTTTGTTGACTTGTGCAAACAGCAACGCCGCCGACGACATCGAGAAAAGCATCTCGACACGCCCAGACCATAATAATGCCATTGACACGTCGCATCTCAGGGACCACCGCATTACCTACGGAAGCACCCTCCATTCAGCAGCCTTTTGAGTTTCCCCAGGACCGCCATCTACTCATCACGACGCCCAGGCATGTCTTCACTTGGGACGCTGCCGGCGTGCATACCATCTTCTCCAGCAGCCGTGGCGGCATCGTCACCGCAAAGGAGGCAAAGGATGGATCCGGCGTGCTCGCTATCGCCAGCAGCAGTGTTGTCGTCATGCACGATACGAAGCGTGGCAAGGAAGAAAGCTGGGGACTGACCACGCCGCAGGACGAGGTGCGGCGTATTGAGTACGCGCCCGACGCGAAGACGCTGTACATGACGACCTCCTCCGACGGGTTTGTTCAGCAATATAATACGGAGTCATCGAGACTTCTCAGTCCTGTGCAGAAGCACGAGGATGCTCCCCTGGCTTTGGCTGTTTCTCCGACTGGGCATTTGCTGCTCTCGGCCTCGCAGAGACCTCCGGTGGTCTACCTCAAGAATATCGCGCACAACACGGCGTCCATCCAGATGCTGCCAAATGCTTCATCGGCCCCAGTATCTTGTGCCACCTTCCATCCTGAGCGGCCAAACATCTTCCTCCTCGCTTTCAGAGACGGCGTCATTGCAGTCTACGATGCCACCAGGCTGTCCAGACCAGACAAGAACTCGCACTCCCGACAGCAAGGCGGGGGAGATGGAGAAATATCACGGTTGCAAGCCACCCATCGAGCGGTCATGACTGGGGATGACGATTTTAGGGCTGCCGATATAGCGTCTCCAATTGTAGGAGCCGCATTTTTACCAGGCTTCAAAGCAAGAGTCGTCAGCGCTGGTCGCGATGGACGTTGCAAACTCATCGACTTCTCTAAGGGCGGAGAAGTTATACGAGCTTGGCATGCCAAAGCGCCACTCACTTCACTGGCCGTCCTTGCTACGAAATCAGAAGAAGGCTCTCGATCACGAAACAAAAGCATTGCCCGACCTATGCGCACCCGCAGCTCAGGTTCGCACACGATTGGAGGCCCGACAAGTACCAGCTGTATCATGGCTGTATCACGGATAGACGGAAAGGTCCATCTATACGACAGTGTTGGTTTGCTGGTAGCGCAAACAACCGTAAGCTCTCAGGAGGAAAAAATACTGGGCCTAGAGTGGGCGAAAGGACTTTCTCTTGGGCCATGCAACGATCGCCGTACTACCAGACGCTTTAGCGAGGATTTGCCTCTTGATCTGGATCAGGAACCAGCTGGCGGAATATCTGCAGCCATACCTTCTGCAGCCAAGACAGCGGCCAAAGCCTTTGCATCACTTCCGAGGGAAACAGAGTTGGGACTTCCATCAGCCCTCAAGAGGATACAAGAGCCGTCATTGCGGAAGTTTACGCTTCACCCTAACGAGATGGACGCCAGTACCGTCCGGTATACACCTTCGACGGAGCCACAAGCATTGGGACTTCCCACTCGTGCAGAGTATCATGATCTTTTCTCGCCGATCAAGCCCGCAGGCTCTTCCGCAAAGCTACCTTATCAGGATCGACCCTCTAGTCCTCCCAAAAGCCGACCTCGAATATCAAGCCAGACTTTCAAGGCCAATCCTGACAAACGGAACGCTGGCCTAGTAGTAGATAGCCAGCGACCCACCATGACTCCTGCGTCAAAGAATATGCAACCAGCCAGTGCCAAGCCCATTTTTGTGAAGCAATCCAGCCAACCGTTCCAAGCAAGCGGACTCAAAAGCGCAAGACGGGCAAGCACAAAGGTGTCACCCACTTCGAAGTCCAGGCGACAGATCACCTTCTCTCATGATGGTTCCAACAGGAGCATCACTAGCGGTCGCGAAAGAATTGTCAATCCAAACGCAAAGATACTGGCCGATATACGGAAATTGTCGGAAGGTAACTCGTCGACAATGCATGGGTTGCTCTCCTCGTACGCTATATCGCAACGAAAGAACAAGCAGCAGCGTATCACAGCCAATCAACAACAAGCAGCGAATCAGCGCACCAGAGAAGTTGACGTTGCGGATTCAACAACCTGGCCGACAGACTCCGCTTCGTTGAGCGATGAAGTCTCCAAAAACGATATCTGGCTCACTTCTGACTCCGAAGACGACCGCAGTCAGCAATGGAGACGAAGGATGAGACCGCTCAGTAGACCTCCGGCAAGGCAGACCTCAAGGTCAAAAGTGGACTCGACTGGTACTATCAGCACAGCATCCGATCCACAGCAGTACCTACCGGAGCACGCCGTCGACGGCTCCACGGACGAGCAGATGGTCTCAGCTCTCTCGCCCGCATCGGAAGATGTGCGAGAGATGTTTCCGCGGTCATCGTCGCTATCTCCCGGCCAAAGACGCAGTGCGAGGAAAGCCCGCCGAGTATCGCCAACGAAAAGGAACACTGCCTTATCGTCACTGGCGGTCAATGTAGCAATGAACCGATCACCAAAAAGTCCATGGGCGCGACTGCAAGCTGGCAAAGGTACACGCCCCGTGCAAGTCTTTGAAGACATACCTTTGATCTCTGGTGGACTGCCGAGGAGCGACTCCATGCCTTGCCTCACCTGCCCCGAGACCAAAGCAAGAGTACAGAGCCTGGAAGCAGATGTCGCGCATCTGAAGGGAGAAGTCCTCGCTCTTAGAGCCATTTTACGACGTAACGGCCTTCCTTTCCCTGCCTGTTTGCGTTAGCGACGCTTGGACAGGATAGAGAAATGATGCAAGTCACGAATGAACGGCCTTCGTAGACAATAGACCTTAAGTTGAAATGTCTGCATCTGTGCCCATGATCAATAATCAACACCTCACACCTTCTCCTGATGAACATCAAACCTCTCCTCCTTCTCCTCCACATCTCCCAGCCTCGTCACTGCCATACTCGCTGCTCCTGGATGCACAGAGCTATGCCTTCTGACCTCTTGCTGTTCCCTCTCCACATACTCCAAAGGCCGCTTCGAGCTCGTCGCAATCTTATCCTTGTACACGAGGATATTGTCGCTGTGGTCACGGAAGTAAGAGTCGATGTCTTCGAGTGTACGGCCCGCCGTCTCCGGATAGAACTAGGTAGAAGGTAAGAAAGTGTCTGAGACATATAGAGATGCCTTCCAGTCTTCGCTCTACTTACGAGATACACAACTGGCACAAAGGAGAAGTTGAGCACCGTCCAGATGATGTAGAACTTCCATCCGAGAGACTCAATTCCTCTAGGCGTAATCTCCACGACCATGAAGTTGAATATCCAATTAGTAGCAGTTCCAAGAGCGGCACCTTTATTCCTCATCGAGAGCGAATTGATCTCGGAGGGATAGAGCCATGGGACACCCTGGAAGCCGATCCCGAAGAAGACGTAGTAAAGGAAGAAGAAGGCGACGCTCGCGGACGCGACTTTGTCTTGATGGGGGAAGCCTTCTTTGACTGCATAGCGTAGCAGGATGGTGATCATAAAGTAGCAGAAGCACTGGCCGGCGGCGGCGTACATGAGCATTTTGCGACGGCCCCAGCGCTCGACGTTCGGAATACCTATAAGACTGAAGAGGAGATAGCTGACGCTGTTGCAAGCGGCGAGGAGGCGCGCCATGCGATTGTCAAAACCAACGGAGCTGATGAGCACTGTTGGGAGGTAGTAGGAGGTGACCTGTAGGTATGTTAGTGTTGGAGATAGATATCTCTTGCTGTCAGCATACGTTGATTCCGGAAAGCTGTTGCATGGCCTGCGCGCCCATCCCAAGAATAACACGTCGAAGCGTGCCCATACCAGCCTCACTGCCTCCCTTTCCTCTAACCAAGTCGCGGATTCGGACAACATGTTCCCTCTCATAGTTGGTCGAGAATTTAATGTCGTTCAGCTCAGTCTGGACATATGGATCCTCAATCTCGGTGCCTTCAATATCAGCGAGGATCTGTTCGGCTTCTTCCACGCGGTCCTTCTGGACCAGCCAGCGGGGCGATTCGGGCAGCCAGGGCACGGTAAGGTAGAGAATGGCGATGAAGATAAACTGCAGGGCCAAGGGAATTCGCCAGGCGACGCTGCCTGGAAGGTAGCTGAACCCGAACGTGACCCAATTGGAGAGCGAGAAGCCAGCGATGTTGAGGATGAGTTCGATGACGATGAGTTTGCCGCGCCATGCAGCCTTGGAGGTTTCTTGTTGGAGATATTTAGCATCACCTTCCAGTTTTGAATGATATCTTTACAATTTCAACATACCTGCTTGCCATGGAGGCGCGGTGCTGGTCTGGAAGTAGGGAATCAAATTGTGTCTCAGAAAAGGCTTGCAGACGTCTTGCTTACATTCATGCCGTTTCCGATACCACCAACGATCCGACCCACAATCATCTGAGGGACGCCATACGCCGTAATTTGCAGCAGAGCACCAATGCTCATAATAGTCGTGCCCAAGAGGATGGTCTTCTTTCGTCCGATGATATCGCCAATGAAGTAAGCCGCGATAGCACCAAGGAAACATCCAATGTCGTAGATGGCCGTAACGGTACCCAGGAGAGAGCTGTTGTTTTCCAAATTTAGCTGTTGAAGGAAGTCCTGGGTAACGACAACACCGCCGAATACCCCTTGGTCGTATCCGAATAAGGTCATATCAGTACCGCAGGCGACGGTGACCCAAAAAGTAAGCCAACCGCCGCGAAGGCCAAAGTATCGATCCTTCATCCCGAACATCTTGGTGAAGTTAAGCAATAATGCACAAGAAGTCTGGTCGAGAGGATGTAAACATCGGAGACCATACCAAGATATATATCAAGGCAAGCACCTACCTCATGCCAGGATCCTTCGGGACGCAGGCGTCCAAATCAAGGTCACTTGTACTTGCTGCAGATTGAAACGAATGGACATCCTTAGGGCAAGCGCCATGACGACTGCATTGAACCAGGAAGTACCCACGGTGATTCTCCAGTCCCTGCGATTACTGAAGGCAAGAGCCACCTTCCACAGCATCGAATCGGCTTCGGTCAATCTCTCGGTGGCGTCTCGGTGGTATACATGCAAGACGTACTGCATGTCATGCATATGGTCGCACAGACCTCATGCTTCTGAAGGTGAGGCTACTGCCAAGGCGCGGCGATTGGCGGCGTCTTGGTCTTATAAGATTTTCCGCGGGCAGCGATCAGAGGACATCATCATCGACCTCATCAGGTTCGTTTGTGACGCCTTCCTCATTTGCAGTGTCTAGTGCGTCTCACCAGCGACTTGGTCATCTTCATTGTGCTGCGATAATATTGTTAGCGTACCCCGCACTGAAATGCATGGAGAAGAAGGACCGCAACCGGACCCCACGATCGGTGCGACGTCCGCTTGAATCCGGGGGACTGGAGACGAAGACATGGGGATCGCGTGACCGTAGCTGCATGCCTGAACACGGGAGCGATGCTCGAAAATGCTTTGATACCTGGCTAGCTTGGATGAGGTCGTGGAATCACTCAGGCATGACGTCTTCGGGCCGTGGCGGTAAGAGACGGCTTCTTCTCGCAGTCCTCGTTCGTCGGCGGCGAAACCAAGCCTGAAAGTGTGCATGGATTCGACTGAGCAAGCTCGGGAGACGTGAGCAGACGCAATAACGAATACCGGGCATAAAATTATGCAGGAACACAAATCGCGCTCATAGAGTTCTGATTGACAGAGGAAGGATTCCGTTGTTTCCTCTTGCGAGTCTCAACAGCAGAAGTCGGATCCTTTACTGCTGCAATGGACACCTGCAACAACAAGATGCGGTCGGGCCAATTGGACGTCTCACACACCCGTCACTATGTTGATCAACGTCCATTTTGGGTTCGTAAAGGGTTGAGACCCGCCAGAGAAGCACCCAGATGACCGAAATCCGAAAGCCTCTTCGTGCCAAAGAATTGAGTGTCCGCGCCATGCGGCCAGATGAAGATGCCTGTGCGAACGCCGATGTATCCAATGGCCGCAGCGGACGCGGTTGCTGTGAGCAGAACCGTCTGGAGATGTCGCTGAAAGAAAGTGAAGCTTTTAGCTTCTAGGAGGTGCAGTCGACTCGAAGCATCGACAAGAGGGATCTGATTCCACGCCCCGGCGGCGATGTCCTCAAGCGTGCCAACAATCGTGGCATTGGTCGGTGCTCGCCAAGGAAGCTTCACTTTCAAACATGTCCGTCGCGCCTCGACTTCGCTTGGTGAGGTGCACTCCGCGAGACTGAAGACTTGATCAATTTCCGTTGCCAGATCGAACAAGGTATGTATCCGCTCAATGTAGGCAGTCAACTTGCTGTACTTCCGTCTCAAAGTGGCCGCCAACCAGTCTTGAGGCAGCTCAGGGTAGAGCATTAGCGCCAGATATCCGTACAGCAAGCAATCCACTGCCGTGGCATTTTCAGTCCCTAGCATGAAGTCTTTCCCTCCGAGCATATCCTGAAGAGGTTCGAAGAAGTTGTCTGCCAAAGCATGGAGCTTGAACACGGCAGAGTGCTCAGGGCGTTGCAGCAGGCTTTTCAAGGTCTCTTTTCGAGGTAGCAGCAAGCTCGCTCGTTTTTGGGTCTCTGCTTCAAACCCTGGCTCTTTGCCTACAGCATCGAAACCCGGTGGTCTGTTGCTCATATCTTCGTGCACACTGTCTACGTCGATGCTCGATATACCGAGATGCTCGGTCCGTGTTCGCGCAGCTGACCGCCTCTGGGGAGGGATGATGTAGTTGGCGTGCCATGGCAGGATCTTGGTGAAGGCAGGCCGTGTACCGAGGCGGTAGTTTTCGAAGCCAACGTAGAGGGAGAGATCGAGGAGAGCGGGCGCGTTGGATTCGACCAAGGAAGAAATGGCGATGGAGTCGGTCCGTTGTTTGGTGTCTAGCTGGCCGTCGGAGAAATGGCGTTGAATGCTGTTGAAGCCTGAGATTCGTACTGATCCATCGACGAGTAGTGGCAGTGGCAGTCGATGAGGCGGGCCGTAAGTCGGGATGAGCTCGTAGTTGTTGCTGGCACGGGACTGAAGCAGAGCCACGGCAGCATTACACTCCGCATCGACTGACGGCAGCCCAAAGGCGGGCCCCAAGATGAAGAGCTGCATGCCACAATAACAACGAAGCTGTAATTGTGAGTGTGATGTTGATGCTGGAGCTGGAGAGAGGGGAGTCTTGGAGCGTGCCGCGTGGAAGATGCACATTTTACAGCACGACGCGAACTATGGAGAACGCTAGAATGCCCGCTAACTGCTCAGCATCTCTTTCGCGCCTGCAGCACTTTTGCTTCCTCTTTTGCTTCGTGCGCTCATCACTTTTGGGTCTTCTGTGTGTTTTGCTTTCCTGCGTGGACCGAGGGTCGATCGTGAGTGATACTTGTCGCTCATGACTGATTCTTGTCCGGGCCGCGCGCTTTGAAAAAGGCGTGTGGTCCATTTGCTTTTTGGTCATTCTCGGGGGTTGTTCGCTTTGAAGAAAAGTGAAAAATTCGTTTGCTCTTCCTGTTTTCTGCCCGAGGGACGAGCGACCGTTACTTGATGGTTGCTTGTTTCACTTGCTTTCGCGTTCGTGGGTCGATTGCGAATCACTCGCAATCGATATACACCCCGTCAAATAAAAATAAAAGCCGTCTGGAGGGCCTGGGTCGGCCTATAGAAACAGGAGAGCATTAGGTTCTCCGACCTTTCGGGGCCCTGGGGCCTTTCTTCGCGGTTCTGTATGGAACGTGTTTACTTCATTAAACGTGCTCTTGCTCTCCCATTTATAGCCATTCTTCCGTTGCCGCGTGCTGGTTTCAAGTTTGGACGCACGTACATTTTCCAGCACGACACGAACTCTGGAGCACGCCAGCACAAACCACTGGGACGCCGCACTCTAGCTCGATCAATTCTCCGCAACCTCTTCATCTCTTCTTCCTTTCTTCTTTATCCTGGTGCACGGGCGTTACGCATATCAGTGAGGATTCGTCCGAGATTGCGTTTTTGCTAGTTGAAAACTATCAACTGACTGCTCTTGTTGGTCTTCGGATCGGCAAGGAATCTTTGGAAAAACATATCTGCGGACTGCCGCCCTTTTCATCATGCTCGTGAGCCGCTTGGCTTGCGGATGGAGAAGAGACCTCATACTCGTGTTACAAACCGACTCACCGCCTTATCCCTGAAAGCACTTTGATGGCCTCTTCTATAATAACATCATCTCTCCTTCCACGCTCCTCCCTGTCTCTGACACACGTCCGCACCGGCTATCTCAGCCCGCACACATACTTCACAGCCTTCTTGCAGCTGCGCCGAATCATCACCCACCACACGCCGCACATATCGCCGCACATATTGCCGCTATCTTCCCTTTGCGGCGCTGCTTGACACATTGCGTCTCCGTCTCAGGCACACGAACTTGCACGCGCCACCCAACCCGGGGTCCCTTTGTCCATCACACTTTGACGTAGCAGATGGCGGCATGTTGGGTCTCAAGCGCTCTCTCGGCCTGCTCGAGAGGATAGGCCAAATTTCCCCGTCCAGGGTCGCCCGGCCCGGCATTCGCCCTTGGTCTGGACGTGCAATCATGATCTGATAACCTCATGCCATGCATAAGCTGGCCGGCTTCCTATATCAGATCTACTTCGACGGAGACACGCAAGGCTGATACAGACTCCTCATCCATCAGAGCCCTGCATACTCTCGCAGCTTCAACATGGTCTTACCGGTCCCAAATCCCACCAAATCGTACTGGATAGAGGCCGCAGAGTCAGAGCTTTGCGACTTCCGCTCCAGCGAAGAGCTCCCCAAGGAGGCCGACATCGTCATTGTTGGAAGCGGTTACTCTGGAGCTTCTGCCGCGTACTGGATTCACAGACACACCGAAAATGCCTTTCAGAAGCCTCGAATGGTTATGCTGGAAGCACGCGATATATGTGGAAGTGCCACTGGCCGCAATGGCGGGCAGCTGAGGCCACATCTATATTCCCGCTATCTCCCGTGGAAAGAGCGATTTGGCAGCCAAGGAGCCATGGAGCTGATCTTACACGAGATGGCTCATCTTGCGGCCTTTAAAGACCTGGCCGAGGAAGAGGGCTTTGCAGAGGAAGTCTGTCTGAAGTACGGCGAAACTTTTGATGCCGCAATGACCGACGAAGCTTGGAAGCGATTGAAGGCCAACTACGAGGCACTCAGGGAGGACTTCGGAGAAGACAATGAAGTCTTCGAGACACTCCACTTGATCGAAGACCCACAAGAAGCCGAGGAATTTTCGCAGATGAAGGGAGCCTTGGCTGCAGTTGTCCATCCCGCTGGTCAAATGTGAGTCTCAATATATCTTGAATCCAAGAGTACACCTGACGATGATGAACAGCTGGCCATATAAATTCGTACACGCACTCCTACAAATTGTTTTAAAAAAAGCCGACTTGAATCTGCAGGCTCACACTCCAGCCACATCCATCTCCGAGCGGGATGCCGATGGCTGGATAACAGTGAAGACTAACAGAGGCTCCGTACGAGCGAAGACCGTTTTGCATTCGACGAATAGATGGGCCTCTCATTTGCTGCCCGAATTCACCAAGCTCATTCTTGGCGAGAGATCGACTCTCGCAGCAATCAAAGCTCCCGAAGGTTTCATCAAGCACACCGGCGCTCAGCATTGGGACTCCACCGTCAACAACTACCACCTCCAGCTCCCTCCACCCTACAACACAATAATCCTTGGTGGCGGAAGACAGTATACCGTTCACAGACCGCAAGAAAGCTTTCCCAATGATGACGAGGACCAGCAATTCCCTGGCATCGCGGACTTCTTCGCAACCTGGCCTGCCTCTGATGTCAAAGGATGGTCAGGATCCGATCCCGCAGAGCTGAGCAGAGACGTTAACGAAGGAGGTGTATGGACTGGGATGGAAACTACCAGCATTGATTCGTTTCCCTTCGTTGGTCCCGTGCCTAATCGCGATGGTCACTTTATAGCAGCTGGGTTTGCGGGTCACGGTAAGCATGCCCATCATCTCAGTCAAAATGGGCAAATCTGACAATCTTTAAGGCATGCCGCGCATTCTATTGTCGACTGCGCATGTGGTTCCGCTGGTGCTGCAGTCAATCAATGCTGAATACGCCGCACCAACACTTGTGAAAGATTTCCCAGCTCTTCCTGGTCCTTTCCACGCAACACCTGAGCGAGTCGATCGATTGCAGAGCGCCAACGTTGCCGCCAATTTCGAGGCCTTCCGCATCAGCTGTGCACAGAGCGCGAAGAAATCATTCTGCAGAGATGAGAGGTGCAAACCGACGAATGCTGCTGGCCTGCTCAACTAGAGACCTGATTGTATACCAGATGAGTACCAGCATCCTCCGCTTCTTTTGTTTGCGTTCGACTTCCAAAACGTTCGCCCCTGAGAGCAGTGTCAGACCACATTTATTGGAAGATCAAATGTCGCCTCGCCGAAGGTCTACCGCCGCCCCCTCTCGCCGGCCACCGGGCCGGTGTCAGACAAAAAGTGACAATCTAGGCGAACTCACGACCCCGACTTCCAATATGTCCCGGGAGTGTCTTCCCAGGCGACATTCCCTGGACATCTTGCCGGTCTCAACTATGCGCTCAACTGATGAATGTCTTGCTGAACCCATTACCAGTATTCCACGAGATACAGTAGCGTATCTCTCATATCGCCAACCACGCCGGGCAAGCCCCACGGGCAAAGCTGGTCCGGACTATTCTATCATCGTGATATCGATAAGTATAAGGCGTTCCAATGCCTTTTGGAAGTTCTCTCCTGTTCGTACTGGAGGATTGCTTGCTTTCTTTACATCCAATATGTCTGCCGTCCTAGATCATGACGACAAGAAGACTCCCGCGGTCATGGTGGGAGGCAGCAGCAGCCCCGTCGACGAGCGAGATGTTGCCATTGGGTCACAAACCGAGATCACCAACTGGCACTCCTCTTTGAAGCCGTCCAGCCTCTATCGCAGCGTCCTTTTCCAGATGATCCTCTTCGGAGCGTGCGTCCCTGCCTCCTCTCCCCTTCTCCAACCTACACTGACCCTCCGCAGCCTCTCCTTCGTCGGGCCTGCTATGTCCGACGCAATCACCAACCTAGGGGGCGGCGGCCTCTCAACACCATACCTTGCCAACCTTGCCAATGCCCTCAACTACGTTACCGGCTGCATCACCACGCTCGTCGGAGGTCCCCTCATCAACAAATTCGGCATCAAAGCCGCCTGCTTCATCGCCGCCCTCATCTTCCCCCTCACCGGCTCCGCCTACTACACCTCCGCCAAATTCGGCACCAACGGCTACCTCCTCGCCTCCCAAGTCATCGGCGGCGTCGGCAGCGGCTTCCTCTACGTCGCCGAAACAACCGCCATGCTCTCCTACCCGCCTCAAGACGACCGCGGCTTCTACCTCGGAATCTGGAGCGCCATGCGAAACAGCGGAAGCGTCATCGGCGGCGCGATCAATTTCTCTACGAATCATGAGGACTCGAGTGCCGGGGGGATTGCGTGGTCGACGTATTTGATCTTTGTGGGGTTTGAGTGTAGTGGCGTGGTGTGGGCGGCTTTGTTGTCTGCGACGAGAAAGGTGAGGAGGAGGGATGGGAGTGTTGTGCCGATGAGTGAGAGGATTACGTGGAAGCAGGAGTTTGTGGAGCTGGGCAAGATGTGGAGTAAGAAGAAAGTAAGTTTTTGCTTTTTTGCTATGGGCCTTGAGATGAAGTGACTGACATGTGATAGACTCTCCTCGTCGCGGTACCAGCTTTTTATTCCTTCTTCTACGGCGGCGTGATGGGCACATATTTATCAACTCACTTCAGCGTCCGAGCCCGCGCCCTCTCCTCCCTCCTCGTTCGTACGTGCCATTCCCCAAGCTTCCCCACTCCTAAACGCCCACCTAACCCTCCCTCAGCAACAATCGTAATCCCCCTCGTCATAGCCTTCGGTCGCCTCCTCGACCTTAAACGCTGGACCCGCCGGCGCCGCGCCTGGACCGCCTTCTGCCTCTGGGCAATCCCTCAAACCGCCTGCTTCATCTGGATAGGAATCAACTACGGCAAATTCAACCTCGAGAAGAGAGCTTTTGATTACGAAACGTCAGTGAATCCCCATCCCTCCTCTCTCCTCCTCTCTAATTAATTTTACAGTAACACACGAGCCTGGGCAGAAGCCTACATCCCCTACCTGATCATCTTCGTGACCGGATACTGGACACAACTATCACTCTACTGGATGCTAGGCTGTCTATCGCGAGACATGGAGAGTTCAGCCCGGACGGGCGGACTGTTTCGCGCATTTGAGACGGCGGGACAGGCGGTGAGTTATGGCATTAATTCGGCGGAGGGGTTGAGTGCTCTCGTACCGCTGGGCATTAACTGTGGAGTTTTGGTCGCTTCTGTTCCTTGTATGGTTTTGTTGATCCAGTTGGTAGCGGCTAGTGAGGTTGTGGAAGAAGAGGTGGTTAGGGACGAGGCCCGGAAAGACGTAGATTAGACTGCGTACAGAGTATGCATCTTTTATGATGATGATGATGAAAAGGGAAGAGCATCTTGAACATCCTATCTATATCTATCGCCCCTCTTGTTCACTGACCGGGGAAACACGTCCTGGAAGAAAGCTGGCCCGATATCAAACCCCAGGCCAAACAAGATCTTCCTCCCTGCACTCTCGGTGCTCCGCAACCCACTTGGCTATACTATCCGAAATCCAGCGGCTCTGATACCTGACGCCAGTCGCGAGACTATTATCGAACATATCTATCTCGGCACGTCTCTTCCGGCCCATTCGAAAAGCGCTACTGTGCGAGCAAGTCGTCGTCTGTTGTAACCCCGCCCGTAAAACAGTAGTCCGGGAGAGGAACTGCATACATCACTTATTCTGCGCACACGCCAGCTCACATGCTTCGAAGCTGCAATGCGGATCACCTCCGAATTCAGATCTCCGGCTGCGGAGACATGTGCCGTCGGTTGAGGTATCGACTGCAAGCGACGGGACCCAGTCCCCGGTGCCGTCGTCTCTGACCTGGCTGTCCCAATCATCTAGAACTTCGGGAAACTTGAAGTGGTCGGGGCGGAAGAAGTTGTACAGGTCTTTGAACATAGCCGATGTGTTGTGTGCCGCATCGAACAACGAGAGAGCATGGCCTTCCGTCCTAATATGATGGAGAGTCAAGAGCGGTCGGCACCAGCCTGGGTCCCCAAAGGCGGTGTTATTCGGCTCAACCTCCGTCATTAAGAAGTGCTCATCTGTAAGATAGACCCCTAACTCTTCTGCAAGAGCAACGCCCAAGGCGGCATCTCCGTATGTGTATTGGGCGATACGCGGTTTCCATTCCTTTGCGATGCTTGGCTGTCGACGTACGAAGGCTTCGACGGCGGGGCGCAATAGCAAGAAGCCAGCGCCACCATGTGCAAAATACAGCTCCAACTCCGCGGGATACGGCTTCAAACCGATGAGATGACCGATGTACCGCATTTGGCCCGAGCCCAACTGAGGCAGCCAGCATAGGAAGTTCCGCCAGGCCAACGCAAATACATGTCGGCGTCCATGTAGAAATACCAGTTCTTGCCAGGCTGTAGGTCCCAGCTGCGTTCGATCATGTGGAGGAACTTGTAACGGTCGAGTAGCCATGCCGCTTTCCTCTTCCCAGAACGCTTCGACGTCGCCGGATGCATTCCGAGTTCATGGATTTCCGCCTCCCTGCCTATTCGTATGTACTCCTGCTGCAGGCGATAAAGGTCAAAATCGGAATTGAATCGCATCTCCATAGACGAGTAGTTCGATAGTATGTCGTGGACGTCATGAGAATTAAATTTTTGATCTAGATCGGACAGCAAGAGGGGATTCTTGACACATCGTAGGGAGGTCTCGAGAAGCACAGGAATTCTGGCGTGTAATTCGGTAGCGCCAGTTTTGACCATCACGGCGACATTGCCTGGATCAGGAAAGCTTTCACAAAGCGAATCGTCGTTGTGTGTTGTATGGTTCACCGACTTTAAGCGTCCATCTGCCAGGCCTGCTAGATCAAAATGGTCTGGTATTTGACTGTTTCTCCGGGTGGTGTACGAGGCAATGGCCAAGCACGCGAGGAAGGTCAGAACGGCGAAGCTGATGAGTCTGTGTGTGGTCGACAAGCGCCAGTTGGAGTCCTGCCACTGTTTTGCGCGACTCGGCATCTTCATGTCGCAGCGGCTGAGGTGTTCGGGGCGACGAAGTTGCACAAACTTGATATGTTGAAGCCGGCTGCTGTAACCATCATAGGGCAGGGATATAAGAAGGACTTGAAACTGCACAGGTGTCAACCTCAAACCGCCTGACTGTGCCTCATGCAAGACCACGCGCTTCGCTCATGCATAATCAAGCGCTTCGAGTGCTGGTCATGTTGGTTGATGACGCGTGTAGATGAAGATTGATGCAATCCATGCACATGCTGATGGTGGAAAAGGGAAATTATCGGCGTTCTGCCCGGTCGATGGCAACTTTGCAACCTGGGAAGTCATATAGAAAGAGGCGAATGGCCTGGAAAAGCAGTCGACAGACCTCCGCCGTTCCTCTCGATCGCTCATCAGAATTGATGAAGGAATTTGCAGTCGGTGTCGCTCGATTGCCTGTCAAAATTTGGGTATCGTTACGCATCCGCACACACGCCGCTACTTCGACTTCTTACTGGTGGCCGCCTCCAGGCCCTCCAGGATCTCTGCGCCAAAGACATACATCATGTAAAGAGGAAACACGAGCCAAGGGCCGTTCGGCAGAATCCACAGGAAGATAAGGCGATACCAGTCGTTGTGCCCGACCATGTGAAAGCCAGAGAAGACTTCGATCAGCCCTATTGTCTGTTAGTATCTCTGCATTCAATTGATGGAACGCACTTTGACTCACAGTAGAGGACGGTCTTCCAGAAGGTTACAGTCGCCGTACTGTAGGCCACAAGCACGGCGACGGTCGCAAGCCTGCCAGTGACAGTACGACTCTCTCCAAGCGCTCGAAATTGGCCCATAACGCTTCGATCAGGAGCTCCTCGGCCTTGAATGGGCTCCTGTTCTCCATTCATGAACACAATGTACAGATAAACCAGGTATGCAGTCGTCTCGAAAGCATTGACCAGGCCTTGAGCAGCGGTCCATCCGTTGTGGCTGTCCCACGCATCGAAGCCATACACTTTATCGACTCTTCCGTACAACTCGTAGGGCGCCCAGATTGGATAATGAAGACTGCCACCGGGCATGGAGTATGGACGGAGCAGCACATAACCGGTATCCCAGATGACCAATGGCAGGCTAATGGCCAGCCAGATGAGGGTGAGGTTGGAGGGCGTATGCGACCATCCTGAAACCGCTCGGCGCGAGACCACTGAGGAGCGCGACAACCGCGTTGGAGTCAATGGTTCTGCTGCAGCGGCCGAGTTGCGCGTGGTACGTTTGGCTACAGGAGAAGGAGCAAGTTAGAACATGAAGTACATAGAGCTGTTATTGCTTGCGCGGGACATACTCGGCGACGGCTTGGTTGCGCTCTCGGGGTCTGGGAACTCCTTGGGGTGGTTTCTTGTCGCGACCATAATGAGGGTAGTCGTCAGGGCACAGCGACGCTGAAACAGAATATATGGAGGGGATGGCGGTGGGATGTGTTGCTGTCGGTGCTCGGTGAGTTGTCGGGAATGACGGTGGACTGGGGAAAGAGCTGGGGGCGCGCGGGGCGACAGCGGCAGCGACGACTGCTCCCTCGCTCCTTCCTCCTCTCTGACTACGCTCCCAGCCTCGCCCATTTCCAGCATGCGACCAACCGAATCTTAATCGCGGCAACTTCCAATCACCCGCCGACAGCATATTCGACTGCGGACTGCGCGCGGCTGAGGATTGCTGTCGTTCTGACTCCTGAGCCGCTCCCTCTGTGCGACCCCCCTCTCCCCTCCCAGCAAGCGGCGGCCAAGACAGCATCATACGGCGTCTGTCACTGTCGCTCGTCCAGGCTCAAAAGCGCAGTGGGACGTATCCTGACTGCCTCTGTGTGTACTGGTATTCTTACCCTCAGCTGCCGGGAGCACGCAAGGCCCGCCGCTGCTATGCCACTCGATATTGTTATTGCCAGCATGTTCCAGCATTGCTGCGTATCACGAGGACACTTCAGGAATCCATGGCCTTGAGTTCCGTAATTGAGCAGTCTGAGTGGCATACACTGCCGACCACTACCAATGCGGGCAGCTGAACTCCCGAAGTGCGCCACCTCTACGCTCGACGCTCCTTCATACGACTTCATTCCAACGTCCCACCGGAAAGCACCTCGTGCTCGTGCCCGCCCTCATGTGGCAAACCGCTCCCATGCGAGCCCACCCAAAGGCGAGACGCCGACCCGTGGAATGAGCCCGGCTTCTTCACTCCCGCATCGCCCCGTACAGTTGATACATGACTTCAGTCTCTATCCTCAGCAAGACTCGTATCTGATTAACCCACTATAAGCTTCTCGCTTTCACTATGAAGCCTGGAGCAGCCGATCGATCCTGAAATACATTCAGACCTTGGACTACGCCTGGACCAGCTGTCCACATTTGTACTGACACAAGTTCTCTAGTCTCGCGAGCACGTATGCTGTGCTAAGGAGTTGCCATATATCAATAATACGCAACTGGCATAAGTCCACTTACGAACGCTCCAGGACACCCTTTCACCTGCCCCCGCATCAATAAGTGGTCTCTCATTCACCGGTACCCGCATCCCTTGCTTCAATCTCCTCCACGGATTATCCTCGAGCAAGAGCTCCAGAATGCGTAACCGGGCTTCAACCAAGCCCTGAGCCTCGTCTAATCGCCTAGAGGTGCCTGGCTCCGTGCAAACAGCACTCACTGTCAAATAAGTCGACGCCTTATCTGCAAAATCGTTCTGGATCCAGCGTGCTGCAGGGGTAGAGCTGCGCACAAGGAATTTTGAAAGACGCCCAGACGTTCCTCCCGTTGTGTGCCAAAGGGAGACTCAAGACCAGTCAAATTCTGGCCATTGCACCTTCTTCGCCTCATCTGAGTTGACCGTCAGTAGCACATGATCAGATCTATCATCCAACATCATTTGGCATTCACAATATGAATACATCTTCGAGCTCGTCATTCGATGCCGTTGAGGAGTGGAACGGAGGTGTGGGCTGGTTCTCTCATGGTGTGGGTGAGAGCGACGCCATCGACTCGGCGAATTACAAGGACGACAACACCCAACCGCATTCATGTTCTGGAGCCTTGGGAGCCCCTAAGCCTCAGATACTCCCACTGCCATCAATGTACGCCTTTGACTCCATGGCAGGACCAGACGATCTGCAATGGGCAGCGGCCATGGCCTCAGCGGAACCTGCTTATATGCATTCGAATGCATATGTGTATTGGCCATGCGGTGAGCCCATTAGCCCAATCTCGCCAGTCGATTTCCCATACCCCATGGACACGCAGCCATCCCACCAACAGAATGCACAACTAGTGCAACGAACTGATCCACTGCTGTCGATGGAGATGCCGGCCGACAGCTCGAGCTACGACAGCGACACTTTCACTTACCGTAATGAGAGACGTACGGTGAGCCTGGACGTCAACCTTCTTTCCGACGATCAACGATTGTTGAGGACCGACCCTCCTTTCAGTGAGCACCAGCAGGTTGAAAAACCTCGTCGTCAGGGCCCCCGATTCGACGGAGACGAGTACTCTGCAGCATGGATACGAGGTGATGGGATCGAACGGGAAGGCTGGTGTGGACTCTGTTCGTCCTGGTACCTATATGTCTTGGTGACCAAAATAGAGACGTTAAGCTAATCAGCCCAACAGGCACAGACTCAAGGACTCCGGCTTCTGGTATCACATGCACTACACTCACGGCATCAGCTGCCAAACCGGCAAAGCCTTCGGGCATCCCCTCCAGATGAGAGCTGTTGAGAGATCTTTGGGCTACGAAGTCCTCTGCGGCGTGTGCAATTCGTGGCTGCAGGTCAGCAGAGCCGAGCGTTGGCGGACACCTTACTTCCGCCACGCTTACAAATGCCACGCAAAGCTCAACAAGACCAGCAAGTCACCCTGTACTTCACCGAGGAGATTGCCGTCGAAGAAGAAGTAGTCTGAGGGGCGGCTTCGTCTGTTTACTTTTCCATCAATACATTTGGCTTCTACCCGAGCCTTTTTGAATGCGTTGGTTGGAGATTACGACTGGAGATGGGTAATGGGCGGGTTGACTGTGGATGATGACAAGACGAGATACTGGCAGCGAGAAGGGCGAGCGTGATGACTTGAAACGACCTTTTTCAGATTGTGCTGGAAAACAGGACTGTTCTTTCTCTTACTTACCATTTCCACTTCCTCAAGTCTTCTATCACGTCGTATACTAACCACAAACAATCGAAATTTGCTGCAAAGAATCCCACCACCTCGCTTCCTCGACCCCTCCCCGACTTTCACATGCCAAACCGGCAGAACCCCGGCGCTCAAAAAGTCGCCTTTGCAAGTGCACAAACAACTTTGCTCCCCATCACAAACGGCGCGTTCATGTTTCAATGGTACGGCGCATCTTTTGAGATGTCCAATAAGCGAAACATACCGGGAGACCTGATACTCGGGGCATTCTAATCGAATTAAGTCCACTGAAAATTGACGGTCAATTAGGTCGTTCTAAACCTCGACGACTTTCACTAGCGCTCCTCACTATCTGGTCTTCGGATTGGTAGTGGGGTTCACGCTTTGTTCTTTTCTATCGCCTTTCTCGTAAGTATAAGCAAGTCCAATTATATTTTTGCGCGGGTCATCGAATGACAGAAACCGGCGATCGAAGTGTGCGACTGGCTGGAATTGCTCAAGACGTGACACTTCTCGTTCACAGACGCACCAGCTACATGTTCTCAACTACACAATGCCTGGTCTCCCGGCACACAGGCATTACAAGCTACCCACACTGCTGTCGGATCTGGTAGCGTCCACAGACACTCATCATGGTCAGTCCTTACGAACAGCAAGCTCCGCCGATACAGCCACAGGCTCCTGATCGCTACCACTTTCAGCCTCAGACGAAGCAGTGCTGCGCTCAAGTTCCCTGCTTCTCGTCAGCCGGCATGTCTCCAAACCCAAAGCCCAGAAACCATCAAGCTCACCTCGTCTTCACCTCTCTCTGATGCAACCACCTCGTCAACATCGCCATACCAATCATCAACGCCGCCAAAAACACAACCGTAATGTACCCCTTGCGATACTCAGGCGCATCCGTCTGCTTCCACACAATCAGCGGCAGCCACGCCTGCACCACATACGCCATCTCATTCATCGTAGCCGACACCAGCGCCCTCTCTTCACTATCATCCGAACAGATCTCGTGCGCCCAAGCGAAAATCAGCCCGGACAGACCGTATCCGGCTCCGGCCGTGATGAAGCACGCCCATTTCCACCCTGTCGAGACATCCCAGACTGCTAGACTCACGTAGACGATCATGTTCACGACGCCGCCGAAGATGAAGAAGGGCCAGCGACGACCACCGGCGACGGAGTCGGAAATCCAGGCGTATGCTAGGGTCGTGACGACTTGGATAGCAAAGGTGGTCGTCGGGTAGACGTTGATCTGGGAGATGGTGTACGCTGGGTTAGTGGAGTGTTTGAGGAATTGGGAGAAAGCAGGCTGCGATCCATTGTTGCCATTGTTGAAGGCGATGTAGAGGAGAGTCAGGACGTAGATATGCCAGGAGGTGAAGATCTTGCGTATTTTGGCACGGGTGTAGGGTTCGCTCCCTTTGCGGCCTTCGGCTTCCATTCGTTTCTTGGCAAAAGCTCTTTCTTTTGGGGTGAAGTAGAGTGCTCGGCTATTTTCGGGCATGTCGGGGAGCATCAGGTAGCCGGAGAGGGCGATTGGGAGGGAGATGATGCCGTCGACGATGAAGAGCCCTACGCTATGGTTTAGTTTGGATCATGCACTTAGTTGGAGAGAGTATCACATTGCCATCCTCGAAAGCCGCCCTTTCCTTCCAAATGATAGACAGCAGCCATCAGATATCCCGAAAACATAGATGCGATGGCGCTCGAAGTGTGGAAGATACAACTCCGTTTCGCGAGTTCATCTTGTCGATACCAGGAACCGATCACGTACTGCATGCCTGGGTAGAAGCCGCTCTCTGCCAGGCCAACAAGGAATCGTACGGCGTAGATCTGCTCGGCGGTATTGCAACGGGACAGAGAGAAGGTCAGGATAGTCCATACGAGCTCCAGCGTTGGGATCCATATAGATGGACGGACTCTAGTCAAGATGAGATTGCTAGGGATCTCGCCAATAACGTAGCCAATCGTCCACATTGTCTGCATGTAATTCAGCTGTTCGCCGTAAAGTCCCAGGTCTTCTTGCCTGTTATATCAATTTAGCTGGTGCTTCTTCTTCAGTATAGTCATCGATTCTGTCTTACATCCCAGATACGAACGCGTTGTTGATGTTCGCCTGGTCGAGATACTTGATGAGGTATCCCAGTGAAGCGAATGTCAATACGGCCGAGTCCAGCTTGAAGAGAAACTTCCGCTCTTCGGGAGATTTGTCGAGGCTGTCCCAGATATAACTCCGCCATTTGCGTGCCGATTTCTCCTGGATGACCTCTTGCAGTTGCTCTCGTGTGTCTTCATCTTTCTGGTCTTTCATAGCTGCTCAGGCGATCAGACGATGCACAGGCCTAACGAAGAAAGTTCAAAGCGGACACCCGGCTTGGGCCAGTCTTAAGAGAAGATAGCAAAGTGATTGCGACTTCGTCCTTGGTGGAGACTGCAGGGTATGGAGAGCTTGCCGTACGAGTAACCGAATGGCGTGCTTCTATGCTGCATCTCGTTGGGCGTATTGGAAACCAAATCTACCTTGTGTAATTGTGGTGCTGACGAACCTCCAGAAAGGGCCGTGAATGCCGAAGGGCCATTTCGTACGAAGCATAGCCATCTGAGTTGAGAGGCTTCGAAAGGAAGAGCGCCAACTGAAGAATCCGATAGAACCGGTGCAGGGTCGTGTCAACCGGAGAAGTGCGAGATATTGCTGAGATGTCGTGATAGCTGCAGATGATGAGGCGAGCTTGCACGAGTCCAGTCTATTCAGCAGCCAGCAGATATACAACGCATCGCTTGAGAGATATCAGGCAAATTGTCATCCGTCCTTGCAGCTTGAGTTCTTCTTGGCTGGGAAAAATCAAAGTCATGCAATGCGATGGCGAAATGCGGATATTATGCCAGGCATCTTACTGGCGTGGTAGGTGATCCAGTCTATCCGGGTGCTCAAGAGGAAGCCGATATGCATCGTGGACGAAGAATGATGAAGGACGAAGGATGGGCGAGGTTTTGTCAAGGGCAAGTAGTGAAGTGCAGATTTCTTGCCGCGGGCTGTGATTTTAGGCTTCGGGCTAGAGTTTGCCATGTGCCACCCTTGAAATCCATGTCTCATTTCATCACGCCTCTTTCCCCCACCAATCGACACATACACACCTCCAACATGGCAGACGCAGAGAACATCTACGACGAAATTGAAATCGAAGTACTCCACCCATCCACCCACCGCACCCTGTCCGCAACTAACGGCACAATCTCCCTTTAGGACATGACCTTCGACTCGACCCTGCAAATCTACCACTACCCTTGCCCTTGCGGCGACCGCTTCGAGATCAACGTCGAGGACTTGCGCGACGGCGAGGAGATTGCTGTCTGCCCGAGCTGTAGTCTGCAGATACGAGTCATTTTTGACGTCGATGACCTGCCGAAACCACCCAAACCTGATGCGGGCCAGCAGCCGGCTCAGCAGGTTGTTGCTACTGCTGCGACGTGAAGAAGACGGAGACGAATGGAATCAGATCATCTGAACAGAAGAGGTGAGGGTTGTGGTATGGATCTATCTGAAGGGGTTGGAAGGCTACTGTTGAGCAGACTTGGTCTCTCGGTTGAGAGGACCTGCTGTAGAACCACGACCCAAGACGTGCGGAGCAAGCAAACCCGGCTCAGCCATCGGACGAGACACCACATTGTGGTAGTCCTCGTTGGCGACTCTACATGAAGCCAGGATGCCGGTGGCGGTGACCCAGGAGGCACATGCAACAGAGACAACTCGGACCTATCGGTTTCGAAGCGGAGGAAGGCAAGGCACATGCACACGATCGAATCGCACCCTTTGGCATGGAAGTTTGCAGAGGCACAAGCACGTAGGGAGGCTTTCACGGCGATCCAGCGCTGCTTATTTTCGCGACCCGTAATACATCAGTATCTCATACCGCAGTCTCACCCGCGAACGTCGGTCATCAGTTTGCGAAATCCTTGTCGGCATGCCCTCATTCTGTTGGATCCTTACTCTCCTGCTTCAGATCGACCTCGTCAACCAGTAAACCCAACTCCTTGTGCAGCAGCGAAGTGAGATTTGTCCCATCGCGCAGATAGATCCACTCGCCTTTGCCACTGCCCTCTTTCTGATGCATGCTCTCCCCCGAAAGCACGTAATCGTAACGCTTGGGACCTGAGAGAGGTGACGAAAGCCAGATCTGCTTATTTGGCGGTTGCTTGTTGATGATGTAGGTTCCGTTGGGTGGATATGTTATCGAGAGGACTCCCGCCTGCGATGGAGTTGTTAGAATTGGTTCGTCTGAAGAGCGTGAGGGTTGGATTTACACTGTACTCAACCTCAACGTCCGCTCGAGACTCCTGTAAAGCCTCCGCCTTATCGTTGATGGTGTCCATAAGCTCCTCCGATATGGTGTAGTACTCTTCATCGCTCAGCTCTGTAGGCTGTGTAACGCGCGGTCCCGCCGCGGAGTCCTCTTGAGGAGGTTGAGGATCTTCCGTATCGGGCATTAGGCCAGCTTGGGAGTTTCGCGAATACGATAGCCATCTCGCCTGCGAGTTTGCTCGGTTTACGACGCTGCTGGGTCGAAGTGCAAGTACTTGGGTCTGGCGAGAGATGGTAGGTCTGGTGAAGCATTTGGCTGCGTTCCTTGCGGTTTGACGGACGAGGCGGCTTGCGGCTGGCGCTGACATGGTGGCGGTGATAGGGATGGGAATGGGAGGTATGATCGAGTACTAGGACGCTGTGATGGTGTCGTGAAAGGAGATGCCGTTGTCAATGGAGTTGGCGGTGGAGGGAGGAATGCCAGTAGAGAGCTCTAGATGTCTATAAACAACGTGACGAAGCTTTCCCACAGCTCAAGCTTCTGACAGGGGGCCCACCCAATCACCACTCAAATGTATCACCGTCAAGAAGATCATGCCTGTAGGTGGAAACCTACATTGTCTTGTCTGCCGCCTTGATACAATCCTGATAGGAGCAATTGTTGAGAAATGATTATATCTGCATCGCTCGCTGTACATACATAATTTCTACCAGTAGTCTCAAGTTATCGCCAAACATTTTCCGCCTTTGCAAGTACAATTGAGAAGCAAGCTCTCGAAAGGAATGAGGGCGAGCGACGACGGCAAACGAGAGGATCTCGGTAGCTGTTTGGGTATATCCTCCTGAATCTCATCAAAACTCGCAGACGCCTCCGCCTCAACGCCTCGCTCTTCTGAACAGAAATGCGTGCATCTGGTCGTACATTTCGCATAAAACAATCGTCTTCCCTCCAGCTAGCCCTTGAGATTGAAGGAGAACTCACTGGCATTGGCGCTGGTGATGTACGAAGCATTTCGTGCTGGACCACCGGGCATTGGGCTGCGGCCATTGCTAGTAGCGCGGCTGCTTGGTCGGTAGTATTCTCCTGTACCACCCTTTCGATCGCTCTCTTTGTCGTACGAGTTCAGCTGCCTTCGGTCTCTGGAATGCGCAGTAGCATCCCATTCCTTCCCTCCAATGCTGTTGGCAACAGGGGGCGCTTGCCTAAAGCGCCTGCCGGATCCGCTGCTCGTGGATGATGCTTCGTCGTCCACAAGGACGATCATCCACACACCAACAGCACCGGAGTGACCCAGAAGTGGTGTGCAGTGAATCCATCTTGGGCGACCCTCTCCTTCGCCATCCTCGCTTGGGCGGGTGAGCCACCGGATTTTGGCCGTGACACCGCGGCCTTCCGCGAGGGCGGCGCCAAGGTCTGCTCGTACGCGACTGCTGCCACCAATGCGGTTTAGGAAGGGTGACTGAAGAATTCCTGGGACGCGCAGAGATGGTGACGTGAAGAGAATCCGGAGCGAAGGCGCTGGTCTGATGAGGAGATACTGCGCAGTCAGTTAGCAGAAGCTGAAGCCTGTCATAACACAGCACACTCACGTGTTGGTATACGCCCTCCAACTTTCCATTCAGCCTTTCCTTCACAGTCGAGGTCACGCTCACACTCCTCTTCTCCCTGTCGAGAAGCTCTGAGCTGGGGTCCTTCAGCAAGAGACGAGGTTTGCCGCCATACAAGCTCTCGCGATCGCTGTCGTCCACGTATTCCTTGTGCATGCGACCGCCAAACTTACGAACGGTGTCGAGCTCTGCACCATTGAACATCTCGCTCAGTTCCTGGAACTCATCTTTCCGGCTGGATTCATCCTCTTCCTCCGCCGAAGCTTGCTCTTTCTCTGCTAGCTTGATCAAGCCCTCCATCTCGCTGCAGTCCTTGATCAAACCAGAAACATCGACTTGAGCTCCAATGTAGTAACGAATATTGCCGCGGCTGTCCATCAAAGGGGCAATCATGAGCAAGTTCATGAAAGGAGTGCCATCGCGCCTGTAGTTCACAAACACTTCGGTATGTTCCTTCCCTTCAGCGCAGGCTTCAGCCAGACGTCGCACGGAGTTTGGGCTTGTCCTTGGACCTTGCAAGAAGCGACAGTTGCGACCGATCACGTAGCTCGAGCCATATTGAGTCGTTCGGGTGAACTCCTCAGACACGAAGACAATCGGGTTATCAGTTCTGCTAGGGTCGGTCAGACAGAAAACTTCAGCCAGACCCTCGCTCGCTTCTCGCAGATGTGGCGCCAACGTTCCTGTGATCCTTCTTTGGATGCTGATGCTGACAACCTGGATCCAGGTATGCGCGATATAGGCTGGCAGATCTTCTTGGACCAAGACGTCGAAGGCTCGATTGGCTTTCTCCTCTAACATCACATTTACGGTGGGCTTCGCAGACTCGTTTGTGAACGTTTGGCCCTTGATAGGCTCCAGAGCTTCCGCAATGGCATTGGCATAGTTGATTGCCCTCAAGGCCTTCAGCGCATCCAGGTAGTATATGAGTATAGGGATGCTCTTGGGTCTGTGAGTGTTCAGGAACCCAGTAAACTTCAACAGCAGCTTCGGGTCGTCGAACATGGCACGTAAATGATCGGCGCTCAAGAGCTGGTCGGCACGCTTCTCAAGTCCATACATGCCGAGATCTGCGTCGTCCTCTGCTGGTGCCACGAGATCCCAGGACCGCGGATCGTCTTCGAGGACAGGCTCCAGGTACTGTGCATCGCTGTTGTCAGGGCCCTTTGTTTGCAGGGGTGGTAGGGTATGTATTGAAGTTGCAGAGGTCTCCTGCGAGAAGACGGATCCAGCGCTGCTTCGTGCACCAGGCTCGTACATGTTGGCCTCGATTGTCTCTGGAGATGGCGGCGCAGATACGATCGATTGCGCTGTGCTTGAATCTCGCTGCGATGTGATAGGAGTTGCTTGGGGTGGACGGCGACTCGTACTGCTGCTACACCATACATGTTAGTGCTGGACAGAATGCGCATGCTACGCACAGCATGTTGGAATGTCGTAGAGTCGTACCTGGTCCTGTTCGGAACACTGACTCCACGTTGCTTGGACATTTCGCCAATCGGGACTGGCTGGCCCAGGGCGTCATCCATATCAGGAAAGTCGGGGGAGACAGGGAGGTCGGAGGCTGGACTGTTCACCATCGCGCTGCGCTGGATTATACTTTCAGACTGAGTGACGGCTCGTCGTGCAGCATAGCGTTTGCTGAAGTCTTCACTCTGCAAGTCGCCCATTTCATCGCCTGCTTGGCCGGTGGGCACGTGGATGGTGGTGTCGACGCTGTTGACTTTGCTGCGATCGCGGCTTCGACTTGCCGGAGCTCTGGTTGAATTGCTCCCGGTCGAGTCCCTTTCCATGGCGCGCAGCTCGCGCCGACCGTTGGACGACTGATGGGGATACTGTTGGGGCAGATATTCGTAAGCGGAGCTGAACGCCTTGAAACTGAGCTCGCGCGGCGACATAGGAGCAACAATGCGCGGCGCAGAAGGGGGTCGCGGGAGGATAGGAAGGAGTAGTGATGACGAGGTGAGGTGCGCGAAAATTGAAGTGTAGGGAAGATGCAGGTACAGCGCGCAGGATGGCGTTGGGGCAATCAAGCTGTCGAAAGCCTATTTGGCGGCGAGATCCCCTTCTTTGGGTCCCGTCCCTCGGCGGTGACGATGGGCGGAGCGGAGCGAGGAAAGCGCGTACGGCCCAGTCCAAGCGACGGCATAATAGATTGCTGCTGCGCGCGGTCGCCGTCCGGCCCAAGATCGAGGGAGCAGGGCTGGGCGTCATAATGATGGGTAATAATGTGGGTGGGGTGCGCAAGGAAAGCCAGGTAACGTACCAATCTATATACCGGAGCCATATCGCTCGTCTCGGATTCAGTGCGATTCTTCAGGGATATGCGCTGCACCAGATTGCTGAAACCGATCGCAGAGTCGCGTTTAGAGGTGCTGCTGTCCTGTCTCGACATCTGTCCGACTCCGGAGAGGAGGAGCTGCTGCGGAACGACCTGGGAGTTCACACGCGGAGACATGCGGTGAACATGAGGCCGGGCGTGCGCGTCGTTGTTGCTGCGAGCAGGAGGCGGCGCTGTCGGCGCGGGCGGCGGTGGCGGCGGCGACAGAGCAGCAGTAGGAGGGGGAGAAGAGGCAGAGGAGGAGGGCGTGCACGGGGCTGCGCTGCTGTCCTCCATATAACCAGTGTAGTAGTGGCAATGCCAATGCGGTCAACAGAAGGCCACTCTCAGGTCGAGGTCGCTGCGTCAACCACGCCTCTCCTGCGTGTTGCATCGCGCAGTCTGCACTGTTGCTCCCGGTATGCGCGCCCCCAGTGCTTGTCAAGCAGCGGACGAAACTCTCATCTCCCTCACGCCAATAATGGCCTCCGCCGTCTCATAGTTCAACGTGCTGCACAGACGGGTAAAGCCGCCGCTCCTTCTGGCACCTGTCCAGCTCGTCCGTGCGAAATCTTCATGTCGACGTTGTATTTTGGGGCGTTGCATTACTCGCTGACATGCTTCGATGCCCGAGTGTCCTTGTCCTCCCGTACGCTTGCCACCAGGTGAGGTGTTGAAGGGCTGCTCCCCCTGTCCAGCTCGCGGTCTGCCAGCTCGATCGGTTCGTGCCTCGCTTGTGGAGATCTTTAGCTCTGATGACCCCTGCAAGCGTGCAAATAACCCGCATCGTTTCTCGTCCCATAGAACCGTTGCAACATGCGACCGTCACACGAACAAACAGCCGTAACGATAGCCCGTCAGTGGCAGAAGAGGGAAGGCCAAATCTAAAATGCCCCTACTTCTAGTATCGTCGTACGCCCTCGATTGACGATCCAACAACACCAACAAGCGATCGAAGACGAAGGAGCATCTTCCGCTGCTCCGCGGAGTGGCACGGTGGGCTATCGGCGCTGGTTTCACCACACCCGCGATCGTAGAGAATTGTGTCTTTTTGCTGAGATGCTCGGGATGCCGTACTTACCGTGTGCGCGGATTTGGGGACTGTGAAGGCTGCATGTGCCATGACTTAGGTCTGCGTTGGTGTGCCTTAGCTCGGGACAGGCGTTGGGCACACGCATCCGAAACACCTTTGGAAGTCAATGAAAATGGTATGTATGTTTGTGGTTGGAAAATCGTTCGCAGGCAAGCAAGCTGCAGGTACCCGCAACACTGGCAGGAGATCATCGGCGCCATGTCCTGCACAGTTCAGACCGTAGTCTCATCGTAAACCGAGGTGTTATTTACGCATGTACCGGAGCGCTCTCACCCATAGCTGTTAGTGCTTTAAAGCTAGACAATGGGGAATAATGGACGAGCACGGCGACTTGGTAGGATGGAACCTGCCAACCACACCGAAGAACGTCGAACTGCGAACTGCGAGTATTTGCAGCCCGCACTGGTGGCACAAAAGACGATTGTCCTCGTGGACCGTGGGCCATGGGCATGGTAAGCAGCGAATTCGGTAGGTGGAGTATCGTTCATGTATTCCTCGCGTTTGGGAGCAATGGATCGCTCTCGCCACGTGAGCTTTGCTCAACGTCTGAGAGAGCATGCTTGCGACTCCGCTCTTCCGCAAACAGAACAAAGTGCTGCAGTATAAATATAATGTCGAATATCATCGAGATGTTCGCCAAGCCCAACTTGAGCGGATTGCCCCAAAATCCAGACCAGTCATCCTGAAGGCTGCTGTCGATGATGAGTTGTAACAGACTGCCAACGCCACCGGCAAAGTCGAGCAACTGCTGTGAGATCGACCATCCCACGGTGGACCGTCGTCTGAAGTTCGAGATGACTTGAGGAACGTATTTGAAGACAGTCATGATCAGTTTGATGTATTCCAAAGCATAGATCTGTAAACCCGTCAATAACAGGAGTATTCTTGTGCATATCAGTACTAACCACGTCTAGCCAGGCCCATCCAGCATCGAGATCTGAGCGTCTGGCAAGAACGATTGTAATTACGATGACCAATGCTAGCATACTGCCCCAGATCAGTCCGAGGGTGATGGTGTTGGCATAGCGTCGCACTCCAGCTTTCTGCTCCCAACCCCATAGACGGGGATAGAATTGAGAATAGCAGATGAAGGACATTATCAATCCTATTGCACCGAAAGTGAGATCGTTGATGCGGGCCGTAGGCTCAGGCGACCTTGGATGTCGCGCTGCATATTCGGTTCGTACTCCCGAGGAGAAGAGGAGCAGAGCAGTGCTCAAAGTATAGCCGGAGAACCCAAAGCAATTGAGCAGTGGGAAGTCTGGCATGAGACCTTGAGTTGTTCGGCGCTGGATATTAAGAATGACCTGTGGAAAGAAGGAGACGGCCCACCTAGAAGTCAGATATCATTATGGCGGGATCGCATGCACAAAAGGGTTGTTTCCGCGTACGCGATGAAGTATATCCAGCCGAGAATCCTATCTGGTCGTCAGGAAAGTAGTGGATGGATGATTGGGGATGGGTTTGCTACCAAGAGACTATCACGGCGATGTGCCTGAGATCCGTGTCAGCCATGGTGAAGGTATATCGTGGTGACGAGTAACGTGAGCGAGCCGTTGCGTATCATGAATCCATCCGGATGGCTTTTGATATGCCGAGTGTTGGGAGGAATAGTAGATGCAGTTTATGTACTTTTTGCATAGGGAAAGAGCCTTGTACCGAATTGTGGATCGTGGGAGATCGGGGAAAGCGCGAGAGGTAAAAGTGGGTCTTCAGGTGGGGGCGATCTGCTTAGTAGCGTAACTACACCTCGCGCGTCCACCTCGAACACCACCACTTGACTGCCACTGCGACAAATTCCCTGCTCGTGATCATTCCCGTATTGCTTCTCTTGCCTACACGCAGTCCTCGCGGCCACTTCATACACATGCGCGACCTGGTCCGTGACCACTTGCGCCGCTGAAATCACCCACAACACCCTGAATCGACCGCAGCTGGCGCACGCGCTTGCGATCTCCCTCCTTCTGCATCGTGCTGTTGCAGCGACATGGCAGCACCGGCAACTTCTCCTCGGCGTCCAACACGCACTCCAGCCCGCCCCGCAGCTCGTCCGCTCGCCTCCATCGAGCCGGCCACAGAGCCTCCTCAGAAGAAGCGGAAGTTCTTGCCTGGAGGACCAGGAGGCGGAGGGCGATATTTCGACGACGACGGCAACGAGATCACAAAAGAAGAGGCGCGCGCGCAAGCACGAAACGCGCCTCGGCGGCCCCGGCGCGAACCCACTGAACACCACTTGAATGCACCGGGGGAAGGCACTCCCCTGGTGACGCGCTCCGCCATGCAGACCCGACCAAGACGAGAGCGGCCAGAGAGATACGCACCGCAGCCGAGCACTCCGCGACCAAGGTATAGTAATGCTGCTGCCGCTGCGGCGGCGAGCCAGGCAAGCGACGGATATAAGCCAAGAGAAGAGCGAAGCTGGGAGGAATTCCACCCTGAGCTGGATCTGGATGCCGGCTTGTTGATATTCACGGCCGACGAGGTGGATGGTAGGACGAGTAGAAACGATCCAAAGCTGTTGAAACTATTCAATGGCCTTGGCAACAAGCATGATTCAGATGGCGATGTGGACATGAAGGACGCGCCCGCTGAGAGCGATTCGAGGCCACAGTCACCAGCAAATGCTGTCTCTACGCCGCTGAAGCGAAAGCCTGGCCGCCCACCTAGGAGACCAGAATCCATGTTAAGCGGTCTGGGCTCCCCACCCGCTCCTCGAATTATACCATTACCCACCCACAATCCGAAAGAGCGTCTGAACCTGCCGAAGCCTTCATACCGACATTACAACCACTTCTTGCAGTATGAGGAGGATCAGAATGAAAACAAGGTCAACTACGTTGACCGAACGATGGCGCATGTTGGTTATCAGGAAAGCGATCGCTTCGAGCTGCCACTGAAGGCTCTTATTCGCTTGTCAGAGAGACAGCAGGTAGAGGATGAAGCTGATGTGGGCTTGAAGTTGGAGAGCGATGGCCCTGCTGAAGCTGGGTCGGCACCACCTGCTGTTGGGAGAGTTGAGTACGACATGGACGAGCAAGACGTGGCTTGGTTGGACGAGATCAACGAACAACGCAAGGCTGAGGGTGTAGAAGCCATCAAACCCGCAACACTTGAAATCACCATGACACAAATCGAGAAAGAATTCCATGCTTTGGAGAAGCGCATTCCAAAGCCGCAACCTCGTCATGCTCAGACGCATCGGCCACGGTCAAGCTCTCAAGCAGCTGTGAACGGCGACCCCAATCCTCCCGGAGACGAACCCGACAGCAAATGTGCCATCTGCGACGACGGTGATTGTGAGAACGCCAACGCAATCATTTTCTGCGACGGCTGCGATCTTGCTGTTCACCAAGAATGTTATGGTGTGCCCTTCATCCCAGAAGGCCAGTGGTTCTGCCGCAAGTGCAAGGAAATTGGACGCGGCACACCGACCTGCATATTCTGCCCAAACGTCGATGGTGCCTTCAAGCAGACTGGCACTGCACGATGGAGCCATCTACTATGCGCCATCTGGATTCCCGAAGTCACCATTGCGAACATGACCTTCATGGAGCCTATTCAAGACGTGGAAAAGGTGCCCAAGAGCAGGTGGAAACTGTCATGCTATCTGTGCAACCAGAAAATGGGTGCATGCATTCAATGCGGCAACAAAAACTGCTACCAAGCCTTCCACGTCACATGTGCACGTCGAGCCTGCCTGTTCCTCAAGATGAAATCAACAGCGCAAGGAGGCATTGACACCACGGCACTTAAGGCTTTCTGTGACAAGCATGTCTCGCCAGAGTGGCGTCGCACGCATGACACGGACTTGGCTACGGCAGAGGCCAAACGCTGGTATCGACACGCGTTCAAGGAACGGAAGTGGGCTGACAGCCAGACCGCTGCTGTTGAGCTGGGCGCGCCGCCTCCACCAGATGGAGGACCAGGAGGTGACATGACCATCGTGGAAGACACCATTGCGGTCACCAAAAAGCGTCGCAGCCAACCTCAGAAATTCAGCTGGAGGCTCCCCTCAGGTGCACCTGTCGTCCCAGCTGTCGTCTATAACACCGTCGAAGCCAGTCTTGCTCGGTTCAACGTTCGTCAGCGCAAGCATTTCGTTGAAAAAGCGTGCAAATATTGGACCCTCAAGCGAGAGGCTCGTCGTGGAGCTGCCCTGCTGAAGCGTCTTCAGTTGCAATTGGAGAGCTTCTCTAGCATGGAAGTTACTCGCCGCAACTTCGCTGGCATGGGTGCAGCTGGTAGACCTAGACTGCAGCGGCGCATCGATTTCGCTGAGACGCTCCAGAAAGACATGGGATATCTGACACAGCTTACTGCACAAGTCAGACAACGCGAAGAGCTACGACTGAAGGAGCTGGAGCTGCTGCGAGAACTCGTCGACACGGTTTACTTCCCGATCCCCCCGCTGCTTTGGCCGATCCTACTGCGCGCCCAAAAGTAAGTCTTTTCCGAATGATACTCTCCAAATTTAGATGACTGACAAAGCTCCAGGCTTGACGAGAAGACGCGTCTTTTTCGCAGCGGTTTCGAGATGCTCGCAGAACAATTGAACGAGCGATACTACACATCAGTCTCGGACTTCTCCCGTGACTTGTCTCGTGTCATTCTGCAAGTACTAGCTCCCAATGACAACTTCGACGACCTTTCCGATGCCGACATCGAAGCGATCCACAGTCAGCTCAATGAGGCTCCCCCTGGCACGGCCGAACATATGGCTTTGACACAAGACCAGAAAGATGTCAAGCGAATTGCAAAGCGTGTCGTGAAGGTCATCAAGGAAATGCTGGAGGACGCTACCAAAAAGGAGGCAGAGCTGCGAGGCCGCGAGCTTGAAGAAGAAATCCGTAAGCTGGACTCAATGGGTATCTTCGCCTCCGCGGTTTCAAAGTCTTTGATGGGCACAGGTGATGTGGAAACTGGAACTATGGACAAACGCCTTTCGGGCTCCGATGCTTCCGCTGTCGCAGGTGCGTCACCCGAGGAAGAAACCCATGCCGACGCTGAGATGCTCGATGCTGACGACCGAACGGATGATCCTGTCATTCACCTGAACATCGCTGGCAGAGACGATACCGTGTCGATTCCGAACAAATGTACTCCAGCTTCCAAGGCCACAAGCTATGCATCCTCAGTTCCCGACAACAAATCCAAGAACAGCAAGCATACTGAGCCTCTTTCGCCACCGATATCAAGATCGTCGTCTGGCCCGAACGGCGCCCCCAGCTCCACCAACGGCGATTTCAGCAATGCTTCGGCGGAATCGCATGATGTTTTCGCACAGGGTGGCGTTCCGTGGTACTTTGAGCCGTTCGACCCGGTCGGCACCACCATTCACGACGAGCGCTATACCGGCCGTGCAGTCCTGCGCGACATGTCAGAAGAGCTCTCTGACATGGATGAGGACACATTGACCGAACTAGCGATCACAGGCGCTGATGTGACACCAAACGAGAAGCCTGCATTGGCCGGTGGCTCATTGCATCCGGACTCCGGGGGCAGTGCTGTCAAAAGCAAGAAGCCCAAAAAGAAAGGAAGAAGGAGCAACTGGTCGAGGAGCAGTCGATCGTGAAAATGACTTTGTTATGGCAATTTCACGACTATTGGCGCGGTTCACTTCGCGATTTTGGCTGGAAAGAATCATTTAGATAAGAATTGTATCATAAGAGTTGCTGGGCATCAGCCTCCTGCTTCCTCCTCGTGGGCAACGGTGGTGTCGCCGCACTTCCAGAGGCTTTGAGGATCTTGTTACGCGCCTTCCACGCTTCATCCAGATACTCGCGAACCAAGTGTTTGATCCTTTTCGGCTCACTCGCGTGCACTCCATTCTCGTATTCGAGATGCGATCCCACGAGCCGAGCAGAAGACATTTCTTCGGAGCAGATTTCTACGCCGTAGCCTGATCGGAAGGGGTGTCTGAACAGTGAGATGGAGAAGTAATGTGTTGTTGCGATGCGGTGTTGTAGGAAGGAGTAACGGGCCAGAAACCAGCAGCCTTGGACATCTAGAGCAGAGATGTTAGCGGATATTGGCAGAAGAAAAGGCGACAGCGGTAGGAACTTACTGACGACTTCTGAATAACCCATCTCGTATGTTTTCAGACAGGCTCGGATCGTGCAGATGATCCACGGCAGATCATTGCAAGTGAAACAGTCGATTTTCTTCAGGCTGAGTGGTCGGGGGAGCTTGGCTTCTGGGTTTGTTTGGAATACGGCCAGCATGTCGCATTCGTATGCGAGGAGTCTTGATCGTTGTAAATTGGCCATACAGAATAATGGATCATACATCATGGGCCAAGGGGTGTTAGATTCGAAGACGTCGGGGTCGATTCGCATTGCTGCGTTTTCGACGAGGGAGGTGTGGGCCTTGCTTGGTTGGAGCCCGCCTAGGTAGCTGGAACGAGTCCGTCCTGGGGAGAGGTAGAGAGAGCTCCCAGAGCCTTGAAATCCACGACGAGGTTGGGTGGTGTCCAGGCACTGTTTGGCGGCTTGGATCGAGACGATCATGGGGTCTAGGATACCCGCCGTTTCGTGCTTCCCGATCTTGCTCTCGTCCCAGCGTTGTTCGAAGTCTTCCTTCGAGACTCCCAGCTGGACAGCGGACTGCTCAGCATTTATGGTGAGCTGAAGCATAGGGTCAACATCGCTGAAGAGTGTGCTTCGTTCAGCGATCGAATATGCAAGCAAGGCGTCCGCGCGCCGATTTTGCAAGGCGTACAGATCCCCCAGCCAATAAGCAGCAGCACAATCCCCGTCGTCTAGGTGAAAGATGTTGGTGACAGGCCTTCGAGGTACCTCCATGAATCGATCGATAGCGCCGTTCCAGTCCCCTCGAAAGCTTGAGCAAACTGCCAAAAGGTGCTTGACGCGACGTACTGCTGCCACGTCGGATCGAGCCTTCAGACTATCGAGGTGTCCGATAAGATACAGCTCAACCTCGTCCCATCGTCGATTGTTCCAGAGCGAGACGATCATTCGTATCCTCTCCTGGTCTAGCATAGATGTGGATGTTGCCTCGCGCGCTTTGTCACCATACCATTCTGTCACGCCCACCAGATCCGGACTCTCCCACTCTGGTTTGTGCGGGGTCGATTTGTCTGTCTCATCGCGGCCGTGTAAAGCATCGTCGGCACTTCTTCGAGGACTCCATAGCGGGGATAGGCTGGACTGGACAGCCGCACTTTTCTCGTTTATGGCGTCGAGCGTGTGATGATGTGAGGTGATGTTTTGCTTGACTGGAGGCACGAGAGCAGCTGAGGTAGGCGGCGGTGCGCTCTTTCGTCTCGCATGCAGATACCTGGTCGGCGCGTTCGGCGCCAACAAGCCCGTTGAATGTCTTGGAGTTTTTTCATACTCTTTGACTCCGTCAGATTTCCCCAAGTCGCTGCAAGAACTAGATTTTGATAGCACCTGGCTCTGGTCGTCCGTTGGCACAGGTGGCGGCGCCTTATCTTTGTTGTAGTATTCGTCAGAAGCGTAGTACTGATAGTACCGACTGCGAATGCCGGGTGTTCTTTTAAAAGGAGGCCCAGATGCGGATGTCTTCCCTGTTTCGATGTCGGTTGTGGGCACTTCGGTGAAATGGATCTCAAGTGGTGGTACTTCCGCCAACTTAAGCGGCTCAAGCTTGAAATCGTCGAACAGCACTGGTTTCTTTGGTGGAGTCGCAGAGTATAAGTCTTCCGATGCTTCACTTGGAGTCGGTGACGGTGGCCTCAAGAGGCTGGGAACTTCGGACGTATGAGCAAGCTGCGGTCTGCTGCGAAGAGGTGGTGGAGGCGGTGGTGGAGGTCGCCCCGGCATTGACGGTTCACTTCTCTTGTTGCTGTGCGATTGTCCGGCATCTATTGTATCTTCTTGACTGAACTTGACTTCGTCGGTGTCGATGTCACTACCACTATTTTTCAAAGTTACCGGCTCCGTATCAGGGGCCTTCAAGACCGCCCTTTTACTGATATCTTCTGTTTCCAGGCTTCCACCATCATCAGCGGACATGAGCGGGAGAGCTCCATTTAGAACTGAAAGTGCCTCTGAGCTTGCAGATTCGACTGGTTTGTCCTCTACTTGAGCTTCGGAACCGTCGTATGGGGTTGCGGTCTCGTTCCTCACAATGGCCGGTTCAACAACTGGCTGGCTGTCTTGATGCTCTGGGGAACGTTCTCCAGAGGCATTGGATCTTTGAGTGGAGGCTTTATTCGAGCCTGGGCTGACTACTGGTACATCGTCGTCGCTCTTCAGAAGCTGGCGCAGCCTTTGTAGAGCTTCATGAGTAAACCTCTCACTCTCAATGTCGGTGGAGAAGGGCTCATCGTGCGGCGCATGAGATCGGTCCACGATTTCCGTCTTGCCCTCATCCTCTTCATGACTCTCTTCATGACTCTCTTCTCTGGTCTCGCCGTCGCTATCCGGGGTGGTCAATTCGATCGTTGGAGTCAGTAGAGTGCTTATAGAACCCGCCGTGTCTTCATTCGTCGTGACGAGTTCCGTCTCGGCCAGTGAAAGATATCCTGGATCCAGATCTTCCTGTTTCGGGGTCAAGGGCGATGAAACAACGGAGTCTTGCCGGAGCCGTTCAATTTTCAAAAGACTAAGGTGCGCTCGATCTGTTCCAATGTCGCCCTGCGCTGCACTGGCTGCTAACGCGGTATTCGGGGAAGTAGTATCAACCACTTTTGTCTCTGCTCCACCGACACTGTTTTCTTCAATTTCCTTGTTGATTTCAAGTTTATCTTGGGCTGGTCCTTTGTCCGGAATCGGGTCCGTCCCAGTTTCAGACACATCATCATCGTCTTCATTATCGAAAAAGAATATTTTTGCCGCATCGTCGAGTGGTATGGACAACGGGTCTATATCCGTGAACATGGTGCTCCAGCTTGGCGTAGTGGTACTTGCCAGGCCCAGACTCGAGTTCGAATGAAGTCCTTTTGACAAATACACCTCTTTTTCTTCGCTTGGTGTGTAAACCTCAATGCCGTCAGAGGAGATATCGCTGCCAGTGGCATCGCGATGCACCACAGACCATGCGCTCGACGCTTGACTGCTGCGTTTGTGAGAAGAGCTGCACGCTGACGATCCAGTCTCGTTGCTCCGAGTCATCGAATCGTAGGCCTTTGTAAGGTCACACGTGATGCTCTCTACGCTTGTCTTGAAGCTAGCTACAGTACCCAAGTCCACTTCGACCTGGCTGCTGCATTTGAAAGACACCAAAGCAATGTCCAGTTTCTGCAGAACACCGATGCCGTCGACGATGCGATAGAGTATCTTGACATCTTCGGCTCCAGGCTCCAGGCGTATGTCTAGTACTTCATCTAGCTCCCCGAGAAGGTTGCGAAGTGATCGAATGCTGCTGGTTAACGACTTGTAGGCGCTCTTCGAGTCTCTACCTGCAGCAAGGTCAGCTCTGCAACGAACAGAATACATGGAAGGGGAGTTGAGAGTACATTGCGCGTAGAGCCTTTGGGCCAGTAGCTCGCACTGTCGGACTTGCGCATTCGTCGTGATCGCTGGTTTGGCCGCCATTTCGATTTCAAAGCGTTCGCGCGGATGTTGCTGTAGCTGCAAGACAAACGGCGGGATCCTCGTGAACTTTGACTTTTCGTGAGAACGGACTGTGTATCCGCGTATAGATCATGCTTGAGATCGTTTCCACGAAATGCTGTGATGAGTGCAAGGACGACGACGACGCTGCCAGTACCCGTGTGAAAGCGAACAAGGCTTGGTGCAACTTGCAGGTTCATGAGCGAACGATCGCCTTCAAGGCAGACCCCAAGGATGACCAGGTGGCACAGAGTAGCACCGCGCAGATCCTCCTCTGCAATACTAATTGTGTGTTTAAGCGCCGGGCGCAGCCTCAGGACTCAGCAAGGACTCGCTAATTCCGCACAATGCTAGTGGCGGACTCCTGTGATTTCCGAGCAGACCAACACGTTGCTGCGGCTGAAGGCTTGAAGTATGTTTCTAGGGTTGAGCGGGAGCTCGATCCTGCCGTGACCCACATAGTAGGACGGCGCAATACATACATTTGCACGACTGCACATCCACGGCTCGACTGTTCGTGCTGCGGCATTCCGCTATTGACACTGCCTGCGCTTGAGCACTGCCACGACGAGCCATCGCTTGCGCTCAGTGACATTTTCGGTCCCACCATCTCTCTCCTTCGCCCACGCCCGCCTGTTTCCATCTGCATCTTCTTCGTAGATGTCTTCGATGGCCAATCCTTGCGAAATGGCCTCGTCAAAGAAGTTCGCCAGCTTCGCACGACCTGTGTGGAAACCTGACACGACGAAGATCCTGGCATCCGGAGAGTTTGCCAAAAACCACAGCATGGACTTGACGAGGTTCTCGTGCTCATGAGGCATCCAGTAACAGTCTGCTGCGAGGATACGGTCGAAGGAGGACGCGTTCGCCTGGGCAACAGGCGAGATACAGTCTCCCCATTCGTAGCCTTCGATCCGACACTGATAGCGCATTTCTTTCCCTATTGCCTTGGCCACATTGCGTCGGATATTATTGAGCAGTGCTGGGGCTGGGTAGTCTGTGATCAAGACCTGGCACACACCAAGATCAACATTCATCCACAGGCGTAGGTACAGCATTCGCAACTGACCTCTCGTGCGTTTGCGAGGGCGGACACAATGCCGACCAATGCGACACCTAGCATTATTTGCCATCAGCTAGCTCTTGCACCCGTCTTATTGAAAAATGTCTCATCCCACACCTGCTCCCAGCTCCAGAACTCTTGTGTTTTTCACATCCCAATGCGAGCCCTCTTCGCTAATGAGCTCTGACAACTTGAGCCCGGCGTTCCAGAGGCTGTGAGCGAAGAGTCTCCTGTCGCTCTCGCGCTCCGGATCTGCCGTCTTCAACTCAATGTTCCCGAAACGTCTGCTCTTGTAGATGATCGTGTCGCCGAGGTCGCCATGCTGAGTGCGCAGGTCGTCGGTGAAGATGAGGCCGGGCGCCGCCGCGAAGATGTCCTCGGGCTCCTCGTCGCCTGTGTCTGCCGGGACGACAGAGACGAGGTCGGTGAGGGTCATGCTTCGCGTTGAATGTGCGATAGCCTGAAAATTTCACTTGCAAAGAGCAGACTGGAAATTGCGGACTTCGAGCTCGTCTCGAGGCTGATGACGGAGAGCAAGCATCGACGCTTCCGAGGAAAAACAATTGACGATCAACAAAACAGCATGAGCTCGATCATCTCCCTCCATCCGACCATGCACCACTGATGTCTGGCGTGCATGACGTGAACGGTACATTAAATACGTGTAGGTCTGTCCATATTGGAGCAACATCAATCTCCAGATGATCCCACACAAGAATCCTTCGACTTTTCACGTCTAATATTCTACACTATTATTCTCACACCAACATTATGTACACACTGATCTCAGCCACTCCCTCTCCGTACGCCCGTAAAGTTCGAATCACACTCGCTGAAAAGGGCATCCCGTTCGTAAGAAACTTGACCACAACGCAAGACATTTTGGTGACAACAAGCTGATTTTGGTGATCAAAAAAGACTTTGAAGACTGAAGTACCATGGGATTCGACCACCGAAACACCTCTACACAACCCATTGGAAAAACTTCCGGTTTTAATCCCAGGAGATGGCGCAAAGCCCGTATATGAGTCTCACTTCATTCTCGAATGGATCGAAGCCAAACACCCCAGCCCGTCAATGCTTCCCACCATCATTGACGACAGACTCTTCGCCAAGCAGGTTGAGGTAGTAGCGGATGGTAAGCAGTTTGTTCCATCTATTTCCTCATCTCCACTAAACCATCCAAAGGGATCTGCGACGCTCTTGTCCTTTGCTTCTTCGAGAAGCAGAGAGAGACACAAAGTGAACCGTGGAAATCAAGACAGATGCGAAAAGTCGAAGGAGGGCTCAGAGCTCTTTCTACATGGGTTGACCAGTCGCAAAACGGTTTCTTGATCGGAGACTCGCTCACCTTAGCCGATATTGCAGCCGGTTGTGTGCTTGGTTATATGGCTGTGAGATGGCCCGATCACCCTTGGAGAGTCGACTATCCACAGTTGAAGAGGTATTGGGAGGGCCTTGACGCCAGGGAGTCGTTCGCGAACACCCGGCCCTCTCCTCAAAAGATCTCGGACAAGATCGTCTGATCAATATGTTAGATTAGATGCGTAGCAATGAATCAAATGGCGTGCATGCAGTTCGAGACTCCCTTATCGTTGTCAGCGTGAGAGTGTTTTGGGCGTTGCGAAAGTGCAAATTGTGTGGCTGGGAGCTGGGGTTCACGCAGCCGAACTCCAACCTCTCCCAACCTCAATTTCAACCACCACGCGAGACTGTTTCATGATGATGGATATCTGTACCATGGCTGAGCCTCCCGGCGCGATTTCGAGATGGCTTCATCCGCAGCCTCCAGTTGTCACCCTCATTGTACACGCTACCACGATAGCTTGCGCGAAGCAACATGCCGTATTTCGACCCGGACGATTCCTCGACAGGCTCGGACCATCCTTACAACCCACTACCCCAGAGACCACGCCCTGCCGTTACAGCTCCATCTCTGTACAATGATGTCTCGAGAAGAAGCTCCCATCAGGGGAAACCCCACGACCGCAAGCGCTACCACAGAGATGAGGTGCATGCTCGCCGTCCGCGAGATACGTATCGAGAGGAGCGTAGACGACATCGAGCACCGCGAGACCCGGAGCGGGAGGCAAGACGGGCGAGAAGAGAAGAGCGAGCTGCCAATGACCCGAAATACGCAGAGCGGAGACACCAACGAAGAGCAGCGAAGCGCGCGGAGCGACGTGCTTCACGCCAGGTCGAGCAACGCGGAGATCAGCACCAGGACTCCGGGTACTCTTTCAGTCCAGAACGCGGGATGAAAGACTGTTTTTCAAATAGTGGTGATGACGAGCTTGCTTCCAGGGTAGAGCCTCGAGTGCCATTACAGGATACCTCCCGCGATCGACATCCATCTTGGCGGCTTGCCCGAGGTGAATCTTGGCAGTCTTCTGGAGACGACTGGATAGTAGATCTCGAAAGCCCGTCCATTGATGAAAAGCAAGATTACCACTCAGGTTCCTCCGCCTTCAGCGAAGTCGACTACTACAGGCGGTATTCCAGGCCGGATGATCGGGATCACTACAGACGCAGACGAGAGCGACAATACTGCTGCGGCTTTGGACGGAAATGCTGCATCATCAGCACCGTAATAGCAACACTCATCGTCCTCACCATCATCATCGTCGTGGCTGTTGTGGTCTCGCGGAACAAGTTCAGCTACACGCCTTCGACAGCGCAGGTCAACGAGACGGCAGCCTTCACCAGCGGCGCCGCGACACGCAATAGCGTTAACGACACGCAAGATGGCACCGGCGCCGGTGTGGACCAGTACATATACTACCAAGGCAACGCGACCAGCATGCTCGCAGAAGTTCCATCCTCCAAATGGGTCTCCTTCCAGGATATGTGGAACAACAACCTCGCCACGCTACAGCAGTCCTGCGGCTTGCTCAACTACGGAGCCAACGACTCCACCGAAGAGATCCAGGACATCTACAACGCCATCCAAGACCGCGCCAACGCATCCCTCGTCGACCATCGTCTCATACTGGCTTTCATCTTGCAAGAATCAAAAGGATGCGTGAATGTCCCGAACACGGAATCTTCAGGCGGCGTCAAGAACACAGGCTTGATGCAGGCGCACGATGGCCACGAGTATACTGCCAAGCACATGTCTGAGAGCATTCTGTACATGATACAAGATGGTGTGCAGGGCACCAAGAGCGGGAATGGAATTGTACAGGAACTGAATGCGTACTATGGGAATCCTTACGCTGCTGCGAGAGCGTACAACAGTGGGTACATCCCTAGCAGCGGCAATTTGTCAGAGGCAGCAGGTGCGACGGCATGTTACGTTTCAGACATAGTCAACCGGTTGACCGGTTGGGTCCAGGCCAAATCGACGTGTTCGGAGACAGGGACATAAGAAGGGTTTGTATCATTAGCAAAACAGAGCAAAGAAATCTTAATGTCTAAATCCTACAAAATTTAAGACCGAATCGTTTCTGGGTATATTGCAAATGTCTCATCTAGGCCGTATATATCGTACAAATCACGCAGAGCGCTACTCAACATCCCGCTGGATGTACTCCACAGGTCCGTCGTACTCATACCGTCCTTTTACCATGTAATAGGTAAAAGCGAAGATGACCACGAATCCGTACACGAGAATCGCCCAGTTCATCGACGCTGCATCCGGGCTCGGGACGGCCGGGAAGAAGAGAAAGACATACGCGATGATCAAGAAGCAGACGGCCAGAATATTGACGAGAGCTCCCCATTTCCCGAGACTGAACTTCGACGCAGGGAAGCGCTCTCGGCGGAATCTTTTTGCGAGGACTGTGCAGATCACAGTAATATAGCTGGTGAAGAGTCCAGTGGCTGAGACTGAGAGGATGATGTTGAAGGCTGTCGTGGATCCAATAACAATCAGTGCGATGAGGCAGGTGAAGACTAGAGTTACGTAGACGGAGTTCGCCGGTACACCGCTGTCGAGTCGGACTTTTGAGAGGAAGGCGTGGAAGGGGAGTCCTTTGTCGCGGGCGAAGGCAAAGACTTGGCGACTGCTTGTGGTGACTTGGTTGACGGCGCAGAAGAAGTACATGATGATCATGATAACCTAAGAAAAAGGGTGGACAGTTAGCAAGCATCTCAGAAATATGGTGGGTCCTCGCTTTCGCTTTACTTTACTCACTGTAAGTATAATTGTCGCCGCCTTGGAACCAGTGGCGTTAGAGATGACAGCGACCCATGGTTGGCCAGTCGAAGAAGCCAAAACCGCATCTAGGTCTCCCAGGTTTGAGAAGAAGGTGATCGTCATCACAAACCCAGTGATGTAGTTGATGATAGCCGCTGAAAACATCGCCCGTGGTAGAACGTAGCTTGCATCTTTCAATTCTTCTGCCAAGTGTACAGCAGAGTCCGCTCCAAGATATGTAGTGACCGGTCCAACGATACCGACCAGAGTGGCAAGGCCGGAGGTGGGCCAGCCGTTGCCGTTAGTGAACTGCGTAAAGGTAGTCTCAGCGTTTTCGCGAGGGCCCATCACCCACAAGATGACAACAAAGGCGAAGAATCCGAAGACGTGCAGAGTGATGGCGAGACCTTCGAGCACCGGCAGTTTTCCAATGGCAAACGTGTTGAAGGAGATGGCGGTAACGACAAAAGCCATAGTCATAAGAGCCTCGTGCCAGCCCTGAATGACATAGTCCGGATTACAGACAGCAATCAGGGCGAGAACTTGACCTCCACCAATGAACGCGACAGTAGGCATCGCAGCTTGCCATCCTAGGGCACATAGCCATCCAACGGCATAGCTGAGTGGTCGCTGGAGGTGTTCTGGAGCAAATTCGGACACCCAATGGTACTGTCCACCCGATGTAGGAGCCATTGAAGCCAGCTCAGCCATGGAGAGCATCACGACAAAAGAGCCGCAGCAAACGGCAAGTGTCAACCATATCGCGCCGGCCGTTCCACCATTGCTAAGGCCGAAGATGCTAGTGGTGAGGGAGAATCTGTCGAGGAAGAATGGAGGTCAGCGTAGGTACTTGAAAAGCGCATAAGCTGCTTCCAGACCAAAGTGGCAGTCGCTCGAGTATATCCTTCAAAAGTGCGGGACCATTGGCAGCTTGATAGCATCTCGGATCCTGCTAGGGGTAGAACAAAGGTACGTAGTATACCGCTTCTTGACAGTATTCAATCACCATGCTGCTGAGCCGGACAACGGTTCTACCTCGAATGGATAGTTCTCGAGAAGACACCACTTTAGCTCGGACGCAGCCTGGTATTTGACTTACTCCCAGGTCAAGCCCAAGACGACGACGAAACCCACGATGGAGAAGAATCTGAAGCGCCGCTATGAAGTGAAGTCGAGTCAGTGCCTGCGGCTTATTCTCGGTTTCTAAATCCATGTAGGAGATCTCACTTTGAGTTCTTGTTTCTTCCCCAGACGCCGCATGTCTCTCTGATCTATCCATATGCACTCATATCAGTACGCCAGTACGCATTGAAAGTCGCAGCTTAAATCGGGCAGTCGCATACCGTAGCTCGGGTCATAGTTCTTTCCGGATACCTGGACGACATCATTACTGTCGACGTCCGAGACGCCTCTCTGGTCGACGGTGTGGTGTTTGCTAGCATACGAATCCAGCGGGACTTGCTGCTGCATGGTGATCGCGGCGGAGGCAGGACCTTTCCGAGAGGTCCAGCATGCAAGGCGGAAAACGAATGCAAGTTAAGAATGAAGAGGCCACCTTAGAGAGAGTAAGGGAACGACGAGCAGGAGGATAGGGATGTCAAGCCGTGGCATGAGCAGAAGATACTTGATAATGCTGAGAGGACGTTGACGTGAAGCCGTGGTGGGGAGGCGGACAAACATTTTGCATTGCTCCTGCCAAATCGACGCAAGATCGACCACTCCCCAGCGTCCAAGAGTCCAAGGCCGACCCACGACTCCACGAGGCAGAACGGGCAGACGGGCAGGAGGGCCACGCTGCATGTGTGCCCGTGCCCATCGTGACCTGATCTCGGAGCTAGTACTGTCGCTAAGAGCGCGGAAGCTTGGGCGAGTTCGATGCACGGGAAGGAGTGAGAAGAAGTGGCTGGAAAGGGGTCCAAAGCCCAGCCTGTGGCAGCGCCAAGGTCAGAGGCACCTTAGCCAGTCCCTCTTCTTCACCTTCCGCCCTTCCACCATTCTGTGCAGCTACGCCAAACCTCCCCAATTGTTGTCTCCCGCCGACCCGCTCTCACATCGCTGCTGTGCCGTGCTTTGGGTGAGGAAGGGCAAGGATGGGCAATGAACGGTTTCTTGCCTTGGCAACACCTGACTACAGTACTTACCTTTGCCGTTGCCACATGTGCTGTGCCTCGCTTACGGACTACTGTTGGAGTAGCAGCACCCGTTCAGTTCCCTCAAGAGTTGGGGCGGCCGTGCGAAAATCTGATGAACGGGGCGGTTCCCAACGGAGATGAACTTTGGACATGTCGATCTCGTAGAAGAAGTTGCTACGTTGACGTTTCATCAGAACAATTGATGTATTAATGAGATCGGCCTCAGTCCACGCTTACCTGGCGGACCGTGGGGATCCCCAGGTAGACGGCCTAGTGCCGTGGAACGACGATGATTACCGAGCAAGCACAAGGGACACGACAATGAGCGACAATGAACAACGAGTCTCCTTTGACGTCTGCTGTGTCCTGCGACCATGTAGAGCTTCCCAGACTTCTTCCCGCAACTAGACATCGGGCGACGATACTTCGTTCAAGGATGAAGGCGCCACACCCGAGCGCCCAAACCTCAGCGGGATCGTGGACATGTTCGGACTTTCGACCTTTTCGCGCAGAGGTCGGGACAAGACAAGACGCTGCAGCTCGATGAGCAAGATTAACGAAACGAGCTTGGGAGCGAAGTGCAAGGAACAAGTGCAACCCGTGGGTACTGCTAACTTCTAAACAAAAGGGACAGCAAAGGGAGCTCTCTCTAGCTCCACCGGCTGTCGCGTCTTCCTGCGCAAGCTGATGCTTAAACGCCTCCCGCGCGCGGCATCATTGGGCACCGTTGTCAAACTGCCAAGCGAATCTGCGCGGCAGCGAAAGTCTGCGCAAATCTGAGCGCGGGACGGCGATCAAAACGCCAAATCCGTGCGTACGTGGGAGATTTCTCCTCCCCAGCAATCGCAATCGCAACTGCGCGGCATCATCGTACCTTACCACCTTACCTGCCCTGCGAGGAAATTCCCCCTTCTGCCACTTCCATGCCGCTCATCTCCTGCATCCTGCGTTGCTAGGTCCTGCATGTCCCGACGACCCCCAGCCCGCTGGAAAGATCGACCTCTTTATCAGATTCTACCATATCTCTGGGGACTCGATACATCTTCGCACCTCAACTACATATACATGTGACGGCAAAACATCCTCCATCCTACTACTATAAACCTTCTACGCCCGACCAGCACAGCACTCAGCTCCGACGTCGACCATCGCAACGCCCATGTGACGCACTTATTCAACCTCCCCAGAGCCGAAATGAGCGACACAATCGGAACCGGCTTCACCACGGCGACAGACGTTGACCATCGAAGTTGGGTCTGGGTTGCTGCGTTTTTGTCCTTAATTTACAGCCTTATATGTCTGGCCGCACGAGCTGTCTCGAAATGGGACTTTCTTTGGTTCGACGACATAATTCTGTCCGCCGCCTATATATCGGGCCTGGTCCACTGGGGCATTCTCTTCCGTGCTCTGTCCAATAGCTTGGCTGTCTCCAGATTCTCCCTCTCAAGCTCGGCCTTCCAATATGTCTCTCGGGTAAGTAAGTCAGCTATTGGACTTGCTCTTCCCAGCCAATATACAGCTCAAAACCCATGTCTCATGTGAAGAATACGTGTCTGACCGCATATATACAGCTCTACTTCGCATCCCGAGTACCACTGTTCTTCGCACATTGCCTGGCTAAGCTCTCTCTCCTTGTATTCACCCGACGTATCTTTGCTGGCGACATCTACAAGTACGTAGCTCCGACAAAGTACCACCAGCAAGTTACTAACATTACTACAGAGAGAACGTTATCTTCGGAGCTGGATACGCTCTCATCGTCGTGTACGGGATACTAGCAATTCTCCTGAGCTCAGCAGGCTGCCGTCCCGATGAATCTTTAATAGCCAGCATCAATGCTGTTTGCGATAATAATGTAAGTCTACAAAATCCCCATATCTGCATCGCTGAAGATACTGACCATCGACGTCAGCGTGGACGTTGGGCCGCCCTTACAGCACTCGACGGCTTGACAGAACTCGTTCTTTTAGCCATGCCGGTATGGTTCGTCCAGAAGAATGAGCTGAAAGCTTCAAAGAAACGCATCGTCATATTTGTCTACATGTTTAGGTATCTATCACAAAATCCCGCTGTCCTCCCAGATTTCGCTTACAGGCCTGCAGATTAATCGTCATCGGCTTCAGTATTGCCACAACCATTTCGTATTTCAACTTCTTAGAGCGAGGAGTCACCAGCATCGGCATCGCTCCAGTCGTGGCCTGGGAAGAAGTCCTACTCGGCTTCACTCTGATATCATCTTCCTTCCCGTGTTTGCGGTCATTCTTGTAAGCCACAGAGAAAACCCACAAGTCTGTTTGCCTGTGGAATAGCCTCTGACTATTCGCAGGTGGGCCTTCATGTCCCGAGGTCTCGTGACCATGTACGGAAACACAATTGACTATGCCTCGTCTCCCGGCGCATCCCGTTCAGCAAGCATGCAACTGCGATCGCTGAACTCCGCATCACAGGTCTCGCGCTCCGTCTCGCGCTTCGCCGCGTATCGCATCCGTCCGGAGCAGCTAGAGTATCGCGTGAATGTCCGAGGAGACGCACCCATGCAGAAGAGGAGTAGTGACGATTCCGATCGCATGATTATACGGCATGAGCAGTCGTTTCGGGTTGATAGCATAGGAACCTGAGCGAATAGAAGGAACACGGGGAGTTGTTCGGATTGAACATGTAAGATCAGATGAGATGCCCTATATGAGTGGGAAAAGTCGACTATTACGATAAAGAGACGTCACGTTTAACTGCGAGCCATTTGATAAACCACAATTGGCGAATATTGGACTCGGTTGGGCTCTGTCCCGCTGTAGGCCGCAAGGCACCTAGAGGCTCGAAGGTGAAGCTGTTTTGATATTGCCAGCTCCAGACCTCGTTGTTAAAGTAGGCTGAATTGGTCTCGATGAGATACCTGCAAGCGGTCAGTACGAAACAGAATATGCCCCATGATGGGCAAATCTCAACACTACCACAGGTGATTATCTGCACTCAGCACATTCGCATGAACAACCTCATCGCCACAGAAATCGGGGGTCGAAGAGTGCGAGCATCGTCCCAATTGACGCTCTAGACCAGCCGCCATCATCGCCGTCGGCCAGCTCCACACGACGGTTCCGTGATAGACATCGTGAGTCCAGTTTGCGGCGTATATCGGATCGGTGCCGTAGGCTGGATTAGCGACCAAGAGTCCTACCGGATTGCTGAGACTGACCTGAACAGGAGCCTGAACATTACTGGCCTTCTGGTTGAGGGAAGACGTCAGCTGGGTCGCATCGGTCTTGTTGGTCAGGAAGAGACGGAAGCAGTCGTCAGTGTTCATGCCTCGGACGATCGATTGATTATTGTTGCCATCCAAAGTCAGTCCGTGGAATACTACGTCGCCGACATTATCATCGGCGTGAGAGGGGAATCCTATGGCAGTGGAGTCGGTGTATCCTTCCACCAGCGATTTGGCTTCGTCGGCAGGGACGACTTTGAAGAATTGGAGACTGTTGTCTTCTCAGACTTGAGCGTATTCGGCGGCAGTCGTCTCTCATTCGGGACGTTCTCGGAAGAAACCAGCAGCCGAAAGAGCACTGATCGAGCGAAGAGCTGCTGGGACAAGAGCAGTGTTGACGTCGTAAGGAATACGCCCTCCAACAATTCCATATGTCGGGTCGCGCCATTCGCCCACCAGCTGGCCCTCTTCCAGATGGATTAGGTGATCTTTAACCTGGCCGCCTCGTTGTGCGAATGCGGCGGTGTTGTTCATGATTGCTTCAGCGTTGATCGGAGCTAGCTCACCATACTTTAACCCCATATTCCCAAAATTCACGGTCGATCTGGTAGCAAAGAAGGCATCCCTGCGGCCCGTCCAGTCTCAGTGTCAACGAAGTAGTTCACCACCAAAGGCGCCAGATAGTGATCGGTATCGACCATCTGACAAGTACATCCTGGCGCAGTGCTTGAGGTGTTGTTCGTCAAGTTGAGGTACGTTGCATAATCTCCAATAGTCTCCTCGTGGCACACGATACCAGATATCTTGTTGAGCCGCTCCAGCACGCCACCAATTACAGCTTCGATCGCACCCCCCTCTCCTTGAGATAAAACTGGCTGGAGGGGGGGCGTTGTGGTCATATTGTCTCTACCGAAGTAAGTCAGAAACCTCCAAGCGCCAGCGAAGAGCTTCTCTGAGTAAGAGAAACGAGAGAGAAGTCGTCTCGCTAGGGTCCTGCGAAGTCAAGCCTTGGGAGTCTTCCTTGAGTAGCACGCTTGCGTTCAGCTGAGTGAGCTGCGGGTAGTTGAACGTTGCCGAGAAGTTATAAATATCAGCTTCGAACAGCAAGGTGCGGTTGCCCAGAGCATCCGTGATCACGGAAACGCTACCGTTATCCGTAGGCGAGAAAGGCGTCTTTGTTGTGGTTACGTTGTCGAGCCATAGCCGAGACAGTTCCAGTCGCCCTCTTGAATCTCAACGTACTGTATCGCGTCCTGTATGATCGGGGCGAGAATCGACGGACCTTCTGTAAAATTTCGGATATTGCGTATACTGCCAAGTATGGAGACTGTTAACACCGCCGATGCGTTCAACTCCAGAAGCGTACTGATTCCCACGGACGGAAGTCCCGAAAACGACTCAGATGCTGGCGGAGAGAACTCTCCACGAAGAGCGAAATCCGCTGTGCCATTCGAGAGTGCGATAGCAAGGGTGCCATTGACTCCATTCTGAGGCTGGAAGTAAGTCACGACACCGGAACTGCCTGCAGGCCAGGCTCCCTACATCTCCTGTGAGCCATTCTGGACCTCGAAGTTGCCGGTATACATGCCAGAAGTCTAAATCCAATGATAGTGAGATTACTGTCTTCCAGCGGAGATGTAACGACGACCTGGGAAGCGGAATGACAGTCCGAATAGAAGTAGTTCTCGTACGGCGGATCGCTTAGCCATTGGGTCATTGGAGTTCCCGTACACTGGCAGCTGAAGATGTCGCGGTGGCAATGCTAGGCGGTGGATATACAAGTCTGCCACTGTCGCAGCCATACATATCCGGGCTGTAGCAGTCAGGGCTGCATCGCAGAGTAGGCTGACCATCTAGCATGGGATATGGAAGTCCCCATCGTAGCGGAAGTACTGCAAGAATACACATCAGCCATCTGATAAGTTCCCTCACATCTGTTTTCCCTTACCTGCGAACTGGGGGTAGAAAGCTGCTCCACATGGCAGCAATTCTTCGTCAGCCTGAGAGATTGCAAAAGCGGATGAGGGTATGTTCAGAAGAAGTAACAGGAAGAGCACGAGAGTGCCATGAGAGTACTGACGCATCTTGACCCTCTTGCAGGCTGTCATAATGAAGTCGACAGATACACCACTTACCGCGTCGTACCTGATGTACGACCAGCGAGGCAAGGTCCAATAGATGATGCCTTCCCCAGCCTTCGCTTCTCGAGCGGCCACGCACACAGCATTGGCATCATGTATATCATGTGGAGGAAAATGAGGAGGTTGGTGAGTGGCGGAAGCGGGGAGAAGAGATGGGGAAGGAAGAAGGTCGCTTTGTAAGGGGTTTCAGACATTGTAAGTACGCTGATTCATGCTGAACCAACATCATGTTGGAAAGGGGGTATATACAGGCCTATACAATTTTTCTCTTCAAGTGTCGTTAGAACAAGAACGCTATGCAAGGTCAAGTAAGAACGCCGGTCGCTGTGCAGAAAGCCGCTCCAAACCCAATGCCTACCACATTCCAGTGGACGTCAACCCAAACATCCTTCTCTTTCTCTCGTATGCCTGTCCTCTCACATCCATCCCAAGCCCATCAGCAACCCTTTGAGCTCTACCTCTTTGATGCCGTTCACGCCCAAAGAGCGCACCTGGCTTCCCTTCTTCAATCGTTGTAGGCCAATCGCGACCTTGTAAGCCTCTTTCTCGTCCAGGACAAAAGTATACTTCTTATTTTCAGCATCCCGCGTCGTCGCTCGCACGACATGCAAGCTCTTGCCTGATATCATCTTGGTGGCTCCGTCTTCGACATGCTTCAAAGTCCATGCTTTGACGTCCCACTCTCGCTGCGGGACGCCCCGCACGTCGTCGTCGATAAATAGACCTTCAGTCTTGATGCGAAGAATAAGACCGTCGGTCACGTTTCCTTGGCCAGATACCAGCTGGGAAACCGGCTTCCCAGGAAAGCTATCGCTAAAAAGATACACTGCCCTGATCTGGATCTTTTCTGGATCATCAGTGGAGTAAGGACCACGATGAGATGGCGGCGGTGTCGTTCGTGCCGTGCTATGACTGGCGGCGTAGCTGCTTTCACTGAGTCCAGAGATAGACGAGGCCGATGATTTGTATGTTGCGGCCTTCGGGGTGTCGTAGGGACGGTAGGAATACGATTCCGTTCCTGCTTGCGATCTCGCTGATGGTTTCTCGTAGGCTTTCGTCGGTGATAATCTCGCGCTGGGAGCCGATTTGGCCATCTCAGCCTTCTCTTTCTCCGCTTGTTTCGCTTTCTCCCATTCGGCCTTCCTCTTCTCAGCAGCCTCCCTGGCTTCTCGCTCCCTGGCGTCCTTCTCTCGCGCCTCTTTCTCCTTCGCTAGACGTTCGCGAGCGATGCGCTCCCTGGCCTCTCGTTCTCGCTGTTCCTTCTCTCGTGCCCTGCTCTGTTCCCATTTCTCTTTCTCGGCTTTGGCCTTGGCGGCTTTCTCTGCCTCTTCACGTGCCTTCTGCGCTTCCTCCCGTTTTCGCTTCAACTCCTCTGCTCGCTTGCGCTCCTCCTCTCGCTTGCGTGTCTCCTCCCTTGCCTTTTCCCATGCACCAGCATTGGTGCTAGGCCTTGGTTCTGGCTGCGGAGGCGGAGGCGGAGGCGGAGGTGGAGGTGGAGGCGCATTTTGTTCTGGTCGTGGCGGTGGGGCAGCGTGATAGTCCGATTGAGCGCCACCAGGGTGTTGGTTTTGTTGACGAGCCCCAGATCCAGAGCCTCCAGGTTGCTCCCGTCGCGAACCTCCACTGCTGCCTTCTGCCTGTGTCTTACCCCAAGCCCAAGCTCCTACACCGACGGCAATGACCAGTACAACCACACCAAGGCCACCTCCGCCCGAATTGACGACGGTGAGCCATTGTTTGACCACGGGGATGAGCAAGGAATACATCCCTACCGCAAGCAGCGCGCAGGCTACGCCGGCGAGAAATGAATTACGGTTCCCCTGCAGGGAGGGTAGATAGAGGAACCCAGAGCCGGCGGAATGCGGTGGTATGATGAAGATGTCGTAGTTTCCATCCGGCAGTCCTCCCGGGGGACGCGGGTTTTGGCCATGGGGAGGTGGCGGCGGGGGTGGCGGTTCGTGGTCCATCCCTGTCGTCGCTTAGTAGATTATTGACAGCGCGGAGCTGTGTGCTGCGTGGTGCGGTCTCAGTAGCGACGGCTAAGACCGGTCGTGGGAAGTATGAATGCTCTCTCTATCTCGTGGAGGTCGTCGCGGATGCATAGGCGCAGTGGGTGCGGGTGGAGTCGTGGTTCGGCGGAGTCGGATCACAGGGCCGCTTCGTGGTCAATGGCGCTGCGTTGGGAGGCAGATTTGTTGATTGACAGAAATACGCTCGAAGCACAAACGCCAGAACTCCAAGACCCTCGCGAAGTGGACAGTGTTGTTGGTATGTGGATGGTCGGATGGCGGACGGGTATGTGTATGTGTGTGTGGTCGAGAGTGAAGTTGTCGGCGTAGAAAGTGAAAGAGTACGTGAAAGTACAGTAGTAGGAGTAGTGGGTGGAGCAGAAAAGGATTCCCTGTCTCTCTCTCTCTCACACACACGGCCCGCTGCAGAGGAGCCGTTGCGAAGGGCACAGGCACAACAGCAGTTCACGAGCAGCGCCGGGAAGGCCTGTCGACGACTTGACGTGCCGGTGTGGAAAAGGCGGAGGTCGGCAGATGTTCTTCTATTCCTTATTTACCACTCGCTTCCTTCCCTCCCCTCCCATCCTCCCCCTGGCCTAGCTACAGCGAATAGGCTCGCTGCCACCACACATCTCCCTCCTATTCGCTACTCACCGTACCAGCAGTCGATGCCATTTGCTCACCTGCGCGCGTTCTGCAACTAGAAGACGCTGCAGAGCCCTCAACGCATAATTGCCATGTCGCTTCGAGCGCGTGGGCATCAACACGACCAAAACAATGCACACTCTATAGCAACCGGGCGCTAAAACATGCGCCCAACGGCGCCTGACGTAGGCCTGAATCAGCTTTAATCTCGTGGCTGGTTCACCACCACAACCATCACATCACACCACTCCTCGAAACACCACGTCTCACGGGACTCCAGTTCTCGTTAGAGTGGTGACGATGCTCCAATTTCGGGTCCATTAATTATCTTACGTTCTACAGCAGCACTCTTGGCTGCCTATAGCATCCTGAGCTCCCCCAATGCTCATCGCTGTCTTTGTTTCCCGGAATCCTCAGGTGCTCAACCCATCCGGTGTGCCCCAGTTGCCAGTCTCGCAGTAGCTGGAACTACCCACGTGCGATCGACAGCGGCATAGGTAGCCAACATAGCGCTGATAGCCGTAATCACGAATCGTCCAAAGTTGACCGTCGCCCACTTGTCCACCAGAGCGTGCGTGCTCTCCTCCTGCGGAATGCCTGCCTCAGCAGCTACGTCCGTGAGCGAGGCGCCAGCGAGACTATGCCCCTTCTCCTCGAGCTGCTTGTTCAGTGGCTCTCCGAGGAAGTAGGTGTATGGGACCAGCGCCACCATCAGGAGAGAAGAGCTGGCATAGAGGATTGATGGCTTCGTCCACGCGTTGTCTACAACATATGTTCAGCACGTCAAGTCCAGGCGTGTATGATAGGGTGCTCTCTCACCTCTGTAGGAGATGTAGGCAAAGATGCCAGAGCTGAAGAAAGCAATTCCTGGAGCAAGAAACTTATCGGCGTCAAACTGCTTCTTCCATTGCTTTGCTAGTAGCGGCGCTGGGGCTTGAAGCAGAGCGGGAACGGTCGCGAAGCTGGTGACGAATGTCTTTCCTGCGCCACGTCAGATCTCCTCTCCTCTTATTGCCATCGGGCAACATAGACATGCCTGCAAGGAAGCTCGTGGTTGTGAGGCCGATGACCTGGGCAACTCGAAGGCTGGTTCCCAGGTTTTCTGTGTAGAAAGGGCGGGTTTGTGCCATGTTGGTGCTGTCCGGCTTCGTTATGAGTGAGGTGTGATGTCTGTTGGTATGTGACAAGGTGAAGTGTCAGTGTGTTGAAAAGAGGAGCGAAACTGCCTTGGAAGTTGCACCTGCCCTTGCTTGCTTGCTTGCTTGCTTGCCAGACTGTCCTGTGATGCAACCTTGCCTCGTGGCCAATGAATCATGCATGCTCGGGCAATCACGTTCATTGTTGGCGTACTTCGCACCTACCTTCACAATTCATGCTGATATTTCGAAAGAGAGTGTTAGAGCAAAACAGCGTACGTCAGGATACTGATAATACCGGAAGGGAACGGCGAGAGCTAAACAAAATCCAAACCGCATCCAAACTAAGCCGCAGAAAAACGCCGCAGTCATGCTTCTTCCAATTACCTCTCCTCAGGAGCTTGCCCTGATGATCAATTCCGCTGTCTCCCTAGGTACAGTCAGGACCGGATTGTCAGTCTGAACCGCGGCGACCGCAGGATGCCCATTGAATTGTTGTAAAGTCCTGACAAACTCGTACTGCGTTACTGATGATATGGCGGCATACGTTTCGCAGACGACGTACAACGTCGGGATGTCGAGCCATCCAGGGGACGAAACTCGCGCGCGTAAACTGCTTTCATTCTGGAGAGTCAAGCAGGCAATCGCCGCGGCTCTAGTGTCTTGAGGACAGTCTCGGAAGAGCACATCTTCCGGTCTCTGAACGTGAGCAAGTTCTTGCTGGGGAACTGTTAGCATGCAAAGATGGTGAAATGGTAAAAGATAACCGTACACAGAATTCAATCCAAGACGTGTCCACCACATCAACATAGCTTTCGCCACTCTTGAGAAGAATACCAGCAATCAGAATCAACTGCACCACTCTTCCTGCTCTTGGCCGATCCAGAGAGTACTGATTGAGTCGTTCGGCAGCACCAGCGCCTGGGATACTGGCATAGCCTTGCGCGACCACGACCACCCTGCTTCCGCTGTCAATTTCTGGCTTTATGCAGTTAATGATGGCCCTGATATCGGTGTCGAGAGCGTTTGGAATGATGACGGGGCTTGCTGAAGGTAGCTGGGGAACATAAACCCTGTGATCGGCGTCTCTGAGCGCTTGCGCAAGTTTGTCAAGGTGTGATGGTGCGTGAAATGCGTCGTGAAGCAAGACAATAGTCGGTCGTGGGGTTTGCGAGGGTCGTTGGTCGAATCGATGCACGTCGAGCCCATAAACGCTGGGCCAAGCCATTTGAGGAGCATCGCCATCGTCGTCTGGTCATGTATAGTACCACATATTTAACCATTTCATACCAGGCGCCTCCGAGGTGGATCCTAGGGCGGTCAGACATGGTCAGAATGAAGCCGGTGCATACAACACCTGGCTTCGTCAGCCGCTTGCTTGACTGATCATTTAGCAAGCGTTCGCTAATTTCTGTTGTCATTTGGAGAACATGGAGCATTTTCGCGAGCCGGAAAGGTCGAAAGAAGGCGACAATAATTTCAGCGAATGCTTGAAAAGGTATCGTGAGAGAAGGACCGCTCCATAGCCCTACACAGCTATCCACACGTCTAAATGCGTCCAATGCGCAGTGACGCGGTGCGGTTGGTTCTCACTCGAGGTGGCTTTGCGGTGCAAAAATCGTGCGGCGCTTTCTCTTTATATCCGGTGTGAATCCATTCAAGTCATGTGCTCTGGGGCTTGAAGCTGAGTGACAAGATCTCTGGCGCGATTGGCCGCATATTGTCGCCGAGTGAACAAGATTTCAGCACCTAAGTTGGCCAGCTTATTCCACGTGATGAGCTGAGTACTTTTCGGGGGTTGAGCAACGATTCCGGTGCGTACTTTTCTCATATCTGGCCATAGTCCGGACAAATCGTAGTTGCTCCGAGAAATTTGTCCATTTGCCGTGCTATGGTGATGTTCATGATGCGCGAAGCTCCACCTGCCGGCTGAGGGCTGATCTTTGTTAATATGACGGCAAACGTGGATGCTGACTTCTTGGGTTCGATCTCTCAAGACAATCGCCGCAGCGAAGTCGCGGACTAGAACGGTCGTCGTTCTGAGGTAAATCATCTTTGCCCAGATGAGCCAAGAAACAAGAGGCTGGACATCTTCCATGCTGCGCATGCACTTGCCGTGGCAGACACGAAAAGGGAGATACGGGCGAATATTCGATCGTCTTCAGACCTTACTGTGAGCGATGGCGGGAGAGAGAGTAACACGAATTCACCTTGTCTCGAGTGCGAAGGCGAGGAGGAGGGGGGTACGAGGAAAGAAGAATCGCCAGAGAGAAGAGACATGGATCGGGGAGAAACGGCCCGTCGTCTAGCTTCTGCAAGAAGATCTTCACTTCCCTCGCTGCCTCGCTCACTGTCCGAGGTCTCTCATCAGCAACACATCCAATCTCCGTCGATTTCTCGCCAATAAGAGACCCAAATTGGCTGGAGAGTGATGCCAAGCCGTGAATGCAAGGCATCTTGCATACAATATAGCGGTCTTATTCTCCGCCATGCTCAAACTCGACCTTGGAACAGCTACACATTAGTGCCGCAACTGCGAAGCATCAACAACAATGGCAACTTCGCCACCACTCGAGCTGGAATCTCTGGTTCATAACATTGGCCTACAAATAACAAGGGCGCTGCCTGGTGTTCTGCAGAGGCTCATGCAAAACGGGTTTGATCCGGCTGCTCATTTCCATCTCGATTGCATTCTTCGAAATGGATCTACTGCTGGTGAAGGCTCCCAGAAGGTGGCATCGCTTGATCTAAGCACCGACGTGCGAGTATCCCCAATATTCGAACACCAATCGTCCGAGAATGGCAATGTCCTGGGATCCAGAGATGGAGAAGAAGAGAGCCCCGAATCATCTCATAATGGAGCTTCTCGACGCAAGCGAAAGGGCAATCAAGATGGATGCAGTAATTCCCGACCAAGCAAGCGACTCGCAACTGGTGCTTCGACCATTGACTCTGGTCTGGTGGATCAGAATAGACTGCCGGAGAACTCGAGCGTTCAACCTTCGACATTGGAGAAGTTCATTGCAGGCGTGTGGGAAACCATCTTCTCTTCCGTGCGAATGGATCCAGCTGAGGTCATCGAGGAATGGCAGGCCATTGAATCAAGCGGGCAACCTAAGCTCCTCCTCGGCAGTGATATAGCGACCCGCGACGATTCTGCCTTTGGTCGAATTACAATACTGACTCGAAAGATAAGTCAAACCAGCAGATTGAGTAGGTCATTGGAAGTCATTGTACAAGCACACTGGGTTCAAGCATTCGATGACCGAGTAGCCGAGCTCACCTCTGTGATGACGAAAGACAAGGCCAAAAAAGTTTCTATGTCCCAAGCCTGTGTGGATTTCAACTGGAGCGAGAAGGAGCTCAGAAATAAGATGAGTATTTGGAAAGGCTATCATGACATTCAGACCTACGGAGGGTGGGCAGCCCTTGTATTTGCTGGAACAGGTCTTTACAGGTTCTGCAAGTACAGGATTGCCTTCACCGAGGAGACCTTCGCCACCCTGAGATCACTCAGGCACCGCTTCGAGGTAGCCGCAGACACGCTACATCCCCGATGGAGATCACTTTTGGCCATAGTGGGTGTCTCAACTGAAAGAAATTATACTGGACACCCTCATGACTGGGTGGTGTGTGGGCCTGCAGATGAAGCGATACCGCTGCCGTTAACATACCACCAGTGGGACAAGAATTTCAGCTACACACATTTGGACGACTCCGTGATAGACGAAGACGCCTGGGGTGTTTTCGATCCTCGCACTGTGGTCGCCACATCGGACGCCAACTCTCACACTTGCACTGTCTGCGGTCAACACCAATCAGATGACCCTCAGAGCAACAACTGTAGCTGTTTCCCGAGCTTATACGGGAGCACGAGACCTCGATCGGTTCCAGTACAGGTTTATCGCACGCCAAATGGCAAGAACAACGGCCTTCTGGCATGTCGTGCTTTCGAGAAAGGCGCCGCGGTGGGAGAGTTCGTCGGGCAGATTACCTCCAGCCTCGCGAATAAAGACGTGATGTTCGGCCAAACCGACCGTGCAACATACCAGATCTGGCAAGGGCGGCAGGGAAATTACTCAAGATTCGTCAACCATTCATGCCAACCAAACAGCCAATTCGAGCGATTCATGTGGCTCGGCACCGAGCGCACCGTATTGGTATCTCTGGGAATCACGGCTGAAGAAGAGATCACCGTGAACTATGGCGATATGTACTGGAAGGACCTGGACAAGGAGTGTTTATGCGAAGCACCCAAATGCCGGTTCCGCAATCGACAAGAACGTTTGCCTCCAGAGACAACATGATCGAATGTGAGTTCATTCGTAGCCCGTATAACATCAATCTGATATAAGCTAAATGTACTAGACACTCTGTGCGATAATCCTCGGCCTGAACTTGGTAAAGAAGTTCTTTTGCCTCACGAACCACGCATTGTGCGTCTTCCAGTTTCCACTCGTCATCTCCACCTCAAAATTCCTCAGGAAAGTTGGGACCAGCTTGTATATCTCCAACAAGCTGATGTTTCTGCCGATACACGATCTAGCCCCAGCTCCAAACTGAAACATCGCAGCCTTCATTTCTCGGAGCTGGTCTGGATTTGCCTCGATCCATCGTTCTGGGCGGAATGTGCAGGCGTCCACACCGAAGATCTCCTCCCTTCGATGGATCACCCAGGCGTTGCAGCCTACTATCGTCCCGCCTGGAATGTGGTGGCCCATTATCTCTATCCCCTGGGGTGGGACCACTCGTTCCAGAATCAGTCCTGGAGCAGGATGCAGGCGGAACGCTTCCTGGATGACGGCATCGAGATATTGCAGCTTGAGGCTCTCCGCCCAGCTAACTTTGCCGTGGTCCCTCTCTCCGATCCTTCCATCTTGGGCGGCTTGATCGAGCTCGTCCATCAGCTTGCTGTAGACTCGCGGATTTTTACTGAGGTGGTAAAAGACACTGCTCAAGCTTATGGCCGTGGTCTCTGATCCTGCGAAGATCATGCTCGTGCATGAAGAAAGTACTTGCTTGTCAGTCATGAACTCCGGATGATCGTGTCGCGCTGCCTGAAACCTCGAAAGTAGGTCCACACTGCCCTTGCTGCTCTCGTCCAAGCCGAATTGTCTGATCTTCTCCATCTCTGGAGCTCGATCAGCTGACTGCGCCAGAGCAAATCTCGTTACTGGAAATACTGTCTTGCTTATGCCCCATTTCTGGAGACGGAGTTTGATCGGGTTCTTCTCAAAGATGAGATCCGAAAGAGGGATTTGTCCAACAATTGCGGCATAGTCCAAGAATTCCGCCACAAATCCAGCAATACCATCGACGTCTTCGTCACGATCGACGAAACCCAGACGCTTACCCCAGGTGATCTCTCCGATCGTGTCGAAAGCGAAGAATTGCAGCCACCGGGAGAAGTTGCAGTCTCTTTCGGTCTCGCAGTATCGCTTTTGCGTCTGATCGATGAAGCTATATCAAAAGTTGCAGTCAGCAGGTGTCTCGAAGAAATAATGGCTCTGGGGAGACGAACGCATCCATTGTGCTATCGACCAGAGGCTCATAGCCTACGAGAGAAGACATCGAGAACGCATTGTTGACACATCGCCTATACCGGGCATGGTATTCTTCGTCCTTGGTGCTGAACAAGGACTGTAAGCGTTCGCCCTTGGCTACAGCCTGCTGTACGGGGTAGAAATCGGATTTTGTCATCTTCTTGTTAAGACCATATATGATCTTGATGGCTCGTGGATCTGCGAATGACAGAACATCGGGCCCGAGGCGTACAATATCGCCATGCTTGGAGTGGAGATCCAGGTGCGTATTTTCAGAATTGCGATGGAGAGTGTCGAAGAATCTCCACCAGTCGGTGTAGGCAGCAAGTGCTGGGCCAGGGTATCGGTTCAACCCATTATGATATTTATTCCGTAGGAGATAAGAGATGGTGAGAATGACAAGCACAAGAGGCCAATATGAGGCGAGGAAGGGCAGAATCTCTTGTGCAAGCATGTTGAATACGCCGCATATGTAGTCGATGAACAGCAGAGAGGGATGGAGATGATGTAGGAAACAGATCTTACTTGAAGGTTTGGTAAAGTACCAAATGCCGATATTATCATGATCGTGGCCGTGGCAATCGTAAGCATAATCAAGCCTTGCATGCTGCACCACGGCAGATACGAATGCACGGCAGATGAGGGAGGCTTAACTTTGCTCCAAGAATTAACACAATCTGAAAAGTGATGGGTTCGGGATTTCAGGCAATCTAAAAGCAAGACTTCTCAGCTATCAACTGTCACAATTGGTCCTTCTGATATGTTGATATTCGAGTAATGGTGGAGTCGATGGTGGTGTGTCGAAGTGCATGTACCGATCTAGAGAGTCGAGGCTCGGGATGACGGAAGCTGGGATGAAGTGGCTTGGAGAGTTGGCTCGGCAGTTGCAAACGAGCACCTGCCGAATCTCTCAGACCTACCTACCTAGGGATGAAGTGATCGTTGATCATCACGTGGTCGAGATAGGACTTCAGTCTGGTGATGGTAGTAGTAGCCGCATGGCGCAGCAGGTTTGCTGGTTGTTCGACTGTCGTGTCGTTGGACGTGGAAAGGCGCGAAGCCTGCTGCTGAAGGTCGACGCTGCTACGCAAGACCGTTGCAGTAGTTAGATACGGTAGCATTGGACTCACACAGCAACCACGCTCCAGACTGCACCTCTCAAGGTAAATCCACGAAGTCCCAGCACTCTCTCAATACGCAGCGGTGGTGCTCGCATGCCATGGCCTGGTGCGAGCACTCTCTCGAAGCCTCTCTCACTCAGCACACTCTTCCGGCATGAGCAGCCGGCGGACCACAGGACTCGATTCGACTCGAGCAAATGGCGACATTTCTGGCTTCTGCTCACCGCCAACACCGCGAGCATCGAGCTGGCGTGTACGGATTCAATGCGAAATGCAGTAGCGAGAGATCCCGGTGTCTCAAAAGCGTGCGTCTTGATCGAAGGCGTACGTAGCGCATGGCAGACACTTCGTCCGATCTGAGAGCCTACAGACGACCACCTGGCGGCCAGTTACGCCGCAGCACTGGACGATGCCGGTATTTCTCCAGACGACGGGCGTCACGTACGGTATGCAGCAAGCTCGTCGTATCCTCCGGGCGTCTCGACGTGCAGTAGGCAGGATGGTAGATGAGAATCTAGCAGGCCAGCGAGCTGAGGTTGGTGGTGGGCAAAGTGGACCTTTCTCTCGTGCCGGCCACTCGGGGCCGGCGGCCAGGCTGCACGTCCCAGCTGGTGCTCGCTGTTACGATGCTGTCTCGGTCGACGTCGTGTCGCTGGTGCTGGCCGGACGGGAGCTTCTCTTGTCGAGTCGAGCGACACACGACCGACTGCAGGCGTCGCGGGGATCGTCGATGCCACAACACCCTCATGCACCTGTACACCCGCCCTGAGGAAATCCCGGCCTCCAAATCTCGCCGAGACTCGCAGATTGAGGCCCACTGAGATGACCTGCCCCAAGCAGGCGGATGTCTGAGCGTCTGCACAGACAACAACGCCACTCCAGGCTATGATTTACTCCAGCATGGCCGCCACTGACGCGCTTCATCGGTTCGACTTCTTCGCTACGCCTCAGTGACCTCTTGTTGCCCGAAACCAGTCAATGGCACCCATCGTCGACGCACTGGCCCAAAGTGAGTCAAAGTCGCGCTTCTTCGAGCGTCTTGGCTTGCGGACCGACAGACCTGAGGATAGACGGGCTTATGTCTTGATGAAGGTACGAAACCTGATCCTGTCGAGCCGCTCAGACACCCCTTGGTGACTGAACAACGCATAGCTTGAAGCTGCCGAGGGTCGAAAGCGCCTGGTTGAAAGTCATCCTCCGTAAGTCTCCTCCTCCAGACAATGATCGCACTGCTGATTTCGCAGCCACACTGCCATCAATGAGACTGCAATACACCGAGAGGTCTTGGCGATCTACAGCAGAGCTTGTCGACAGACCAAATCGATATACGACCTTGGGCGAGACGTAGACGGTATTGAGGAGGAGAACTGGATCATCCGATGGCTGCTTTGGCATGCATTCCGTATGTTTCAGGATCGGTGCTCGCCGCGTTGTGCACGATCATCTGCTGACATTCCAACAGGATATCGAGACGGGCGTAATAACAGAAACCGCAATAGGCAGGCCGCACAATCTGAGGGCGAAAGTGAAGATTGGAGTAGCGCATCGCCAATGTCAGTCCCTAATAGTACACCCACAAGTCCTCCGAGCGAGACCCGTATGGTACTCTATGATTTTCTCCAGTCTTCGCAAACTGACCTCCTGACAGATGATGATACAGCGAGTGGAACCAGCAGATTTTTCTGGGATCCGGTTCGAAATATTTGAGTAGGGGCACTCACTTTGGCTTGACTGTACTTGGCGTTCAGCGTGCTCATCATCTGCGAATAACAAGTCACTCCAACATCACCTCTTGGGACTCTTCATGACTGCCATAGCGTCTCCAGGTACCCGATTCGTAACGCTTCCGACAGATGTCCTTGGTCGTATTTTCATCTACTGTCCCCTTCTCTTTGCATGCGATTTTAACCGATTCAAACGAGACTTGGTGTAGTATCCGCTCTCCTCGGTTGCGAATCCCGGAGACTAGATCCTCCACGCTAGTTCGAGTCGTTGCCAGAACATATTGTCAAGATACGATGCTGCTCACTTCGTGGAGTTCACCAACCAGTGACTATCTCAACGTCAGTAAAGCGCAACATCATCGAGATAAGACGCAGTTCCTCACTGCAGCCCAAGTCGCGTTCTGCTCTTACCTCAGACGGCTGGCCCAGATTTCCAATTGACCAAGCAGAACTCACAAGGCCGGGACAATTCAATCGCCAGGCCTATCATTGGGACGGCCAACGTATCCGATCGTTCGAAAATCTCGGGTTCGGTCCAGCTGCATCGTAACTATCGCCGGGAGCAGCAGCAGACCGGTCAGAACGGTCACCCTAGTGTCTTGATTCGGTCTCGGACAACCGTCCGAGCCATTCGACGCAAAGCTCTGTTTCGGGTGAGCAAGCTTGCCAACTAGTACCAGCATTGGCCCCTACCCCAGTCCGCCTTTGGGCGTTGGCGTGAAGTTGGGCATTTTTCAAGGGTCGAACTACGACTACCTGAAGTGAAATGGGGGAAAGACAGTATGGTCTCTCCCTGATAGATATCGGCTCTACATGGAATCTCGTCATTGGGGGAGCGATGCTCCCTTTCTATTCAATATTGATGAGGAGGTGAAATATAATGGCTTGAAGTGCGGCCACGGCGCACATTTTCATCTGGTACAATGAAATGGCAGCTTTAGTGTGGGGTCTAGAATCCGACAAATACATTCACCTCGCGTTGAACTTGTTTTCACATGCAGCCGTGACGGTGTGCATGCACAGTTCCGTCATATCTGCAGGGAACAGAGATCTGCGAAAGCCTTAGCGCGAGATTTTATGAAATACCTAGGGTGAAGCACGTGGCATTTTACGAGGTTGTGTTATGCTCCCTGTGTTTCATAAATATCCCGTCCCGTCGTGGTCGACCGATGGACGGAATATAGTGTTCGGTCAAAGCCGTCTCTCTCGCCAGCCAGAATCGCAGTGATATGGTCATGTCACGGCATGCCCGTTGCGTTTGGCTGGCAAAGTATCTGGGTGTGGGGGAGCTCCAAATGACGACGCCGCCTCTGGGAAGACGGCATGCATAAGGTTGGAAGTATATAGCAACTAGTTGCGAGCCTCGGCGAAAAGCACGACATTTTGGAAGAAGGGTGATTCGCCCTACCGCTGAAGGATAGTTTTGGAAGGACTGCCACTGGGGAAGGTCTAGAATCGCACGCCGTGAATTGCTGGGGGCGGCTCTGGCTGTATGATCGGACAGGCCGTGAACAGGGGTGAAGATATTGGCGACATCGAATCTTCGCAACTGTGTAGGAGGCGTAGGAAGAGTCTAGACGCATGCAGGAAGGATGGTCTGCAGCGTGGCTGTTGAGTGTCCAGTGAGGCGAGGCACATCATCTTGGCTTCCTTGTGCTTGAACAACATTCCCAGTGGATTTTCTTTGGCTTTGTAATGTTAGACGTCGTGAATAGTCAAATGGACGTAGTTGCTAAAGTCGTCAATATGTTGGGGAAGTGTTGGGAACAAGGAGACGAGACCCTTGAATTCACCAGCCTATTTTAGACTTCAGCTTGGATCCACTCTCCAACCAAGCTGACGGAACTGGTGTGAGCGTTGCCTTCTCTCTCCTGGTCACATCGTTCGCATTCCGTCTTCCTACTTCATCGCTACAACACAACCGCCGACGCACACACCGGACGCCGTGTTGGTCTGCCCTCCATATGATGTACCTGTCGATTGCGACCGTCCTCGCCAACTGCTAGCTGCGGTTCGTCAGGATGCCGAAGACACATCTGCCCGGCCATCTGGACTCGGCCAGACAGACATTCAGGCGCAAGCACGCTCTGCTCGTCTCGAAATGCTACCCGCGCCTGCCCAGTAACTCCACCGCCGATGTCCGCCCTAACAGTTCCGAGCTGTCGTATCTGCTCTACTACTGCAGTACGCGCCAGCAGAAGATCCCCAAGGTTGGCACCTTCCTGGAGCAAAAGACAACTCACGATGTTTGGCGGTGGCAGAGCGCACGCGTCCACGTTACTCTTCAGATTTTGACGGCACTGCTCGAGCACAAGTCCATCGGCCGTGCCAGTGGCTTTGCCCTCATCGCACCCTCGGTACGTTGTGTACTCTTCGCTATGACGACGCGCGGCACAGCGCGGCTGACAGTGACGACGTTGTAGGTCCTCCGAATAATCCGCGAAATTATCAACAGCACAAACGACATCAGTCTTGTCGAAGCCTCAACCGCAACCTGGGACGCATTCTGCCAACACCAAGACGTCGCGGCTCTCGCTGCTGACTCCGAGTACCGCGCACTTTACGAAGAGGTTGTACGCCTCTACGGCTCCTTGGCGAAGAATAATTCCAAGAAACTAGGGAAGTCAACCACGCCCGTCGCTCATCACGATGCTACACGTCTGCGCAAAGCTGGAGTTGCTGCAATCAAGAGTATTTTCTTGCCCGCAGAGCTCGACCGGACCTGGAACTCGGTATACGACTCCTCTTTGGCTGCAGTCTTGAGCAATCTCCGTCACGATGTGGAAGGCGAAGAGGAAGTGCATACCTATCTCGACCATTTGATCGGGCTCAGTATAAAGAGCGAGGCTGAAGAGAGGCGAATAGCGGCTACAATTCGGAGACAGAGCATGGCCACTCTGCGCACATTCTCTGGACTACCAGAAGAGCCGGACCCAGATCCACGCACTGCTGAAGGTACCGCTCAAGATGCAGATCGTATTGAGGAGGAGGAAGTAGGGGAACTTGCACTAGACTGCCTCAGGGCCATCTTCCAATCACAAAACAGAGCGCAGGCTCGCGGCGGTGCAGTGGCATTTATGCGATACATTGCCGAGGAGGAGCAACGATTTATCGCTTCGGGAGATTCCACAAGCATGGACCAGTGGGCATCTACCCTCTTCCGCCTGATCATATCTTGGACGCCAGTGCAAGACCGGTTTATTCTGATAGTGACAGCCGTCGAGACACTGGTCAGGTTTCCGCTTGCAAGGTCGCAAAGCTTCCGGGTTGCAGAGGTGTACGCGAAAGCTATTCTGAACGTCCTGCACTCCGATTTGAACCTCATCGGCCTCTCTGTCATCGACATCCTCCTAGGCTTGATCCATATCAGCGTACGTACCGTCGCGATACTCGGTGAACAATCGAGTGCAGCTCAGCCCAACTGGCCTACCACAACATCGTCTCAAAAACGTGCTGCCGAAGACTTGATACCATGTCTGAAGGATTGCATCTCAAATCTCGCCCGGCACGTGTACTACTCTGACCAGGTCACTGATTTGATTTCCTTCATTTTGTTACGAGTCAAGGCAGATCCATCTCCATCAGAACAGGAGCGTCCGGGAACGACTGCGGCCACTAACGGTGATGTCAAGGCATCAACAGCTTCGCTGTCACAGCGACCGCCAACCCAAGCACGGTCTTCTGTTAGCGGTACCTTTTGCACAGAAGAGGGCCGTCAATTGGCCCTGGATATGATCAAGGATATAATCAACGTCGCAAAGTCCACACAACAGTACTCTGCTGGATCGGCCGTCATCAATCGCAATCGTGTACCTTTAGGAGTTTGGGAGGGTAGTCAGTGGCTGCTTCAAGACCCTTCTGACGGAGTTAAGAATGCATATAAAGCAGCTCTTCTTGAGTGGGCGAAGCACGAATCCGACGAAGGAGATGCAGCGCTCATCGACTTCGAAGCAGAAGATTGCATCGAGAAACTGGCTGAGAAGAAGAGGCCTGCATCGATACACGGCAGTCTTGGACAGAGCCACCGTAGTGCTCATCCACAGCTGTTGATGTTGCCGGCAGCTGGCGTTGAAAGACGGATGAGTTCAGGGAAGAACTCGAGTAACGGGACAGAAGAAGCTGCCAAGCCTCGCGTGAGAGCCAGGGACCTGAAAGACATCATCGATGGCAAGAGGTTCGTTGCGCCGAAGAGGACAGGAGGAGACGAACCGGTGGATGTGACAGCACTCCTGGCGACGATCAAGGTGGATCCGAGCCGGAATGGCTTATCTATGGGTCCGCCGTATTGAACGGTCTATTTTATGGGTTGACAATTTGGAGGTTGGATCTGTTGATTGAAATGATATTGAATGAGGAGAAATTTCGAGAGAGTGAGCAATCTGACTTTGTGACACACGAGGGTACTTTCAAAGCGCAAACCTCAGCAATCGCACATTTAATTCACGTGTTAAATAAGCTCTTGCGGCATGCTGTAGTACACCAAGATGACTTCACCTGATGTTACGAAGTGAGTCGGGGAAGTGATCTATTTGAATCCCACTATTTACCCTTAGCCTCTTTCGGTAGGTACGCTGGACGCGACTTTCTCAGTACCGCGTGTTTCCAATAACTTCACCTCATTCAACGAGCACCAGAGAAATCAAGACGAACCCACTCAACCATGGCACCATCCACCTCCCGGTCTCCATCTCCAGCCCTTCCCCCACCAACTCCCAGCGCCCCCGGACCCCGTGCCACAGCCCTCCAAAAACTCCACAACGACGCCATAACACACATCCTCAAAACATGCTGCTATCCCAACTTCGCCGCCTGCTTCCCTACGCCCGCCGCCTGCGTCCCCGGCTCCCTCAAACTCCTGCACGAGCAATTCACCGCCAAGCTCGGCGACTCCATGCGCAAGGAATTCGACTCCATCCTCTCCGAACGTAACGTGATTCCCTCCCTCAACGAGCTCGATCGCCTGATCGACGACGCAAAGCGGCGGAAAGAGAAAGCCAGGACTACTGGGGAGGTAGGGATTCCGCCGCATACGTTACCCGCGAAGCAGTTGTATATTTCGCATTTAGCGCCGACGTTGGGACGGTATGAGGGGGACATGAGGGCGCGGCAGGAGGGGTTGGCGAGGGAGAATGAGGAGGCTATTACAAGGGTGGTGCAGCAGAGGAGGGATATCAAGGCTTTGATTGATGGGTTAGAGGAGGTGGTGAGGGATTTGAATGGGAGTGTAGAGGCTTTGCAACCGGATGAGATGGAGGGGTTGAAGGAAGTGAATAGAGAGGCTGATGATGCGATGAGGTGAGAAAGAATGGCACGATTGGCGTTCAGATTTGGAAAAAGATTGGCGTGTAACGGAAAATACCCAAAGGCGCAATGAGGGAGGGACACGACGGCTAGGACGGAAAACGAAGACACGAAATGCGTAACACTGTTCACTATCCAGTCTGTCTTGCAGCGTTCTATTAATCTCAAGTTCTAGGCGAAAGCCATCATCACATGCAATTGCACCCAAAACAAACTCGTATGCGGTGCGCACAAAAGCGACCAGGGGGTATAAGGTAAAGGTCAATTCCGCCACGCGGGTAAAACTCCGTGCCACCAGAAATTTCTCCGCACTTGAAGCCTTATCTCGTTATTCTTCATGTGCTTGGTCATTCGTTCTTCTTGTCTGTCAGGGCAATGCTGGCAGTGTCTGTCTTGCCCTGCATATCACTAAGCGATGCAACTCCACCGTCAAGCGTACGCTGCTCAAACCCGGGCGTCGGCGCAGGGGTATCCGAATCAAGGTCGACAGACTGAGCAGAATCGGCAGACGAGTCCATTAGTGGTATTGAGTCGGACGACTTCGCGCGTTGATGCAAGTTGTTCGCACCTTCCATTGTAGGAGTGGTCATTTCTGCTGGCGGTCCTAGGTCAAGAGCGGAAGAGACACCATTTTCCTTCGCAGTAGGACCGGCAGGACTAGCAAGTGGACTGTTGAGGCTCATAGTCTCCTGACCAGCAATATCCGGGCTCTTCGAAATTCGTGCCACCTCCTTGCGAAGCTGATCCAGTTCCTTCTCCATCCTTCGCCCGAAAACGTCGATGTAATAGGTTGCGCCGTTCCAGCTGGCCAGGGAGAAGACAACCAGCATGAACGCCGCAGAGGCCCATCGATACCAGAACCACAGGGGGCAGGGCAGCATTGTTAGCAATGCGTATATGTACTGTATAAACATAAAGACAACTTCTTGAGCACTGTCCGGGAACGACAGGACGAATTTGCCCAAGAAATTTCCGCGATAGCTTCGTCGCAGCCAGGTGAATGATGTCGGACGACCGGCAGCGATTTTGGCTCGTTTACGAATGGTGATCATGAAATGATATGACAATTGCCAGATCGCGTAGGGCAATGTGGCCCAGATGATCATATCCCAAAGACTATAGTGTTCAGGAGCGCCGGGAGCAGAGTACTTGATGGTGTGGATGGCCGGAAACTTCTCGCGTTGCATTTCCTCAGGAATTAGATGAACCAGGACATGCAACGTTGCGCAAGGCATGATGTGGATGAAGAGCCTAGCATCGTCAGTACGTCGACTCATAAGGAATCAGAGAGCATCAAGCCCTAAAGAAGTCTTACGTTGTGGTCTGTCAAACGTTAGCCATGAATCTGAAAATATCACAGTTGCATCAACATACCTTATCCATGCTGTGAAAGACCAAGCTATTGCGCCACATGGCAATTGCGACCGCGTTGTTGCCAAAAGCCAAGCAATAAGTGCTGATGAGGAGTCGTTTCGATTGGGGAAAGAACCAAATGGCCATGATGAGGAGCATGTTCACGAAATAGCATAAATCGGCCAAGAAGTAGTGGAAGCCAATCTGGTGGTAGCGGTACCACCTGATGGGCATGAAATAGCTGCAACACGTTAGTTCACGGCATGTGCGCGTGAAGAGAAGCAACGAAGAATACTCACATGAGCTGGCCGGTATACCAATAGTGGAAGTACTGTGGGTACGCGCCTATCATGTACGCAGAGACGAAGATGTTCAGGACGGCAGTCACGAAGGACACCTTTTCCATCAATGTGACGGTCTTTGCATCGTTCCATCTTTTCGACATTTTTTCCACCGAATGCCGTACTCTCCTGCGATATTTGTCCAGACGCTCTTCGGGAGCCACCTTGACTCGTTTGCGCCATTCTTCTACGAGTACGTTTTTGCTTGAAAGGGCACGCGCAGACAGCTTCTGCCTCTGCCGCCTGAGCTTCTCTGCGTTGTTGTGGATGGCATCTTGCATGCGCTCAAGTCGCTGTGGGAGAGCCAGGTTCTCGAGGATGTCGAACATGGTCAGGCGATCGACAGGCGGGAAGTTGTCGTTTGCAAAGGGCTCGAAGCTGCCCGCATCAGACATGCTGGAGCTGCGTGTGAGGCCCGGTGTCCCCGGAGTGCCGGGGGTGGTGAGGCCGCTATAGGATCCGCCGGCGGTGAGGTAATCGTCGGCGGGCTTGCGGGTATCGCTAGTGGAGCGGGCATGGAGATTGGGACGGGCCTTAAGGTCCTCTTCTTTGGCGGCAGCCATCTGGTCGAGCTCTTGGGTCATGGCGGCGGCGTCGGAGCGGCGAAGCGGACGTTGGGGTGGAGGACGGGGCGCGTCGATGTCCTCGAGGCGGGCGTAGGCCTCGAGCTCGCGGTCGGTGATGGGATCTTCCTCGTCGATGGGATCGAGATAACTGCTGCGTGCGCCGGCGAAGTACGGACGACGGAGTTCTGAATTGTAGGTCACTGGCATTATTATTCAGATCCTCTGAATCATCTCGCATGTGACAATTGTGCGCATCCTTCGAGCGGTTCGCAGCGCACAGAGACCTGAACAACGTACCCAGAGACAAAGATGCTGTCGAGGTACTGACGAACGATCGATGCAGTGCGTGGCGCCGAGTGGAGTCGCCAGTAGTCGCAGCTGTAGTGGAGGAGCAATACAGGGCTCGTCGGTGGTGTTGCACACAGTAGTAACAGTAGTAGCAGTGGAGAGGCAGGTACTACTGCCTAGCAGTAGCTCTAGCCGCGTGGGAGTGTGTGGTTTCTGGTTCACGATGTCATTCGGCCACGACTCACAATCAACAACCATATGACCTTTTTATTACGCTGTACGCCTACGGTCAGCTTACATTCCCTCGTCGTCACTCTTCCACCACAGGCGAGACGGGACAGGATGGGTGGCGGTGCGGGCGGTGTACGGAGAAGCATCACAGACCTCGGAGAACCACCGACGGGCGCACGTTGCTGAGTCGAATGACGCTCCAGTACCCACCATCCAGGTACTCTTGTACCTTACCCTGCTTACTCTACATGTGGGCGACATCCATGTCTTCCTGTCTCAGGCATCATTCATCGTTCAGTTGCTCGGACTCCTAAGATATGGCCATTGCTTTCATTCACTTGCCATAATCCTATATTTTCCCGACCTGAATTCAGCGATGCATTTCTCGACCTCATGATTCCTTCATCAAAATCTCAACTGTTGTCCAACCACTCGTATCCCCCGCCTCCCACTCTAAGCACTAGAGTCTCGATCGCTCTCTCACAGTCCTGCTCCGAAACACCATTGTTCAGAAGCCCGACGAGATGCCGTCACGACGTTGTGGGCAAGTTCACAGTGGCCATGGAAGCACAGCATCAACGATGTTCTTTTTGGTCGATGAAGGATCCGCCGGAAGAGGCACAGCCCGTAGATGACGTTTGCGGATCCAGGAGACGTAAGGTGAAACAGCTTCAATTGTCATTTTTCTCCCTTTCGTCTATCATTGCAACGCAATTCGAACATGGCCGCAGTCCAGAGCGGCAACACTGCTCAGCAAAAGCGCCAAGAGGGCTGGTATGACCCTGATATCGAGGACACGCCCGCGCCAATTCGCAAGCTGCTGGAGACATATTCTAAGGTTCCATCAGATAAAGTAGTCGAGCACATCAACGAGATTGTAGGCAAAGCCGTGTGCCACTTTCGAGATGCTTTGCTGACAAGCAGCAGCGCAAAAGCGGCTTCGCAGAAAGTCCCTACCCATGCATTGGCCAATATCGCTTTCTGAACTTGACCTTGCTCTCGCATCCTCTCTACAACGACATTCTTACCCGCATTAAATCCTCTCCTGATGTCCGGTACCTGGATCTGGGTTGCTGTTTCGGCCAGGATCTACGACAGCTTGTCGCCGATGGCTGTCCATCCGCGCAGCTGACAGGCCTCGATATCGAAGGACCGCTCATGAAGCTGGGCTATGATCTTTTCCTTGACCACGACACCTTGCAATCCAAGTTTCTCGTTGCAGATGTCTTCGAAGGCGCTTCGCAACCCACATGGGCTGAGCTGGAGAGAGGAGAGAGCCAATTCGACATCATACACGCCAGTGCGTTCTTTCACTTGTTCCCGCTCCAAGAGCAGGTCAAGGCTGCAGAGAATATCGCGAAGCTGGTTAGGAAAGGTGGTGTGGTTTTGGGCAGGCAAAGCGGAAGTGTCAAGCCGGGAGAAGTGCCGGCCATAAAGGCAGGTACGACGAGTTTTCGGCACGATATCGAGACGTTTCAGGAGCTTTGGGATGAGGTTGGAGAGAAGACGAGCATGAAATGGAAAGTTGACGGTACCCTCGACCTAATAGGGCTGACGGCGGTCAAGAAGAATGCAGTGGAAGATGAGAATAGTCGGAGATTGCTGTTCTCAGTGACCAGAGAGGCATAGAGAAGGCTTGATGGTTGCCGATGGAGATCGTGAAGGTAGGAATAACGGACGTTGAGAAATACTTCTTTTCGAAGAGAGATGTTCGAGGGATTGAAGTGTTTTCAAGACAGTTCAATATTCACATTTTGGTCGGTCGGCTATATCGGCCGTATTGGCTCTCGTGGGGTCGCTCCTTCCCATTTCGTACCGCGTGTGTGGGGTTGTCGTGTTTCACGCTCACGCGTCTCCAAGAAACAATCATTCACCTTCCAGCAACAACCACCACTCACCCACCCACTTCCGCTCACACTCACATGTCAAGGCACTAACCTCGCGCTACGAAGCGCAATCGCACCCAACCCAACGCTTCGATCCCCATAAAGGCGCGCCAAGATGGGCAAACTCCTCGCGCTCGAGCTGTACAACTTCAAGTCCTACAAGGGCCACCATGTCCTCCAGTTCGGCGACAGCTACTTCACTTCCGTCATCGGCCCCAATGGATCTGGCAAGTCCAATTCCATGGACGCCATTTCCTTCGTCCTCGGCATCAAATCCTCCCACCTGCGATCCCAACACCTGAAGGACCTCGTCTATCGCGGTCGCGTGCTGAAGCACTCCAAGATCAACGCTGATGGAACAGCGACTGAAGACGCCCTCAACGGCCATGCTAATGGCGACGTGGACGATGGCGAGGAGGATGTCGACACACAGTTGAGCAGCCAGCGCAATGACCCGCAGACTGCGTGGGTCATGGCAGTATACGAAGATGACGCCGGAGAAGAGCTGCGATGGAAACGTAGCATCACTGTCAGTGGTCAGTCCGAATACCGTATCAACAACAAGCTTGTCTCCGCCAAGGCATACAACGAGGCCTTGGAAACAGAAAATATCTTGATCAAAGCTCGCAACTTTCTGGTCTTTCAGGGCGATGTGGAAGCAATTGCGGCTCAGTCGCCAAAAGACCTTACCCGTCTGATTGAGCAAATCAGCGGCTCTCTCGATCACAAGGCCGAATATGAGCGCCTCAAGGCCGAGAAGGACAAGGCAGAAGAGGAGCAAGGATACAAGATGACCCAACGTCGAGGTATCAACGGCGAAATCAAGCAGTACAAGGAACAGAAGGATGAGCTCGACAAATACCAGTCCACGCTGGAGCAAAGAGACGAGGCGACCGTTACGCAAGTTCTGTGGAAGCTCTTCCACTTTCAGCGCACAATTGAGCACAGCACTGCAGAGATCCAAAAGCACCAGGCTGAGTTGAAGGAGTTCCGGCGTAGTGTGCGGAAGTTCAAAGACAAGCTCGACGCAGTCAAAAGTGACCAGGCCAAGGCCGGCAAGGAAGTGAACAAGTGCGAACGTGAGATCAAGCGCAAGGAGAAGGAGGTCGAAGAGAAAGAGAACGCTATGGTGCCGGTTGACGAGAAGCTGTCCATCCATACCAGCAACATGGAGAAGTACGGCGCTCGCATCAAGGCTCTAGCAAAAGAACGTGACGACCAGCAGCAGTCTTTCAACAAGATGCAGAAAGATCTCGACACTGTCAAGAATGCCCAGAAGCGATGGGAGACGGAATGGCACGCACAACAACGAAAGGCTGGCCGTAACCTAACCGACAAGGACATGCAAGAGCTCGATCGTCTTCGCAAAGAGGTTTACAAGCGGACTGGCAACAACCAGAACCAGATTGACAACATCATGCGTCAACTCAAGACCGACGAGGAAACTTTGACCTCACTCAAGTCGAAACTCGAAAGCTTGCAGGCGCACCAGAAAAGCTTGCGGGATGAGATCGCTGCACTCGAAGGCCGCCGGAGCGAGTGTCAGAAGTCCATCAAGTCAATCGGCAAGGAGATCAACGCGAAGAAGCTCGCTGTCAACACTCTCGTGAGCGACAAAGATCGTACAGAACAAAAGCGCCGCGAATTGGATGAGAAGCTCTTTCAAGTCACCAGCACCTATGCCGAAGTGCAAGGCTACCAGAGGGAGACGCGCAAAGAGACCGAGCAGCGGGAGATGGTGTCGCAGTTGAAGCGCATCTACCCTGGAGTGCGTGGAGTGCTTGGTCATCTCTGCAGGCCGAAGCAAAAAAAGTACGAGACAGCGGTATCCACTGTTCTGGGACGTCACTTCGATGCCGTTGTCGTGGACTCGGAGAAGACTGCGAGAGAATGCATCCAGCATCTCAAAGACCAACGAGCTGGACAGGCAACTTTTATTCCCCTCGACACTATCATTCATAAACAGCCTAATGCGAATCTGCGTGGCATGCATCAGGGCATGCGTCTTGCCATTGATACCATGGATTTTGACACCAGCCTGGAGCGAGCCATGAGCTTTGCCTGCGGAAACGCCATCGTCACAGATAGCATCGGCATTGCCAAGAACCTGGTCTTCAATCGCAACGTCGATGCCAAAGCTGTTGCCCTCGACGGTACTGTGATTCACAAGGGCGGTAACATGACTGGTGGTGAAGGCAATAGAGACAAGAAACGCACATTCAACGAATCAGAGGCGGAAACTCTACGTACCTTGATCGATAAATTTAAGGCAGACATCGAGGCACTCCCGAAAGGTCACAAGCGGCAATCTGAAGAAGAGCAGCTGCGATCTGAGCTGATCGGGCTGGAGACTAGAGTTAAATATACCGATGAAGAACTCAGGACGCTATATCGCAACATCGAGAGCAAAACCCGCGAGCTTCAGCATGTCAACTCACAGCTTGCAGATGTCCGACCAAAGGCTGACCAAGCAGCCCGCAGCATGGAGACCTTGAGACAGTCGCTTGACGAGGCCACTGAAGCGGTCTCGGAAGTCGAGAACGAAGTATGCGGTGCCTTCTTGAAACGCCTTGGCTACGAGAGCCTCCGCGATTACGAGAATCAGCAAGGTGCTCTCCAGGAGGAGGCGAGAACGAAGAAGACCGATTTCGCGAGACAAATATCACGTCTCGACAACCAACTCGAGTTCGAGAAGGCTCGCTTGGCGTCCACTCAGCAGCGCCTCAAAGGGCTTGAGCAGTCCGGCAAGCGGGATCAAGACATGGTCGCAGCATTGCAGGCTCAAAAGGAGGAGATTGCCGGCGAGCTTGAAAAGATCAACGACGAAATCGAAAGGCTCAACGACAAGCTTGAGGAGTACAAGCAAGAGTTTGAGCAACGAGAGGAGAAGGTCAAGGAAGCGCGGACTGAACTTGACAAGCGCAGCAAAGGCGAACAGAAAACACTGAAGGAGATCAGCGTGTTGGAATCCGAAGTGCAGAAAGCAGCGACGGGTCGATACGGTGTGCTAAGAAGCTGCAAAGTCGAGAACATCAGCATTCCACTGGATCCTAGCAGCCGCAAGATTGACGCTCTGCCCATGGAAGAGGAAATTTTGGAAGAGGACGAGGACGCCATGGACGTCGACGCTGAGGAAGGCACTGTTGATCCCAAGGTCAACGACTATGGCATCCTTGTCGATTTCGACGAGCTGGAAGACGACCTGAAAGAAGACGGCACTGATGAATGCGAGAACATACTTACGGAGAAGATGAACAACTTACAAAGCGCGCTCGATAAGATGGCGCCCAATATGCGATCAGCAGAACGTCTCGAAGCGACGTCGGAACGCATGGCAGCCGTCGAAAAGGAATTCCAGGGCGCGAAGAAGGCGTTCGTAGAGGCCAGCAAGGCGTTCGAAGACGTGCGCAGCCAGCGCATGGATCTTTTCAACAAGGCATTCCAACATATCTCCGAGCAGATCGGGCCCGTTTATCGCGAGCTCACAAAGACGCAGTCCTTCCCACTTGGTGGCTCCGCTTCGCTCGACGTCGAAGATGAAGACGAGCCATACCTGAGCGGCGTCAAATACCACGCCATGCCTCCGCTCAAGCGTTTCCGCGACATGGAGCATCTCTCCGGAGGCGAGAAGACTATGGCGGCCTTGGCTCTGCTCTTCGCAGTCCACACCTACGCTCCTAGCCCCTTCTTCGTTCTCGACGAAGTCGACGCTGCCCTTGATCACGCCAACACCACGCAACTGGCACAGTACGTGCGCGAGCACGCTGGACCGGGAATGCAGTTCGTCGTCATTTCGCTCAAGACGGGTCTCTTCCAGAACAGCGAGACCCTCGTGGGCATCATGAGAGACCAGGCCGTCAACAGCTCACGGGCGTTGACTCTCGATGTAAGTTTAGTCCTGTTATTTGAGACGAGAGTTCGACAACTGACTGACATTGATATAGTTGCGCAAATATCAAGCCGTTTGATAGTTGGGACAAGGGTTTTCCTGAACGGCTGTTTCAATATGCAGTTAGAGTTCACTCGTCACCTTCAATGCTCTTTTCAGTCTGTGCGCAGCGGAGGCAAGATGTGAAGATCTACGCGCCTCTTGAGCAGATCACCGCTGCTGCTCTCTGATCAGGGAGAGTGCAAGCGGGCACGCAGTAACTAACATAGCTCCAAAATCAGTAATCGGGGTGGAAATGATGAGAAGTCGATTCTCTTTTGCAGAGTTCTGATCGTTTGTTTTGCTATCTTTCTGACTTCTTCATCACATGGGTGATTCCGCCATTCACAGATACCCTCCCTCTTGACCAATCCTCCTTTTCACATCGCCACATCCGCATAGGCCGACTCTCTCATCGTCATTTCCATGGTAGTATTAACACCCAACTTGTTCAAAAAGACATTGGCACTGTTTAAACGCCCCGCTGTATTTCGCAATAAGATTTCCAACCTGTCGTTGCAACGTGACGTTCGCCTCTTTCTCCAAAAAACAAATCGAGTTCGGGTATATGCTTTACAATAAAAACAATGTAAAAAGACTTGCTGCAATCACGACGACTGGATCAGGACGGCGACGTCGGTGCCAGCGGTCGGATTGAGGGAACTGATCGTGATGGCTCCAGTGTTGCCGACCCAGCAGTTTCCGGGTCGCGATCCGCCGGCTTGGTAGACGGCGACGGTGCAATTGGAGTTGTCGTTCCAGTAATTGGATGATGCGCAGACTTCGACGCAATCGGAGAAGCTGTAGACGAAGGCTTCGGCTATTTGCGCTGAACCGGACGCGGTGAGGGGACTTGCAAGATCGCAGTATTTGGTAAAATGGAGGCCGGCGTTGGGGGCCTGTGGTGTGGAGGCCGTTGTTTGGGTGTAGGAAGAAGTGTAGGAGGTGTTGTTTGAGTCGGGACAGTCGGAGATGGGTGTATATGTGGGTGTTGCTGCTGAGAAGGTGGATGTTGCTGTTGGTGAGCTCGTTGTGCCTGTTGCGTTTGTGCTGCCGGAATACGTCCTGTGGTCGAGACGTTAGCACTGTCAACATGTTGATAAAAGTCGGATTCTGCTCTCGGCATCTAGTCGTGCCTTCCCACAACGCGCCATGCACTTTCCCAGCATGCCGTCCCGCCGAGACGCCCTTGCCTCAGAGTATAGAGTACCAACTCGCGATGCGACATCACACTTACATGTTACCATCCTGGGTTTCTCGGATGCTCTTTCCACCCACCGCCCCGCCTACTGCCGCGCCAACGATTATAAGGATCATGACCAATGCCACGAGCAAGAATGTCCGCACTTTCATTCCAAAGATGATTCTGGGCGGCCGGTTGTCGCTTGAGAAATCATATTTTCCATTCTTCAAATCGTACATTCGTTCGCTGAGGACGGGGTATTTGTCTGACGAAGGGTAGATCGTGTCATCGTACTCGAGGCCATGTGCTGGCGCGACTTCGGGAGCGTTGTGGTATTGGTATAGAGCGGAAAGCCGTTGAGGCTCTTGGTGCTGCAAGCAGGAAGGGAATGTCAGGACACGTCAAATACATGTGTAGGAGTGTGAGGCGCACCTGTGGGGAGTCCATGGCTCGACCCACGCATCCAGCGAGAAGCTGCTCTATGGAGGCCGAACAGACGGGAAGGATGGAGTTCGATTCGAAAGGAGCGACGACACACGACCAAGTGTAGGTCCAGGCGGAGAGACGTGTATGGGAGGAGCGCGGAGGAGTACAACAGAAACGAATGGCAGTCGCAGCAGAGCAGTGACAGGTGAGGCAGGTTGGAAGGAAGGTAGAGAGCGTTGGAAGAGTCGTAGAGCACCGGTAGTGCCCCGAGAGACCTTTAGAGAGGCCCTCACCACGGCTCCTCTACGAGTCGCCCACGACCTCCTCCGCCGGCACTACTGCTGCCACGACTGCTGAGCGCAAGTCACACGTCTCGGAGGAGGGTCGTGGTTGCGGGCAAGGTTTCCTCTTCGGCCTGCGGTAGTTTGCACCGCTGCTGCACACCCTGGCTCTTCCTCCCTGCCTAACAACATCCTGGTGTTTCAAGCGAGCCTGCAATCTGCCTCCGCATCGGGCGACATGCACATCACATTCACACCTCCGCTCCGCGCACCTGATTTGATTGCTTCCCCTGACTTGCTCCTCGCCATCTCCCTCTGCTCTCGAACTCGTCACAGAACGACCCAGCTCCGCCGCGTCCATTGGCGAATGCCACGCGAGCAACATGTCCGCATCGAGCATTCGGCAAACAGTCGAAGCGAGGCTTCACCGTTCAACGCCGCCCGCCGCGAATGCTGGTTCGCTGGACGTTGCCGTTGAACGCTGCCGCTCCCGCACGGTGAAACGCGTGCCAACGCCCAATCGTGGCGCGCAATCCAGCAGATTCACTTGACTCCGCGGCTTAGCTAGTGCCATTTGGCCCCTGCCTGGGACCTGACGCTTGTCCGCTTCCAGCTTTCTGTGAGGCCGCTGGCTTTTCTCACTATTCTGTCCAACGCCTGCTAGTGTGCTGCTTCTTTGGATGGCTGGTCTGGCCGTCGTCTTCGATAAGCGATAATCCATAATCCATAATCGCACGGAGTCGCGGAGGTCGCCAGGAAAGGGCAATGCGGCCGTTTCAATAATTTGACCGCGCTTCTTCTACTGCACTTTTGGCCGTGGTCGATTCTGAAATCCGCAGGGCTCTAATGCAAAATGTATGCAGGTACCGCAGGTTTGCATGAAGCTATTGCTCCTTTGCTCCTTTCGGCAGCTTATACAATGGATTCTGGTCACGAAATAATAACAATCCTGATTGTTGACAGTACAACACCTCCGCAAATTGAAACGTTCGGGGCCGGCAGGTCGCGCAATACACAACATCTGCGTGTTCATGCACGTCAGCTGTCGGCCACAACTTCTACCTTCTCGTCGGGTGCATCGTCATGCAGCTACGGTTCGTCACGTCGATTCGATAAAGGCCATGTCGTGTTCCGTTGAGTCAATGGCTTTGTATAGCGGTACCAACCCTCACCTACCTCCGCATGGCACGAACGACTACACAAGAGTCAGATGCTCTTCTCTCCTGTTCGATTCGTCAAGGACTTCACACGAACATCACTCTCCAAATACTTCACATACACGAGAACGGTTATTCAGATATCTGTGCTCATGACCAAGTGACGAACCACGGCCATCGGGATTGCAAGCAGCACTAGAAGATCAGAGGCAAGGATCGATAACAAATGCCGGAACCAGCGCACGATCCAGTCTAAGTCCGCTACCAAAATTCTTCCGGAGTTTCATAGGAAGGCCAGGAACCCGTTATCACTCCGGTAAAAGCCCATTCCCTGCTCCTTGTCCTTCACGCTCGCCAGTTCAGTGGTTGTCGGGACGGTTCGGACCAGACTTTCAAGAGTAGAGATTGGTATGCGTTCTTATCAAGACGTCAAGGGCGTGGAAGCGATGTCTGGGCCGTTGATGATGCTTGCGCCATGTGTGCTTAATTACAACAAAGTCATGGCCCGCGTCGAATGCGAGCGACACGACGTCGGAAAGGCGATTCATGGACTGCCATAGGCTTTGCGCATCGCATACGACGTAAATTGTTTTGCGAGAAATAACAACGGCAAGACATATTTTCCGCAATGCTAGTTCGTCTTTGATGGATCTTCCAAAACGCCGGAATCCAACCTCCAGACGTCCATTCCCACGCCGCAGACCAGCACACCGACCTCGTCATTCGCAAGCATCATTCGCTCCAGGCCCGATACGTCTGCTATGGCCGTGAACACGTTCTTCACGAGCTTAACATTGAATCCGTCGATCCCAGATTCAACGAGGACGGTGTCGAGCTGCCAAAGCTTCAGTCGCTGATCGATACTTGCAGAAACGAACCACAGAGCGCCATCCACGGCACGAACGATATCGAGTCCGGTCACGGCAGCCGCATGCGCGCTTGGCAGTACCAAGGTTCGAAAGTTGCCCGATGCTGTGAGACGCGAGATGCCAATGGCATTGTCATCGCCTCCTGTCAGCAACAGATAGGATCCGTCGTGGAGTCTGGTTATGGTCATGCTGAGGATCGCACTCTGGTGGACTTTGAGGCGCGTATTCCAGTCACAGGTCTTTTCACTAACGTCAGTAGACCAAATCGCCACATGACCATCCGTACTGGCGGTGAGTAGTGTCGTTCCTTCCACTTGGATACACTGCGTCAAGCACGACGTGAGGTAGTTTCCAGCGGAAAGCAAACTCCACTTGCGCTGCCCGTACTGCCACACACGGATCGTCGAATCCGAGTATGCCATCAATATTCGGAAGCAGATCAGTCCGGTATCAGATATGTGGCTCTGAACGTCGAAACTCATAATCCGTAATTCAGAGGCACCGCTGTTGGGGTGATGCGACTCGCAAAAGACCCCGAGCCCCAACCCTGGCACTTTCTTGGAGATCTTCCAGACGAAGAACTCCTCGAAGCCGCCACTGGAAAAGAGATATTGCCCATCATGGGACCACTGCAAATGCTGTATGCCGGTATTGTGTTTTCGGAGAGTGTGTAGACATCGAAATTGGCAATTTTCCAGCCTGCTCAGCTTGATGTTCGTATCTTCCGCTCCAGTGGCGATGAGATCTTGCTCGGTAGGTGACACAGCAATGGCCTTGATTTCTCGTCCGTGGCCGCCAGAGTTGAGCGAAATGAACGGAGCCTCCATTTGAGACTTGAACTTCACCTTTGAAGCTTTGGTCCATACGAAGGACCCGCCGTTTGCACCGGGTTGGAAGGTCCAATTGCGATGTGCACCACCACAGTCGACGGTCATGATTTCTTGCTGATCATTGATGTCGTAGACGACGAACTGCTTGCTCCGGAATCCCCATATTCTGACGTGTCCATTGCCAGATTTGCCGATCCCTTCGACGTTTGGACCGAACGGGAGGGACAGCTGATGAACCAGGACCACATCTAATGTGCCGCGACTCCAAGAGATCTCGTGGACGGCATATGTGCCGTCACGACCAGATGAAAGCAGTGTTGCCTTTGCGTCTTCGGAGTTTCCAGCGAGGACTTGGAGACAAGTCACGCTCTCTTTGCCATGGACTCCCTCAAGTAACAGTGATGGCGAGATAGGCCTGTGACTTGAGCCTTCTCGTGGTTCGTAAAGGGCAAGCGAACCACTGCGCGAGCCCAGGATTGCGAAGTTGATGCCATTCCGTTGAGAATAGACGAAACTCGTGACCACCATGCCGGGAGGAAGTTGCAAATTCGAGGTTTCTTCATCGTTGACCTCTGCGGAACAACACATGTCCTCGATTTTGCAAAGAGTTGCTGATGTGGATCCCATTGTACTTACCAGAAGATTGGTGGCCTGGTGTTTAACCTGGTCATAGTCGCCAGAATGCTGCTGTATGAAGACTCCGGCCACCTTTCGGCCTACATTCATGATCGGGTAAAGTTTACTGAATTGAAGGGAAAAGGCATATACCGCACCGTTCTTACCAGCGACGATCGCTAGCCCGGGACTTGAGTCCATGACAGAATAGCATTTGAAGCCTTCAACCTTCTGCGAGACCTCGTGAACTGTTGGGAACGGGTATAAGGACAAAAGGAGGACTCGGCCATTGTCCGTCGATGCAAGCAGCTTTCCAGGTCCCACGAAAGCATATGCTCGGCAATTATCTGCCGTGTCTGTAATTCCCACGACAGTAGCAGATAAGTCATCTCGTAACGATGAAGGCCTTCCTGTATTGAAGGCTCGCAAGACAAGTGCACCGTCGGCGCCGCCGGACACGATGCCTGAAGAACGGTGAAGAGCGGCCGACCATATGTTCTTCCCAGAATGAGCGTTCGTATAGTCGGACTGCTCAAAAATGTACGGCAAATCTTCTGTCGATGAACCGCTTTTGGCCAACGTCCACAGGATCGTGCTTGCATCTTCGCCAAAAGACGCCACGGAGACTTGGTTGATGTTATGTGTCTCGGTGGAAAGCGTCTCTGGTTTATTCGTCCATGATAGATGGAATCGGACGTGCCATATTCTGGACAGGTGACCTCCGAGAACTTTCGCCAGCAGAGGAGGTGCGTGGCTCTCGCTGCTTGAGTCCGATCCGAACCCAGTCTGTCTCTGCTCATCAGCCAAGGTGAGGCTCTCAATGGACAGGTCAGACACATCCCACAGACGTATCGTCCGATCGTCGCTGCAAGTGACGAGTAGACGCTGTTGGCCACCGACCTGACCTGCAATTTCCGATGAAGATATCTGGAGACCAAAAACAGAACCCTGGTGGGCAGAAAACGTGTAGTGAGTATGGTAGACAGTAGCAAAGATACCTCCTTCTTGTGTGACGGTACACGACCAGACGATGACATCTCCGAAGGCAGTACCAGATGCAATGAGACATTTTGAAGGACTTAGCCATGTGATATTTGCCGAGTAGAGGATGCAGTTTGAGCCTGCTACAAGAGGTGTGAAGGACGTGTCCATATCATCTCCTGAAGCAGCAATGCTGAGTGCATTGTGTGCAGTTACAACGGCAAGCTGATTTCCATCTTCTTCCCTCAAGGCTGCGTCCAAGATCCAGTCATTGGCGTGCTGAATGGAGCCACGTTCGATGGTGAGAACGCCTCCAATAGAGGATACTCTCACACGGCAGGCCAGCGATCCGCCATATGCAAAGACATGGCCGCTATCCGCGTGCTCGGTTACGACAAGTCCATGTATTGGCTGGCTCTCGAACACAGCAACGGCAGCCAGCAAAGTCTTGGACGGAATTTCATAGGCCTTGAGCAAGTGGCCTTCTCCCGCGAGGATCACATGGTTGTTCCAGAAGGCGAGGGCTGTCACCGGCACGCGGTGGTGTGCATGCTGCATGTGGGCATGCGTGTAGAGGTGTGGAGGGAAGATGGAGGAGGGATGAAGGAGAGAACTGGTACTTTGGCTGCTGAAGTCGGAGAGGCTTGAGTTTCGCCGACCCCAACGAAGAACCTCAGGCCTTCCTCCTACCTTTCAGACAATACCTCGACATCGACCTCGACCACCGAGGCATGCATTTTTATTTCGTTTGCCTACATTCAAGATTTCAGCATAGGCAACACATCATCGTGAACGGTACGCAGCTGTCCGTCCCAACCACGCCGATTCAAGCCCAAGGGCAGCATGCACCACCCGTGTGATCACACGGCAGGCATCACCTCCACCACTTGATATCTGGCCACTCCTGTGACAGCCTCACCGATCTGACACGATGGCTACATCTTCATGGCTCCCGAGTGCTTCATCAAGCAGGAGCCGTCTGCTGTCCTCCTCCAAGTACGAGTACGAGCTCCCAAGGTGGTCGCCCATGGCAGCATCTATCATTCCTCCGCCGATTGTACAAAGCGTATATAATCCGCCCCCGGCGCAAAAGACTGCTTCTGAGCCCGCGGCTGTAGAGAAGCCTTTGGAATTTGAGGTACGTCAAGAGCGAGGAAGATTCGTCTGATATGGGTCTCATGAGCCTGCATCCTTACATTTGGACAGGACAGACAACATGAGCTGGAAGCCGATCTACAGTTCCTCCTGGACGCACAGGCAGAAGGATTAATCCGAGGGTTGGAAGGCAGTCCCATCGACGATCGGAGTTCAACAGGCAGCACAACTCCCACTGTGCAAAGCGTTAGAAGCGCATCTGCCAGAAGGCGCAAACCCGCACGTCGATTGCCAGGTCTACGAAGCGCGCGAAAGGGAATCTACAACAGCATAGTTGCACTCTCTGCGCTGAAAGACGACGAGCTGCAAAATGTGGACAGTCAGATTCACGAGCATCAGAGCAGTCTCGATCAAATCGAGAGTTGGGAAAAGAAGAGACAGGGTCTCAAGGATGCGGCCGAGAATGTGGACTCGAGTGAAGAGACGGTTCGGGTACAAAGACTGCAACAAGAGGCAGATTCTCTGCAGGCATCGATCAATCAGGTGGAGCTTCAGCTTGCAGACATGAAGAGTCGGCATCGGAAGCTGCTCAGGAAGGTGACGGAGATCGGAAACAACGTACAGGCAAGGATGGCGTCATACACATCCAGTCTGAGATTGCTCGAGGACGACGTCCAGAAGTTCCTCAGCATCAAGCCCGTGGACAGCGACATTGCACCGATCTCTCAAGATGGCAAACAATCGATGTGGGAGTTGCCGCCCAAGCGACGGACTATTGACATGGCCCGGGAGTACCTCAACGAGCAGCGTGAAGCTAGACTGGAACAACGGAAGAGGCATGAGCATGAAAAATCTGCTTTGGTCGAAGGGGCTGGTTTGTGGAAGGAGGCGATCACCGAGATCGCCGAGTTCGAAAGGCGATTGCGGGATGAAATGGCGTTGCTGCGGCCTGCTTCGCCAAGCTCTCAATCAGCCTGGGAGGAACCGCCTATGAACGAGTCCCCCGAGCGCCTGAAGGCACTACTAGGCAGTATGGACGTGGTCATCGAATCCTTGCAGACCAAGCATAGGACAGCCGAGGATCAGAGCTGGCTGCTGTTGGTAGCAGCGATTGGAGCTGAGCTGGATGCGCTAGGGAGGGGGAGGGATATTCTCGCAGGCGTATCACGCACTCATGGTGGCGAGCTCGTCGATACGGACGACCATGATCTGATTAAGACAGACTCCAGCGATCAGATCCATGCTTTGGACAAGAGTTTCGAGACGGCCAGGCCGATTGGCAGTACCATTTCTGACAGCGGCGACGACCACGATGAGCCTGATCCTGAGTTATTGTTCTCTCGGCAGGATACAGATACCGACTAACGACCTCTTCATGTTACCTTGGGAAAGGGATGTTCTCGTACCGCTTCACATTGAGTACTCAGCTGATATGTTCACGGTACTGTTCCGCAGTGCAGGATTGTTAAAGCTCTGCAAGTCGCGTGTTTGGAAGTCGCGCTTCTCTCGCAACAACTCCCACTAACTCCATGGCCGACACCATTCTCACCGAGCTCATTGAGCGAATCTTGGGATACGCGGCTTCGATCGATACAAGCACCGCCCTTGCAGTATGTCTGCCGAACAGTGCTCCGCAAATCTACCATGGCAAGGCATGTGCGCGGTATTAGGGCATATCTTGACGACGTCGAGCAGCTGCCTTATGAAATGGTGCCTCAACGTCTTCACCAAAACGCGTTCCTGAAGCTGGTCAACTCTCTTGAAGTCAAATGTAGTCTCCAGAAATGGCTCAACGCGCAAAGTAAGCGTACTTTCAGCGCGCGTGAAGACAAAGACAGTATTTCACCACGTGTATACGGGTCAGAGGTATCCAAACCAATCTTATGTCTCGGACATCTGCTGACTGATACTTTGCTTCAGGTGTATTTGAGTATGTTGATACCTGCGTATCCAAACCTACAAACACTCATCCTGTCTGGACCTACCACCTCTTTCTTGGAACCCATCAGCTGATTCGCAACGTCATTGGAAAAGATCAGAAGCGCTGATGGGCTTGACTGGTCCATTGGGCGTGGCTTTGGTGGCTTCAGCACCATACGGAGGTCCATCTCGAGCCTTGAATTACAGGAGAAGTGGCGGATTGGATTCTGCATCAGGTTGGGCAAGCTCTTCGGTGGCCATCAAGGGAATGACAGAAGATAAGCTCAAAAGTAGAGTCCAGCTGTCACCATTTCTTGGGCGAGCTTTCCGGTCCACGCTTACAACGCTCTACGTCACAAACGCCTTTTGTGTTGACTATGTCGGTATCCTTTTAGAATCATGCCGGCGGCTCAGAAAACTCAGCATTGCTGTGCAACGCCTGCGACGTGTATCGACATCCGAATTGGCGAAATTTTGCGACCACTCTCGTGCAATGCAACCCGCTCCTGGAGGAAGTCTGACTAGATATTGCGCACGAGAGAAACTTTCGTGACGTCTTCGTGGGCACTGTCCCAGACGACTTTGACGAATCTCGACAAAGCCCGGCAAGATGAGATCACGAAAGTAAACAACCAAGGCCTGGATAGTCTGGCTGCGCTTGAGCATCTGCGGAAGCTTTCTGTGCCTTACATTGCTCTGTTTGGTGTTCTCGATGATGTGGAAGAGCGCGATCATGATTGGACCCTCGCCGAGATTCTTCCAAGCAAGCTGGAAACACTTGACATCTTCTGCAAGGGTGTCAAGTTCAAAGAAGGAGACATGGCGCTTTTGAACGCTCCAGGAACCGACACGCTTCTCAAGACGACGATCTGGAACTCTACGCGAAGGAGGCGGCGCTCAAGAGAGCGTAACCGCGACTTGATGAACCATTTCTCTTGAAAAGTATGGCCTTTCAGCAATCAAGCATCGCTCTTGCACTGAAGAACGTGTCCGTGATATTTCTCCTTCTCCATGGCCTCAAACATCCAGCTCACGGTCTTCCCAGTAGTCCGACTCGTGCCTTCTGAAACACACATATCTTTCACCTCGCTTTTCTATCCAGCTCTTTTGATGCCTTTTATCCTTTCACGAGCATGGGCGAACTAGTGCGAAGAGCCACCAGCCTTCCGAATTGCCTGGTTCACAGGCCAGTAAGCTCTGTTGGAAGAAGTCTCGCTCACTGGACACCTTACGGCCGGATCTTTCGAGAGTTCTCTGCCGTCGAGCTTGTGAGACTTCCAATGTGCTTTTTGGCAAGCGGCATTGCAATAGAGCGCCCAGGTGCATCGGCTGCATTTCAAGAGAGTCTTGTCGTTGCTTTGCTTCTGAGAGCAGGAGTGGCACTTGTCGTTCGGGTGGAAGATCTTGCAACCACCGAAATATTCGAGAATTGGGGCATTTCGGTCGTTGCTGGTAGCAATCGTAACGACTTGAAGATGTCGTTGGCTTGGTCGGACGTTGTTGAGGATGAGATGTGATCCGATGGGCGAAATGAGTGTCTGTGGATGAGAGAACGATGGTCTTGGAGACGGACGGCACGGCCTTCTTATACCTGGTCTCGAATCGACAAGGTGAGGACGTTCATTTGCTACTGAACTCGAATGCATTGATCCGTTCATCTACATAGCAACGCTTTCGGCGCTAAGAGGTGGTTTGCCTAATCGTTCAGCGCGTGTGAAGACGCGACGCGATTGCCAAGTGACAATTGATTGACTACTGCTTCGCTTCATGTTCTTCGTCCCTCCTGGTCCACTTGTAGTACTGGCTTTTGGATTGCTTCGCTCAACACGCCTTGTTCTGTAGGAGCGTTGGTGAAGGAGGTAGTCCAGAACAGGCAAGGCTTGTCGAAGCAGTAGGGAGCGGTTGCCCTCGGGCTTCACAACTCAGCTCAACTCAACTATCCTGACTACTCCCATCACCTCTGAACTTCCCTGGCCGATACTCGTACGTTACATCACACCGCTCGTCGCATTATGCTACCAACCCTGGATCGTCTACGGGCAAAAGAGGAGCCCGCAATGCGATGATGCAGGAACCCGCATATTCGTTTACAATCCCTTCCCTCCACGATGATATCCCGGTGGACTGTCGCCTATATCTTCCCGTCGGACTGTCAACAATCGCGAGCCAGGGGGGGCTCCGTGGCGCCGTTATAGCCCACCCATATGCGCCGCTCGGTGGCTGCTACGATGACCCCGTCGTGATCTCCGTGAAAGACACACTTCTGGACCTTGGCTATATCGTGGCGACATTCAACTTCAGGGGCGCCGGTGAGTCCGCAGGAAGGACTAGTTGGACTGGAAGTCCTGAACTCGAAGACTTTGCCTCCGCTACTGGGCTGCTGGTCTACTATCTTCACCAACTACAAGCCGAAAGCTCAGGAGACTCAGAGATGCTTGCCCCAATCTTATCGACCAGTAACCCAGCATTCGAGTCAGAGGATCCATTCTCTAAATCGCTGCTCAGCTACACTCCGGTCCATATGCTTCTGGCAGGCTATTCTTTTGGATCCCTCATTCTCGCTCGGCTTGCGCCTATCTCTACAATCGTAGGACGTTTCGAGAGTGCCGAGAAAGGCACAGCAGCAGCAGAAATCATTCTGCGAGCGAGAATGTTGGCAAACCAGACGTATGCCAGCATACAGGAACCACGCCGACCCTCAACTCCGAAAGGAATAGGTCTCGATCCCGGCCATACTACCTCTAGTCCCAAAGCACGATCCTCGCCCGTCAGAGTAGGCGGCGAGGAGACCGATTCGTCACAACGGAGACGAAGTAGCGATTCCAGACGCAGCGTCGCCATCGTACGTGATGTCCCTAACCGTATCAAGACTCACATACGACGACGGAGCGGCAGTGGCACGAAACACAACGTCGATGAACAACAGAAAACACGAACAGCTTCGACAATCCGCCACGGAACCCCTACGGCGGTGATAGCCTATCTCTTGATCTCTCCAGTGCTGCTACCATTGACCACGATGCTTCTCCCGCCAGGTCTCCCAACAAGTCTGGCGCTTCCATTTGGTATAATGAGTAACCGTGGAGCAGCATCAGGCGTGTACTCTTGGAAGTGCCCGACACTTCTGATGTTCGGCTCGTCCGATACATTCACATCCTCGAAACATTTACGACAGTGGGCATTAAGATTGCAAGCACAGTCACCAACTTTTCTAGAGTGGATGGAGGTGGAGGGCGCGGGACATTTTTGGAGGGAGGAAGGGGTGATGCATGCGTTATCTTCGAAAATTGCATCGTGGAATACGGAGAAGTCCAAAGGAGGCGAGAAGCATTGAAAATATACCATATCGCCAGGAGTCCCTTTTCTCGTACGTCCCAAGTTGCAATGCCCATTCCTGGGAACAGACTTGTTCGGAGGAAAGGCCTAAGAAAATCATCTCTGACCGTGTTCAGGACAACGCCAGAGAACCCATCGCTCCCAATGTTTCCGCTTCGCATTATCCACTCGCAATCCATCATCGTCGAGATCGTCCGCCGACTCCAGATATCCTCGCGTCCCACAAGTACACCAAGGCATCGCTGAAGCACGCATCACAGGAGAATTTAGATCTGGAAACTCCATCTCATGTCCGTGCTCGTCATCCGATTCAATTTGAGAATCTGAACCCTCCTCCTCGCTCTCCTCATCGTCGTTGTCGTCGTCATGATCATCATCGTCGCCCCGTTCAGAATCCGTCTCCTCGTAATTGCTGGGACCAGCCTGAACATCTTCCTCGTCCTCGCTGTCGCTGATAAAAGCCGGGATCTCGGAGCCCGCATTCTGCAAATGCTCCTCCGTATGGAAGTAAGCTGTGTACCCGATCCTCCGCAGACTGACCCACAACAGCTGCCGCATCTCTCCTCGCAGGAATCCCAGCACATCCTTCCACAGACTGCCATCCTTCAAGTAGACATCCCGAAGCCGAACGCCCCGGAGCTTGCCCTTGTGCCTTCCAAGTAAAGTAACGATCTCCTCGGCATCGAGCTCCCAGCCCTGTACTCCAAAAGCCACGAGATCCTCCCATGCGACATGATGGAAGACGCTCTCCAGCGGTAAGCTGATCGGTCGATTCGAGGGGAAGCCTATGTGTATAGCTTTCATCCGCTTGGCTCGTAAGAAGATGGCGTGGAACATTTTGGAAAGGTCTTGAACTCGGGCATCCAGTTGATCGCTGTCCTCAAAGTGTAGTGTGAGGCAAGTCAATCGTTCCGCTAGCGTGCTGACCGAATGTGTGGGCGACGTGCTCAGGAATAGAGCGCTGTCTGGGCTGGCCATGGGTAGGGAGAACCTGTTCCAGTGGTCGTTTTGCGAAGCCAGGAGTGCCATACCGATGGTGAGAGAGGCATGTTTGCAAGCTGACGTCCAATCCAAAATCAGGTTGTCGCGTGCCTCTGCTACTCAGTCAGAGTTGCGGTGTCTCCGCCCAGAATTTTTGCTCTTACTTACCTGCATGATGTCTCAAGTAATCGAGCACCATACCAGTCTGTGCCTCGCTGACCCGAAGCAATTGTATCAGCTGCAAAGAGGTGAAGCTCGAGATTGCATCGGTGAGCACTTGGACATCATACTCTCTGGTGATGATATCTTTCTGCTCTGTGGCTTTGTCCCGAAGCAATTGTAGATCTGATGAGCGAAGACCTACGTTACGCAAGCCATCCCTGATCCCGTCTAGATTATGAAGACCTGCATTTGTGAGCATGTACTGCCCTCAAAACTTCCATTTTGCAAGGACTCACCACCATTGAAGAAATAAGGTACCAAGTAGCTGAATCGCTTGACGTGGCAGGCCAGATGCTTCCAACCTGCGAGACGCTCCAGATTCTGGAGGCCTTTCTTCGAGAACCGAACGGCAATCTGGGTGAAGAGAAATGGGGCGCCAATATCGGCAAATTGCTTGCAAAGCTCTCTAAACTTGCCGATGGCCTGCCGATGTCGATCATTAGTGTCTGTCACATTGACTGTTCCATCATAGGCGGAAGCACACGCACCGCTCTCGCATCCCGAACCGAAACTTCGTGAGGATCGGGTGGTTCCAAGCTTTCCACGCTTAAGAACTGCCGACGGACAATCGCTTTGTCGATGTGGATGGTACTCTCATGGTCGGGAGCAATGTATGACAATATATGATGATAAATCTCGATTGGAAGGCGTCGTGGAAGAGGCTCGGTGAATTCGGGGCCAGCGTCTGAACCCATATCTGGTAGTAAAGCTCACATATGGAGGAGCAAGGACCAGCGTCCACTACCAGTATTATGTAGAAAGACCACGATTATTGTATTGCAAGGTTTGCGACTCGTTGGTCGGTACGGGATGTCTCGATGCCTAGATCCCAGGTCCTTGTATGTCTCGACTCGCTTGGAATATACCCTGCTACGATGGTGGAGCCAAGCAGTCCCGTGAGGTGAAGTCTCGACAACGAGTAGCTGAAACGCGATCGGAACCCGTGCCGAGTAGCGTTGTTGGAAGAGGCCACAGCAAGACTCGAGGCTGAAGCGGGCCGTGAAGGGAAGATGGAAGAAGAAGCCATCTACTTGGTGCTCAGGAGGATGACGCTGGCAACGCCGTTCATGTAAGACCGGCGTCATGCCTGCTGGAGCTGGTGGGCAGACTACGAGACGCGCGCAGCCACCAGGAGGAGCAGGAGCAGGAGGTGGAGAGCCAATGAGGCCCGGAGGTCTGCTTAGCACGCAGCTCCCGTGACCGCGAGCTCATGCGTGGGACTTGTCCGGGACGGGACGAAGTGTGCGGCAGAGCAGGCGGAGGGTCTTTGGTACATGGATGGGAGCTGCGGGTGGCCGTGGTGGTGGCAGAGGTGGATGTATGCTTGTCCATGGAGCGGTGCGCTGGCAGTTTCGGTGGCGAATCGGGACAGCAGGCTGGTCTGCTGCAGCATTAGCGAGCGCCGGAAAGTTGAGGTCGTGGCCACACTTCAGCCGCCGCCGTAGCAAAGCAGCAGAATCGTAGTAGCAAAAGCAAAGACCAGAGCAGCCAAGAGCCTCAATCAATTAAACACTCACAGCGCGTCCGCCGTCCAACACGCTTCGCCGCAGGCATCGTCACGGCAAAGGCCGCAAGCCATGCTGCGGTGCCGTGCCAGATGGACTTGACAGGTCGCAAAAGGCTCGCTGTCGATTTCCAACGAACGCAATGGCTAATATGGCTTCACCGGGGTTGCGACGCGTCGAGGGTGACAGAATGTTGGTGAGAAGATCTGTGCCCAGTGGGCGGTGTGACAACGGCAGGCAAGCTGCGTTACACGTACAGCACCGCAAGCCATTCAAGCGCGTAGATGCATCATGTACAGTAGAGCAGGCAGGAGCGGCAAGATTGGTGTTTCTGATGAAGGAAAAGGAGTTGAGTTTGGGTGCAACGGTCCCCGTCGCTTCCCTCGAGTCGCTAACCTCATCGCCGTTTCCTCATCACACGACTGTCCTACATGTACCTACCTCATCCTAGACTGCCATTGCTCTTTTCGCTGCAGACCGCATCCTCAACGAGATACCGAGTATACGAAAGTATGTACAACAGCGCGACGTGGCTTCGATCTCGTCGATTCGTGGGTGATCATCTCTCATAATCCCTATCCATCCAGGAAGGCAAGACTGAGAACGACACAGCAGCATCACATCTTTCCGCCGCTTTTGCGCGCCAACTTCTCACGAATCGCAGTGCTACTGATCTTGCTGTCGAAGCTCTCCTTTTCACTGCCTTCGTCGCCTTCTTCCCTGGCGTCCAGCACATCGACCTCAAATACATCAAGCTCCTTCCACCCCAGTTCCTTGCGCTTGTCATTGACGGCCTTGCCTCCGGCCCTCGTCTCAGCACTGATGACCAAAGCTGATATCCGTGGCTCGGTGATGGTCGGTCCAAACGGATCCTGGATCTCCGTACACTTGACGAGCAGATTGTTGGGGTAGTGGATGTCAATCGACTTGCCATTCGGACCTGGGTCGTCCTGGATGCTTACATGCCGTTGCCCTGGTGTGGCCTCTTGAGAGAAGTCAATGATGGCGTTGAAGAAGGTTGCCACTGCTTTCTGGCGGTCCGCCCAACTCTCCACGAGCTCTGCGTGCTTCTTCTTCACAAGCAACTGGTCGCCCGTAATGCCAATCGTGGCAGTCCTGCTTTCGTCTCCTGCGTTCTCATCGACAGAAAAGATGGTCATTGTAATGAGCAACTTATGGCCGATGTGGAGGTGATCCCAGGTCCCGCCCACAGCAAGATCATAGTGTTTCGGGCCTGCTGGATTTGTCGATGCTGTGCTCGTGGACTTCGAGCCCATGTCAGGCCCAGTCTCTGCATTACCGGCCTCGGGAGTACTTCTCTTGGCCTGAACGAAGTCCCTTACCATGCTTTTTCCAGCCGCACATTCGACGCCGAAGGCAAACTGCCACTGTCTGTCGGACTTGGCCAAGGTGTCGATGTCGATGACGGGACCATACGGCGAGGACATTGGTTTGGAGGGTTTCTTGTCCGGCGACCAAGCGACGAGTATGACGCGAGCGTCGACGCCGTCCGCGTCTTCGACATTGATGTTATTCTGGGAGGCCGTGCCAACAATGAGCTTGTAGACGCCAGCAATCAACGACTGCGTCTGATCGTACAGTGCCGATCGTGGTTTGTTCTCAGAGCCAACCAGATGCGAGCATGCCAGAGCTATCTCGAGGACAGCAGCTTTGGGTGATTCGGACGAATGGGTTGCTACCTCCTTCAGCACCTCCACCAAGGTGTCGCCGAACGCCTTCTTCAGCGCCGGAAGAGTAGGTGGCGACGGCGCTGGTGGCAACAGCAAGATAAAGCGAGGCGCTTCGCCAGAGGTCATTCTCTCGAGCGACATTGCAGCGCTTGATACGATGAAGCCTCGGGATCAATTTGTAGAGTAGATGTTGCCAGTTACGAGTTTGTCGACATGCTGGCTCCAGTGATCGACCAATATCATCTACTTACGAGCGCCTTATTGGAGGTATAGCTCACTGGCGCGCTGTAGATGACGCCTTGGATAATTCAATGCGTTTCAATCATATCGTGGTGTGGTGATGTTGCAAGGAGCGTGGCGAAATGGCCGAGCATTCTAGGGGCTTAGTACGGCGTACGAGACAAGATAGAAACACGTTCGAACCTCTAGTGCTATACCACAGCCATACTGCCGACACCAACAATGCACATATCATGGCCCACAGCCTCCAGACCGGCCGAGTAGGCCTCGATCCCGCCTCCGCCCCTGCATCTGCTTCCGCCAGCAATAACGAGCCGCCGCCCTTCGGTACCCCGCGACGAGCCCACACCCACCGAGTCTCAGAAGAGCTGCGCGTGCCCTCCAACGCTCCGCCGCTGCAATACACGCCCACAAACAGCGCCGCTCCGCCCGCCTTCAACGTCCAGCAGGCGACAACCCAGGGCTCTCACACTCTGCCGGGAGCCCTCCAGCCCGCAGGGGGAGTCGCCCGTCCCCCGCCTGCTGCTTCGTCCACCGCGCCTATGCAGCAGCAGCCACCACTCCAGAACAACGCCTCGCACTACACCCAGGCACAACCGCCCTCACGGTCCGGAACCATGCACAGCCATTCGCGGAGCAGCCCAAGCGGTCTGGAGGGCTCGCAGCGATACATCCCCTTCAGCCAGACCCCCTCGCAAACCCCCACCACATCGAACCCGAAAGCCTACAATATCTCCAATGCCCAGACCCCATCAGCAGGCCCCTCGCACAGCCCTCTCAACCTCACCGACATCCGGTCGAGAGCTATATCAGATGCGAACGAAGGCCCCCAAGGCACCGCCTTCTTCAGCTACTCGGACTCGCCCACCAACTCCAACTACCTCGCTCCGTTCCCCACATACGCTTACGATTGGTGCAAATGGCCGGTAATGGGAGGAAGCGGGGCCGGGAAAATGGCAGTGGGCAGTTATTTGGAAGATCCGCACAACTTCATCCAAATATTGGACACGCAGATTGTGTCGCAAGAGGTGATGGCTTCTGGACAATCGCCTTATGGGATAGACTACGTCAAGGTTGCCGAAGCGACGTGCGCATATCCAGTGACAAGAATATTATGGGAGCCACCAAGCTCACAGAAACAAAGCACAGATTTGCTCGCAACTAGCGGTGATCACCTGAGGCTATGGAGTTTACCAGCACCTGGCACGCCGCAAACGAGCAGCAACATCAACCGGAGTTCGACTGCGAATAATCGGGAGCCTGCTCCTCAGAAGCTACAGCCGCTGGCGCTACTGTCCAACAGCAAGACCCCAGAGCATACCGCGCCTCTGACTTCGTTGGATTGGAACACTCTGTCACCAAAACTCATCATAACATCATCCATTGACACGACATGTACGATCTGGGATATTCCGACATTGACCGCGAAAACTCAGCTCATCGCACACGACAAGGAGGTCTTTGATGTTCGCTTCTGCGCTGGTTCTGTTGACGTTTTTGTGTCTTGTGGGGCTGATGGTAGCGTACGAATGTTCGATTTGAGGAGTTTGGAGCATTCGACAATCATATACGAGCCGGCAGAGAAGGCAGACAAATGTAAGACGGCGTCAGCGAGGATTTGATATTTCGATGTGTATGCTAACGGTCCGCAGCTTCTTCGCCAGCAGCATCGTCTCCATCGAAACCCGGACAGACCTTGACTCAGGCACCCCCGCTACTGCGATTGGCTGCATCGCCCCACGACGCGCATCTTTTGGCGACGATTGCTTCGGATAGCAATATCATCCGAATACTGGACGTACGGCAACCTGGCACGGCACTCCTGGAGCTCAGAGGACACCAAGGAAACTTGAACACCATCGAATGGAACCCAAGTCGGAGAGGAATGCTGGCATCTGGCGGCGACGACAGCCTAGTTCTGGTATGGGATCTTTTGAACTCCCAAAATCAAGCTGTATTACCTGCGGTGAACGGCAACGGAAGCACGGGACAGGCTGAAGCTCAAGGAAAAGGTCCTCTGGCCAGCTGGAAATGCGAATACGAAGTCGCAAATGTCTCTTGGGCTCCACAGAGCTCCCTGACGCAACAAGGGGGCGACTGGCTTGGCGTATGCGCTGGACGAGGTGTCTGGAGCACGAAGTTGTAGTGTCCTCGCTCTCCTACAGGTGAACTTTTCGATTTTGCCTTCTGAATATCGCGCATTGCGATTTAACCATAAGCGAGGCGTTCTGGCGAAAACAAGGGGCAAATTGCCATGCATAGTTATTGGGATTGAACACGTTGTCTACGACAAACACCGAAGTAATCTCTTTTGGGTGCCGGTTTTCATTCTCATGGCCGTCGTTGTCACATGTACTCATTGGGATCCAAAAGCCAGCCGACCTCGTCATCTCAATTCCGCTTGTTACTGCTATCAACGCCTTTCCACCAAAGCAAATAACGCCATCATATACGACGACAGACCGCATTCTAAGCACATAGCGGGACACTCCACGATGCCGTCCCCGTGCACGAATTCTTGTCGTAACACCTAAACACATCGTTAGTCACCAAAATGTGTAAGAAAGCAAGAGGAAACCAACTTACGCTCCATATCGATGACCACAAGTGATCATATCCACACACATGCTCTTCGGAGTACATTTCGACGCCACAGCCAAGGTGTCTTCGCCGGGGAGGGCCGGTGCTTGCGAAATCGTGGCGTCGATGCTCGATACCGTGCTGTTGGCTTCCACTCTCGCCATTGGGATAGCTGACGCCGATGGCTCTTGTCGTACTACTCTCGCCGGCGGCTGGGCTCTGAGAATGTCGTTGTTGTTGTATTCCCTTCCCGCAACGGCGGCAGAGGCCGCACCGCAGAGTGTCATCAACAAAGCAAGGGAGATGTACATGATGCGAGTGTGATGACGTGGGAATTTGGAATGGTGTGTGTGGTTTGTGAGAAGGGAGACGAGCACGCAGCGTACATTTATGTGAAAAGATTTGCGGCCCTTGACACCCACATATTTCTGCACGGGGTTGGGAAGGGGAAAGAAGTGCGACGTTTGACGCGGACATACACGGCTGCAGGAAATCTTTTTTCTCTTACAATCAAGCAAAGTGTGGAATGTGATGTCTCTTGGACAAACAGGATTTTGCGGAAGTAGATGCCGATGCGCACCACTGACCAGGTTGGAGATTCGCTATGTTTTCGGGTAGTCGGGTTCCCAAGGTGATGGCGGGAGGCAGGTCGACTTTCTCCTACCAAAGTAGGGCAATATCGCATGAATTTGAGAGCTCTTCGAGTCCATCTGCATGGCAATCGTCATATCTTTCCCTTGGATCCTAGGGAATGCAACGTGGCCTGAAGAGGGTGGCACGCAGGCTATCTCGTGACTCGGCAGTCTCTCCATTGCTGTCTCCACATATCTATTGCAGCAAGGGCGGGCAGAAGCTCTCCCAGGTGGGACAAGTAGGCGAAGATTATGTTGGTTACAATCATGTATCTGCCTTTGTAGACTCTTCAAATTCTCGCTTGACTTGCTGCAAGAGCTCAGGTTGTGTGAGGACATCAACTGCGGTTGCTGCTAGTCCTTTGGCGACACGGAGAGAAAGCCGGTGCGCTTCTATGGTTCTTGCAGCTTGAGCAAAGTCTGGAGTGTGAGGACCGCCGAGTTGAACTCCATCCTTTTCGCTCCGGATCCAGAAGTTGGGCTGATAAAAGTGGTGGTCAGCTTGAGACAAGACGATATTCGAAGGTTTTGGAGACACCTACGCTGATACTAGGCATGGCATACGAGATATTGCCTTGATCGGTACTGGCATTCGTGGAGCCAGTGAGAAAATCTACATCTTCTGCCGGTATCCCCCCTCCAAGATGATTGAAGGCATCTCGAAAACGAGCTGCCAGTGCCCAGTTCGGCAGGTGGTCGTCGTACGCGCCTTTGGGGTTCACTTTCAAAATTGCTCCGGTCGCAGTGGCCTAATCTCGTGGTCAGCGTTCCGCGATGTGACTCTCCTGAGACATGAGAGCTACAGGGCAAACCTACACCAGCTTCGAAACAGTGGTACACTCTTTTTTTGAGAGCTTGAAGCCGAGCTCGACTACTGGAGCGCACGACAAACATTGCCGAGCTATAGGCATCTGCGAAGGTGCCAGATCAATCAGCTGCTCCCACCAAGTCTTCAAGTCACGGCAGCAGGGCAAGAGAAGGATGTGACTGTCCTCGGTGCCGTTTGCCCGCAACTCGCTCCCTTACGACTTACGGATGATGTTAGGCCTGGCTCCACCATTGATAATATTGCATTGAATGATATCGCCAGGCTGTGTTTGCTGGCGAAGGACTGAAATGGCCGTATACGCAGTCACCAATGCATCGAGAGCGTTGACCCCTTCCCAAGGCGCTGCTGCAGCATGAGCTTCCCGGCCAAAATACTCAACCTTCATGCTCGCGTAGGCTGCGGTGCGGGTAAGAGCTCTGTCGGTGGTGATTCCAGGATGGGAGATCAGAGAAACATCCACCATGTTATCTCTGTAGGCGCCGGCATCAAGAAGCTTGATCTTTCCACCGCCTAAGCAAAGTCAGCGGATGTCTTCGAGATTGATTGCTTCCTTCCTTTCACTGCCTACCTCCCTCCTCTGCCGGAGTTCCGAATATCACGACCTTTCCACCTAGTTGCTTATCTTTCAAGATTTGAGCTGTGGAAAGAGCCGCTGCCACGGAGACAATTGCAATGAGATTATGGCCGCAGGCACTGCGATTATCAGGTGGTTGAACTCAAAGACGTGGATGAACTCAAGAAGGTGGTACTTCCTAGACGGATAGATAGACTTACTGGCCGATGCCTACCAACGCATCATATTCAGCGTTGAATGAAACCACCGGTCCACTTTTCTTGGTGGAAAAGACAGCAACGAAAGCAGTATCGATCCCATATGCCGATCGCGTGACGGTCCAGGCGCCATCTTGGACGCGGTCGAAGAAGTCCGTGAGCACCTTATGAGCATGAAACTCCTCTGTTTTTGCAATAAGCCGCGAATGAATTTCTGGTTGCTTTCTGGCGTGGCGAGTTTACGACGTACTGTACTGGAGCTCGGGGTTATCGTGTATTTCGAGGGATATACGTCTCAGTTCATCGCTAAGTGCATCAATATGCTCCGATATGGCGGCAAGATATGAACTGCTCGTGTCGTCGTGGCTGACCATGACGAAGTCGTCGTCGTCGGCATGTTGACGTGCCTGGTCAAGAATGCCATTTGATTTTGCCATGTGCATGTTGGTGGCGGTGAGGCGGTGAGGCGGTCAACTGGCGACGTCGATGCAGTGTTGTTGGCGTCCGGCCAGCTCTGCCGAAGGAGCGGCCAACGTGCATCTCCAAGATTGTCTCCACTTCAATTTCCCCACACATCTGTCCCCACACCGTGCTCCCTATCATCAATCTCTTCGTCCCGTCCATCACTCACGACCATGTCGTCTCATCATGTCATCAGAAACCAGCCGTCACGGATACCAAGAAGACTACAAAGCCCGTATCCAAGTGTCGCAGCCTTGCAAATGGTCGTTCTCGCAGCCTCCCCGCTTCACCGCGCAACGAGCCCATTGTTTGCTGCTCCTTTGCTTTGGGCAAGAGTGCGCGCATAATCCTCTCAATCACGCAGGGGGGCCGTGCAGACAGACGGGCAAGGAAACTGGACTGGAAATGTGGCGGTGGTAGAAGCACCGAAGAATAAAGGAACCCTCTTTGGCTTGGAAATTCCCAACAGAGCATCGCCGAGGCAGCTACTATACGGTATAAGAGATGAAGTCAGAGAAAGTGCATGCGACGATCACAACCGATCGCACCGCAACCTAATCACGCTCACTAATGGCTGGGACTGGTCCTTATTAAAAGACTTTGCCCTGAGTCTTGTCAAGCCATTAGCACCGAAACCTTGGCCCCGCACAAACTCGACTTCACTTCGCCCAAACACCATCAAAGTTGAAACGCCTCTGCGCGAATTCAGGCCTCCTCTACCGCTTCGGGTAAAATGTGGGTTCTAAGCATCAGACGTTGCTCACAGTACTCTCCGAGATCCGAACGACATCGAGTATCCCGAGGTCATTCTCCTCCATTCCATTTCCTGCAGGCTGGTCAAGCTTTTGAATCCGGGATTCGTTCATCTGCCACCAGTCACGTAAGTACCATGCGGCCAGTTCCGAGGCTGGTGGATTGATCAAGCATCAACTGTCGTATGTCTTCTCGAGCACTAAACTGTTGGAGCGTGCACATCAAGGAGCGCTCATGTTGTCACGCTTTCTCTAGACGACTTTCGACTGGGCAGAACCCGCCGCCAGCTGCCGAGGCGACAGATCAACAGGCGTGAATCATACCCCTGGAGACCCGTCGATGCCATGTTTCCGTCTATGGAGATCGTTGTTCGCCGCCCCGAAGGCCATGAGTGTTTGAGTTGAACGGCCGAGGCCAATGCGGAGAATGCAATACATGCCGCAACAAGACCCACTCATATAACACCACATCGCCCGCTTACTCGTCGTGGTCAGCAATTCGTCCACTCGTCTTAGTCTTTGGAAGAAATCAAGAAACATGGCTCGATTCGTCCGCTCTACCATTACAGCACTTGTCGCTGCCAGCCTTGCACAAGCGACCAACCCAACTCCTCCTGTACCGTTGGATGCCCAGCTCGGTGAACTACATTTTCCCGTAAGCCATTTCCAAGCTTTGAACGCACTCCTCCAACTGACCGTAAGACAGATCACTTGCCAGATCTATGGATTCCTCAACCAGACCTTCGACACCGTGTTCACTGCCACCGCACCAGTGTACGGAGGCACTGGCCAAGAGATTTACTATACCGATGTTACAGGTCTCGTAACAGTGCCATCATACATCACGTCTCTTGCTCCGTTCGTGCAAGCTTCCCAAGCATCGGCAAACGTATCCGTCAACCTCAGACTCGAAAACGCCTCGCCAGCAAATCTACTCGCCTACCAGGGCACGATCAACAACATTTCATTCGCGGGCGGACAGGATGCGCACATCAGAATTCCCCCTGGATCTGGTGTCCTTCCGAACATCGGCCCAGTGACCCTTGGGCAGCCAGACATTGCTCACAGAATCTTCCTCGGTGACGTCTCCGTCTCTATTGAGCTTCAGAACTCCACTGGCGATGGCATTTTCGGACCCATTCCAGTTACATGCGGTCAGCAAAACATTGACTATGTGATTGGATCTGTCAACGTCAACTCCACTACTGGGCTCGCACCAATTGCTCCCGCGAACGGATTCGTCCCTCAATTCCAGGCGACCCCAGAAGAGACAGAATCAGGCTACTTCCGATTCCCATACAGGTAAGTAATCGAAAGCGAGAAAGCACCCCGTGTTCGCGACACTTGCTGACCTCCTTTCTTCGAAAACTAGCTGTAACTTCGGTGCTCTCGGACCTCAAAACTTGGACTTGATCATCGGAGGCACAATTCCTACGTACTTCGCCCCAGGCCAGGAATTCTATCTGTCCAACCCAGACGCTTTCCTCCGTGTCCCAGCCGCGCTCATTTCTCTGGCGAAGAGCGCTTTCCCAACCACCGCGACTTTCGACACAACTGTCACTGAGTTCGACATATTGTTTACCAACGCTTCGCCTAACAAGTTTAACGGGGCCAGCACACCGATCAAGTCGAGCGTGATGGTACCAGCCGACTCTACATCCGATTTTATCATTCCGATCCCCAACGACGGCTACCTTCCTGATATTGGACCCGTCACTGCTGGCTCTGATGGACAGATTGTCGGTGTTGCTGTTGGTTTCTCCAACGCAACCACGACGCTCACCGACGCTTCTGGAAAAGCACTCTTTACTCTTGCTCCGATCACCTGCAATGTTCCATCGCCTTTGGAGCTCATTGGTGTTCCAATCACCAGCCAAAATCCGGGCAATTACTCTCTCGGTATTAGCAACTCTTAGAGCAAGGATAATGCGGTTGGGCTATTCCTGAAATAGGGACATCGAGTTATGAGAAACGAGACCAAGGGAAAATCTATCGCTAGCGCTCAAAAGCGGAAGATATGAAAGTTTGCCACTTTTGCAACATTTTGCATTCTCTTCTCATGTTCATTCATATAAATTTGCCGTGCTACAGTCTTTCGCGGTTCCAATACCCAGGAATCAGGAAGTCCGCTATTCTTGCCATCCGCCCCTCTGCCCTGATGTTGCAGTAAAAATGCTTTTTCATCTTTGTTGCCATACAAGCAATGTCGATTTTGCACGCCAAATGCTGATTTGATGATTCTCTCCAATCTATGCACGCCGATATGCTTCGCCTGATGAATCCTCGTCCAATCACCCAATCGACTAGTTCAAAGCGTAGTGAGGCTTTCCGTCCTCACTGCCCGGAGCAAAGCCGCACGTTATGAAGGCGTTGGCAAATGCACATGATTGAGCTGCACAGCATTCAAATACTTTATGACGTTGCAATCATCGCACCGCATCAGCTTCTGAAGCGCAGAAACCTGCTCTTGCAGAGCCGTGTTCGCCGCCAACAGCCTCGTGCGCTCATTCTCAATATCCTTGATATACGTCGCGGCCGTAGAAATGATAACCGCTTTCGAGGGCATCCGTGGCGAAGAGGCGTCCTCGAGATCAGCAATGGTGCAAGGTTGAGCGTCTCGTAGGGAGGGTAACGTCAATCTCAGAGCTTCGATTTGGTTGTTGAGGTTGTCTCGATATCTTCGTTCGACCAGGTTGTGTGGGACTCGACCTTTTGAAAGCGATGATCTGGCGTCTCGACTGATGGTTGTGTGTTGGTGGTATCTGCAGGAGATATCTGGATCTGTTTCTCCGGGCTCGGTTGCGTTGCGCTTGATCTTCGCAGGAGGGGGTTCTGCTTCTCCAACTGGTGCACTGCGCCGTCGGGGATTTGCTACTGGTCGCGGTTGCTGGTGGAAATCTGGAAGTGTTGTAGTGCTCATTAGCGCGATCATGGGCTGCTCGTGCTTGACATCTGGCCGATGTTTGGGACAAAGGTCTGTGTTCCAGCAGTTTGAATAGGACCCTGTACAGGGAAACGAAAGCTTCTCATCTTCGGACAACGGCCGCAGCGGCAAGGGCCGGAATGGCGATATGGGGGTCGGTGGAAGATTGGCTCTGAACGAGGTCTGCGTCGGAAAGGTCCATTCTGACATCGAGGAGCTATGTAGATTCTGATCTGTTTCCTGCGCCTGATGAGAAACCCCTACGAGCTCGATCAGTATGTGTTCGCAGCCATTCGAACAGCTAGCTACGAAGGAGTGAGAAGCGTACAGACGGGCTGAAGGTGTGTCGATGAGGCGGCTCGCTCTGCATATTTCCCTTGCCTTGGTCCCTCATCGCGAAACGTGCTGAGGTCGTGATGCAGCATGAGATGGTCAGGCGAGACGAACAGGGGGTTTGTAGGACCGGCCATGATGATGATGCGAGATGTGGGCTGGCAGCAGCAAGAATATCCTCTTTCGATCCTTAGGATGGTGGTATGTTGATCGAAGGTGAATCACCAGGGTCCCGACGTCAGCCAGTGACGAAGCATCCAGCGGGTAGAATGATGAACAACTCCCAATAAGGCAGACATGTGCTGCATCCTTATAAAGCTCTTCGTCTGTAACGACACAGTATTGCCGTCACCGCTGACCCCAAACACCTAAGCCGCAGCCTCTCAAAACGCAGAAACAACCTCGAGGTCCGCGGCGAGAGTTCAGACTACGAGTGGACCTGGAGGGCTAGGTTTCTGCGGCCACGGAAGGTCTTGCTGCTGGCTTCCCAAAACATCTGTGGACATGGAACAAGATAGAAACCCTGACTAGAGCGAGGGATTCATCCGTCACGTGTAGCATGGGTGCGGTCTAGGCGGACTGTCTGCAGTGGAGACGGGAGTGCTGGGCGCTGGCGTTTCCGAGCCGATCAGACTGCACAGTTGGAATCGGTAGAATTCCAAGCACTCTTCCCGATCTTCGTTGATACTCTAACCTGGAGGCTTTTGCTGAAAGTACATCCGGCCCAAAGCTCCTTTTCCGACGGGACCACATGCTGGGTAATGGAAGACGATATGAGCACATGTTGGAGTTGTCGGCGTATTCGAGAAAGTCCTGGAATTGTGATTGCATCCACTTGTCGCACACATGCTATTGTACTGGCATTGCCCGATTGGCTTTCCATGTTGGGTATTTGCCTAAGGTAATGGGCCTTGCAAAGCCACATGCGCGATACAAAGGTTCATCTACCCTTGTCTGCCGAGAGACGTACAGATTCTACCGACGCCGCCGACCATCTGCGTCTGACAGACGACAGAACCCTGTACCACCGCAGCTTCGCTCTTCTCCCCGGCATGTGAGACGCTTGTGTGCTTTGATGGGGAAGACGGACCTTTCGTATAGCTACCTGAACACGCCCAGTCCGCGGTAACGGCGCCGAGAGAGAGGTAATCCACACTTTGATCGTCGATCGCATCTTGCTAGCATCTTGGCCATGTCGAAATGCTGGCTTGGCTTTGTTCGCGAAGATGAGCCTTGGTGCGAGATAATGTCTGCCAGGCTACGCTTGTCAGTGTTGCAGCAAAACAGACAGCTTTCAGCATGTAGCACTCACCCTTCCTGAAGGCGTATCCACGGCTTTCGTAACCATGCTGTCTGATTCATGTCTCGCATTCAACTCCAGGGAGCGGCTCGCGGATCAAAGCTTCACGAACATCGGGCTTGAAGACCGGAAAATGTGCCGAAGCTCCTCCTATCAGCATCAGCAACCATCTCAAGCAGCTTTCCTGGTATATCCGGTCTGAGGAGGATGAAGTGCGGGAGTAAGAAATGTATCGAATATACAGTATGGACAGGTATGCCACCTCCTTCCTTCCCAAAAATACAAACATAAGGAGTCTTTTCGCGAGTAGGTTGAGGACGACTCCGGGACGCCTCATAGCGCCCTACGATGTTAAAACAAAGGCTGGGAATCTTCTGGGTCCGCTGAAACGCTAATCAAGATTTAAATATGGAGAACAGCATCGCCCGGCCGTATGTGTAGCGTGGACACGATATAGCTATGTGCTCATGTTCATTCGTCATGGCCTCGCGTGTCGCCGAAATGGGCATCGGAAGATGGTGATTCCTGCTGCGGATTCCCCTGGCGTGGCCGATCTTCCTCGAGGTCAAAAGTGCAAGTCGCAAAAGAAAAGGGCTCATCGGTCGGTAGTTGGTGTGGGCTCGAGAGGAACTGAAAACGATTGTAGATGCAGTACTCGGAACTGCAGATGGCCGTCCTTACATGACAATGCAGCAGCATCCTTTCTTCGACTCTGCTTCGTCTTTCTCATTGAGCTCAGGCACTCGAGGTGTTGGGTTGTGTGCCGGCATGGATGGTTGTGCAGCAGGAGAAGGCAATGGAGATCGCTGGATAGTCGGCGTATCTGGGATGGTTGGTGTGATTTTGTAGCCACCGCTCGTGCCTGGTCGGACACTGCCCGCGTCGCTCCTATTGTCGCTCTTGGTGGGGCTCAGAGGCCAAGGCCCTCCGTTGGCAGATCCGTTCGGAGATGACTTGTCCTTCGTGGGCGAGGCACTTCGTTGCGGTGGCAGAAGGCTCCGACTGTCGAGAGATAGTACAGGCGGCTTAGGAAATTCGTCATCATTCAGTAGCTTGAACTCTCGATCGTACGCCGTCCCTGTTTTGCCTTCTTTCTCCCATTGTTCCTGCATCATACGCTTCGCATGTGTGGGAAGCATCTGCTGGTCTGGCGGTAATCTTGGATCGGGTTTATACATCGACGAAATCCAAGGCGCATCACCATCCAGTGGGTATCCTGCTGACGGTCGAGATTTATGTCCCGAGCTTGAGCCTGGTCGTCTCGCCCCGGAAGTCGATGTACCACGTTTGTTCTGATGAGAAGAACCAGGTCGAGGTGGTGCTCCAGAGGCAGCCGAGGCAGTTCTCCCAGTCGGCACAGACTTTTTAGGTATTTGAGATTTTGGTGGCGAGGGTTCCTCGTTGGAAGAGTACTTATTCGAGCTTCCAGGGGGTGTGGTTCTCTGATGATCGAGGTCCGAATCAAGGAGGACTTGGCTGCTCATACTACCACTGCGGACTTTCCTCGCGTTTTGCATCTCATCGAAACTCCCACCCCAATTCTGGCTGCCAGCGCGGCTCCGAGGCAGTGGCGAGTCTCGATCGACCACCTGTGAGGGTACGGGCAAAGGGCTTACTCTCGAGACTGGTATGCGGGAGGTACCTGGACGAACGAGCGTTTGCTGCTGTTGCCGCTGAGCATGCAGCTGAGCAGTGATGTCCTCGGCGGCGCGGAATTGGGAGTCTCGGTAAGGATCGAAGGACTCGCGCATTGAGAAGTTTCGTTCTTGTTGAACTTCGTGGACAGCGTCCTGATCCTCTTCGGGCTCTTCTGGTGCAGATGGGACGGTGGAGACACGCTTGCGAGGCGACTCTTCGTTTCCGGGGTAGGCTGCGGCATAGTCTTCGTCGGTTGAGATCTCATGTTGGCGCTCTTGATCAGTCCGGCTCGCCGAACGACGAGGGCGGCTCATGGAGCGACTTGTGCGGTGCCGGGATGGTCCTTCACTTTCCGACCTTCTCGAGGAGTGGCGATAGAAGCCAGCTTCCTCCATCTCCTGTATCTCAATCTGCGCCAGCTTGTCCCTGTGGATCCACGCTGAGTCGTCCACGCGCTCTGGCGGCTTTTCATCTTGCGGACGCTTGGTGTCTCGCAGCTGATTCTTGGACCGCTTCCGCCCCGCCGTCACGTTTGATTGCCGCATCGACGATCGGCGCTGTTTGGTGGTCTCCGAGTCGGACATGAGGTCCCAGGCGCTGGAGCGTCGCTGGATGTTTTTGGCGGAGGGCTTCTCCCTCTCATTGTCCCAGTGGGCGGTGTCTGCACGCTGTGCGGCAGGCCGTGCATTGCCATCCGTCTCTTCCAGTGGTACAGCGTAGCTCCAAGCCCCGCCATTGACCGTGGCTGCCATGACGAGCGGTCCCGCGCGCTCGGGTGCGTTTGCGGATGCGGTGCTGCTGCTGTGGAGGACGCTCCCGCTGCTTTCACGGCACCGCATTCACGCCCCAGCCGGCCCGCGCGTCTGTTGTTGTCTGCACACGGTGCTGCTCTTCAAGGCGAAAGGAGAGGAGATGTACGAGAGTGGTGGTCGGCAGTTGCGCGGTGGTGGTGGTGCTGGGCGTGTCTGAGCCAATGCAGGGAATTCCCAGGAGCGAGGGCGGAGTGCATATGCACGATCTCTCTGTCAATCCCTCACAGCGAATGGCGCGTGCAGAAGCTCGTCGCCGGCATCCCGCGTCTGGCTGGCCTCTTAGCGGAAGGGTAGGGGTTGTTGGTGCTGTTTGTCGCCGGTGTTGATGCCGCTGTGGTATACAACTCAGGAAGGACGCGTTTTCCCCGGCCGTGTTCGTCGGAAACACTTGCAGGCCAGGTCAAGGAGGCGGCGTGCAGAATAGAGTTGTGTATTGATTGAGTCTATAAATTGCTGCCATCAATAGCGGATTATAGCGCTGCTCCAATGCCGAAACGGGTCTGATCGTCTCTGTCGGTATTCCCCCACGCGAACACCTCCTTTTCCCGCCTGTTCGTCTGAAGGGCCCTGTATGGTCCAGCCATGCACACGCTGTCGGCAGTCAGGCCTCAACGACTTCCAGTCGCTCGAGCCTGTCGTGAATAGTCTCCACTGCCTCCACAGCCGTCTCTCCTACCCCAGCGGTTATCAAAAACAGACCTCTCCTGTAGCAGTGGACAGCTCCCCGGTGACCAAGGCTCAACTGCAGCAATCGCGTCGTCTCGAAGGGCTGTTATGACACCTCTCCATCGGAGCGCCGCGTGCCATGGCAATCTGTCGGCGGGGAGACGTCCTAGTCCCTGCGAACTCTAGGAGATGATGATATGGAAGATATCATGCAGGCAACATGACAGCAAAAGCGTGCTGGAACACTATGTCCTTCCGAAATCGTTGCTCCCGTGGTGAGCGCGTTCAAGGGAATGAAACCAATTCACAAGCAAGGGACACGGAATGCGAATCGCACCTCAGCTTCAACCTGCGGACCCTTCTCAAGTCTCCTCCGGAAAGATTCAACATTGCTCCCAATAAGACTACCTGTCATTTGAGCAGCATGGAACTGTACGCCATCTACTTTGCGGTCCTCGTCTTGTCAAATGCTGCCTTGGCGGTGCAGCAGCATCGTCGCAGAACGGCAACCGAAAAAGAAGAAAGCCTCGCCCTACCGCCTGGAGAGCTAGGAAAGCAAGCGGCTCGAAAATTCAAGTTGGCCTACTTTGGAGTATACACGTTGGTAGTGGCCGCAGACTGGATCCAGGTGAGTTACTCTTAAGAAACCGCAGCGGCTGTTTGTTGACTGCCGGCTTAAGGGACCATATATGTACACGCTGTATAAAGATGAGAAGAAGCTACCCGAGTCTACGGTAGCAGCGCTGTTCACTGCTGGCTTCGTGTGCGCAGCGGCTACGGCGACCTTCGTTGGATCACTGGCGGACAAGCACGGCAGACGGGCAGGATGCCTCATCTTTTGCTTAGTGTACTCCATCTCATGCCTCTCAGTCCTGAGCGAAAGCCTTCCGATCTTGTTCCTGGGCCGGGCACTCGGCGGCATGTCTACGACTCTGCTCTATTCAGTCTTTGAGACGTGGGTGATATCCGAGTATCACTCCCGCGATATCAGCGATGCCCTACCTCTGGGCGACATGTTCAGCCTGAGTGTGAAACTGAGCTGCATCGTTGCCATTGCTTCTGGAATACTGGGAGAAAGCGTGGTTGCCACGACAGGGTCGAAACAGGCACCATTTCTGGTGGCCGTACTCTTTCTGGCATTTGCAGCTGCTGGAATGTTGAAATTCTGGGTGAGAACTACTGGCTTCAGCCGATGGCATCGGACGCTGATACGAGTACAGAGCGAGAACCGCGGTGAGGGGCCAGATGCAAGCAGAGCCTCCGCATACACAGAAGTGCAGACCCGGCTGCTTGACAAGCGAGTCCTGGCTCTAGCCTTCGTGACGACCATCTTCGAAGGCTCGATGTACGCCAATTTGAAGGCCATAAGGCATCCTCATCCTCATGTCTGAAACATCTGCTAACCTTCCGCTCTTTTGCTTAGGTACTTATTCGTATACTTCTGGTCACCCGCACTGAAGTTCACGAGGGCATACCCTGAGCAACAGGAAACGCTTCCATTCGGCCTGGTATTCAGCTGCTTCATGTGTGCCATGATGACTGGCTCTATGATGTTCTCGGCAACACAACTACGCAATGGGCGGGATACTGCTTGCTTGCTCCTGACCATCCTTTCCTTAGCAGCAAATGCTTTGCTGATCCCGGTGGTGGCAAAGGCAGAGATGGTAGTATTTTGGAGCTTTGCGCTATTCGAATTGTGTGTTGGGATGTACTATCCAACCATGAGCCGGCTGAAGAGCGAGTTTGTCGATGATGCAGTCCGAGGGAAGATCTATGGCTTTATGAGGCTGCCATTGAACGTGTTTGTTGTTCTCGCGTTGGGGATGACCCGGGAAGGCGATGGTCACAGGCAGATGATGTTCACGATCATGGGGGCCTTGATGTTGAGTGCTTTCATTGTCGTTCAACGATGCCTCGTTTAGAAATACCCATGGTAGGATGGGACGTCCTTGGATGTGAAATCCGCAGAAATGTTCAGTTTTCTTCCACAGGACGTGACAGCCTATGCGGATGTCTCGCATGCCTACTCTTACATGCCTCCCTAGGAGAACGAAGCAAGGCACCCTTCATTGTGCTGCATACATAGGACGCGTGATAACACGTCTTAAGGGTGTAAAGGGGGTCAATATTGGGCGATCGAGGCATTGTTGGTATTGACATCTGTAAACAGCGACGTCATTCCGGGGATCGAGAGGAAAGAGCGCGTAGTCAAGTGCCCCCGGCTTCGTCTCGTGTTGGTCTCATCAATCGCACACAGCCATGCTTGTCATTTGCGCAGACGCCCTGAACCCACAACCAAACACCCGAATCGTCGCTGCGGGAAAGAAGAAGTAGACGTTTTCGCAAGCGGCTGGTCGAGTCTCCTCGTGAAGAAGTCAGTGGCGGGGACCCATTCCGGCTTGGCGTCTTGCGGATCGCAAATCGCGTCTCTTGTCCTTTCGCTTGCTCTGCCTCACCACCACAACCGCACCTCCTCTTCGTGCTCCGCTCCTGCCCTGCGACCGCCTGGATATCGCGACGGCAACGACGATACGTGACATCATCCAACCACAAACGGAAGCGGCAACACCAGCGATCCGGCCTGCACTTGACCGCGATATGCGCCCATCGCCCTTACTCGTCCACGCGTCTTAAAGACCTGTCTTTCCGGTCGACTACTGCCACTACCTCACCACTGTACTGCACTGTACAACCTTCCACCCATTGCAAGCGACTCCCGGCGTGTGCAGACCTTCTGACCCGCCTTCCCTTCTCCCGAACAATACCGCTCCGCGACCATGCCGCCCTCAGGACGCAAGGGCAAGACTCGCGTGCGAAGAGCGCCCGCTACCACTGAGACCCATGACCACTCCGACGCAGACACTCCCGAGGCCATCGCGACGCCATCTCGTGGCTCTAGAAAGCGCACTAGGGGCAGCGATGTTGTGTCGACCGGGCCTCGAAGCAAGAAGAACAAAATCAAAGACACCCGCGCAGTAGACCGCGAGGATACCGAGGGGACTGAAGTTCCCCAGGAACACAGCGACAACGACACCGAGCCAACCACGCCCAATGAACAGGAGATTATTGCGAGCTTGAGAGTTTCCGACAAACAGGTCAATGCTACCGAAGACTTCGCCAATGAACTGCTTGAAGGCCAGGAGATCGTCCCCGGATACGGCAAAATCGCTGGTCGCGACTGGGTTTACATCATCCGCAAAATCGAGGTCAATATTGGAAGACCCGAGGCGCAGGAACGACTCGCCGGCGAAGGCAACGGAAGAGAACATGAAGGCACGCCGAGCGCCAAGACTGTCGTCGATATTGACCTTGGACCAGATCGACAAGTGTCGAGATTGCACGCCATCATCTCCTACGACCCAGATACGACCCAGTGGCTGTTGATTGTCAACGGCCGCAATGGACTGCGCGTGGACAATAATCTGTGCAAGCGTGGCACCAAGACGTATCTGCGGAACGGCAGTGTGATCGAAATCAACAACACCCAGATGGCCTTCATCACGACTTCATCGGAGGACAGCGATGGTCCTGTTTGGGACGCCTCTATCATCAAGCAAGCTCAAAAGTCATCTGAGGAAGACGACGACGGCGAGGAAGACACGAGGGGCAACGCGCGTAATCGCACTCAACCACTAGGTCGCAGCTCGCTACAAGACCAAGGCATGTACCAGTCCGATTACACAAACAACCAACAGCAGCAGCAGCAACAGCAACATCGCACGCATCCACACTCCCAGCGAGCAGCTGCTCTGCAGGTTACTCCCGGAACTCCTATGCGGACCCAGGCGACCTTCCCCAAGTCGTCTCCGGCCGCGAACTATGCACGCGGCGTGATGATGGAATCGACCGAAAGCATTGACTACTCCGCGGACGGTGCGAAGGACCTCAAACCACCACATTCCTACGCCCAACTTATCGGCATGGCTATTCTAAGCACGCAAGAGCAACAAATGACCTTGAACAACATCTACAAATGGATCATGGCCAATTACGCTTTCTACCGTTTCAATACTGGCGGCTGGCAGAACAGTATCCGGCACAATCTGAGCTTGAACAAGGCTTTCACCAAAGTCGCTCGGCGTACTGATGAGCCAGGCAAAGGCATGAAGTGGATCATCGAGCCTACCGAGTTCGACAATTTTGTGCAGCAGGGCATGAAGGGATGCAGGCGACCGAACCCTATCCCAGGGACGCAGAGCACATTGGGCTCTCCAAATAGCCCTATGGACCGCATCAGAGCAGGGGCCAGGAGAGGTGAAGATGACACACCTCCACTCAACGTATTTCCGCCTGCGTATCCGATTGCTATGGAAGCCTATACGCCAGAACGTGGCCCCAGACGAGTGGTTAATGGCGCTCTCGACAGCAGTGTTGGTCTGGGAATCGAAGGAAACGGTCTGGTCGACTACGACTACCCCCAACGCGCCACTCCTCACCGAAATGCATTAAACATGGCAACGAATGCTGCGGGCTCCCCGTCACTGTATGTCAATGATGAGGGTCGCGGCGATGCCCTCGATACACCGTTCCCATTGCGGCCATCCCAGCGCCTGGCTCCTCCGAGCACACTCCGGCGCCCCAGTGACTTCATACAGTTCAGCAGTCCCGCGCCTTTCTGGAAGATGGAAGGCTTGGTAGGCAGCACGCCGTTCAAGCCTTTCGACCTGAGTCCTCTGAAGACCCCTTTCCCTACGCTGAAGAAGACAGAAGGAGACAAGACAACAGATGAGGCAGAAGCCACCACTCCAGTTGAGAAGACAAGCGAAACGTCAGAGAAGGCCAACGACGGAGAGTCGAAGCCGGCAAGTCCTGTCATCAGCTCAAGTAGTCCACCGCGGCCAAGTAGTGCTGGCCAGACCGTGGACGCTAGCCCAACAATGAGCAGGCCTGCCACAGCTGTCGCTAAGACTCTTAGTCAAATGGCCAATTCTGGGATGGAACATTCTCCGGCTACAGAGAAGACACCTCCAAATGCCGGTCACAGTGCCAACCCTTCACCAGCCGTTCAACAGCACACACCTCCTACGACTGTCAGCCAGCCATCACAGCTGGCTCCGCGCCACGAACTTCCCCAGACTGCTGTCGTCAACAAATTCGAGTCCCACAAGGCGCCGCTCAATAGCGGATACAATGCCTCCTATACTCATAGTACTGGAGCCCAGTCCAACGGATATCACATGGATGACGGAGACGATGAGGGCATTGATCTTGTGAAGTAAGTGGCTGCGAATCACCGGATTCTCAAATATAGACACTGATGCCAGCCGTTTCTAGGGGTTTCCAGCCTATTGGAGCTTTTCATCAGCGGAACCATCTTGCAATGGGAATAGCAGGTGCCGGCGCTGGATCCTTTGGTCGCTAGGATCGCCAAAGCCCCGTAGACCCTTCTTCATCCAACGTAAGGTCGGAGCTGCGCCCAGGCCATCTTGCTGCAGCAGCAAACCCTGACGATGGTCACTTCGCAGGTCGCTAATGAGTCAATGTATCCACCACCACCACCACCACAATAACAAAAACAAAAACAACAACAACAACCACCGATGGCGACAACAGCCTACATCGGCATTTGCGGCACTGACGAACATGCTTCCGTTCCGAAGTATGCGTAATTGAGCAGGTTGCATACGGTGCTCGGAAGGAGGGTTTGGGGGAATGTCAAGATAGAGCCTTGGTGTGCTCTAGTTTGTTTCTGTACTCTTTAGTGCTAGGAATACTCTGAGCTTTTTTGGCCTATCACTCAACGCTCCCATCCGTCATAACCCATCTCTTCATCAGTGCATAAAAATCTCCACACTAACCTCATTGCTCCATCCAGCCTTCTCTCCACTCTCCTTCAACGCCCTCTCAACATCCACCTCTAGCACCTTCTCCTTCTTGGTGACACAAGCTTGAGGTATTGGCTTGCCCCAGATCATGATCATAAAGTCGTCCTTTACGCTCTTCTCCGCCAAATCAGTCACATACAATCCTACAACTCCTAGAGCTTTCAACTGCACCCAAACCCTCAACCTCCCATTCTCCTCGACATAGACATCGTAGCCCGAGACGGCCGCGGAACCGGTCATTTTGCAAATGAGACCCATCATCGCTACGGAGACGGGTTTGGATCGCACGGTGAAGGTATCTAGAGGATAGGCAGTCAAAATATCCCAGCCTTGCGTCTCGAGCTCGATGCCTAGCATGGCCTGCTGTTGGCCTCTGCTCATCGGAGCGGAAATCCGCCCAGAGAGGAAAGAGGATAAAACGTACTCGCCCTTCTCGGTACCGGGGAAATCGGCAAGACTGACAAACTCGTTCAAGTGTTGGCCTGCGACGTTGAAGACGCCTAGAATACCTGTTCCGGTCTGCGCGAAGCCGACATATGTTCCGATTTTGAGGAGGGCTTGGGCTTGGTATGAATTGTAGGGATTCATGGCTTTGCCGACGATGTGTGGTCTGAGGATTACTGTTTTGCCGCGAGGTGTCTGGGCTGTCATCTGGTTGATGAGCTTGATGTCATGTTGGCCCGGGTAGTCTGTGAAGTAGATTGGTCCTCCGCTGACGCAACGAGCGGCGGCGTGGAAGCCAGCCCATTTGTGTGAGGTTTGGAACATGTCCCAGTCCGGTAATACGTTGAGGTGTTGGGTGAGCAAGCTGTTGTTTGCATTGCAGAAGATGTGCCAGGGGTGGCTACTTTCCACCTCGGGGAAGAAATCGTCTGAGTTGCGCACCAGTAGTCGAGGCTTATTACGAGGCAATTGACTGTGGAAGAGGAGCTGGGGTGATTGAGACATGCAAGAAATCGCTCTGCTGCTCAGATGGCGGAGATGGGCAATGGTCCACGCATCTTGATATTCCGAGATCAGCGCTCGTCGGTCCGGCGCATGCTGAAGAAGATCCAGGAAGAACTGGGCGTCTGTCTTGACAGAGTCGACTCCAGCAGAGGATAGAAAGGCGTAAAAGTCGTTGTACATCCTGGGTGCGTCCTCCGCTGCTACTATCGTGAACTTGCCTCCTGCAACACCAGGCTCTTTCTCCACTTCAATGGTCTTGTAGTTCTTTGCGATCCAGCCATTCGGATCGATGCCACCCCAGTAGCCTAGTATTGCGTGCCAGACAGCAATATGATTGATGTTCGGGTGTCGTTTTCGGATCTCTGTGGCGGTCGCCTTCATTCCCTCTGGAAAGCCTTCTTTATTTGCCTCGAAGTCCGACCAGCCTCGCACAAACTGTGTTTCGCCCTTCGCCAGCGATTGCCAGTTGTCATCAATGATCAGGTTGGTGATGTTGATATTCTCTTTCGCAAGGGAGTCAAGAGCGTCGAAGATCTTCTGCGACGTCAAGTTTTGCCCGAGTCCATTCCACGTACAGTACGTGAGACCGTCATACCATTCTTCCAGCCACTCAGGCTTGATGACACCCATGAGTTTATCCGTCTCTTGGTCTGCGGTTGTCGCGTAGGCGCCGACGACCTTGCGCGCTTGGTAAAAGACAGCAGCATTCGCTACCTCGAATGATTCCGCTACGGCCACGAGGACTCTCGCAGTCCGTTGGTCAGTTCGATCGTTTCTGCCCTTGATCATAACATTGCCAGAATCATCATTGAAGAAGGTTGTCACGACATCATCCACACCACTGATACCTAGGACCACGACATGAAGACCATCGGATCGAAGGAAAGAAAGGAGAACACCATCTTTGTCGAGCTCCAGGTTTCCCTTGCCTTGTCTTGGAGCTAGCCAAGGTGACCACAATCGAACCAAGCTGAACCATTTGGTGCTGTGCGTTGGCATTCCTAGTTGATGGTGCTGCCATCCAGAATCTTGGCCGTGTGCTGGGCCGATCGGAGCCATCAAAGAGTAAAGGTAGGTGTTGTCTGTATCTGGTTTCTCGCTCTGCACAATGATATCAGAACTGATCCCACTGAACCAGTGCTTCAAGTCGTAAGTGGAATGCTTCGAAAAGTCAGTTCCATTGTAATGCAGCTGGCCGTCTTCGATTCCTGTACTGTCTTTGATCCATCGCCAGCCTTGCTTGCTGTTGATCTGAAACTTGACAGTGAAGGACACGACCTGACCGTGCTTCGGCATGCCTGGCAATTCTGCAAAAAACCATCTGCGAGAGATACTCCGATCCTGAGGGCGATTGAGGAGCATGATGTCTTCACAATCAGAGGCAGGTCTGAGAGCAAGCTCTGCCCAATCATGCTGACCGCCATGATCATGCCAGATGCAGACTTGAGGCTCGTCTTCCGGGAGATCGGAAGTCTCGAGGAGAACAGTGAAGCGAACGCTATGCTCATCCCGAGTGATGGTTGAAGATTGGCCAAGCGGAGGCCAGGATGTCAACTTGAGATACATGTCTTCGGTGCCGTTTTCGGGTTGAAAGGCAGGCTCGTGTTCTGGTGGCAGCTGTTCAGGGAGAAGATCGGTCATCTGTGGAACTGGCGGTGGGGGATACACTCTTTGGCCGGTAATGGTATCGCAGTCTACGGATAATCAGGCTGTGTTTCGATGGAGGGAAGAAGATTGATTTACTCACAGCCAAAGGAGATCTGGTTCTGTTTGGTCCGTCTCAACACCATGGCGGAAGGGAAGGGAGGAGCGTGGAGGTCAATACAGCAGGAGGTAGGTGCGGTGGTGAAAGATAAGGAGGAAGGCTTGCGCATACAGTAGATATATACAACAGTAGGTGAATGAACAGGGAAGCCCAACTTACGTGGCAATGCAGACGGCGTACAGTAGAAGCAGTGCAATGCAGTATCTAGTCGATGCTGTCATGGCGAGGGACAGGCCATGGAGCTCTGTCGCCCGAACGGGAAGGAAGCTGAAGTCCCAAGAATTCTCCCACAAAACAATCTTTTCTTCCCTCAGGACTCAGCCATTGTACGGTATTCTGATCACATCGTGAAGGACGACATTGACGGCCCGGCGGCGCAATGTTCGACACGATCTGCACCTTCCCGCTCTCCTCGGACCTGTTCGCCCAAGCCGTCCATCCCACTGAACCACTCCTCGCTGTTGGCCTGAGCAGCGGCCATGTCGCGGCCTACAGACTGCCGCCCGTCGACGAGACGCCCGAGGACGAGGCCGATCAGGAGATGCCGCTGAGAAGACGTGGGAGTAATGGCACCGACACCGTCGATACAACCTGGCGCACGCGGCGGCACAAGGCGAGCTGTCGATGCTTGGCCTACAGCGTCGACGGCGCGCAGCTGTATTCTGCTGGCGCCGATGCCATAGTCAAGGCCGCAGACACCGAGACTGGTAAGGTGACAGGCAAAGTCGCTATTCCTTTCACTGCGTTGGGCGCGGGAGAAGCAGTCGACGCTCCAACCGTCATCCACGCACTCAGTCCTCAAACATTGCTCCTGGCTACGGACTCTGGCGCACTCCACCTCTACGACTTGCGCGATCCGGCGCCTAGCCTGCCCGTCAATGATGCGAAGACTGCCTTCATCACCGCCAAGCCGTCGCAAACGTATCATCCGCACGCTGACTACATCTCCTCGCTCTGTCCCATTCCGCCGTCTTCTACATCCACCTCTGGCTACAGCAAGCAATGGCTGACCACTGGCAGCACCACACTAGCTTTGACGGATCTGAGAAGAGGGGTTCTTGCTAAGAGTGAAGATCAAGAGGAGCTTCTTCTCTCCTGCCTCTATGTTACAGGTTTGGCCGCCAAGAAGAGCAGCGGCAGTACAGGCGAGAAGGCGATAGTTGGTGGCGGAGACGGCGTCATCACCCTATGGGAGAAGGGACAATGGGACGACCAGGATGAGAGGATCACGGTCAGCAGGGAGAAGGAGACTCTAGACTGCATGGCCCATGTCCCCGATGGCATTGGTGGTCTGGGCAAGGAAATTGCCGTCGGAATGGGCGACGGTAGAGTTCGCATTGTGCGGCTGGGCATGAACAAAGTCGTCGGCGAAGTCATGCACGACGAGATTGAAGGCGTTGTCCACCTCGACTTCGACGCAGGTGGTAGGATGATCTCGGGAGGCGGGCAGACCATCAAGGTCTGGCAAGAGGCCATCGCGGCAGGGCGAGGTGAAGACGAGGAGGAGGAAGCTGCCACGGCAAAGCGAGCCGCAAGCGACGTGGACGACAGCGAACAAGACGCAGATAGCAGTGAGGACGAGGAGAAGGGTCGAAAGCGAAGAAAGAAGAGAAAGCGAGGGAAAGGACCTGCGAGCGCGAGCACTCTTAGCTTTGCTGGACTCGACTGAATGACAATTTCTATGGCGTCTCTGGATTGTTTGGTACAGCGGAGATACCCATCATAAAAAAGTTTGCGTCGCAGCCAATAGGTACTCTATCTCATGGGCAGACGTCTCTTCTGCATTGAAACTCACCGATCACAGTCTCATGGTCTCGCGATTGACTTGGCCTCGAGCGATTTGGCAGAGATCGTCTGCTTTCGCTGACTTACCTCATTATCACATGCGAGGCCTGTGTGCGAGAGCAGGCGGAAACGGTGTGCAACCACAAACGAACTCTATACGCCTTTACTTTAAAGAGCAACCAATTGTAATACAAGTAGGAGGTCGCCCAGGCCGGAATAAAGGTACATGTGCGATACGCTCGACTGGAGGTACGCAGCTTCATGCCATCGCTTCCTTGCCCAAGCCATTCCCGATGCAACAACCCAGAGCAGCAGCGCACTACACTTCTCCTTTTCTTTTTGCTTGCAGTCTTCAACGGCATGCAAACCAATGTTTTCTCATTCCCATCTCGACAATTTTTGCTTGTCGTTCTGGGTGACAGCGGGGGCGAGTTGCTTATTTGAACTTCTTGCCGAACATGAGCAGCTGGATTTGATCGTAGAGCGACAGGACACCGGCACCGGCAACACCACGGAGAATGTTGGCACCGGCACCCTTGAAGAGAGACTTGACACCCTCCTTGGCGATGATCTGGGTAGCGGCATCGAGCGAAGACTTGTACTTGACGGCCTGTGAAACAACATTAGACTGTGACCTTGCAACATGTAAATACTCTCGAAATCAACTTACCTCACCAGAGGTCATCATCATGCGACGGCGAACAGTGTCAAGAGGATACGAGGCGATACCGGCACCAGTGGTGACAGTCCAGCCGAGGAGGAAAGAAGCCAGGAAGTTACCCTCAAGGCTACCGACGAGGACGACAGGCTTGAGCGAATCGTACATGCCGAAGTAGAGACCACGGTAGACAACGATACCAGCGACAGAGGGACCGAAACCACGGTAGAGACCGAGGATACCGTCGGAGGCAATGGTCTTCTTGTAGACATCAACCAGACCGTTGAATTGACGTTCACCACCGCTCTTTGCGTTCTTGGCATCGTTGGCGAGACGGGTACGAGCGTAGTCGAGGGAGTAGACGAAGAGGAGGGAGGTGGCACCGGCCATCTGGAATCTGTCAGTCACCATCGACACACACCGAAGAGACAGGAGCACTTACACCACCGGAGGCAAGGTTACCAGCCATCCACCACCAGTATCCATCACGGTCCTTCTTGTAGCCGAACATGGACTTGAAGGTGTCGCGGAAAGCGAAGTTCAGGGCCTGGGTTGGGAAGTAACGGACGACGTTGGCAGTGTTACCACGCCAGAGAGAGACAATACCCTCATCGGCGGTGACACGACGGAAGCAATCTCCAATGCCAGCGTATGGGCGCTCGAGACGACCGGACTTGAGCATCTCATCCTGTTTAGAAAATGGCGCTGTCAGTTTTCTCCGAAGCTCTCTACCGAAAGTCTTGGCAGCATCGTGCATGTTGTCATGAGCATATTAAGGCCATTGGAAAGCGTACCTGGTTCTGGATGAGGAGCTTGACACGCTCGATGGGAGCGGCGGCGGTCTTCGAGACGGCGGCGGAAACACCACCCACTGCAGACATAGTCAGCCGGTTGTCCGTGTTGTCCGGACCATCTCCAAGCTCTTATCGGCGGCGCTCGAAGCTGCATCCATCGCGACAGGACGCCCAAGTCATCGCCGGCGATGGTGGAAGGGATAGAACGTACTCAGAAAGTCGACCACGAAGCCGGGCATGCCCATGCTGGATGAAATGTCAGCTGTTGCGGCGGTGATCAGGAGATCACGCTCCGGCGTTCATCGCGAGCGCCGCCGCCGCCGTGACTGAGCTCGCACAAGTCGGCGGTGTCATATTGGCGGCAGCGGAGGCGCTCGACGATGATGGCGGGCGATGGATAGACGTACAAGGTCTTCGCACCTTGCTGTCGAAGAAGTCAGCCCGGGTCTGTCTCGTGCGCATTGGCAGCTCGCCGACGCAGCTCGGCGGGCGCGTCGAGGTACTTACATCCACATCTCCCTTGGCCATCTTGACGGCGGTGCGGTGTGTGTGTGATTGAGCGGAGTGAGGAGTGGAGTGATGGTGATGCGACGAGATGAGACTTTTTGCAGGTGTGCTTGTATTTGTGCAGGTTGGAAAAAAAGGTTGCTTCTCCCAGCCCCAAGGAGAGAGATGGATGGGGCCTGTGCTTCCGAGGTTGCCCTAGCGGCTATCCAAATAATCCCGATTCTCAACGCTCCACTCTTCGCTTCGCCTCGCCAGCCACTCCATCTATCTTCCCATCGAATTGCCTTTATCAATATTCGATTCTATTCACAATAAACAATCACTGCACTCCACTCTCGAGCGTAGGCAAGAGCACTACCAAACCGCCATACTGATGAGAGACACGCTGAAACCTTTCCCCCAATGAGTGACAACATCGAAGTTGGCGCAACAACTCTCCGGCTACTTGTCCCGGATGATCGGCTCGCCTCACAACCAGGAGTATCCTGTACTTGTACTCCACTACACCTCATATCAAAATTTGCTTTAATGGAACTTCACCAAGGCTACGAGACCATATCAACGATTGTTGCTGGAGTCCCGAGCGCGATCTTCCATTGCACTTCAATATGCGAAGCACAACTCGTACCAGATGCCGGCTCTCACAACGACCCGTCTGATATTGTTCTCCTACCAGCGCCATGGCTTGTTGTATCGTTGGCCGAATAAGCGTTGTCTTCAAAGGATGACGTATCGAGCAGCCAGTTTCTGCTGTCTTCATAAGCCTTGATATGTCCCTCTCAGTAAGCCAACGACTCTTGACGCTTCTTAGGAATTCAAACACTTGAGTGATTTCACTCGGTAGACGACTTGAGAGGCATAACGAATGACAGCTGGAGTGCCATATGCCATACCAAATCGCTTGCTTTTACGGAAGGAGCTCGTCGAAGTCGTAATTAACTTTCAGCTACTGCTATGCTCCCACATATCTCCGCTTGGTTGCATTTACAGGAGACCTTGCTTTTCCTTCTGTTGCAGTCCTATTCTTGGCTTTCTTTTCGATTTCTGCTTGTACTTCCACCTCTACTTCTCAGCAGAATCTGTACATAGACCTCTTTTCTATTCGAAACTCTTCATCGACCGTCATGGACCACCACGTACAAGCTCGGCCTATTAAGGGTGACGATATCATCCCCTTCCACTATTTGGACGACCTCTGGCACAACAAGGCTCTACTGCTGGACTTCACATATAGATTCGACGATGTACTTGACGCAGACTCCCTCAAAAGGTCTCTCAGAAGGTTGATGGAGATCAATGGCTGGCGAAAGCTTGGCGGTCGTGTGCGAATCAATGTAGGTCCCTCTGGTCAATGGCTACTCAACACACTGACCGAGCGTGTTGAGGATCTTGGGAAACTCGAATATCACGTCCCCAAAATATATGACGAGGAGCGGCCCGGCTTTCTATTCCATGCTGAAGACCACGAGCAAAGCATCAAAGAGCATCCGATTGCATCTCAAATGCCCAGGGCAAAGTCTGTGCCTTCGGTCTTTCAAGATCCGAAGCGGTTCCATTTGTTTGCACATCCAGACCATCCGCAGAAGATGGATGATGTATGTTCCTAGATCCTCGCTTGGTAAGTTATACTGACTCTGGGCTTCTTTAGTGGACATCCAGCAATCGACCTCCACTCTCAATATCAGTCTGGACATTCACGGATGCAACAATTCTGACCCTCAGCTTCTCACACACCCTGCTCGATGCTGTCGGCCGACAATGCTTCTTGAAAGCCTGGACGGCGGTCCTCAACGGCCGCGAGGGAGAAGTGCCGCCTTTCTTGGGCTTCAAGAACGATCCTATCGACTCCATCAGAGATCTGGCCACTGCTGAGAGGCACTTATTACACGACCAGGCCATCGTAGACTTTGGCTCCAGCGCAGGAGGACTCTCCGCTGATGCATCTGAGAAGGTCACACGAGTTATCCAGCTTCCAGATGAGCTCGTTCAGAGACTGAAAGAACGAGCCAGAGATGATCTTCGACGAGCAACTCAGACAGACGAGGTCCCGTTCCTCAGCGACGGCGATGTCTTGTTTGCATACTGGGCAAAGCTGGTCGTATCGGCTCTCAAGCTGCCCTCAAACCAAAAGCTGTCCCTCAATGTATGTCAGCCTTGAAAATAAGGAAAGGAATCTCCCATATCTAACGGAACGCAGAACGTCTTCAATTTCTCCGGCCTCATCAACGAGGCTATCCCACCGAATACCGCTTTTATTGGCAACCTTGCTTCCTCGATATGCACTTTCACAACCGTGAAGCAGCTTCTCGACGAAACTCTAGGTGCTACAGCCAAACAACTGCGGGACGAATTATTACGACAACGATCACCAGAACAAGTCAGAGCTCTAATTGCCTTGCATAAGGTGAGTATGAAGACACTTGGTCGACCTCCTGTCTTTGGTAGTCCTGATCAGAGGTATATAACGTGGTCGAATTGGTACGTCGCGATATACAAAAACCATTACTTGAAAATTTCTAATGAGATTCTTTGTACAGGCATAGGGCGCGGTTTTACAACGTCGACTTCTCAGGCGCAGTCGTGAAACAGGGTGTATCGAGCGACCAGAGAAAGGAAGGCGTCGGTAGACCGTCGCTCATATCTTTGACAGGACACGAGAATGGATTGGTGAGTCGCATGAGAGCTTTGGAATTAAGAACTGACTTCTGAATAGCAAATTGTCAATGGTGGCTCTCTGATGGGCAAGGATGCAGCTGGAAATTGGTGGATCCACTGGGCTATGTGCGTTGAGGCATGGCCCTCTGTCGAGCAAGCTATTCAAGAGATGTCTACTACTCGATAGTGCGACTGATATCTTCCGACGCAGTCCTCAATCCAATATTCAGGACCTAAGCTGCCCCAGAAGTCTCTGGAAGGTAAATTGAGCAATGTGGCCTGCCCCCGAAAGACCGCCTACCCTCCTGAAACCTGCATAACTACCCACGAGCACAGCGATGACCGAAATCATGCCGATACTTTGCTGAACCACTTTCCACCCACCCACAGCCAATTGAATTTTCTTCACATCCTCCCCATCCTTATACTCATACTCAAAATCCTTCCCAGGAATGAAAATGCTCCTCAGCCAGAACAAGAACTGATACTCCGGATACATGGCAATATTCATGCCAGTCTTCGGATCGAGCGCCCAGGATGTGCATCCAGAGGACCATACAAGTTTCTTGAGCTTTGACTGCATCCACTGGCTGTCTTGCTGTGCAGAGGAAGCTTTGACGTCGACGGATGTGATGATTGGAGAGCACAGAAAAGACCGTGTCTGGTGCGTACTCTTTAGGATTGGCTCGATGAGGCGGAGGACGTAGTTGATTTGGCACTCTACGGTGTAGATGACGGAGAGATGGCCGGTTACCTGTATCTGAAGGTCAGGAGGAAGGTAGAAACGTAGAACGAGGGGATGTGAGAGGTACATACCGTATTTGGTCCCATCATCACGAAGAAATTCTTGAATCCAGGCACAGACGTTCCGAGATATGCTTGCGCTGCGCCGTTGTGCTTGTGGTTCCAGAATTCGTTCAGACTGACACCGCCTGCAGTTCGTTAACCTTTGAGCCATCCGACTCAGTTAATCTGTTCCGATGCGCATTCTACTCACCATTACCATAGACCTCCATCGGGAAGAGCATCTTGAAGACCTGGAAACCTGTTGCTTGGATGATTGCGTCCGCTCTTACGATGCGGCCACTCTTCGTTTGCACACCGTCGTCAATAATCCTCTCAACCGGATCATCAGTAACCAACTCCAAATTCTCACGGTGGAGACAAGAAAGGTAGTCAGTGTCCATGACTTTCCTCTTGCAGCCGATCTCATGCTTTGGAATGATCGCATTCCAGTACTTCGGCGGCGCCATACTTTTCACATATCGTTCGTTCTCCTCCTTGAGTCCTTGTCGAATCTTGGCGCCAGTCTCGATGTCGAAGCCAGCAAAGTCTTTCTCCATGTCCGCGTAGAGCATGAAACGATACACCCTCATTGCGAAGGGCACATATCGCATGATGGCCTTGAAGGTAGAGGAATAGACTGGATTTGGTCGTTCTGCCAGGAATTGCGCTTGCCGTGCGAACTGCGTGAGCCTTTTGGTTTTCTCAGTCATGACGGGAACGAATTGCGTGGCGCTGCAGCCGTTGCCCAAAACAACCACGTCTTTGTTGGACCAGTCGAAGGAGTGGTCCCATTGCGCAGAGTGGAACAGAGGGCCTTTGAAGGTCTCGACGCCAGGAAGCTCACACGGCTTGGGAACCGACAGACTTCCAACGCCAGAAACCACAACTCGACTCCGTCGAACAAAATTCTCTTTCGTTTTGTGATCTTTGATTGTGACCTCCCACAACTGCTCCGTCTCGTCCCAGCGTGCTGTTTCCACTGTCGAGTGAAAGCGAATATGCTTTACCACGTCGTATCTGAGAGAGTCTTAGTGTTGATGCTTCTTATCAATGGCTCGATCAATTGTACTGCTCCGCAACGCTACGGAAATACGCCTGTATTTCAGCACGCATGCTAAACTTCTGACTCCAGTCTGGATTCAGAGCAAACGAGAAGGAATAAAAGTGCGAGCCAACATCGCAACCACATCCCGGATACTATAAATTGGTGAGCCTAGTATTTCATGGTTCATTGGGCCTGACCAACCGTATTGACCAGCCATGTCCCACCCACGTCGCCGACTTTCTCGATGATCTCAAATGAACGTAGATTGTATTTGCGGATGAGCTGGATGGCAAGGCCTAAGCCAGATGGGCCAGCGCCGATAATCAGGACGTCCGAATTGAGAGACATGCCGATTGCAGCGGTAGGAGAAAACCGAAGGAAAGAGAGGAAGCAGAATCTGGCACCTACATATACGTCTATCCATGGCTGCGTTGTTATCGTTGGTGCGACCAGATGTCGATCTGAACTGCAGACCTGATGACACGGCCATATTCTGTGCTGATAGCGGCCCGGAAGACCCAGACGACTGGAGCTGGTAGGAGGAAGTGGAGGGGAAGGGAGGAAAAGAGGAGGTGGAGTGGCGTGGAGTGTGGAGAAGGAGAAGGGAAGGAGTGCCGAAAGACGAAGGTTTGCCGGCGGCCGCCCACGTGCAACTTCTTGTCTCGCCGACGCAGACCTCTCAGCTTCGACCGCCAGAGCTCATACCCACAACGCCGGACACTCTCGCCAGCCATGCCACCAACCCAGATTGACGCGCATCGCCCTGAGATCGAAGCGCGCACCAACGCCGGAGAGAACTGCGAGCAAGTCGCCGACGCATTGAGAAGCAGTGGCTTCCAAGTCTCGGCCAAAACCATCAGTAGATGGAGGGTAGCGTGGGGTCTGAGGAAGAGGCAGGCGGGAACGGTTGGTCGCAAATATCCGGATCGCAAGAGGAAAGACCCGGAAGCCAATCACGAATCCAAGCTTGGCAAACACAAGGCGCAGGAGTACCGAAAGGCAGAGATCACAGAGCGCACAAGGCGCGGCGAGACCGCTGAACAAATAGCTGCAGCTCTACAGGAGCAGGGCTTCGTGCTGAAATCAGGGTCTTCTGCCATCTTCAGATTGCAAACTACGTGGGGCCTAATACCCTTCGACATAGACCGGGCGCGTGGCAAAGGCAAATATAAGAAGAAGAGAGCATCTACGAACCCCCAACCCCAACCTCAAGAACCTCGCAAACGGATTCGGACAAGAACTACTCCAACAAAACGGCGTCCTCAAAACTTGGCTCCTTCAAATCCACATGAGACTCTGTATTATCCAGCAGGCTGCGCAAATAGTCCAGGTGCACGTCCATTCCAAACACAACCGCCGCAAATCCTCGACCCTGCCACGAACCCCCCAGACTCGGATTCCGAGCCAGAGCCTTTGCCAATGGTCATATCGAACGAACCATCATCAGTTGCTCATCCTGTAAACCGAGCTGCAGAGCTCATGTCTGCCGAACTCCTGGTAGATCTGGCGACGAGCACGCTTGTTGCAGCCAACAAAGTGAAGGAGCTATATCTCGCACAGCAAATGCAGCGACCTGCTTCTGGCACGAACACCGGTCGACCGCCTACAGAAGAAGACATTCTCACTGCCAGAAGGAAAGTACGCGAAGCTGCTGCTGTGATGCACGATCTCGCATTGCCTACTTAGTAAAGGAAATCATTTTCAAACATCAGTAGGAATCGCATCCGTACCAATAGTTGCTCGGGCAAAGCTTGTTCGCTACTCCTTGTTAAAGTCTAAAAGCGAAGGGTGGAAAGTAAGCAAGTGTTTGAGACATTTGGAGGATGCCATCCGGCCTTCGCTTACCTATCACTATGCGTCCCGCGACTTCACCTTTGCGTAGCGCTTGAACAGACTCATCGAACCTCGACAGTCCACGAACCTCCGCAATACCTTTCAAAAGGCCTCGACGAGCGTACTCCAGCGTTGCTGCAGTGTCGTGCATAGTACCCACCAGTGTTCCCGTGACGGAGACGTTCTTGAACGCGAAGAAACTTGGATCGGTTCCAATGGTGACTTGGCCTGCGGGAGGCAGAGCGATGCACATGATCTTACAGCCGATCCTATCTCCAACGTATGAGAATGCGTCCTTGTACCTAAGTAGAGGAAAATTAGCAGACGTCTCAAGACACGAGGACGGTTTCTGTCCTTGAGGTCGGCGTACGCTTGATAGGCTGTGATGAGGACGCCGTGTGCGCCGATGCCATCTGCCACCTCCTTAACTCGGGCAGCTACGTCTGCATGCTCTTTGAAATCGACGAATTCTTCGGCACCCATCTCGAGGGAGAGCCTTCTCTTGGCGTCGCCGCTGTCGATGACGATTGGCCTCATCCCCATGGCCTTTGCAAGCTGCACGCCTTGAATCCCAACACCTCCTCCACCTCCCGGAAACACTACCTGTATTTAATCAGCCTCAAAGTCACCCCGTTTGGCCACTATCCGAAACAAACCCAATTCCCAGCCTTCAGTTCAGAGTCCACCAACGCACGATGCATTGTCGAAGCGCTGCACATGATGGGACCAGCGAGATCGTCTGGAACGCCATCCGGGATTCGACTCGTATATATCGCAGGGGAGGTCACGTACTGTCGATACGTTCCTTCAGCCATCAGGCCAGTATATACCCTAAAAGTGAAGAGATGGAGGATCAGTAGATATCCCAGGCATATGGTTTCATCTTTGCCCTCGCTTCGCTTACCCCTTTTGACAGTAGTTCTCCCGGCCGGTCCAGCAATGCCTGAGCAGGAAAATTAGCAAATATCTAAGGTATGGGGAGGAATTGGCTTACTCGCAGTTGTGGCAGACGTCCCAGAGCGGTTTGATACCTGCTCGGTCCCCTACTGCCCATCCTTGCACATTGTTTCCGACTTTGACGACTACCCCCGCCCCTTCATGGCCAGCACACTTGGTGCTGAATGTGCTCATAGGAGGAACAGCCCAATCGGCCATCATGAAATGTACGTCGGACATGCACAGACCAGTGCAGTTGAGCCTGAGAAGGAGCTCGCCATCCTCTACACGGAAGGGAAGCTGATCAGTCAAGTACCAACAACATCAACAACAATATCCGACGGGACTTCCTTACTCGGCTCTGGAATCTCTACGTCTTGCACTTCAATTCGAAACTCGGGTCCTTCGTTGACACAGACTCCAGCCTTTCCAGTTTTTGGAAGCTCCACTGTAGAGCTTGTGTTATCCATTTGCGCCATAATGTTGGGAGTAGTGAATGGAGAGAATTGAACAAGGACAGGAGAACATAACGGCAGAACCTCTTCTACTCCGACTCACCTCTCTCGGTTACGAACGCTTCCACTGTTGCCGTCCTGTGGTCATGATGGCTGTGTGGCGGGGTGTCAGGGGCGGGGTAGATGATGTTGCAGCTCTCACACGCAGGATTGTATAGTATCGAGGTCGCCTCCGAGCATGTCCCGAGTGGAGGCGCAGCTTCGTAGAAAATCTCACTCTGGGAAGGAGCGCCTAGGGAGATAAGAGCGCCTCTTGGCCTGTGCCGCTTCAGATACCCGCCGAGTCGTCCCTCTCGAGTCGGTTTGACATGTTCTCATCAATAGCCCTAAAGGAATCTGTGAACAGGAATGGATTAGGCTCGTCTCACAATGCCTCTAGTGGTATAGATGAAGTCAAGCACAACGAATAATGTAGCCATGCGGACAAGAAGCATACCAGGCCAAGAATCATGTAGACGTGAAATGGAAGGTTTTGTGGATCTGTTCTAGATATACATGCCAGCGTATTTCGATTAGGGCCTGCACTCCCCTCTCGCTCGCGTGGCGATCCTCCCTGCGTGACGAAGAAAACTCGACCCATAAAACTACACACATCAGCATGCATGAGCCATACCAGCGCCTTGAGACATGCTCTTGTCCCCAAACGCCTCGCTCGAACTCCAATTCTCGTTGAATAAATAAATCTAGGCGAAGCCAAAATACTCGCTTCCTGCGGTAATGGCAGTGTAGAGTTGCTGCCTCAAGTGCTCGTAGCTCTCGTACTCTGGAAGGTCAAGCTCTACAAAGATATGTCAGCATTATCAGATATCAAGAGCATAACAGAGAACAGACTTACGATTGAAGCAAGTGTGACTGGACGGCAACTTCTCCTTGTTGCTGTAGTCACGATGAATGTTGAACTTGGCGAATCCATTCATTCCCTCAAGCTCTTTGAAGCCGTTGAGTGGCACCTTGCTTGTGCCGGTCACGAATTGGAGCAACTTGGCCTTCTCCTCCTTGTCGAAGCTGCGAACGGCACGCCAAAACCATTGGATCTGTGGAGACGTTGGTTGGTAGTTGTGGTACTCGGTGTTGTTCTTCCAGTCATCAACGTCGATGTCTGGAAGGCCGGAAATGAGCAGCTCCAGCTCCTGCTCATTGAATATGGAGACCAACTCGGCCGGGATGATCTCGTGGAAGCCTTCCAAGAAGTTGTCAAGCTGCTCCTGGACAGAATTGATGAGGCGATATTCCACGACGAGACGGACGTATTGATCCTTGTTCTCCTCGGTGACTGCAATGTCACGGCCATTGGGAATAAGGTCAATAGTCTCCACGGCACCGAAGTGGTCAACATCGACCGAGAACGTCTCAAAGGTGACTTCAGTGATGTCGTTCTCGAGAATCCACACCAAGGATTTGTAGTAGTCGAGATCAAGCGTCTCCATGTCTTTGAGTGAAACCGACTTGCCCAGGATCCTCCTGTAGACGGCTCTGCTGAAATGGCAGTCAAGGACACGGTTCTCATACAGCGCTTTGCCGATGATACGGCCGATGAACTTGAAGAACATCAAGTGTTCGTGGTTGATGTCACTCAGCGTGTTGGGATGGAAAGTCGTGCGATCAGAAGCGACGGGGTTGAAGAGGGCGTAGTCCGGATTGAACATTTGTCGAGCCATCGCGGCGAACCACTCTCGCGAAACACCTCCAGCGTCGACACCTTCTTCGCCATGGAAGCGAATATTGAGCTTGCCGTATTTGATCTCATTTCCAGTCTTGTAGTACAAAGACTTGAACGAATCCAAGAATACTTGGTCGCGGCGAATGCTGAGCTGCAGAGATGGGTGAGCCATTCGGACTTCGTGTCGGCGGTCGTGTAACTTTCGGCTGAAGTAGCTGCGCTTGTTGTCAAACTCCAGGACCTTCGAGTTCTTCGCGAGCACAGAGAGATTGCCATTCATGAGCTTGGGGTTGTTTCGAATGAGCTCGTTGAGAATCTTGCGATGCTCTTCGGTGAAGTTGAAGAACAGTGTCTCCATGCGGGCGTCTGGTGGAGGTGTAGACACGACCTCGGAAGCTGCCAGCGAAGGGGTTTCCTTCAAGGCACTGTTACGGCAGACGACCATCAAAGCCTCGATCAGAGGTAGCAAGATGGTTGCCACATTGACCATATCTCCACGTTGGCGAATGGCTGTGAGGCAAACGCTTAGACTCTTCCAGAGCTTGTCGAAGGTAGGGCTCTCGTAGAGAGTCGCCAAGATGTCTTCCTTGAGTTTTTGATCGACGTCAGAGCTCGAGGGCGCAGGTGACGCTACTGTAGGTGTACGCTTGGGGTCGAAGACATGATCCAGAGCAACAAGCACTCTCAGCAGTCTTCTCTGCTTCGCACCAGCAGATGAAAAGCTCGCTAGGGCCATTCCCTGCAGGTCAGTGCCCGTTTGTGCGGCATTGATTTGCTTGGCAAGCTCTTCAAGATCTCCGAGAAGTACTTGTCCGAGCTCTTGCGCTTGTCGAATGAGTTCCCTCCCAAAGACTTCTTTCGCTCCTGGAATCGCCGACATGTTCTTGATGATATCAAGAGTATCACTGAACGTCTTGGCAGCGCATTCGCGAGCCGCGAGAATATTGACAACCAATCTCATGTTCTCGTGTGGCACCTCTGGTGGGACCAGGTCGCTCTGCTTCTTCTTGATCTGGGTGGTCTTGTCTTCATCTTTGGGTTCCTCGGCCGAGCCTTCGCCCACTGTCGCTGGCTCAGCAGACTCAGCCTCAGAAGCGCCTTCCATGGGCACATCAGATGTGCTAGTATACGGTCGTTCTGCCGTCTCGTTGCCACTGTTAACTTCGGTGCTACTCCCTGCTTCAGCTGCGGTTTTCTCTGCATCTTGAGCCTCCTTGGCTCGCTTGAGCAGAACTGTGAGTGGACGTGTCACGTTGCTGAGGAGCGAAGCAAGAGTCTCCATAACCGCGGTGTTGTCGGTGATGAGCTTCCGGTCAAGCAGTGTGAGCAGAGCATTGAGTGGGAATTTGACAGCCCTGCTCTCTTTGCCCTTGCCCTTCTTCGCAGACTTGGCCTTTTGGCTGGTGATCGTCTCATGCTCACTCAGGAAGAATGACTTGACGCGCGGGTTGTCGTTTGAAAGGGCGTTGAGCGTACCCAAGCATTGCTGGACGATATTGAGTGGCGAGAGCTCCGTACTTGGTGTTATGCCAGGCGGACCGGTGAGACTACGCTTTAATGGCTGAGGTGTCTGAGGTCCTGATGGCTGCTTCGCTCGCAACGACAGATGTGCGAAACTCCGCTCCACGGCGTTGACATCGGCCGTGCCGTCCTGAAGGATCGCGAGCAAGATACTGATGACCTCTGACCGATTCCGAATGTTCTTGCACACATCAGAGAGTATGCTGTGGAGGTTCGTCTTCGACTTGTGGTGCAACGAGACGAACATCAGGCGCAACAAGGTTGCGATGCCTGCTTTGTCGAGCATCTGAGCAGTGGGTCGTCGTGGCCTGCTTGCTTCGCGACCAGCGTAGTCTGGGCGTCGGCCACCTGGTGCTGCATTGAAGATACGAGCCCCCGCGGCATCTAAACGACGAGCAAGGCGTTCGGCTTGATCGCCGCGAGGCATGCGGCGGTCTCCGAGTAATGCACGCGCCTCTGCTTGGAGGTCTTCCGGCAGTGCTGCGAGGACGGTCTCGTCGGCGTCCATCAAGACGGCTTGCCTCAGTCCGGGATCAAGCATTGCCATGAAGTCTGCATTGTTCATCTCCTCGGGTTGCTGAACGGCTCCTTCTGGAGCGGCACGGCGGCGGGCTTCGTCTCGCTCTCGACGGCGACGCTCCATCTGCTCAGAGCGTAGCAACTCCTGTTGAATGTCACGAGGTAAGGCTTCGAGGAATTCTCGGCTGATTTCGCTTGGACCGTCACCAGATTCGACCTGTTGGGAGCGTTGCTCGGCGAACTGGGCCATGATAACCTCTTCACGCATGTCCTCTGGGAGTGCTTCGATGTATTCGCGGTCAATACCGAGACTGGTGATGTCGAGCTCCCGGCCACGAATAGTGACTGTCACCCGCTCTGCCGGGGTTTCATCTGTGTGCGCAGCTTCGGCTTCTGCATCGGGTGGTGCCTCGACCTCCTGCTCAACGCCTTCCATGCTGACTGTCTCTTGAGCTTCGTTTTCAGCTCGAGCAGCCTGCTCTGCTTCCTCACGTGCGCGCGCTTCAGCTTCTTCGCGTTCCTTGGCTTCGCGCTCTTCACGCTCCTTCTTCTCTTGAGCTTCTTTCTCTGCTTTCTTCTTCATTTCTTCAGCACGCTGCGCCTCCGCGCGTTCTGCAGCCTCTGCAGCCTCCTTGTCGCGAAGTCTCTTGGCCTCCAGAGCCGCTGGAACAAGCTTCTGGAGGATGCTATTGATCACTCGGGTCGCCTTGTCCTGAAACTTTCCGCTGGGGAACAGCATTCGGGCTGCCTCTTGCCAACGAATGGCAGTTGTCACAGTACGGAACTCAACGGCCTGAGCTTCGTCACTGCCGCCGTGATTTCTGTCATTTACATTGTGACGATAGGGGAAGGAGTCCGCCCAACGTCCCGCGAGGGCCTCACGCCACGGCCGCCGGGGATCAATGTCCACCATGGCCGCTGGCGCGCCATGGCCATGTGGGATGAACATCGGGGGAAGTGCTGAAATGCCTGGTACAGCACCAGGATCAACATTGATGTTGATAATGCCGGGTCCGCCTCCTGGCTGACCAACAGCAGCAACGAGGTCTTGGAGGATGTCGTGGCGTGGGAAAATTGCACGTCGTCCGGACAGACGGCCAGGCATATCGAAGCCTTCACGGTCACGAGATGCACCAAGGTTGGTGTTGTCGCGTTGGAGAAGCGGGTTGATTCCATCCTCATCTCGAGTGTTCGGGGCTGAGCGGTGCGTTCGGAAATGTCCAGCCGGTCTCAGGCCATCGCCACCCATCATGCCGAGCATCTCGTTGAAGTTGCGATGGTGGTGATGGTGATGATGTGGATGCCCTCCTCGTAGAATGGCATTGCCGCCTCCTCCCATCGGATGCCCCTCCCAAGCCCAGCCTCCGTCCTGCTGCAAGATCAGTATCAGCGCCCGCTGCGCAGTGGCGTCGAGGAGACTTACTCCGTCTTCGTCTTCCTCGTCCATCTCGGGCTCATAGACGACATCGTCCGCAAACTCGTCCTCCTCATCGTCGTCAGGGGGCATCTCATCTTCGAAGTACTCATCCTCGCCGGCATCGCCCACATCAATACGGACAAGGCCGCCTTCCACCTCTCCGGCATCTGATGGATCTTCAGCGCCAAGGACGTGAGCGATGTGTTCGAGAGGGCCGCCGTGGGATGAGCCGCCGTCGTGAGCCGCCTCGTCATGCTCGTCAAAGTCAAGGCCGTCATCTTCCCAATCGCCTTCGTCATCATGGTCTCCCAAGCTGGCGTTCTCGTCATCGCCGGTGATCTCGTCCATTATGTCATCATCGTCCATTCCAGGATCGAGGTCTTGATCGTCGTCTGAATCGTCATCGTCATCGCTGTCTTCATCTTCGTCTTCATCCATCATGTCGACCTCGATCTCGATGTCGCCGGGAACGCCTTCGATATCACCCATGTCGCCGAGCTCTTCATCCTCATCGCTAACGACATCACCGTGTTCATGGATCTGTTCTTCCTCGTAATCCATCTCCTCGTCGTATCCGTCATCGTACATTTCATCGTCTTCGTCTTCGTCCGAGCCGGAGTCCATATCATCCTCTTCCTGCCCACCAGTCTCGAACATGCCCAAAGACGAGTCACGATACATGTTGGGGGTTTGCTCGCGCTCGTCCTGTTCGTCTCCTGATATTGAAGTTGCGGACGACATCTCATCTTCCTCGTCAGCGCTAGTGCCAGGGCCTGTTGACGATAGATCGGAGGTCTGGCTGACAGTGACGCCGAGCTCTGTGAGCTGCTTTAGTGGACTCAGAATGTATTTGACGGCACGCTTCGCGTTCGGGAAGTTAAAGTCGAGCTCGGCGATTGCCGAAGTCAGCGTTGGAATGAAGTTCTTCTCGTACATGAACCGACCAATCTGCTGGTGTGAGAGGAGGTTGTTGACAGCGATGACATTGGAGCGCTGGAGATCAACCTTGTCCTGCAACATGCGATTAAAGAGATCGCCAAGTGCGAGGAGACGTGAGTAGCGTTGATCAAGTGGGTCTTGCGCAGCAGTCGCTTCTTTGAAAGAGCGAAGGGCATGTTCAAGCACGAACTTGCGCACAAATGTGAGCTCTGGTTCTTGCTCGGTGGCGTTCTCTGACTCGAAAGCCTGGATGTTCTGCAGATGTCGCTCCTGGGTCTTCGTGCACAGTGACACCAAGACACTCATTGCCCAATTTGAGGTAGCGACCTTCTTGCGGTGAGCAATATCGTCGCGATGCTCAAGAGTACCAACAGGCAGGAGGACATTGAGCAAGTAGTTCAAAGTGCCTGCTCGCGGCTTCGAGGGCGTCGACGGCTGCGCGTCTGACTTCCTCGAGAAGTTGATGAAATCCACTTTGGTGCGATTGTAACTTGACAAAAGCTCCGACAGGCATTGAAGAATGAAGCAGCGGTAGATGTAGGAGGCATGCTCTTCAGGCTTGAAAAGAGGCTTGCCTTTACTTGTTGTCGTCTCTGTCAGGCCGACCGCACCGTTGACAGCGACCGCGTCTGTCATCTCGACATCATCCGAGGCCGAACTTCTAGACTGTTCGCCAAGCCCTTCTTTGAATGATAACGAAGGCTTGTCTTCGACGTCTCGCCAGTTCGACAGCTCCCTCAGTAGGAACTGTACGACGCCATCCGTGGAGTCAACAGTGGGTGGCTTGGGATCGCTCGATTTTGGCGCTTCGAAGTTCTCGTTCTCGTTCTCAGCGTCCGGCGCAGCAGCACCCTCTCGAGAACGTCCGCCGCTGGACACCACATTGTCTTTCTTCAGGCCGAGTGAGTGTGCACGGTTCGAGTTCCCGTCATAACGCAGGATCTCCAACATTTCCGAAGTAACTTCCACGAAGATCTGTGGTCGTCGCAGCGCCAGATGATACAAGGTACGAGTGTACGACGTGGTGTCCATGGCACGAGACGACCGGTGGTTGTCGAAAGTGAATCTGATCTCGGCTCTCATGATCTGCCGAATTGTGTCGTCGTCCTCGATCATCTGACGCAGAATGAGCATGAACGATCCTTGGATCTTTTCATCAACGGACCCGGCCAGCTGTCGAATCATAAGGAAGAGTCGTCCCATTGTATGCTTGTCGCTGAGACGAGATGCAATTTCACGTCTCCGTGTGAGCACAACGAGAACGCGACTCACAGAAAGCGCCAATGTTCTGTTCTTGCCAATTTTTGGGAGAAGATCGACCAGAGCATCAAACAAGGAAGACCGAAGTTCCTGAGACACGACCAGTGGAGGAGACGAAGCCTGAGGCATGGGCCGAAGTGGATCATCTGCAGGCGGTGCGTGCCATTCAATTTGCACAGGTTGCTCGTCTTCCGCGAGCACTCGCTCAACAATGAGCAGCACCATTTCGATCCAGGGAGCATCTTCTGCTTTTAAGTCTGGCTCCAGTCGTATCCACCTAACGAATTGCTCGAATGCGTCCTTCAGCTCATCGAGGGTGGAGTCGAAGAAGTCTCGGTCTTGGAGAATCAAGGCCACCAGGTGTGCATAGGCATGAATCTTCAAACCGGCTTCCCGGCTAGGCTCTTCACCCGAGAGTGACATGAGTGATGACACCAACGTCTCGCCGATCTCTGCGCGAGGGTTTGCTCCTTCGCCCGCTTTTGCGACCGCCGCTGCAATAAGGTCGGCGAGCTCGAAAGTGATGTTTGGCTGTGTGCTGAGGACGTCCAAGCAGCGATCTATAAGGTCGTTCCGAAGCTCTTTTCGCTTGTCATCAAGGTCGTCCACGGTAGTGAACTTCTGCTTGGTGTCTTTAGAGGGGATGGAGGGTCGAACTTGTGTGAGCAGGTCTAAGGCTCGAGGATCAACCATGGCGCTCATATCAGTCGAGCGTAAGTCAACAGGCGGGATTCCCAATGAGCCCATGTTCATATTCATGTCGTCTTCGTCGTCGTGCAGGACGTCGTCGTCGGATGTGAAGATGAGGTTGGTGCTGCCTTCAGCGTCCGGCTGCGCAGTCCGGGAAGGCTGCGCGGAAGAGCTTGCTGCGGCGTTCTCCTGTCCTGGAGCTCCATGGGCTGCAGCAGGTGCGCCAGCCATCTCAATGTCGTTTCCAACAGTTGAGGTTGTTGTAGCGGGATCGTTGGGCGCGTCAATCGGCGCTGGGGACTCGCCCTCAGGAATTGGAAACCTCGGCACCCTATTGTCATTCATCCGCAACCTACAGTACGCCTCAGCATGGGTGCTGTTGCCATGGCATCTGTATAATGCTTCGCGACTGAGATCAACAGCGAACCCCAAGGTTTCGGTCAATTTGGCCAGTATTTCTTGATTTGACGTTTGCAGTCTGAATTCAGGTGGGCCGGTCGGGACATGGCGTGTCGCATTTTCACCCCGACGGAGAGCACGGTCTTCGCCTTCAGCCTTGAGTATGAGACGTAGAATGTCAACGACGGATCTCATGCCAGCTTCGGTAAGCTTCTCGACCTCTTTGGAGTGCCAGATCTTCGTGACAGCAGGGAGCACCACGTCTCTAACCTCGACCAACAACTGTCCGGGCTGAAAATAGTCTGGTTGGGTGTGGTCTCTCACGCCAACATGTCCCGTTTGAGTGGCCTCATTGATGCACTTCGGGCGCACAACATGGCTGTAGAAGTTGAGAACTGCCTGAACAGCCTCTCTGACATGAGATTCGACTGCATCATTGTCATGTTGCTTGGCCAGAAGTTGAACGAAGCGGTCGAGGTACTCATTCATTCTCTGGAAGCCACCTGCGGCGTAGAATTTCGTGAGAACCAGTGTCAACGCTTCCTTGTTTCCCAAGGATTCCATGGCAATCGAATTGCGCAATAACATTCTGCCAATCATTGCAAGTATGGCTGCAATGTATTTGTCGGTGAGTGACTCGTCCAAGACATTCTTTGGGTGAAATTCGAGCTCAGAGATCAAGGATTGCGCGATACGCTCGGCAACGTAGATAGCATGGGGCTTCGACGCTGAATCGAGGCGCTTGCTCACAATCGCTTGGCCAAGAGAATGGAAAAGCGATTCGATGCCTACTGGGGTTTGACTCAGCAGATATCTGATGGCGCGTAGATTCTTTCGTGCGAGAGTGGTCTCTCGGCCAGGCGGGCCTGCCTCGCTACGTGCGTTGGCTGAGGTCTCCGTGTCCATGGACTTGTCACCAGCGAGCTCAACGACACCATTTGCATCGACGCGTCTGATCTGGTAAGGATTCGGGTCCGAATCAATCTTGGTCTGCTCGGAAGCGTCCTTGGTAAGGAGCAAGCCTTCCCAGATGCAAGCAGCATGAAGCTTACCAAGTTCTTCGATGAATTGGACGTAGATCTCCGTGAAGTTCATGCTCGTAAAGAGGTGGTTGTGTTGACTGCCGTGACGGAGAGTGTACGGCGGGGGTGCGAGTATTCGCCCAAGGATATGCGTAAGAAGGTGCATGTTGACGAGGGACTTCAATACTGTGGTGCCATTGGTGTCATTTGTGGAGCGAGCGTCTCCAGGCTCGGACAGATTGGCGAAAGCAGCGAACGAACTCGCCGGACCATCGACGCTGGTGAGCTTCTTCAAACCCAACATTGCGTATTGCATCCGACGAATGATGCTCGGTAGCACAAGATATGGCTTTGCTTCGCACATAGCCTTCAACACTGGCGTAAGTTTGCTGAAGAGCGGAAAGGCCACCACATCATAAGGGATGCTCGGAGATGTTGCAAGGTCGAGAAGCAGCTCCGCTCCCGATTCATCGCAGAAAAGAGCGCACATGGTGGAGTTGTGGAAGAAACCATCCAGAAATTTGATGCATGCACTCAGAAAGGGGACAGCGGGTGCACGTTCTTTTCCATCTTCGCTACCATCATCCTCCACGGGCTGCGAGGTTGCAATAGAGGGGAAGTCAGCGTCGCCTGATTGCGACCGCGTATATTCGGACGGAGATGCGCCTGTCAAAGCGGCTCTACCGCCTGCCACGGCAAAACCGCTATCAGTGCGCTCCCAGAGCTTGGCCCCGGCGTTCTGACGGCCTGCGAGGATGGTGCAGAGTTGTCGCATCCGCTTCAGCATGTTGAGCACTGCTGCGTTGATCTGAGGCTTCAAACGCGGGTGATGGCGCGAAAGCTCATCGAAGGACTGCCCGATGGTCGCGGCTGTGTGGGAGTCATCTTCAATAGCGCTCACATGAGTGGGCGACAAAAATATGTCGAAGTAGCGAGTTAAAGCGCCAGAAGCTTGGAAAAGCTGCATGCCGGTCTCGCTGAGACAGATTGCGCCGAAGGAGGTTGGGATATCGCACATCACCTCGCCAACTGGAAGAATTCCTGTTACCGATGGATACGCAGGCTTGCCATCCGCCATCATCTCCAACTCCTCCGAAATTGCGTCTACGTTCAGCGCATAGTCGTCCAACGCAGGAAGCTCGCTTGGTATCTTCTGTCCCGTGATCGACTCCAGTAGACTCTTGCTTAGCCCGGCCTCGCCGATAACCTGGTAGCTGGTTGGCTCGTTGTGGATGAAGCTGCTGACGATGTTGACAGCTCCACTCCAGACGTTCGAGCCAAAGATCTTCGCATTCTCAATGACGTTGCGGAGAGCACCCAGAATCTGAGGTGTATCAATGAGATTTCTCAACAGTCGATCGTGTGTGCCAGCGTTGTGCTCGAACATGTGGACCGTGTTCTTGAACAGTTGGCGCAGAGTGGATTGCTGGTGGAAAGCAATGTCATAGTCAACGACTTTTGACTTGTATTCCTGAGGAAGACCATTTCCGGATCGAGCACTCTCCAGCGCCGCGGTCACTTCGTCTGACGTTAGCTCGGCAATGATGTCCAAACCTTTGATGGTGGCCAATGTCTGAAAAGCGGAGGGGATTCCATGGATGAAGCTGTCGAAGAATTGCAGGACTTTCTCGTGCAACTTCTCTGCTCGACTAGTACGTAGACTGAGAGCTTCCACCAAAATACCCATGATGCCGGCAGCCACCATTTTCTCTCCATGCCTGGCTTGAGTGTTGGTCTGCAACATGCTGTTGACCAGATCGAACGTGGCCTCACGCCATTCGGCCTCTTCAGGCTCCGTATGCTTGTCGTCGTGCTCTTTGACGCTGAGCGATGCAATAACACGACGCAACTCATAGTACAGCACGCCATGGTTCACGGTGATCGCGAGAGCCTCCGAGACCTCACTGGCTTTCTGTCGGCTTTTCGTCAACGCTTCCAGGGTCATAATGACGGCTGTCTCCGACTGAACGGTGAGCGGCATTAGCCCGTTTGTTGCCGGTTGCAGAAGGTCGCAAAGCTGTTGCGCCAGATGGAATCTCCGAGGCTCCTCTGTATCGGGAATGCCAATTTTCTCCTGGAACTTGGCTTCATTGTATGCATAAGCTAGGTTGGAAATTGCGAGCAGTCGAATTTCAAGGAGCTCTTGACCAGTCGTCTCCCTGGATGCGAAGGCCTTCGCAATTCGGACGCGGTTGAGTAGCTCATATTGCATGTCTGGCGGCACATTCGATAGCCCATCCTTGACAAGAGACCACGCTGGTGTTTCAGCGACCATACTGGCTGTAATGTGGAACGATCTAGGAGCAGTGGAAGGGGTGCCATCTAGCTCGCGGGATTTAAGTGGCGTGGACGATACGTCAGTTATACTGGCACTTCGATCACCCGTAGAAAGCCGATCTCGCGAAGGACCAAGGTTCGACGTTCTTCTCGCTGGTGTTGGCGAAGAGGGCGAGGGATCTGCAGGCGAATTGACAGTTGCCGGTCGGATGGCTGCCGCTGATTGTTCATAGTAGCTCAGCGAGACGTGTGAGAGGTCATCCGCAACACTGGCTGGAATTGGCTCTTTTGCGATTGCAACCAAATCAGACGGGTTGAAAGTCGCAACTTGAGCACTTTTGTCTCTGGCTTTTCCTGGCGTTTGGCTCAGAGTAGGGACTGAGCTTTGAGGCTTCGGAAAAGGTGTCGCGATCTTGTGCAAGTTGTCCAGGTTCAGGCTGTAGTGGTTTGCCAGAAGCGCAGCTTGCGCACCTGCGTGATGGTTCTTGTACCGGGCGACTTGATAGCGTTGGGCAAGCCGTAAGCTGAGCTTCAAACAAAGCCGGAGTAGACTCAGGGATGTGGTGTGCAGTAGAGCATTGATATGTGAGCTGCTTGCGTACAAGCTACGGTTGCCGCAGTGCTCCAGAAGTATCCGCGTGAAACGCAGGACCGTCTCGACGAGCTCGCGATCACCTTCAGCGGAGTATCCCATCGACTTAAGCTCAGAAGCATCCTTGCCTGCAGCAGGATATGGCATGCCCTCCTCAGCATCGCCCTTTTGCAGCAGCGTTTGTCCGAACGGCTGCGATTGTGGACCTTCGGCGAGGCCATATTCTGTGTTGAAGATTTCGAGAATGTGGTCGAATCGATCGAGGAGAGTTATCCAGTGGTACAGATCTCCACGCGGCAGCGGCCAACTCTGAGGGAAGCTGTCGAGATGTGCGGAAAGCTGGTGCAGCGGGACTTCTGTGGCCTGCTTGACGAAGTCCTTTACGAAAGGCGATAGCGTCGACAGATGGCGCTCCGTGGCGACCTTCTTGATCCTCCCCATAGCGCCAGGCGCCGCGAGCAGCGCGGTCCCGAGGTAGATGTGCTTGCTATCCGGCTCTTCTGCCTTGTGCGTGCGGGATGCGTGTCGAGTGTGTGGGAATGCTCAGCAGACGGAGAGCTAGAGAGTTCGCTTGTGGCTATGTGGTTCGATGCTCGTTCAAGGATGCCTTGCTGTTGGCGTTGCGAAGCAGCAAGTGTGCGCCACGTGGGAAAAAAGTTGGTTGATGGGAAGGCTTAGGGAAGGTGGCCCGCGAGTGGTGGATGGCGTCGTTTGTGCGACAGGCTCGCGTAGTCGTCTCACGGTGGATGGGGCACGTCAACTCGCGCGTGCCAGAGCGGGCGATGGAGTGGGCGTGGAGAAATGGGGCGAGCTGCGGCGTGCTGATGGAAGATGGAAGTCGCTGAACGAGGTTCGCGGTGCAGGCGCTTCCTCGTTCGGCAGTCCGCAGTGCAGTGCAGCAGAGCTCGTTTGCGTGTGTGCTCGGGGTTGATGGCGCCGACACGGTGGGAAATGGATGGGAGAGAGGGTGAGAAGGCAGGAACGAGGCAGCAGCGTGCTATGCTCCAGTCTCTCGTTATCTTAACAATGAATGAACGAACTGCTTCTAAACACCTAGAGCTCGACTGCCACTTGATGACGGATGCTCGTAGCTCGGATCTGCCGCCGCTAAGCACTGATGCCTTAGGCCTGAGGCGACCTCACCTTCCTCCAGCTGTTTTCACATGCAAATCCAGCGGTGCCACTCACATCCATCACGAGCCAGTGCACCTTCGTCACGACTATGAGCGCCATTTGCGCGGTATAGCATACGGATGAAATGTTGGCTCACGCAGGCACACCGACGGAGCTGCTGTTTTGGACTGGCGCGTGACCGAGCCTCTTTTCGCCGCAGCCGACTATTGAGGCATCAAGCACCTCCCGTGCACTGTGGCAGCCTCATCAATGCATTCTTACTCAGCACTTCTGACAATAGTATGCAATCGCAAGACAATTACTAGTTCGCGCCTGCTCCCGCAATTCTTCTCCTCTTCCTATTGTGCCAATGGCTCGGCTTCGATGCCAACAATCGCCGAGCGCGCTATTGAGGGCCATATTGTCAGCGATACTACTGTTGAGCGCAACAATACATCCCTTCGCAGATATAATAATTCCTTTCCCTTCGTGTTTTCTCTCCTCTTTGTTCAACAACACCAACACTTCCGCTTTCGTCGTCTTTTTTTCTAAAACCCAAAAACCCCCACCACAGCAAGACGAGATGGCACCAAAGCGCAAGGCAGAGTAAGGAGGTGAGGGGCGTACCGCCAAGCAGCCACGGCAAGACGGCGTTGGCGTCGGCAAGCCAGGTAAGAACCTCTCCGCTCTCCATTTTCACACGAGTTATCCCAGCAATCTGCAAAACGACCACGCCTCCGCCATCGTTGACATTAGCTCGTGCGATCATGCTGAAGTCGAGACGATTCCATATGGTGGACCTTTGCTCCCCAGATTCGCACGAGGCATTTCAGCGATCTTGAGCACGACCACGCATCAGCCATCGTTGGCATCAGGTCCAGCAATCATACTCCAGCCGAGACGATTCCATGCGAATTCCCTCCGCTCCTCAGTTTCCCACGAGCCATCTCTGCGGTCTTGTGCACCACCACGGCTCCGTCATCGTTGTCGTCAGACCCTGCAGTCAGGCTCGAGTCGAGACGATCTCGTGTGATATTGGCTAACATCTTGCAGCGAAGAAGTCCGCCCGCAAGGCCCGGGAGACCACAACACCACCAGCGCCACCAAAGTCCAAGCGAATAGACCAAATTTGAAGAATGAAATCGTCCAAATGGGCGAATTCCTCGATTCCGCCCAGGTTTCTGTGCTTCCGCTGGCCGCGGGCAACGAAAACCACGTGATCTGTACCGAGTCCGCCGTAATTGCGGCTCTCATGGTCCTCCGGGCAGCTTTCGAGCTCTCAGATCCCCGTTTGGTCAGCTTATTGGACGCCCAAGAAGCCGTTGTGAGTGTTGAAATATGACGCACGCAGAAGTAGCAAGAGAGTGTGTAAGTCATTGTATACTAGAAGTCTGAGTACAAACTGCGCCCAGAGATCCTTTTTGACCTCCTGCACTAGCGTGTGCACGTGCGCTAAGTGCTGCTCCTCCAACAGTGAGAGAATTCCAGGTTCCGATCGGCACTTTACAGATCTCAACCAAGTACATTGTGCTCAACCTGGACGAAGCTACCGCATTCAACGATGGCATGCAACTCAATATCAAAGGCCACGGCCTCGAAGGCATCAACCTCGTCGAAGCAGAGGTTGAAATGTACCATCGACTCGAAGAGGCAAACGCAGCGACCAGATCGGCAGACGCCGTCATCAGCACAGCCACCGATTCAGACGATGAGCTTGACGAGAACGATATCGACAAAGCCAGCCAAGATCAATCGAATGAGATCGTCGATGAGCAACCCGACATTCACAACATTCCAACCACCACCGAGCAGCCATCGACCGAAACTACCACTCCTCCAGCATACGACAAAGAAACTTGAGAGCGTTGGCGTCTGTCCCGCACCCATCAAAGACCTGTAGACAGACTACAAGTAGTCCAGGCACAGCATCCATCCACACAACATCACGACTTTACGACACGGCATCCACAACATCAGCAGACAGCGGAGAAGCAGAACCTTCCTTTGACACATGACTCTGCAAGTCGAATTCGCACAGCAACTGAAGACGAGCAGAACGGCCGAGGGAGAGCATTGTGCATCGAGAATGACCATCAGCGTCATTGAATAGCTACCACGAGCAAGGCTCCAACTGGTAGACAGCACAAGAATCAGACACGAATTGACGAATTAACGACTTCTAACTCTCACTCTCACTCTCATCAACCTCATCCGTTTCAGCGCTGCTGTTCCCTTCCAACTTCTCCTCCAAGCGCTTGACTTCCATCTCAAAGATTCTCACCGGACCTGCCTTAGCTCTCCAAATCCACGTTATGTATGCGCTATTGGCAAGCGCATGTGCTCGTCGAAAGAGCTCTAGACGGGCCGGGGTATCGTGCAGAATGTAGCTGGCTTATGATCAGCACGAGTGTCTCTCTTCTCTGTGATGTGGTTCTTACTATTTTGCTTGTGCGAGATCGTTGAAAGCTTGAATCGTACCTCGAATGCCTGGGGCAATGTGCGCTGCGGCAGGATTGGGTGGCTGGCATGGAGCTCTTGGCGTCGTTACGTACTGGCCGTCAAAGAACGGATTAGGAGGAGGCAGAGGAGGAGTATGAGAAGGCCCGGTGGTAGCGACGGATTTGATTCGTGGAATATGAGGATGGTCGTCACATTCAAGTCCGTATTTGCAGGATAGGCAGGTGAATCGTTCAGGTCTTTGTCGGTTCCAGGCAGAACTCATCATACGGGGTATCGTGCCATTCTCAGGGCCAAAGTTATGGCTGCGTGTTAAAGAAGTACCGGATCTTGGGATATACGTGTTCTATTCACGCCAGTTTGTGCTGCTCCAACTGTTGCATTCAGCATCACTGTTGAATATCGACGAACCAGGACAAACACTTTCCTCTGACTACGGCCGATAATGTCTCTGAACGCATATTCCGAGAAGGTACGATGCCGAATCCCAAGGCCGAGAATCGTTCTCGTCCGCTCTGATCTTGCCGGGTGAGGTCTTGAGCAAGGGCCAAGAGCGCGGGCAATCCAGGAAACGCCATGCAAGCCAATTGGCGACACACGCCATCAGCGGCGTGGTTGGACAGAGCATACGCATGTAACCAGCTACAAAAGCGAGCTGATGCATGGCAGCACGAAGAAGCAAGTCATCCATGGGGTGCATGATAAGGAACGATTGGTCGGGAACGAGTTCCAGCACGTGCATACTGCGTTGCGTGGGTGATGCCAGGACGGGATAACAGGAGCCTGTTCGACGAGTCCGACCTCACCTATTTCCTACTCTGTATCCCGATCCATCATCCTCGTAGTCGAGCCCTCATTTGCAGTAACAAGTAGTTGCCGTCCTCCAGAGACCAGACCGAGAGAATCCAAGATGGGGCTCCGCGACAGATCGTCGTCGCGGGCAACTTACACATTCGCGCGGGTGAGTGCAGCTATTTCCTTTGGCCGACATCACCGCCGGGCTGCCTTTGCGCATCGGGCCTGGTCCGGCAGAAGGGGCGGCGAAGGTGAAAAAATGGTAACAAGCACGGTGGTGCGTCCGGAGAGGAGCAAACGGATGGGAACCGGTTCTCGGCGAAACTGCTTGATGTCACACTCTTCGATCCGACACGACCTCAACTTCCTCCACTCTCTGTTGCAGAATCCAAATCCCGGGCCGATCTTTCACTTTTGTCCACCGGCGCCGCCTGCAGACTCTATTTCCACCTGCAGCGCTCCTGCTCCCAGAATCCCGACTTCTCACGCGACACCCTCGAGTCCTGGCCCGCACTCTTCTGCTCACCAAAAGCCACCAACACCCCTCGTTGCTCGAAATCACCAATTGGAGATCGGTGTACCATACCTCACACCTGTTTGCCAACCAGCAGATCGAACTGCTTCTCCAGACCCTACCCTTGCAAGCGAAGAGCAAAGAGAAGGCGAAGAGTAATATTTGGCCTCTCGCACTTCCACGGATCGTGTTTAGTTCATACCAACTGGCGTAAAGCCATTGGATTGGGAATTCTATGACAATGCCGTCCACAGAGTCGGGCGAGGGAAGTGAACAGGCGGTGGAGCAGTACAAATCCAACTTGACGCACTCTACACCTGCAGATTTCATGCGCCCAGCAACACGCACGCGAGGAGGCTCCACTGCAAAGACTAACGGCGTCGGCGTTCAGGTCGAGGATACGCGGATATGTGTCGTTATGGTGGGCCTGCCCGCCAGAGGCAAGAGTCTGATCGCGCAGAAGGGTAAGTTCTCGTACGCTCTCCAGTCCCAGACAACGTACGCTGACCTTTATCCAAGTCGTCCGCTACCTGGGATGGCTTAGCATCACTGCGAAATGCTTCAATGTGGGCAACTATCGCCGCTCTGCGACCCCGCAACCTCAGGCTTCGTTTTTCGACACATCGAATAAAGAGGGCGAACGACTTCGAAAAGCAGCCGCAGAAGCTGCTGTGGCAGACATGTGCAAATGGTTCCGCCATCCAGACAACCTCATCGCGATCCTCGATGCCACGAATAGCACGAAATCTAGGAGACGGTGGATCAAAGAGCGGTGCGACGCAGAAGGCATCGAGACTCTGTTTGTGGAGAGCAAGTGCGAAGATGAAGATCTCATCATGAGTAACATCAAGGAAGTCAAGACGACGAGTCCAGACTATCAAGGACAAGACCCAGAAGAAGCTGCGAAAGACTTCAGAGAACGCATCAAAATGTACGAGAGGGTATATGAGACGCTGGATGAAGATGAAGCGGACATGACCTACTGCAAGATCATCAATGTCGGTGCTCAAGTCATCATCAACCGGATACAAGACTATCTGCAGTCAAGAGTGGTATACTATCTGATGAATCTGCACATCAAGCCAAGATCGATATGGATAAGCCGAGTAAGCCATCATTGTGTTTCTTGGTTCACGTACTTCTTGCTAATTTATACACAGCATGGCGAGTCGATGTACAACCTCTCTGGTCAAATCGGCGGTGATGCAGACCTATCCCCTCGCGGACAGCTATATGCTCGTGCACTTCCTGATCTCGTCAAAAAGTCGGCCGGTGACGCGCAATTGACCGTGTGGACGTCGACGCTCAAGCGGACAGCACAAACAGCTCGCTACCTTCCCAATGAAAAGCTGAGTTGGAAAGCTCTCGATGAATTGGACTCTGGCGTCTGCGATGGTCTCACATACGCCGAAATCGAGCAAAAGTATCCTGAAGACTTCAAAGCTCGTGACGAGGACAAGTACAACTATCGATATCTTGGCGGCGAGAGCTACAGAGACGTTGTTATCCGACTGGAACCCATCATTATGGAACTGGAGCGCTCGGAGAACATTCTGATCGTCACTCACCAGGCCGTTTTGCGTTGCATCTACGCATATTTTATGGGCTCGCCTCAGGACAAGTCGCCGTGGATGGAGGTGCCGCTGCACTGTCTCATCAAGCTCACACCGCGAGCATACAAGACTGAGGAGGAGCGTTTGCCGGCCAACATTCCTGCCGTCAGCACCTTCCGCGAGAAGGGCTCCAAGGCTGTACATCAGGAGCCGAACGATTCTACGCTCCAGTCACCGGTTGCAGAAACACCAGCATGAGATTGGAAATGGGATGTGAAAACTTGTGCAGAAGAGCATAGCGCGGTGCGGGAACACACGCATGAATAGAGATTGGCAACGCATGCACAGGGCGCAGGGGACCACTCATGACATGATCTTGAGTCGGTGGTAACCGAGAAATGGCCATGAAATGATTGCTTGCAGTCACGTCAGGTGGACATGTGTACATGAGCGCAGTATGCCATGTGGCTGCATTGCCTACCACAAAGTTGTAAGTATCAAACTCGTTGGTATGCACTTCTTGGGAAACAACCCACCGACCCCGATCTCTTTCCTACGTTACAATGGCAGATGCTCCAAGCCCACTGCTGACTGTTCTCAGACTAATACTGCAGGCCGTGAGGAGTCGAGATTCGAACAAGGACGCTCAGCTGAGATTGGACCTGCTGCGCGAAGCAGCCTCCGTGACCGAAGACTGGATTGACAATGTTGAGCAAGAGCTGCACAGACATGGTCTGCAAATGCCGGGAAAATTGCGGATCGATTTGCAAGAACTGACTCCGAAACGTCTATTGATGGCGATTCCAAAGATGCTGCAGGCAACTCGAAAGTCGCATTCGCACATAGTCGAAGCTCTTGCAGAGATGTGTGCGTTGCTAGGGGGTTGTCTGACTGTGGTGGAGGAAGAGATTGTGCTTATGGAAGGTGAGAGGCGCAGACGGAGGAGAGGCGGGAAGAGGACTAGGCATACTTCGGACCCTCCAGATCCAGAGCCAGAGCCAGAGCCAGAGCCAGAGCCAGAGCCAGAGCCAGCCGCTGGTCCTACATCTGTTGGGGAACAAAGTCGTTCTTCTCGAGAGGGGTCGCAAAGGAGCGGTCTCAATTCGATCAGGCATCGGGGATCGGTGGCTAGAGAGCACAACAAGTTGGGGTCAGGCGCAAGCAGTGGGCATGCGACTGGATCCCAGGAAGGACAGCGTCCACAAATTGATGCTCCCGCCAACAATGCAAAGGGACCCGAAGAGCATGAGCATGAGCCGGATCGACGACAAAGCGGCGCCGCGGTGCCGCATTCTTCGAGCACAGGCAGTCGCAAGAGTATAAGCTCCAAGTCGTCGAGATCATCTTACGATAATTCCTGCGCCGCGATGTCAAGCACTCGAGGTATGATGAAGTCGGGTGCTTCAGATAATAGTGCTTCGCGCAGGTCAGATTCGAATCGTTCAACCAATGGAGGAGCGACACAGCAGAAGTCCAATCAACATTCCAGTGCCCGTGAGAGCGTTCGGACTCCTGGGTCCGAACAAGCCGGGAATGGACATTCAAAGTCGGACGACGGCTCCCGCAGCAGGTCGAGCACAGCTGGGGCGAAGTCAATTGCCCACGGTCAATCGAACGCTTCAAATTCTTCCACGAACTCGCGTGCGTCCTCGAACAAGGGGTCGACGTCGAGACGTAAGCCATCGGGCAAGGAAGATCTAGATTCCATCCAGGGCAAGAGCGGCAAGAGCTCAATCAAGCTGGCCGCAGACGATGTTTAAGACTTGGATAAGTCCAATAAGACGAGACATGCATCGGGTTGTTCTTCTCGAGGAAAGCAGAGTTTCATTGGCTCTCAGCAGAGTTCTGTCAGTCACGGCGGGGAAGAAGAAGCCGTGAGTAAGATAGTTTTGAGGGGCGTAAGAAGCCCGGCTCTGCCCAGAAAATGCCACCACTCGCCATTCCAAGCCAGTGGATGTCTTTCAAGGGCTAGGACTTGCGAGGTCATCGCGGACGAAGGAAATGGGGAAGTCCGGCTAGATTCGGAGCATGTGCACAAGGCGGCGGGTGTGTGTTCTTGAGGTGAAGTGCGGTAGCGAAGGCTTAGATTGGAGCGCTCTCGAAAGCCACGTTGTTTCTAGCGGCGAGTCTTCCAGGGAGCTGGGTCAACTCTATTCAATTGTGACGAAGCCAAAATGTACGGTAGAGCAGTCTGGAATCCGGAGAAGGGAAGGCGCAGCCAGGGAGGTGCTCGGTGGCTGGCTGCAGGGTCGATTCTGCGTAGAACGCCCTGCCTAATGCGGGATTGGCGATGATAGGCGTCTGCTTCCTCTCCACGGGGTTCACTTGGTCAAGGATGAAAGAATAGAAGAGGCCAGTGTTGGCAATGAATGTTGGTGTGTTGGAACGCTTCGTTTCTTTCCCCGAACTGGTGCAAATTAGACTTCAACGGCGCCCCAGGCCTCGCCTCTCGCCACGTGGAGCCCTCGACCGTGTTTGCTGGAAATTGAGAGTGCGATTCGAACACGGACGTGCTCATGACCGCTGCCGTGCCACTGTATTCACAGCACATACGCGTATTCACCGCGTACAGACAGCGGCGTTGCGATCGATACGGCAGTCGTCCCGCGGCCGGGAGCACATAGAGAGGGCAGAGAGGGCGGGCGGGCGTGTGGAATCTCGATGGACGGCTCGGGCGAGAGCGAAGGGCAGCGATACAAGATTTGTAGCGTCAGCCTCGCCAGTGCCACTATCTCGACACCTGCGTCCTACGTACCTCGTCTGCTCGTGCTCGTACCGTAAATCCCACTCCGTCTCCGCCTCCCGCCTTTCTCTCCCTTCCTCACTTCACTCCCTCACCCCCGCCTCACGGACGACGACTATTACCTTGTCTGCGGTCAACAATTCTCCTCCGAGCTCGGAATCCCGTCAGCGGCACCCGTCGAGTCGCCGGCTAAAGGCATCTCAATCATGCCACCAGCCAATTGCGGCGGTCAACATACCCGACATCCCAGCCAGGAATACCCGTGACGTGTGCTACCTCAGGCCCCAGCTACTCCCTCGGACCGGACGACGACATGGTTGAACTGGAGATCGAGAGTTCCATCTGGTGGGGCGTTGTCATCTTCGTTGCCATCAGCAGATTGTATGTGCTCGCATCTTTCTTCCACCGAAGAAGGACACGGCGACTGACAAGCTCTATCTCGGATCAGTATATCTCGTCGCATGACCCTCGGCTCGTTTCGTCGATATCAGAGCGATGACTATGGCATGCTCATCACTTTATGTTTTTATACGACTCTCATAGTACGTCCTCCCCATCGTACTCTTGATTACTCGGAGTTCTGATACATCCCGGCCAGGTCACCATCAATATAGTCCGCCATACCAACAGCAACCTACTTCCGCCTGGTTTCGATGTTGCCTCCCTTACGCCGCAAGAAAAGTCGGCCCGCGAATATGGCAGTAAGATGGTCTTGGTCGTCGAACAGAGCCAATGCGTCACAGTCTGTACACACCACTTGCGATTTGATGATACGGAAACTAAATTAATGTCCATCAGGTTTGGGGTGCAAAGATTTGCCTACTGATCCTCTACTATCGCCTCACCCAACTCCGCTGGGAGAACATGGGCATCAAAATCCTCTTCGGCTACGTCGTGACATCCTTTGTCGTCATGGAGATTCTATACTTCGGCGTATGGTGTAGGCCTTTTTACGAATACTGGGCCGTCCCTACCAACTCCGTACAGTGTGATGCTGCCACGAATCACCTCATTACGAATGCGACTTTCAACCTGAGTTCAGACGTTATTCTGATGGCGATTGGCCTACCGATGTTCCTGAGGATGAAGCTGCCATGGTGAAGGATATCGAATCAACTTGGTCTGATTACTTGCTGACATGATCCTACACAGGCAAAAGAAAGTGCCCTTGGTAGCTGTTTTCTCCCTGGGACTTTTCGTCATCTTGGCTGCTGTCCTAAACAAGGTGTACTCTTTCACAGAGCCCTTCGGCAGTATGTGGAGCTATTGGTACGTTCGGGAAAGCAGCTGTTCCCTTCTGGTCGCCAACTTGCCCTTCGTCTGGCATTTCTGGCGAAAGATCACCGGCTACGACACGATCATTACCGTGGCCGCCTCCCGGCGAGGGACCCTTCAGCTGGAGACTGGACTTTCAGACCACGACCGCAGGCGCGGAGATAGCATGATGAACCTCGCTGGATTCCTCGCCAACGACCGAGGGGACAATGCCGAACTCGAACGTGTGGGCACTCGGAGTACACTTAAAGCCAGGTTGGAGAAGAGTCTCTCGCGCGACCGCGTGCCTCAAGCCAAAAGCGAAAGCACGCATAGCGATGTCAGCGATCATCTCCCTCGTGCTGTGACGAACGATAAGCCTGCTGGGGAGACTCTCCGGCGCGATTCGGACCTAGAACAGACCCAAAATAATGCTACATCGATAAGCAACACGCTGCCGTCGTCGATGGCAAGCAGCAAGTCTGCCGGGTCCTTTGTATGATAGAGAGAGTCTCCGGGACGACTCCCTTTCGAAGGAGTGGAGAGTAAGCAATCTCGACGACTGATGTTTGATGCTAGCTGTTCAGGGGAGCGAAACAGGGTGCGATTCAGCGCGGCGTCAGGGAGTTTTCTTGGGATTCATATGAACTGTCGGGAGGATTGATTGCTTTTACGCCGCGAAGATACCACGATTGAATTTTGCTGCGGAGAGCAGTTGCACCTTGAACCCATCAATGTGCTCAAACGATAAAAGGACCGCACAGTCTCAGTATATTCGAAATACAGGCACGTCTACCAGTCCTTGTTTTTTTTTTCAAAGGGCACCCCTTAAGTGTATGACCAGGAATGTAAATACTAGCATGATTCCATCTCTGAACGGTACTCCTCGAACTGCTGTACGGAAACTGGAGTCAGGCTGTGTTCCATCAGATCAAAATCTTGATCAAGGAATTGAAAGATGAAACTCGTGTCTTCGATGCCGCTATTCCATTGCTTGAACGCCAATCTAACCGATCGTCTACGATCGCTAATACAAGGATCAAAGGGTACATGCGCCTCATAGTCAGAGCTCCTAAGACGCACCATGGCAGTGTTGGTACAAGTGGTGCGAGGTTCACACAAACCGCCGAACTGAGCACCTTGCCACTGCTTGCGTATTGCCAACGGCCGGTTGTGCTTGTTTTGTCAGCCCTTCAGATGTCAGTCAAGTCGTATGACCCGCTGTGCACAGAATATAGAACCCGCTCCAGTGGAGCTGTGTCATGTTGTCTTCCCTCTGTTCACTGTCGCTCGTGCTTGTCATTCTTGCGGTGGCAGTCCGAGGCTGTTACAATGTGGTGGATCCCGCTTTCAACTCGCTGGCCCGAGAATGTCAATTTATTCCAGGAGTCAGTTGTTTCATGATATGAATTCGTTGGCACGCTCTCGGAGCTGGTTCGCACTTCGACCTGCGTCCCAGAAGAGCGAAATGGCCTCTTGAACGTCTGCACCGCTAATCACATTGCTTTCGCTTCCGCGAGCACGCGCAAGGATGCTCGCCGGCGCCAGAAGTTGCAATGCGTAGCGCAGTGATACTTTCTCGCCGCGTTTTGTGAGCTCTTGGAGGGCATCTGGGCTCAACGACGCCGAAACCTTGAGCGCTTGCGGGTTGTCGGCCAGCTGAGGCGCCGTAGGGCTAGCAAACTCAAGCTTAGCGCGAGTCTGGATGATGGTGCGTATTTCGTCTGCGGTGTACGGATGTGTTGGAATGATGAGGAGACGCGCGAGGAGGTCGGGAGGTATTCCATGCGCGGAGATGAGGCCGGGCTCGTTGCTTTGGAGCGAGCCTGTGCCGCGGATCGTGGTCTGACCTCTGTTCGACGCAAGGATAACAATTGGAGAGATGGTCGACTCCAAGGCGCGGTTTAGATACGTGAAGCATTCAATGTCGAGCATGTGCACCTGTATCATGATAGTCAGCAATTGGTATACAAGCGGGTCGTCGAAAATTGTACCTCGTCAATGAACAAGACGCCAGGAACCAACTCGGCGATGCCCTGATCGATATACTTGTTCACGACCTTGTTGATTTCTCCTCTCAGCTTCTCGGTTATTTCAGTCTTCCGTGGCTTCAGCAGCTGACCCATCATGCTCATCACGTCTTGTCCACCCTGTGGCCTCGCGTTTGCGACGTCCAGGTCGTGCAGAGTTACGTCTTGAACAATGTCCTTCTTCTTGTGGACGTCACCCTTTGGCACCGGCACATATTCCTCGGCCTCGAGATCGAACTCAGTGGAGAACGCATCTGAACGCCCCACTCTCTTCACAGCACCAGTGTTGGCTTCGATGTAAATGACATCTCCAAGTCGCACGCGCTCTTTCTGAATGGCCTCGTAAATGCTGGGATCTAGTCGCAACTTTTTCGTTCCCTTTGAGCTCCGTAGTGTGATCAAAAGATGCGAGATTGTCCTGCCGTATGCGCCGAGAGGATTTTCGCTCTCCTCGGGTGTGAGTTCTGCCACTTCGCCTTCGTAGACTTCCTTGCGCTCCTGCACCCGCAATCCAATGGCTCTTCGAAAGTTCTCCATCAGAGCTTCCGTCTTCTTGACTTCGGCACTGTAGACTTCGCTTCCCGTCATTGGGCAGAATGGAACTTTTGTACCAAGCTCTTGACTGACTGCGAGCGCGAGCGCGGTCTTTCCGGTTCCTGGTCCGCCTGCCAGCAATATCGCCTTGCCGGCCATCTTCTTCGCCCTAATCAGATCCACAACGACTCCGCATGCCTCACGCGCAGCTGTTTGGCCCACGAATCCATGGCCATTAGGGTCCGCAATGCCATCCGATCGAAGTCCCAAACCCTTGATATGTGAGTGTGCTGCGGTTCGATTTTCCCTGGAACTGCTCTGCTGGACTTCGCGAATCTGCACCGGTTTGTTTCCGGACTGGTCCGCAGCTGGAGGCTGCGCTGTCGTGCCGTTTGAGGCCATCCTATCACCAAGATTGCCCAAGGAGTCTCTTCAGATGTCGCTGTTAGAAGTTGTCCTGGGGGAAGGTAATGCGCGGTATTTACGTGCGGGATTGGAAAATGTACGGACGCGACGGCGGCCAAGTGGTGGGTGCTGGTGGACGAGATCGAGGACGCGCGAAAGATCCAAGTCGCACGACACGTCCAGCTCTCACAACTTACAATAAGACACTAGGCTCCTTGGTTAATACTCGGCTGTACTCCGTAAGGCAAGAGCCAATGAGAGCACACGTGATCCTTCAGCAAGCATATGTGACGTTGGAATCCTCGGTCTCTTTCTTTCGTGAACACTTCCACTCTCACCTACGATAACAACTTCGCCGACTTTCACCACTCCTTCGCGCTTAGATTTTCTTGGCCAATATGGCGACCATACGCTCCACAGCGCCCTCAATACCGGCCATCTTCCGTTTTGCATCCCAGCCGGTGGCGACAAGGAGATGCGCGCATTGCCTCAAAGCGCAGCGATGTCCATTCTCCTCCTTCAGGCCGAGGGCGCAATCGTCGAAGAGACCTCTTATGACTGAGTCCGCCTACCGGCCGCAAACATTAGACCCTAAGATTCCTCCGCCACCGAAGACCAGCGGAACGATAGAGACAAGCATTTCGAGTAGCCAACATTCCACTTGGCCACCCACGTCGCCATGGGAAAGAAAGGATGCAGAATTGGCCGTCGGTGAAACAGAGGGAGAGGCACAGAAGAGCAAGCCTACAGCAGCGACGACTGCGCCGTCGAGCACCGCAACACCATCCACGAGTCCCGAAGCGGTCGCGGCGAAGCCGAAGAAGAGCAAGCTACGGCCCAGAAAAGCGCCTATTACCTTGACTCCCAAAGCCGTGGAGCAGCTACAATTGTTGTTCGATCAACCGGAGAGCAAGCTCATTCGGGTAGGCGTTAAGAACCGAGGGTGCAGCGGGCTGGCATATCACTTGGAATACGTGGAAAAGCCGGGAGCCTTCGATGAAACTGTTGAGCAAGATGGTGTCAAAGTTCTCATTGATAGCAAGGCATTATTCAGCATCATTGGGAGCGAGATGGACTGGCTAGAGGACAAGCTCAGCGCACGTTTCATCTTCAGGAACCCGAACATAAGTGAGTACTCTGCCCGGACTACGACTGAAGACTCCTGCTGACTGAGTGACTTAGCTGAGCAATGCGGCTGTGGCGAATCGTTCAGCATCTCATGATACAGTCCTATATACACCATACATTGCAAGCGTTCGAGCGACAGGCCAGGCCAGGCCTTGCATCAGCATCATCCCGCATTACTGTAGGCATAGAGCATTATACTTGAGCCTAGCATCAGAATTTGCCTGGTTCGAAATCGACTACCCGGACATTCTGTACGATGTCTTTTAGACTTGCCACAAACTCCAAATGCGCCGGGTCCTTCTCAAGGTAGTACTTTCGATCCTCCTCGTTCTTGAATTCGCTTACAAAGCCGTGACTGAAGGCGCCCTGGATTGTTATAAGCATAAGTGGGCTCTCTAATTTCAGAAGGAGGACGTCCTACTTGGAGGCCCTCTGGGCTGTTGTCACGTCCACCACCGTATGATTTCACGTATGGTTGGTTCGTCTCTGGGTGTATGCACTTGTCTTGCAGTGCGAGCATGCGCTTGCAGACCTGGGATCGTCAGTTGCAAATTCCACTTCGTCGCCGGCGCTCACTTACACTCTCTACCTGAGCGAAAGTAGTGACTGGCTTGAATTCAAAGAGGACAATGTGAATGATGGCCATCTTGACTTCGACGCAATCTATTCCCAAAATCTATTGAAATCAAGAAGATAAATGTAGCCATGAGCACCTGCCAAATGATACCCGCCCACCATGACCTCATCAGCGGTGCTGCGTCTGGAAATGGTGCTGCCGCGTGCTCCGCGACGCACTCAGCCGACAAAACGTCCACCTTCCGCGCACGATCCGACTGACGCCCGCGCTTTTGAGATATCAATCGCTGTTCGCGTGATGCTCGGGATTCTACGAGGAGTTGCTAAACTCCGGATGAGAAAGGGGTCAGCGGAGTAGCGAGCGTACAGTCAACAGCACCTCCAGCAAGCACAAGTCATGGATCCAGAAGCGCAGCCTCTAAATGTCGTCGTCCGCTTCTCCACGTCGAACCCGGATCTCGTACTGAAGATCGATACGCCGTCGCAGATCACAATTCTGTCCTTCAAGCAACGCATACGCGCACAGCTTCACCATCCCGCCTCTGCCTCCAGACTGCGACTAATCCACTCGGGCAAGGTCCTTGCCGATGGCGCGGCACTGTCCAAGAGCGTCAATGTCGCCCTTCCGCCTCCACAGGATGAGGGGAGGAGTGAGAAGGCCAAGGGAAAGCAGCCCATACGCCTTACTGTCCCGAACGCGCCTCGAGTCTACGTGCACTGTTCGATAGGAGATGCGCTCACACCTGCCGAGCTTGCTGCGGAAGCGAAGGCTGCTCAAGATGCAAATCTAGCATTGACGAACAAGTCAGTGAGTCCGAACATCATCACTGGCGAAGGAAAGGGTCAGCAAGAGACGACATCTACCACACCAGCACCTCGAGGCTTTGACAGATTGCTCTCGGCAGGGTTCACTGCTTCTGAAGTCGCTGCCTTGCGTACGCAATTTCTTGCTATTCAGGCTCACACCCATACTCCGGATACCATGCCTACTGGCCCAGATCTCCTGGCACTTGAGGAGCGCTGGCTGGATAATACCTCGAACCCAGCTGGCACTGGAGGCGACGCAGACGCCGGTGGCTTTGGCGCGGAGGATGCTGGCGGTCTGGAGGATATGCTCTACGGCAACCTTATTGGATTTTTCTGGCCGATTGGCGCCATGTGCTGGCTTATGAGAGAAGAAGGTGTTTGGAGTCGACGACGCCAAATCGCTGTCCTCTCCGGTTTCCTCGTCAATCTGACATTTGGATTCTTGCGGGTCATGAATTGAACTCCATTTTCTCCTACTTCCAATGCCTCACGACGGCCCAGCTTGTCTTCGGACCACAGAACACCGAGTTCGCGCCCCATACGTTTGTCACCTGCTGCCAATCCGGAACAAAGTCATGTTCGACCCCAAGACCAAGCTGACCATTTCTGTTGTCACCGACCGCAAAGATGTGGTGTTCCTCCCCTGCGATGGCGAGCATATGGTTGTCTCCGACGGCAATGCCTCTGATATCCATAGGTTCTGGACCTGACCCTGTCTCTACCAAAGAGACGTTCCCGTCTTCTGAGCTGCGCAGACAGTTGATAAAGCCGTCGCTGCCTGGCGTCATAGCGCCCCAAACGTAGAGCGCCCCGTCTTCTGACACTGCAGCACTTATCCAGCCTCCAGTCGAGATGGAGACAATCTTGAGACCTCCAAGTGCGTCCACGAGCCCAGGCTGATCAGCTGGTGTGGCGTCCTCTTCGCTCACCGACCTGCCAAGCGACTCGTATCTGGCATCTCCCCAGGTATACACTTCGCCTGATTCCATCAACAACATGAAACAACCCGTACTTGCCAGCAGCTGCTTCGGACGGCCTGGCAACATGTGATGGCTATCCGCTTTATGCTTCTCGTTGCTTGGATCGCCAAACCAGCGCTGAAAAGCATCAAAGGTGCTGAACTCGATCAAGTGGCAGAGGTTGCCCTTAGGCGCTTGTCGAAAGATGAGGGATATCCGACCGTTCTGAGCCAGAGCGACATGGCTAATAAGGGGCGACGACTCGAAGTTTCGACAACACAAGCGGTGGTCTTCCACAATACCCCTCCTCTCAAACAGACCTCGAGCGCAAGCTCCATCATCTTCTGCTGTTGGCCCACTCGATGGCTCCACCAAGTATAGTCGCCCACTGTCGTCCAGGCATCCCTTCAGGCCGTTGTGGTCTCCAAACCCACAGCGCAGATTTTCTGCCGAGGCGTCACCTCCACCAACTCGTGGCTCTATCCGTTGAGCTCCGATGGCGATGACGGATGTCGACCCTGCGACTACAGTATTGCTCCAACCTGCGAAAAGTACTCTGTTCGCAGAACCTGAAGTCGAAAACGTGGAGAATTCCGTCAAGAATGTGGAGAATTCCGATACGTTTCCATCACGCAGGCATATTTGGTGATGTCCGTTGAAGCCAGTCCCGACCAATCGCAACTCATCAGTATCGGATCCAGGAGCAGTGTTGTTCGACGGCTCTGGTTTTGCCATTGAGCTTATTGTCTTCCGACGAGGAAATTCGGTGTGTCGAGCGCAGGTGTCACTCGCAAACATCAGCCCCGCAGCTACTGCGGGCAGAACCTAAAGACACGGCGGAAGTCAGGGCTTGCCACGCGTGGCATCAGAAACGACAAAACATAACTGCTCGGCATGGCGGATGATGCGAAGAATCCACAAATATCGAAATATAAGGAGTAAAGACGATACGACTGCAGAAAAATTCGTCGTTTCAGATCGTTCGACGTTGTCTCCCTGAGAGAAAAACGACACCTCAGACATGACTTTACATATCGAACACAGGATTCACTCGAGTCCAGCATTTGGCGGCATCAACATTGCCCATCCAGCCTCGCCTACTTTCGAAGGTACGAAGTCTCCTCTCGTAAGCACTGTTTGGCAGATCGACAAGCATTAGTGAGAGTCGATGATAGTCAAAGACTCTCTTTCAAAACTTCAATGTAGTCTTGAACCAGCGGTTGCTGACGAAATTGGACGCGTATCTGCCAGACTTCAGCGTTCATTCGCAAGAGAACCATAGGACTGAATTACCCTTGCGACCGAGTCTTCCTCCATGCCTTCAAAAACTTCCCAAATGCCTCGTCTCTCGACATCGCCGGAACAGGTTTGAGGTTCTTCTCATTGGCATGCTCCATCAGCGCCTCCATCGCATTCTCGTTCCCAATACCAGAAAATCCGCACTGGAAATTGAAGGTCGTAGGGCCTAGACTTCGGAACCCTTGAGCCGCGTACAGAGTTGCAGCAGGCTTGCTGTCCATCTTCCAGCCCATAGCGCAGAATTCCAGAGTGAGCATCTTGAGAGGTCGCTGTCTCTCCGCCAACACGGCTTTAAGCCAGATTAATAGAGACACAATCACGTCGTCCTGCTTCGTATCGCCGGTGACGAAGAGTGTTAGACGCAGTCGCTTCACTCGCTGGAAGACGTAGCTGTAGTCTTCGATCCCACAGAGGCGATAGTGAACTAGATCTCGCGATTGGAGTTCCCAGACACGGTCGATGTAGAGCGAGAGCTCGTGCCGGTTGTAGAGGATGTCTATGGCTTCCTAGGAGTGAATAGTCGGAGGGTTAGTGGGTTTCTCATCAGACATCTGGGTGGCTCCTTCGGCTTACGTCGTACATGTACCGGCAGACACGGAGGACGTTGAGGAATTTGCGAGAGCCATCGGATCGATTCCATGCCCAAACGTCGCGGGTGATATACAAAGATCGGGTTTTAGTTGGCGCGATGACATGGTTTTAGATTGTGAGTCGCAGCTCGACTGGAAGGCGAAAGAGTGGTGAGGAGAGCTGATGGTCGATGACACGTTCGACGTCGCGGATTGGAAAACGGAGACTGGTGATCGACTTCATGGCGTCGATGGTGGGTTGATGCAGAGGAATGCTCGAGGATGTGGCAGTGCTTTGAGCGCAGGCGAGGCTATATCAATGGCTGCGCATTGGTGCCTTGACACCCTATATTGCTCAGTGAGTACAGAAAGAGGCCGCCTTAGAAGCTTGATGAGAGATATGCCATTATTCGCGCAATGCTACCAGCTGGCCTCAGTCTTCTAAGAGTTACAAGGCAGCAAGTATGCTGGCAAGGCTGCAAATCAACTATACACGAAGTTCCCATTAATAGATACCTAGCTTTCAACCTCAAAGCCATCCTGACCGCGAGCTCATCTGAACTTGCTGACAACAACCGCAATGATAAGTATCACCAGAACGGTAATGATTGCAACTGTGATGATCTTGTTGGTAGCCATTCTAAGAAACACGTCAGTCAGATTTTGCTTGCCTTTTGAATTCACCATAAGCTCAGTAGATACCTTCTGGCCATGCCCTTCAGCGTCTTGTTGCTCCTGTCTGTATATCCCTCACTCTCCAGCAGCGTATCCCGAGTGTGTGAAATGGTCTCCCGTTGCCTGCTCAAATCTGCGAGTGTGTTTCGCCCAATGTCCTCGGTCTCCAACGCTATCCGCTGACTCTCTCGCAGCCGGCCGCTCGATCGCTCCAGTCTGTCTGTTCCACTCAGGAGCTGCTGTCGTTGCTCCAACTGGTCGTCCTCGGTTGGATTGTCCGTGTAGCGCTTGCCAAAAAGTGCCGCGCGGTCATCTTGCTGCAAGGACCTGAGCTTTCGTTGGGCGGCATCGACGTCTTGCTGGTAGTTCCGGAATCGCATGTTGACCCTCACCTTGGAGGATTGAGGAATGTTCTGTTTCTCTAGTTGCATCGATTCGAGCAGCTCTTTGGCCTCGCCCAGAGCGCGCTCTGCTTGCGATATCGCGGCTTTGCGCGGCTCGCCTTGCAAGTCGGCAATTTGGTCGAGCTTTTGCGATACATCTGCCTGAACCAGCTTCAGCTCGGCCTCGTAGTTGCTGAAGAGCTCCGATCCGGCGTCGGCATCGAAAGGGTTCGCCATTGTCGGAGGAGTGGGTGTGTGGACGTGGTTGCGGAGATTGCTGTGGATCGTGCGAAGCTCAGAGCGGTATGAGGTTCTGGCTTCAGATCGGGAGAGCGGCGCGGTATGGTGGATGCGGTATGTGGTAGAAGGATGTGGTATTTTTATGTTGTCTGTTGTACGGTATGTTGATGCCTCTCCCAGATGACGCCGGGGCCTGGGTCTCGTGGTTCAGCCTCTCACGCAGGTCAAAGAACTGCGCCCTCAAGCGAGCGTTGGAAGACGACTATTGGCCAAACTTCAAGACATCATCGTTTTTGTCCGCCTAGACTGACATTTGCGTTACTACACGTCCAGGGGTACGCATATCCCGCCGTCCCAACACTTCCGCCTTATCATCGCCATCGCCTTATCGAGGCCCAGAGACATGCACATGCAAACGGGAGCGTAGCCTGAGGTCATCGCCAACGTGAGCCTCGCAGCAAGTCCAAGGTTGGTTCGCCGCTCACCCCAAATCAGACCCATGCCTTGCCCTCTATTGGGCAAGTCTACCTCCATCCTCCAGGCACGCAGGTTTTCTGCCAACCTTGCATCCCTCCCTATCGAACAACACCTCCTTCCTGCTCCTGAACACTTTCCGCCTCCCCATATAATGTCCCAACTCGACAAGAACTCGCCCTGACAATGAATCTCTTTAGGCGGAAGCAGCCCGACTCGGCTGCCGCTAACAGCTCCAAGAAGAGGATGAACGACCGCAAGAAAGTCGCCATCGTAGGCAGCGGCTGTGCTGGTCTTGGTGCCGCTTGGGCACTGCAGAACAGCGATTATGACGTCCATGTCTTTGAGAAATCCGAGCGACTCGGCGGCCATACCAACACTCAGACTTGGGAGTATGGCGACAACACCGTTCCGGTCGACACTGGATTCATCGTCATGAACAATGCCACCTACCCGAACTTCATCCGCTTTCTGCACGAGATAGGCGTCGAGCCTGTGAATACCGAAATGACCTTTGGTGTCACCCGTGATCACGGTGCTTTCGAATGGTCTGGAGAGCCCTGCGGCATTTTTGCTCAACGGCGGAACTTCTTCAGACCTCGCCACTGGCGCATGATCTTCGACATTATCCGCTTCAATCAATTCGCTCTTGATATCATCGCTGATGAAGAAGAAGCCACCGAATTAAGGCCAGGATTCTCGAAGAAATCCAGGCAAGCAGCTGCCGACATGAGCATCGGGGAGTACCTGGACAGACAGGGCTACTCCGAAGGTTTCAAGGACGATTATTTGATCCCGATGACTGCGGCTGTTTGGAGTACTTCGCCAGACAAATGCAGTCTTGAGTTTCCAGCTAGAACTCTGATTCGTTTCATGTGGAACCATCATTTGCTCACAACGCTAGCAGAACGACCTCCCTGGATGACCATTCCGGGCGGATCACAGCGATACATTGATGCCATTGTCGCACAATACCCCGAAGGACGTCTCACTGTCCATACATCCTGCGAGGTCGCAAACGTCTTACGTCCAGGACGAGAAGGCGAAGGCTTGGTCACGGTGTCTTGGATCAACGCGAAATCAGGTCGCATCGAAGGAGACACCTTTGACCATGTTATATTGGCTTGCCACGGCGATGAGGTCCTCCCTCTGCTGGCCAAACATGGGGCCAGACAACAGCCGCGGTCTGCATCTTCTTCAGCCACCGGTAGCAGTTCGAAGTCAAACGGCTTCGTGAAATCGTCCGCGGGCGTACAATATGTTACACAGACCGAGCTCGACATTCTGTCCGTATTTGAGACTACCGAAAACGTGGCATATTTGCACTCGGATCTCGCTCTGATGCCAAAGCGTCGACAAGTCTGGACCGCCTGGAACTATTTGGTCAGCTCGACGCCCTCAAAACTAGCACACCCGGCCGGTGTGAGCTTGACATATTGCATGAACATACTTCAGCATCTCTCAGAGGACATGTTCGGGCCCGTGCTCGTAACAATGAATCCGGATCGCGAGCCTGATCCTCAGCTCACGCAAGGAAAGTTTGCCTACAGACACCCTCTGTATACGGCTGAGTCCGTCGCAGCTCAGAAGCGGCTGGAAACCATACAGAACGTACGAGGAGTCAGTTACTGCGGCGCTTGGACCAAATATGGCTTCCACGAAGACGGGTTTAGCAGCGGTCTTCGGGTCGCCGCTGAGCATCTCGGCGCGAAACTCCCTTTTGATTTTGTGGACTCGACATACAGCAGAGGACACAAGCCGAACCTCATTTGGAAAGACTACCTTCTTCGGATGGTTTTGTTGATCATGTTGCTTTGGCTCAGAATACTCGACTGGGTGGCTGCGCTACCTATCATATCACTGATCGTGGCCATGGGCAGCAGTGTGGCAACCTTCTTGCTGGATGTCTGTGAGCATGTCGGGCTGATTTGAGATACCACTGATGGAATTAATACATACAGATAGAGGTATATTCGCCCCTTTAGCCTTTACTTGTTGTTTAATGTACATTGCAGGAAAGAAAACTCTTCAAGCACTTTCCCAACTCAGCTAGCGCGGAATCTGTGCTGTTGGTGAGTGAAAGCTCGAGATCCTGATCATTTGCCATTGTCACGCCGTCCCAGGCTGGCTCTTAACGGAACTGATTGATAGCCTTTGTGGTCTGAGCACACTGTCGCCTCAAGCAAACCACCTCAAGAGGGTATAGAAAGATGCCCAGCTCAGCGCTGTTACATGAAAGCCAGCAGCAAGTCTCGATCAGGTTCAGGCCATCAACCCCTATTCCATATCCCCTGTTACAGCTACACAAACGCATCTTCAAGCACTCACTGCCTTAGCGCATGAATCGCGACTCCACTATTAAACCGCGGAATCTTCGAGGCCTCTAAAGCCGCTCCGGCTTAGCATTGTCATGCACGACGAATCCCCCAGCAGGCACATTTGCACAAGAATCTTCGCATAATAAACTGCGCGCCTGACAATAGCGCGGACGACCGCGATTGGCTGCGCAAGCAAACAGCCCTTGCAGATGACTCGGTGGCAACAATGAGCGGGTGCAGCCGTGCTATTGTATGAGGGAGAGTGAAGATATACGCTCGATCACATGTCAGCCCCACTTTGATGTATATGAAGACTCTGCTGTTCTTCAGTTCTTTCTCTTCCTTCCTCACACCTCCTCCATCATCAGCAAAATCACATGCAAAGATGGTGTCGCCAAAACCCAGACCAGGATTCATCCGCGAGAGCCGTCCCAGAAACTCGAAAAGGATGAGCTTCCTGAACATCCCGCCGGAGCTGAGAAACAAGATCTACCGCGATGCGCTGGTCATTCCCGCTGGTACGATGATTGACCTGTTCGCGTTTGAGAAGAGGAACCCCGACGACTACGAGTAAGTGTCGACTCTATCACATATTCACGTGCCAGGCTGACACATGAACCTTCAGTGTCAAAGGCCTTCGACTGGGACCTAGGGGCAAACCCTCGCTGCTCTCAGTCTGCCGACAACTGCATGACGAGACCCACAAGATCTGTATGCGATTCCGCTTATTTTGTTCTTAACATGACCAAAGATAGCTAACAATGCTTTTAGATTACGAGGAGAACATGTTCTGCTTCAGCGAGGGCATGCTCACTCCGTCCGCCATCAAGACCTTCGTCGCCTCTGTTCCAGACATGAGCAAGTTCAAGCAGATCTCCCTGAAGCGAACTTACTACATCGTCGAGCAGAAGGTCGAAATCCGGTTCACCGCGATGCTGCAAAACATCACGGTCAAGGGCGTCCAAGAACCCAGAGTGCTCATCCACCGCAACGACAGGGTCGTCTTTCCTGGCATCAACACCAAGAAGATCGGCGACTTCGCTGAGCCGTGCCGGTGCGACGTCAAGAAGCTTGCGTGGAAGAGCAACTCGGGTAAGGACACCAACGGCAAGGACCTCTTCACCTTTCTCCTTGCCTACGCCACAACCCTTACCAAGAAGACGAAGGAGCGCGTGGTCAAGACCTGCGAGAAGTGTGGCAGCGCCTACCGCTATTGAACGATACTTGACGAGGACCTACTGGCTCTGGAAAGACTTTTCAGGTAAGCAACTGTTTCTTTCTGTTTGCGGCTTTGATTTTGGCAATGGCAATGGCAATGGCAATCGCGATGGCGACAGCAACGGCGATGAACCCACCAGGCGAGCAAAGGCGTGGGATGGTACAGTATAACGGCGAGATGCGAGACTCGATCGAACTTCTGCTCACCGCCTTTCAACGACGCCTCAGAACTTCAGCTGACAAGCAGGATCCGAAGAGCACAGCGAAAAGAGGAGCGAACATGGTCTGGAAGGCAATTATTAGCAACGACAGTTACGAACCGGCCATACCCCAAGATGGATGAGAGAGCTTGGGAATGGTCTCAAAGCAGACAAGAGATGGACACTTGGCTGCATGATTTTGGACAAAGTTGGAGAGCAAGCTGGCTGTTTGAATACAGCACGACATGAGTAGCACTTGGACATTGGTGTCGCTCCTAGGGTGGCGAACTGATCGAGTTGCTTGCAGACGTACGCACGAACAATTGATAATCTCTTCACAGAACATTCTATTTCACGTACCTTGTCTCCTTCGTTCATGTGTCAAATTAATCGATTGCTCTTCCGTGCGGAATTCGTGAGTGTTGGAATGTGATCTGACCTGGATTTTGTGGTGATAGACTCGGATGCTCAGGACAATATGCAGGAAGTCATCCGAAGGTCGTAGCGTATCGTCCAAGTGTATACATATATATATGTGAGAAGAATGCCGCTGGAAGGTAAGTGGGACAAGACTCGTTGCTCATGCGCATGAATTGGGTTGGATTTTTTGACCATCTTAGGTCTCCAGCTGCCTAGTACTCATTTACGAGAAAGCCACATTCCCAGCCGTCCGTTTCGCCATGATGAAAGTGACAAGCGCTCAAGCATGCACCGTGAAGAAAACCGCAGTCGACGCCGTATCAATTACGCAGCCTGCCCAAAAGTGTCAGTCCCTCGTCCAGCCGAGTTTTTCAACATCTCCTTCTCCATGGTGTATCATACCTTGACAGCGTAGTTCCTCTGAGGGAAATGGCTTTGCTTCTTCTTTTGCTTCTGGGTAATGATCTTGGCCTCCTCTGGCGATAATCGGCGGCGGATGGCACGAGTCTGCTTAGGGCGGAGGTCGAGAGGCATGTACTTCTTGGTCTTGTAGAAGAGGCGGAGCTGTTGGCGTTGGGTCTGGTTGATGATGGTGAGGACGCGGGCGATCGACTTGCGGACGTCGTGGCTATGGCACTATCAGTGCGTGCTCTTGTGATGCACCTTTGCGCGCTTGTCTCGCGCTCGGGGTCCTTCGCGGGTATTCTGGGATCTCACGCACATCTTGTTCAACTTGGACTGAGCACCACCGGCAATCTTCTGCGTCCGCAGTTGGACGAGCTCCAGCTTGAGCTCATCGAGCTGCTTCTTCAAATCCTCCTTGTTCTTGCCCCAGAGCTGGGCGGCCTTGACTTTGCCGGACGACTGTCGCACGCGCACTGTCAGTATGTCTGACGAGAGGCGTGTGCAGGAGGGAATGCGTGCGTACCATTGTGGTGGGCTGTGTGTTAGTAGTTGTCGAGGAGTGAAGTTCGTCGGCGCGAATTTCGTCGTCAAGCGAAATTGAAAGTCGTCGGACGGCAGGTGCGCTAGACCGAATGCTTGGCACGGGGAAATGTATCTCCTAGCGCAATGGTCACGCGCGGATCCGAATCCGGGGCAGAAACGAAAGACGACTTGTCTCTCTGCTCGTGCGACTCGTGATAACTTTGCGCTCAGGAGGCTGCCACTATTCTACCATTCCTCGACCATTTACGATACCCGGCGCCAAATCAATCAGCAGCGACCCTCTTCCTCACCTACTATGGCCGCAAGCACGACGGGTTGGGCTCAGCTACGACAGCAAGCAAGAGCACAAGAAACACAGGTCAATAGTTCCAACTTCAGTCGAGGCTATTATGGGATTCTGACAGGCGCATACTACAGACCGAATCGCTATTCCACACATACGCACAATTCGCTTCCAAGAGCGACCTCGGACCAAAGCCCAGCGAAGAAGAGACCAAAACAGAAGAGCAGCTCAATGAGATCCTAGAAAAGGTATTCTTCCCACACCCATCTTCTCTGACGGCACAGACTAACACTGACATTCAGCGATCAGCCTTGCTCTCCCAGCTTGCTCGCGTTCTCGACTCCGAACCGACTCCCTCCGCCTTGAAGTCGACCAACCTCGCCCGACACCGCGAAATATTAACACAACACCGAAGCGAGCTCTCACGACTGAAAACACAGATCTCGCACACGCGAGACCGAGCGAATCTACTCTCCAACGTACGGAGCGATATAGACGCCTACCGATCTGCCCAGAACCCCGAAGCAGCTGAAGCAGAGTACATGTTGGATGAGAGAAGGAGGTTGGACAACAGCCACAGCATGGCAGACTCAGTACTCAGTCAGGCGTACGCTGTCAACGAGAACTTTGGAGTTCAGAGAGAGAGCTTGGTCAGCATACAGAGGAGGATTACAGGCGCAGCGGCGCAAATACCTGGCATCAACGGGTTGATGCAGCGGATTGGTAGCAAGAAACGGAGAGACGGGATAATCCTGGGATCGTTCATCGCCATATGCTTTTTGGTTCTGCTGTGGTTTTGGTGAAGAGGCAGTGGTTATTGTAAATCAAGAGGTCAAGCAGCAGAACACTCAGGGAGCCACGGGGACGAACAGCAAGAATGAGATTGTGCATTGTATAAGTATGGAGCGCATTGTATGTGCCATCATTGAAAGCCTTCGTCCCTGAGACTGAGACAGCATCACATTTGCGTACAATTATCACAAGCTGGATCAGTCCGAGGGCGCTCCACCAGGTCTGCCCAGCTTTGCTTGGCTATTGGGCAGCAAGCTAGACGAAGTTTGGCGTCAGAGCAACCGATGAACCCAGGTGGTGCCGCGAAGTTTACTTTTGTCAACGTCGTAAGTCGGAAAGATCACAGCGAGAGACTCGTTTCTTCGACGCATCTCTGGGCAAGGAACTTGGAAGACACGTACCAGTAACGCTACTGAAGAGAGCACGGTCAGCGGGTGCAAAGACGGCCATGAGTGGGAATTTGAGGCAAGGTTTTCGGTCAGAGATTTTGATTTATTTTGATGCTTCATAGTATTTCCATGAGATCCGCGAAGAAGTTGACATCATTCCGGGGTGTGTGGAGGGGGCCACGATAGACGTACCACAGTCAGTCGTGGCGAGGATTAAGCGTACCTGCAACCAGCCTCAAGTCAGCATGTTTGCAGTCCAACAAATCGCCATAATGGCAAAGCAAAAAGTAAAAGTGCGATCAGGCTATGGTGTTGTCAGCAGATGTCTTTGATGGATGCACAGTAGGTGCAAGCATACCTCATTAAATCAGAATTTTCAGTGTTGTACGATCACAACGGCACACGTTCGTTAGACAGTGCGCCGCTCAAACAGTGTGAATATAGTATTCATCATCGCAGGATGGTGAGCAACGAGGTTGTGGAGCGTACGCTTACCTGTGCGCGAAGTCAGTCACAGTCTTGAAATCACATGGCTCTTTAGTGTAAAGAGAGGAGGATCGTGATCAGTGAGCGCTTTCTCAACAAGCATCTCTTCGCCGAACACCCACGAGGTTTGTACGCCTCGTTTTTGGCGGACGTCAGCTAGGAGTGCGCAGTCTGTCCGCCCGTTGCGTATGTAGTCTCATCTTCGAGAGGACGGGTGGTGAGGGAGGAGAGATATGTACCTGGACCACTGTCAATTACGTGTTCGTAGCGAGTGTTCAGCGAAAGCAGTGTGTGGTGTCCAGGTGTCAGACAAGGCTGAAACTTGAATTTTGACAAATCGACATGATATATTCTGATCGAGGAATGCCATAGTGTCACAGTATCATCATAGAAGGTGCAGAGCGCAGGAAGGGAGGAGTGGTCCGTCTTACCTTTTGATTCCATTGGGTTGAGGCAGGCCAGCGATGCTGGAGAAAGCGGAGGGGCAGAGGAATTCTGGTCGAGTCTGTCAGCTTTGTCACGACGCGCGCGTGGTAACCAGCGAGGTTGAGCGAGCAGTTGCTCAGTGTAATTCTAGAGCTTGTTTCTTCCTTCACGGTGTGTAGGATTTGGATTGTTCGTGTTGTAACATCCTTGAAGATGGCGGGCGACAGCAGGAAGGACACACACCTTGAAAATTTCTCGCCGTCAGGGCGGTGGCCTCACAATGCGCCATGCATGGCAGCCGGTGAGAGTTGCCATAATGAGCGCAATGGCGCGCAGGCGACTCGGCGGTGGCGGTGATAAAAAGCAGGTAGAAGGTGGAGAGAGGAAGAGCAGGAGCGAAGATTTCGAGCTCGAGAGGTCGAAATTTGGCTGTACGCTAGTCCTATCTCGACTAGCAATTTTCAGGCCTGAGGCAGAACACGCCAACATGCTCGCCTATCTGTTCTCAATCACGATCTCTCTTCGACGTCTTCCGCTCTGAAAACCATCTTGCTTTTCCAAAATGGTCATCAGATTCAAACAGCCCAACATGGTGCTTGCGGTTAGTAGAAGCTTTGCCCTTCCTCATGCCTGCCATCGGCAATCCACCGTTCAGGGGGAAGTCGTTGCTGACGAAGTCTCAGGCTGTTGGTCAGATCACTTCAACCAACTCCATGGCACATAATTTGTCGCAATGCCGTCTTGTCATTCAGAAAGCCGTTGCTGCAGGAGCAAAGGTAGATGTACCGTCCATCGGGTACCGCTCCGAATAGCTTACACCAAACCAAGGCTCTCTTCCTTCCCGAAGCAAGCGACTACATTGGAGGATCCCCTGACGAAACATTGGCTCTGTGCAAGCCAGCTCAGCAATCGCCATTCATCCAAGGACTGCAAGAGGATGCCAAGAAGCACTCCCTTCCCATATCCGTGGGAGTCCATGAGCCGAGCGATGATCCTCACAGCAAGAGGATCAAGAACACACTGATCTGGATTAATGAGAAGGGCGAGATCGCTCAGCGATACCAGAAACTCCATCTCTTTGATCTCGAGATTGAAGGTGGTCCCATCATGAGGGAAAGCGCCATTATCGAGCCAGGCAAGGAGATTCCATCTGTCTTTGACACTGCTGTGGGCCGCATCGGGTCCATGATCTGCTTCGACTTGAGATTTCCCGAGATTGCACTGGTAAGTCGTGTGTGACCAGGTTCAATATGGTGTGTCAGATTCTCGAGTATTGGTCCTAATCACGTACGAACAGGCACTCAAACGACAGAAAGCGGATATCTTACTGTACCCTTCGGCTTTCACGGTGCCGACAGGAAAAGCTCATTGGCTGTCACTTCTCCGTTCACGAGCGATCGAGTGTGAATGCTATGTCATTGCGGCGGCTCAAGTAGGCACCCACAACGAGAAGCGAGTAAGCTATGGGCATAGCATTGTCATTGATCCGTGGGGAGAAGTTGTAGCGGAGTTGGGCGGCGAGAAGGATGGACCGGAGATGATCCTGGCTGAAGTGGAATTCGAAAAGCTTCGCAAGGTCAGGACTCAGATGCCGTTGCTAAGACGAACGTGAGTAACGATCCGGCAGATGACGAGTGAGCATGCTGACACATTGTAGGGATGTGTATCCGGAGGTTTGACTCCGATCGTAGCGGGCAGGTGGGAATGCCATAACGAGCGTTCTCTCATTTAGAACCATTCACGATCTTGCCAAAGACCTCCACACCCTCCCTTCCCAATGCGGTTCCTACTCCGACTACTGCGGCACCGACTGCCCGCATTCTGTCCAAGCCTGCTTTGTCGCTGACTCCACCCACACCAATGATATCGATCGTCTTCAACTGCTCGTGTTGATCTAGCATAGACCGTATAGTCTTGACATTTCCCAGAGCGAGCGGATGAAGCGGAGCGCCTGCCATTCCGCCAATTCCAAATCCAGAGGCGGATCCTAGAGCTGGTGTCCCATGTGTATCGGAGAGAACAAGAGACGAACCCAATGTGTTGATGGCTGTAATGAAGTCAACCGGGCAATTCGGAGTACTTGCCGCTAGCAATACATTAATCAAGACCTGGAACTGGTCGTGGTATGTATACGGAGGTGTCTTGATGCCAATACACACTCTTTCTTGTCCAACTGGAGTGGTCTGCTTCCCAAGCGCCTTGAGGTACTCGGCCAGCGATGATGTAGAGTATGCTGGAGGCGCTCTTCCTGGAATGTTCGGACAGGACAAGTTGATCTCCATGCACAGCTTGTTTGGCATGACCGCTTGCAGTCCTTGTACTCTCCGGTAGCATTCGACAACTTCATCCGCACTCCCTGTGACCGAGATGATGAACGGCTTCTTTCGGAGGGTATCATGTGGAAGTTTTGAGTTTGCCATAATCTTGCCCAGTATGGTGAGGCAAGTGTTGAGAGGAAAAGGACTATACCCCAACGTATTCAGACTTGCACTGAATGAAGATGGAATGTCCCCGCTTGGAGTGTTCGCCGGTTTCGACGATTGACCATCGGGCTCGAAGAAGGTATATTGGTGTATTCTTGAATCATGCTCAAACTCGGTCAGCATTGTGGTACGGGTCGTGATGGCTCCTGTGTATGGGCAGTCAAACAGTACCCGCAGATCCTCGAGAGTGGTCGCCCACGGATTGGCTGAGTTTACCAGCGGCGGGTCTATCTGCGGGAGAGGCATCTTGCGGCGACGTCCATTCGTTAATTCTGGAAACACGCCAGCAATGGACTCTGCGATGTGCCGAGAGAGATGGTGTAAGTTCGATCTGCAAGGCGACTGGATGGTTTGCAGTTGGAATTTTTCAGGCACCAAGGCACTAAAAACTTAACTTCAGCTTCCAAAAATGTCGACACAACACAAAGGAACGGTTTATTCGATCAACAGCAGTCCAAATTAAAAGCCACTGTCGTACATGGCAAGGGATCGTAAGAGAGATTGCAATCAGTCCTTGGCCTATCGAAAGCCCAGCTGCGGCGTCCCGATGCATACCCAGCCATTTTCGGCCGAACCTCGCAGTCCCCCTGCGGAATTTGTTTAACCTATGTATATTGTTACAACGCTCCATGTTTCATCCAATCACGTCCAAGAACGTCATCGGCAACGTAGCAAAGTGGTTACTGCGATTGACTAGAACGTCCGCTGAAGACTGATATCAATTCCCTTCGGGGGCGTAGTAATTCTCCCCTATCATGGTTTCCTACAAACCTTGCTGACATATCCAAGGGTTCGAATCCTGCCGTTGTCGCGATTCATCGCGAGCAGCATAGCTGTTCCACCATTTTTTGGCCGCTTTTTGGCCGTTTTTTGTCATCTTCCCTTCATATCACAACATAACAATCGTTCACAACGATCCATACTCCTCAGTCGAAGCCCATACCCTTCTCAGAACTGACACGTACCAGGCAGAGGCCATGCAACGATCGCCGTTGTCATTTTGAACGACGTAGCTGCGAAAATAATTTTGCTCTGTGGTCGACATCAGAAATTTCATATGCCAAGACTTCTGCACCGTCAAAAGATCCTCAATAACTTTTTACTTTTGGCAATATACCATTATGAACGAATATAGGCACCTACTCTCCTCAAACCCTTGAAGTTTTGATGTCGTGGGCCGAGCAACTCTCCACAAGATCTTCACATACACCAAACCTACATATCACAAACTATTCATCGACAAGTGCTCGAAAACGCCCTACAAGAGACGACAAAAACATTGTATCGAAAAGTGTTCGAATACCAGGCCTGGGCACTGCAAGATAACGACAAAACCATCATCTCGAAAAGCGTTCGAATACCAGGGTATCTATAATGTGCAAGGAGAGAATCTCTATCAATGCAGTCGTCTGTCTATTACTCCACGCCATGCCAATTTGCTTAACCGCCTGAAACCAAGAACGCTTCATATGCATGCTGTCTTTTCATTCAACACAAGCAACTTGCTTTGTCGGTAGTCGAGAGAGGGGGGAGAGCTTCCACCATATGCATCGCTTCCTCCAGAACATCGGATGCTTTCACTGCTGGCGACGAGTAGGACGTTTCGTTGAGGAATCGACAGCATCCCGCCGCCTCCCCCGCCTCCCCTCCAGACTCTGCACCTTCAACGTCTCTAGCAATACAAACCCGGGAATCACCACCTAAGTACCATCGGGCTCGGCGACAGCAACGTGGACATTTGAGAAGTCGCCGATAATGTCAAGATGGTTGTTCCAGACCTTGGGATGTCTTTCCGAGGAACGCGGTGACGAACAACCGTAGTAATTGGGGGAGGAAGGCGATTTCTCCTTTGGAACCAGCAGAGGCGTCCCGGAATCCTGAGACGACGCAGAAGACGACGTTGAGCGCTCCTAACCGCTACTGCTCGCCGCCTTCTTCTCGTCTTCGTGCTTGTGGCCGAATCCGTGTCGATGCTTTTCTGACTTCTCGGGCTTCTCCTTCTTCTTGTCTTCTTTCTTCTCGCGCTTGGCAGTGGCTTCGGCCATGAGCTGCTCAAAGGCCATGTACTCACCTTCTTCGTCAGGGTCACGCTCAGCCTGTCATAAAAATCAGTATAACCCTTCATCAAAACAGCAAGAAGTCTCACCTTGGCGAACAGCTCGCCAATCATAACCAGAGCCTGTGCTCGCTCGATGCGCTTCTCGATCTTGACCTTCTTATCGTACAAGACCTTGTCGCATACATCCCGCAAGACACCAGTGATTTCGTACCGGCTACCCCTCCAGGCCGCAGCGAGGATTTTGCCAGTAACGCGCTTCTCGTATTCAGCCTTCTTCTCGTCGGTCCAGTCTTCGCCGCCCTTCTCTTCCGCACGAGCCATCTCTTCAATCTCCATCTGGGCTGAGATGGCGCTCGAGACAGTGCCCCAAGTATCCTTGAGCATATTGGTCTTGTCCTTGACACGGCTGAAGAAGCCACTGACGCCGCCGATGAGAGGCTTCTGTGACTTCAAGAATGTCGTGGCTTTGGAAACATATGTCTGGCCGATGGCGTGGAGGATTTCTATGCCAAAGGACTCCATCTTGAGATTCTCGACTTCGAGTCTCATCTTTTCTCGGAAAGCGTCGGTGACGTCTCTGCCCTTGTCCGTCTCAGCCCAGACGCTGATACGATCAACGAGCTTCTTGGCAAGAGTCTCGACACGTTCGTCGCGGATCTTACGCCGCTCCATCTCGAATGCCGCGAGCTCTTCTCGTTGCTCCTTTGTGAGGCCGCCCTTTCTCTTTTCCTTCTCGCGCAACATCTTCTCCTCTTCGGTCATACCGGCGGCGGTCGCGGCAGCCTCCTCTTCGGCTCTTTCGGTTATAGCCAGCCTGGTCGGCACGCCTTGTGGGCGAGAAGTGCTCGCATCTCTTCCGTCGTGGTATGGAGGAGGCGAGTCAGAGGCAGGCTTTGAGTCTCTGATAGGGATCTCATGTGATGCACCGGCGGTAGTTGGGTTCTCACTCTCAACGTGTGCCTTTGGCGGTGCAGCAGAAGAAGCTGGTGTGGTGCCAGATGCAGTCTTCTCTCCAGCGGCAGCTTCTGTGCTTGCGGCAACATCGTCAGCGGCAGCCGTCGGGTTCTCCTCTTCTTCCCTCATGGAGATTTCCATGCTCTTGGTCAGATCCTTCATCATGGAGATCTCGCCGATCCAGTCCTCAAAGGCCTCGCCGCCAAAGATCATGGTAAAGAATTCAGCAGGATCTTCGAAACCAGAGTCAGGCTTCGCGCCTTCCTTGCCGAGCTTGTCATACTGCTTGCGCAGATCGGTATCACTGAGGACCTGGTATGCCTCGCCGACAGTCTGGAACTTCTGGTGTGCGGTCGGGTCGTCTGGATTCTTGTCTGTGGTGGGGGTATTAGCGGCCTCGTCGGTGAATGAGGATATTTACGGCGCACCTGGGTGGAGCTTGATGGCGAGTTTTCGGTAGGCTTTTTTAATCTCAATCTCGGAGGCATCTGGCCTGACGCCGAGGGCGTCGTAGTAGGCTGTATCGACAACCATGGCGGGCTGCCTGGGGTATGCGGGATTTCAGGCGGGCGCAAACGAGGTGCGCTTTGGGGCTGCAGTTGGAGTTGTAGCAAGCGGCTGCGGAGGGCGACAATCAACGGATATGGGTGGCAGGCAGCTGACGAGTGCTTCGTGGCGCAGGAGGATTTGGTATCTGGCAGGAAGAAGTTGTGAAGCAAGCAGGACTCGACTGTACGAGGCGAGGCGACGATGTCTTGGGATGACGCAGCAAGCGCTTGCTCTCCACGTTTTTCTGTGCGACAACGATGGCTGGGATCCTTCACTTTGAACTTGGCAGAGACAACAGGTGAAATGGCATAACAGTCTGGAGGGAGGTGATAAGAAGAAGTAGGGGTTGTGGTAGGTGAAGATACGGTGCGGACAGGCTCTTCTAGTATACTACAGGCTGTCTTGTCGAACAATCGATCGTTACTGCTGGCGATCAGGACATCAGGAGGTGCCTTCCAGCGTATACGCAGCAATCCTCTTCTCCTTGTCCAATGCATTCTACCAACGCAATCTGGTTGCGACTATACCGACGAATTGTGTCTCTTCGGCTGAAGGACCCGAGCGTCACCCACTGCCGACGCAGCTATCTTCGCCGACCCATGTAACAGGCGCAGAACTCGTTAGCGAACATGAATGGCACGCATATCGGCGCCATCGCAGCTCCATACACGCCTGCATCCAATGCCTCCGCCGCCCTCGCACTCGGCTCAGCATGCTGATCCGCTTTCCCTTCGCCTCAACGCCCTCAACCACCGCCGCACGCCTTCTTACACCGACCTGCGCCCACCAGTGCTTCAGGACAGCTCCTACCCGACCTTCGCTCCCCGATTCCAGCTCGCGTGCTGTTTTGCCTCACATTCGCCGGACGCCCTTCTCCGCCGACATGGCTCCTCTCCAGCGATCCGCCTTCTTCGAGGCAATCCAGAAACACGATACAGAGCGAACGGCCGTGGTTCATTCGCTGTCTGGGAGGACATTCAAGTATGGCGGACTGCTCAATGATGTTGCTGCTGCACGAAACAATCTCCTGGAGCAGACGGGCAAGAGTGAAGATGCCATTCAGGGCGGGAGGATAGCATTTTTGGTGGAGAACAGCTACGACTATGTAGGTGCGCAGTCAATCGTTTTCGCCCTCCCACAATCCAATGCTCAGCCCTTCTCGCAGTCACCATCCTGGCCTGTCTGGCTTCTAATGCCATAGCCGTCCCTCTCGCTCCGTCTTTCCCTGCCTCTGAGTTGCGATACTTTATCAATCACAGTGAAGCCATCGCCCTGCTACACTCCTCCAAGTTCGCAAAGATCGCCCAAGAGGTGTTGAAGGAAGGCTTGGACAAGAAACCAATGAGCATTGCTCTTGAGAAGATCCAGGATCAAAAGGCGAACGCACAAACATCCGTTGAACTCACGGGTTCTGCTGAAGATGCGGCAGGGGGCATGATGCTGTACACCTCAGGCACAACTGCACGTCCAAAGGGCGTACTTTTGCCTCAGAAAGTGCTCGTGGCTCAGGCCAAGTCATTGGTTCAAGCCTGGGACTACACTCCGCAAGATCGTCTGCTACATGTTCTGCCTCTGCACCACATTCACGGCACGGTCAACGCCCTCCTGACACCGCTATTGGCGGGCAGCACCATCGAATTCATGTTCCCCTTCAACGTTGACAACGTTTGGAAACGAATGGCTGCACCTTTTCAAGGAGAGGAGAAAGAGCCAATTACGTTCTTTACCGTTGTGCCAACAATATGGGCGAGAATGCTTCAGTCACATCCTCATTTATCGAAAGACCTCCAAAGTGCTGCGGATGAAGCGATCAAGAGGAAACACCTGAGATTGAATATTTCAGGCTCTGCAGCATTGCCAACGCCCACCAAGAAAGCCTGGACCGATCTGTCTGGCGGCAACGTCCTTCTCGAGCGCTATGGTATGACGGAAGTGGGCATGGCACTATCCTGTGGTCTCGATGACTCGGATCGGATAGATGGCTCAGTAGGCTGGCCTCTGCCTTCCGTAGAAGCACGACTCGTAGATCCGGACACCAGAGAAGAAATCACAAAAATTTCCACCGAAGACAACCAAAAAAGCGGCGAGATCCAACTGAAAGGCCCCACCATCTTCAAAGAGTACTGGAACAATGAAGAGGCGACCAAGAAAGAGTTCACCGAGGACGGATGGTTCAAAACAGGCGATATTGCCATCCGCAAGAACGTCAAAGGCGCAGGTACGGGTGCCTCAGGAGACTGGGCCCAAGGACCAGCGTGGTTCATTCAAGGCCGCTCCAGCGCAGACATCATCAAAACCGGCGGCGAGAAAGTCTCCGCCCTAGAAATCGAGCGCGAACTCCTCTCCCTTCCCCAAGTCAAAGAATGTGCCGTCGTCGGTCTGCCCTCCGTAGCATGGGGCCAAAAAGCCGCCGCCGTAGTCGTGCTGACCGAAGAAGGCAAGAAAGCAGGCCGAGACGGCAAGAGGGATTGGACTGCGCTGGATATGCGAAGAGCCCTCAAGGATAAGATGGTGGCGTACAAGATTCCGCAGGATATGAAAGTTGTGGAGGAGTTGCCGAGGAATGCGATGGGGAAGATTAACAAGAAGGAGTTGGTGCCGAAGATTTTTGGGGATAAGGACGCCATTCGACGGAGGAGTATTGCTGTGGCGGAGGAGAAGCAGAAGATGAAGGGGGAGCAGCAGGCGAATGGGGGAGCGGAGAAAGGGAATGGAAATGCTGAATGAGACTGCTTGCGTGGATCAAAAGAAGTTGGTTCTTTGCTTGTAGAGTCTATATATATAAAGCAGCGCTCTGCTGCGATGTCTGGAAACTCCGCGCTCGTCAAAAGGCCTATGTGTTCGTTACTCGTTGCCCCCATTATCTGTCACTTGACGATTATTGTCTACTGGTTAGGATTCGGGTACGGATCATCACCGGTCTCGTTGCGAGGGTATCCAAAATCGTAAGCCCGACTTCCATTTCCATAGAAGTTGTCGATGAAAAGTCGAGCTTGACCGGCAGCCGATACCATCATGGCATTGCCGTCATGTCCGGAGTAGACATAATCGACCGTATCGCAATTGTCTCCGCTTGGATCCGGGCACGAAGGTGGGAAGGCCTTGATGAAATTGAGGAATCGGATGTTGCGATTGCTGGGAGAACAGTCAGCGCTGATGATGGAAGGAGTCTTTTGAAAGGTACGTACGAGCCTGTTGTTTCGGGTGCACAGCCATCAGAATCGTCGCCATTATCGCGAGTTCCGCGGGCGTAGTTGATCGCTTTGGAGTTGAAGTTGGCCAGGATCTGGTCACGTCCGGAAGCAACCAACGATCGTCCGTATGTCATAGCTAAAGCGAAGGGGACGACGTTAGCAGGCGTCTCAGACATGTGGGTGCCTTCTCGGCTTTTCTTACGGTATTCTGTGAAGTTGGTGAATCCTGTACGCCAGAAGAGTCAGCCCTTGCTCCGTGGGATAGGTTCAATTCTTCCCCTTCATTTACCTTCACGATAGTCGTCGTAGTCTGCACATTTGGCGGTCGACAGCGGTCGATCTGTGCTGAACCAGACATAGCTGTTCGGGTTGCCTACCCAATAGCTGACGGGTGTTCGAGTGTTGAGCTGCTTGCCAATGGCGGCATATCTCTGACTGAAAGCTGTTAGTAAACCGCAAAAGGACAGTCTTGCACTTGTGTACGTACACAGCTTGGCCGCCCAAGGAGTGTCCTGAAACCACGATTTGCGTCAGGTTCGGAAAAAGCGTTGAGTTGTCAAAATACTGAATGATCTGGTCCAGCGCATCATACGACGAGATGTGCCTTGAGTTGTGTGGGTACTCGTTGTCGCCTCCGGCACTCCACTGCGACCCAGAATAGACGAGACAGTTGGATGTCGACCCTTCGCCGGCAGGAAGGCCATCGGTCCAAGGATACCCAGTGTTCTTGTCGTCTCCATTGGGAAAATATGGAGCCATGATCGCTACGGTGTCATAGTCGATGTTTGTATCCTTGACTTCAGACAAGGCGTTGCGAGCATACACCATATATGTTCCAGGATCTCTTTGCAAGCCATGCACAGTGATGACAGCTCGGCGAATATTACTCTCGACAATTCGTTTGTTGTTCTTTCCATGGCTATAGTAGTTTATCAACGTCAGGTTGTTGTTTTTTCCAGTCGGATCGTTGACGCGGAAGTAGGTGATTTCGGTGCCTGGTACCGTAGGCAGTTTGTTGGGGATCACGTCTCCAGCGTATTGCTGGCCGTAAGCGATGGATAGCAACTGCGTGCCAAGCGCCAGTGTTTGAATGATGAACCGCATGATGATCCTCGTCGAAACGATAGTATTGCAAAGAGTATCAATCTTCAGGCGAGGCCGATGTACGGCAGGAACAAAGAAGTATTTGTAGTCGACGGACAAGGGTATGATCTAGCTGTTGAGATCGGCGGCCATTTTGACTTAGTCTTCACCTGCAATAGTATATATTATTAGTCCAGCCACGTCGATCCCAGTCATTGGTTGGTGATCGGAAGTCATGACAGAAGGGACGGGATTTCCATTGAGCAGCGTTGCTCTAGGAACACCGAACTAGACCTCCTGGACGACTATTGCTTTGAAACATCCAAGACTGAGGAATAAGAAGGCCTTCAAAGCACCCATAATTTCGAGCCCTGAAGTCCAAAATGCCCAAAGCGGCGTAGAGGAGGCGTTTTTCGCCTCTCAGCGTCCCTTGGTTCGCATTCAGCGACAGATCCCGGCGGCGAAGGACATTCTAGGTTTCCCGCGGAACGCAACGATAACATATATCGTCAAGTGTCTGTCTGATAGGGACGAAGGAGCCGACGGGTCGGTAGTCTAGCGATCTTCGTCGACATCTGGTGACGGTTGAGTCTTAGTTCTATGCTCGTGAGTCTTGGCTTGACGATCCCGAGTCTTGGCAATTCTGCCACACGGCACTCTCGAGTCTCGTACTTCGTACGACCGTGCAATACTACCTCAATAGACTCTGCGTTTCGAAAGCTTGAAAAGGCTTTTCATGATTGTTGCGCAAAGCTGAAGATTGTATTGACGTTGCTGACTTGCATTTCGTGCTTCCCGAAGACCAAAGAACAATGCTGCAGTTTACCTCGAGGAGATCGGCCGAAACCGAACGCATAGGCCTGAGTCGACTTTCCGGCCGGAGGTCCGAGTCTGCTCTCAATAAATGCCGATGGCTCCTGGTCGATGATGAGATTTGCCTCTCCTGTGCCCTCAGATGGGACGGGTCGGGACGTGTCACCCAGCCCATCTAGCGGCAGGGCACCGAGGACCGAATGAAGTTCTCGTCGTCTGCGATAGCCCGGCCCTGCTGTATGGACGATAGACGAACGGTACGGTGCGAGGCAGATGGATGGCGAAGGCGTTCAAGGTTCGCAAAATCCACAAGATTGACGCTAGTAACTTGGTGAGAATCGCCTGTTTTCGCACGTTTATTTCTTGCCTCTTGTTTATGCGAATAACTTTAAACTGAAGTAATATACAAGTCGAGGACGGCGAATAACATAGTACTAGTTTTATTGCATCCAAGTTGCGATAAAGGCGAGACATATAGTACTGTTAGGGGAAAAACCACGACCTTGAGAGATCTCTATAAAGGACTCCTTTTAAGGCGCTCTTCTTTTTGACCATCTTTCTTGCCGTACCGATGTTAGCATACCTTTCAAATTTGTAGGGTGTAGGCCCTATGCTTGTCGAGAAAATAAGATGTAAAAACAGGCGATTCTCACCATGCAACTAGCGTCAATCTTGTGGATTTTGTGAACCCTGTGCGATGTCGAAGGAGCGTGGGCGTTCATCCCGCAGTTTTCCGCCGCCAGGCATTCCAGACACCTCCATCGCAGGCGCAGCTCAGGTGCTTTCACCCCTATTCTCTTCACCTATTTTCGCCCCGGGCGTCGTGATGCTGGACAGCAACATTCATTAATGAGGCTGACAGCAGAGTGAGGCGAGCCCTGTCGCCCTGCCTCTCCCACCCCAGTTCCGGCACGTCATCACCACAACTTCACAGCGTCGTCGCCGCCCAACGAGGCCTCATCACCAGCTCCATCGTCGAGCTTGTCTCGCCTCATCCTACGGCCGCTCGGTCGCTGACCCGGTTGGTGTGTATACGGTTATTCTACGAGGGATGACCTGCATCCACGCGCCCAATGACGCCGGCCTGGTGCCTGCAGCGAGCGATTGGAACGCCAGGCTGCAGACGTTCGCAGCATGCTAAACATCCACTTTCGAGGCTGCAACACCACTCTTGTTCTTCGGCGGATGTGTTTGGTGAGTCACAGGATCCGAGAGCGTGTTTCATCGTCATCACCATCCCTTCGTTCGCGACGTCGCCTGGCTTGCTAAGCCTTCGAGGCCCAAATATTAGTGGGCGGCCGCCGTCCTCTTGATGGGAGAGGCCGCCCTGTGAGGCAGTGAACCTCGCCCTCCGCCCTGATGCCTGTCGACTGTGCACTTTCATTCCACATATATGTATTCCAACTTCCTGTTCGCCTTCCTTTGCAAACTCTCTTTTCATCTTACCTGCAGCTACAGTCTTCCTCTGCAGCATCCATATCACATCTATTTGGTCAAGGGCTCATCCAGGCCAACGTCCAACGGTGCCTCATCGATATCACTCGCATCCTACTCTACCTATCATCCACAGAGCACTGCGCCTTGGCGGACCGAGCAAACATCTCACTAGAGGAAGAGACGAAAGAGGCCAACTACAAGCCGCCTGAAGCGTCGAAGCAGCCTGCCAATCCAAACCAAGACAAACCCACTGACTCCAACGAAATGGCCAAGGATTCAATGAAGCTCCGACAAGGCGCCAACTTCTCCATGCAGTCATCAAGTATGTCCTCGTCACCTGCCATCGACACTCTCTTTATTAACAAGCGCCCAACAGTGTCATACACGCCCTCGTCCAGCACTTCCTCTGGCAGCAGAGGCACCACAAGTCCGAGGAACAAACCCAGGTCGGTCGTTGTTCACAAGCCAAGTGGCGCTGTGCCAGACGACGAGAAGGAGCCTTCTACGAGAGATCTGGAGTACGACGACGTTCGACGGTAGTCTACCACAGAGACCTATCGCAGGTCCTACAACTCTTTATGATGTTATGATATATGGAAACACACAAGAGGGTACTGAGAGCAGCATCAATAAGGCTCTTACGTAAGGAAAGAAGAAGGCATAGCAGCACACTGGCATAGTGCTCTGAAGTTTCTCTGGCATTGGGATAGGCGTAGGGCATTCAAGAGGGAAAGACCCATTCAGAATGTAAGCCTCACTGGCATAAACGACGGGGAACATCATCCTTCAATCAATGTAGTAGTAAAAATCCATCATCTCCCAAGGAGAAATGTGATACTCAACTTTCAGAAGTGTCTGTCTGAGACATGTCGTGAGGTTTGTGCACATCTCTACCGGTTCCGCTCAACGCCTTGCGGCGTCTGCTCTTCCTGCAGGAACCCGGCCACCACTCGGGTTGCAGCAGATATGTCGCTCGGCTAGTTGGCCGACCATAATACAAAGCGGGTTTGCCTCTGAGCTGGGTGCTGCGTATCCGACTCGGGGGTTCACCTGGCGGACGACAGCTCCCTTCTTCTATTGCATCTTGTCAAACTTTGCTTCAGCAAAAGTTGCTTTCTGTCGGCCATCGACATCGCGATAATTGCCCGATATCTACAAATCAGAACCATGTCAGGAAACCCCATATCAATTCTTTGCGTAAATGGTACAGCCAGCGGTCAAGTACGTGGTAACGGAAAGATGGCTTTGGCGAGGATGAGTCCGTAGAACGAAGAGTGACCCCCAAACGCACTTGGGAGAATTTCCCGAGCGAATCGACCGGATGCAGCAGCTGCCATTGATCACAAGATGTGATCCACTCAACAGCAGTACCGTGTAGAGGCCCACAGTCCGATGAATGCTTTCTCCGTCACGGCACCACGGTTCCCATCGCATCGCTTGAGCCCACTTGTAAGCTCGAGCTGACGATCTGCTGCAGTGTAATCGTTGCGCGTCTGGGGAAAGCTTTTGCGGGGTTTGCAAGCGGAGGAAGAGAGCTATCGACGACGTCAACGGCTTCGATCTTTTTGTTTGGATCGTCCGATTTGAAATCCTTCTGCGACGCGTGATCATCGAACCATTTTTCGTGTCTTTCGAAATGTAGATCAGAATACGGTGGTTGTTCATGTCGCGTTGTGAGGACAAGGTATTAGGATTTAGATTCGTGGTATTACAGACGATTGATATTTCAATTCCAACTCTTTGTTTCTGCATCACTGTTATCGCAGGAGCAAGAAATCTAGCGACAGGGTATCATGAAAGCACCGATACTGGCAATCAAATGTCTGTTAAACGATCTGCGCCTCACGAGCCTCCGAGTTGTCGACCTTTCCGCGCCTCTCGCGACCCTTCTCCGACCATGGGAAGTGGGCGACCTGTAAGACAGTCATGTCAGCGGATGTGTCTGACTTGTGGAATCGTTCCAAGGATACGTACTGGGATCACGAAGAATGAGTTGGACGAGTCGGCCATACCGGCGAGCGCATTGTACCTATGAATCGATCAATATTTGTGAAGTAGAGAATGTGTTACGATGATAAGCGTACCAAGCTGCGAACGCTGCGATGATACCAAAGGCGCCTCCCGCACGGATCAGAGGGGTATTGGGCATGCCCTGGGAATCGTAGTCGAGGTAGCCAATGGCGAGAAAGAGGAACGCCAAATCGAGGGTGAAGAAAAGGAAGAAGAAGGCGACAGTGGATCGAAGGGTCAGCGTCAGGAGAAGGAAGGTGAAGATGAACCATCCCTGTAATGACTGCTGTTAACGCTCGCGGTTCATGAATCGTAAGTTTACGCGACTTCACATACCATCAAGTAGAGACCGAATGAGTTGGCAAATTGTCCTGTCCCTTGAGCGTTGAGAGTATCCTCGATAGCGAATCCGCCTGGAGTCAGGATGATGGCAGTGCCAATCCAGAAGCCACCGTAGGACGAGAGAGCGGTGGCACCAAAGGTGTTACCGACAGCCATCTCCCTGTAGACGCCAAATTAGCGAATGTGGTCAATTGGCATTGCAGCGGCGTTACACAACATACCACATGCCGGCGAGAAGCTGGACGAGTCCACCATAGCCAAACGCAGCGCCGATGACGAGGGAAGGCGCGGCGATGCCGCGAGTTCCCAAGTTGATCAACGACAGCAGGAAGGTGGTGAGAGCAAACCCGCAGAGACCGAGAGGAGCCGGGTTGGCGATCTTGCGCTGAGGGTCGACCCTGTAGAGACCAGGTTGCAGCTCACCACCGAAAGCACCGAGACGAGCAGATTCGCCGGTATGAGTGTGAGCAAGAGGGTTGCCGCCATAGTCATACGGCTTGCGCTGGGTGGCTGCGGCGTGGTCCTGGGAGGATGTGCCGTTTGAGGTCTCCTCCTTCATATGGGTCGCGGTCTGAGGGGCAGACATCGTGGCGGTTACGACCGTGAGAGAGTGTCGGTGTCGTGAACGAGGCTGGTACTGGTCCTGTTCAACAGGTCTGCTGTGGTGTCCTCGACGCTGAGGAGAGTTGTTGTAGTAGCTACAGGAGCAATAGGGCGTCAAAGGTAGGAGGGAAAGGGAGCAAAGTACGGGACAGCGTATGTATGCAGCTATATACCTAGGCTCTGAAGCAGCGCGTGCAGTTCGACTGGGCTCAATCAGGACACTACGCGCAGGTGGCAGTACGCTAGGCAAAGACGATGGACCAGAGCAGAGCGACCGGGATGGTGGGGAGTTGGATGGTCGCTTGCCGTCTTCAGAGCATGGGTTGGGGACGAGCCAATGGGAAAGGCGGCGCAGAACGTCGGCAATTTGTTATGATCGAGCCAGCGCGCGAGCAGCGGAGCCGATCCTTCGTTTGTGGTGCGTTGCATTGCGGAGGCCCGTTTACCCATGGAGCACGATGGTGATGGCGCCAGAGATGTGAGAGTGTTGTTTGTTAGGTCCAAGGCCGAAGCTTCCATTCTAACGGCCCTCATCACCCAGAGAAACCTCATCAACCACTATCCAGCATCCGCCTATATTGCATATACATATGATACATCTTCGTACCTTCCAACAACGACAGGACGCAAAAACAGCAACAGCAATGCCAGATGGTCCGCTTCCAGCTTTCGCAGCGTCGAAAAGTGTGCATGCGCATGCAATAATCATCTCATGCACGGTGATGAGCTGGGGCCAGCAGAGTTTAGCTACTGCCGCCGCCGTCAGATCGACCCCAGGGCACGGACAGGGTGCGCGAGTGGAGAAGGTTTGGCGCACGCAAAAGGCGTGGTTCGCGTCTGTCTGGCGAACCGCCTGTGAAATGACGCTGCTGCCGTGTGCCGGATGATGAGATGAGATTGCTGCATTCATATTGTTTTAACGAGATAGTAGAGAGAAAGCCCCTTGCGCCTTTTGTCCAACAAGTGCTACGAGGACGAATGAGTTGGGATTGACGACGAGAGCACCTTCCATTGTGACGGGCACTTTTCCCTCGACAGCAGCAACCAAAAACAATCATCATCATCGTCGCTTCTTCCATTCACTTTGCCAATTTGTCATTACCGGAGATGGAATAGACTCGCTCGGCACGACAACTCCTCCGAATCCTTTCGCAAAGGGCGGAGAGCAGAGTTCGCAGAAACCTGGAGTCCTCCGCACTTCGCTCACATTTACACCCCCAAATCTTCTTTCTCTCTCTTTGCCTTCAATCGGAAATGCGATATCGCTGCATTTTCTCTCCCTATTCGATGCAGTATCGACGCAACAAGAGCCATAAGCAATGCTAGTATTGGCCGCCGGTCGGGCGCAAGCACTTCTTCCATCCGCGGCGCAAGAATTATCGCCGACACTTGCTGGTCACCGGCTACACGCCTATCACGCTTCCGGAGTGGCCCACGCCTGGAGAGGGGATAGTACGAGTTAGCACCTTGTGGCATATTACTTCTCCGCAACTTGTCGCCTTGTACACTTCTCTCAGTAAGCGTCCCGAGCGAGTGGTTACCTAGTGAACCATTTCTCCCTCGTGCTCACAGTCCTCACAAACCGCTTTTCATCTCGACACGATTGCCTTGCTAACCCAGCGAAGGTTGCAGCAATTTCGAAGAACTCGAGTCCGCCCCAGTCCAGATCTACCATAAGCAGAGCGTGTGCAAGGCTTATCAATTTACCCGGCCCTTTCGTCCGAACCGAAGCCAACGACGATCCTCGAAGATGCCCTTGACAGCTAGAAGGATACTCATTGGACAGCGCATCACGAACACGCCAATTCGGATGCTCCCCGACCCCGACCGATGTGTTCCCTTCGCCAGGGTGCTCATCACAGGCTTCCCATGAAACAAGCACCTCAACGTCAACAAGCACCCTCGCCGACCGCGTGGCGTCCAGGATTGCATGAGCTCCACTATCCACGTGCAAAGACGAATCTGAGCTGAGTGAGCTAAGTGAAAAACTACTAATAAGGGTGGTGTCTCTTGTAATCAATTGAGTATCATTTCATCTACTTCCGTTCGGTCCAGATCGTAGGTTCGTTCTTTCTGTCGACGTTCCAGTGCTTAGAGCGGCGAGACGAGCTTTCTCTACCAACTACGGGCATGATCGGAGGGTCTCGGTTTGTGGGAGTCAAGGTCGTCAGGCCCGATGAGACTCTTGTGCGGCTCAAGCACTGTCAGAAGAAGAATATAAAGCTCAACAGCGCTGTACAGTGGACTACCCGTTGCCCAAACTGCTAGTGGTCCATACCCTTGGTGGGTCGAAAGCGAAGGCCTTGGGCCTTTGGTCGAAAATTACGAAGAAGGTGGTACGCGGAAGACCCAGGCATAAGAGTCGCCCCAAAGAAGGACATGAGTCGCGTCAGAGGCGGCAATTGCAAATTGCTAGCAAGAACGATTCTACAGCTGCAAGACATGTACTGGTCGATTGGATCGATTGAATTGCACCATTCACCGGCATGGAAATTATTACTACGCGCGACGAAGGCCAATGCCTGATACTGGGAAAGGCGATGCTCCATCCTGGCGAGGATTTGAGCCGGGCGTAAGAAAACAACCACTGGGAAATGAACATCGAACGATGTAAATGAACGAGCCCCTTCCTAATTTGATGGTTTTGACAGTCTCCATGTTCACATGTACTGGCAGTATGTTGGCATACACCAGTACACTGGACACATATCGACCTGCTATTGCACCGAGAGAGCCTAGAAGCCTTCCTGAAGAGACACTCGTACCACTAATCGACATCCTCAACCCCAGGAAATAAAGACTTTCCGGCCCTGGGCCGCCTTCTGCACGCCAATCCTTCTTGTCTCCCCGGCTGCTGAAAGCTTTCTGCCTTGGGTCCTCTACGCTGCTGAATTTGCTACGAATGCTTCGGCGACGAGATTCCCTCCTTGAATTCTCTACGACGCTGTTGAGACTGTTGCTCCGGCGTCCTTCCTCGAGGGAAGGGCTGTCACGGACTTCCAGACCTTGTGCTTTGATATTGCTTCTTCAGACGGTCACAGTAAAAAGGGCGAACCTTTCCTACGTCTCAAGCACCTACTGACATCTATTTTCAAGTCTTTTCCAGATTGACTGGCTGGGTGTGTTCGATTGGAACATGCCAGAAGTGTGAGCGTACAAGGAGTAAAGACAGTCCGGTTGATACAACGACGAGACATGGTGTTGGGACAGAGGCTGAGGAACAGAATGTGAAGTTTTGATTTGAGCATTGATTGGGTATGTCGAAGTATGAACACACTATTCTGGAATCATGAACGAGGTAACGACATGAATAAACAATGAACGACGCTCCTTCGCGTAAACATTCGTCAACATTAGACCTTCCCTCAAATCATCAATCCAACACCCTCCTGGCCTTTCGTCGTTGACAGCGAACAATCATACACACTGATAACCATCGTCAGAGCAACGCAGCAAAACAAAGCAACAATCCCATGAGTGCAGACGGCCAGCCGTGTTTCGCATTCAACAAGACGAGGTTGGCAGCTCCGGTATACTGAGCTGGCTGAGTCGGTTGCGTCCCTGTGGCAGTGGCATTCTGACCATACGAGGTGTATGGGGCAATACCAGTCCCCGTCCAGGCGCTGCTTGCAACTGCCGAAGTGGCCGTGTACTCCCCAAAGCTGCTGGGCGAGACACCAGGCGGCGCGGTGCTCAAATGAGGAGGTCCAGGAGTCCCAATGCCATCGTACCCGGAACTTACCATCGTCGGCGAGACAGTAGCTACGTTCGGAGACGAGGCTGGTGCCGGGCAGCCCTGACAAGGCTGGCCTCCACTTGGGGGTGGTTGGCTGGCGAGTCCTTGGTCGCACATCGTAGCCGGTTCGAAGTGGATGTTCCAGAAGAGACCGTTCGACCATTCCGGTACGATCTGCGAAAACCGAGCAGGAGCTGCGATGCTTTGGCACTCTGATGGCATTGGAGAGGCATACAAGGCACCGAAATCGACTCCTGTGGCGATCCCAGGGGCGGGCGCACTGCTCGAATATCCAGCCAGTGTCCCCATGCACTGTGTTGATATCTCCGATGAGCGAAAGGGAAAGATGGCGTTGGTGAACGTCGGTCCCACGACAGACCCTGAGACGGTACCGGACGGACTCATAGTGGCATAAAGCGTCTCCACGGAGATGAAAGCATAGTCCGGGTTGAATGTCTGACCCCAGGCCGTCACAGGTGTCTGAGCTCCAAATGAACCGACGGCATTTGCGGCGAGAGTGGCTCCAGAAGAATCTGTCTGGCCGGCGACACCAACGGGAGGAAAGTAAAGGAGGCGAGCTGGGCCTCCCTGGACGGTACACGCTGGCCCAGAGCCTCCTCCTGCTTCGGCGCCTCCCAGATGCGACAGATAGATGCCACCACCGAGTCCCAATTGACCGCCGATGCCTCCGCTGACATTTCCCCCTACGTCTCCACTAATGCCGGCGCTTGGAGCAGCTCCAACGACTCCTCCTTCTGCGCCCACAGTTGGGGTGACCGGAGGTCCATTTTCCCCTTCGTTACCGCCACCTTGGCCAGCTTCTCCAGACCCTCCAACTCCCGCAGAAAAATCGCCGCTTCCATTTGCACCAGTGTCTGAAGCCTTGTTAGCCTCACCCTGATGCTGTTGTAGATCTTGCTTACCTCCGCCAGCTCCCAACCCAGCATCGCCACCTAGGCCAGCTCCCACCGATATGCCACCAAGCTGCGCAAGTTAGACGAACTTCAAGTCCAATCGAAGGATGACAGTACGTACGTGGACACCAGCACCAACACCGCCGCCGCCAACACCGGCGCCGCCTCCAATCCCCGGGAGATCGACATTGACTCCGGCCATGATGAGCAGAGCAGATGGTTGATACTAGATATTATCTGCGGGAGGGCGCAACTGCGACGTCCAGAAGATGGCAGAGCCTCCGAGGATGATTAGAATTTAGCAAGGCCAGATGATAATGGAGTTTGCAAAAGACAATGAGTGAGCAGAACACAATCACCATGACCTGAAGCGTTCCATAGCAGCCTTTCATACCTCTCACGAAACGACCAAGCTCAGTCGTGGGTTGGGACTTCATCGCCACCCAAATCCCACCACATCGTAGCACTGACTTCCCAAACTTGGCACTCTGACAACAAAGCATACCTGCAATCTCTTGAGCACACGGCCACATGCGCCTATCAAATCGTAGCTTGTAGGCAAACCGAGCTTATACACCCAGGATATGCAGTCTGGCTGTGCTTCATGCTGCGAGGGTTGACGTTTCAGCGGGATGAACCTTTGGACTGAAACGGCCGTGCGAATCGCGGTCATCGCCTGGAACATACCTCACTGCGCAAGCCGCCTGACACAAAGAGGTTTGTTTGATCGCGTTGATGATTCAAGTTGCCATTCTTGGTCGTAAGATTCGTTTGCTCTGGCCAAATATAGGCACGGTCTGGTCATTCACCGGATGGTCTGCTTCCGTTTGATCATGAAACCTCGACGCTGTTACATTGCAAGCGCTCAGACTTGCTTTGGGGTAGCCAGGTGTATTCAGCGGCCTTTCTTCTGGATCGGAAGTAATTCTGCCGTTGCATTTCCAGCGGTGTCATCGAGCCCGCAATGAACCCGATCCGTTGCTCACTTCCCATTATTGCTCTTGTCGTCGCCCATCTCTTCCCTCAAGATCCTTACCTGTTTCTTGATCTCACGCCACAGTACATAATTCTCAAGATCTGGATCTTGCTCTTCAGCCTTTTTGACCTCCCATATGAAGTCGTATAGGCCCTCGAACGGTCGGAGACTCTCATTGTCGCATGTCGTGCCATTCTTCCGGGGAGCGTGGGCATCAAGGCATGCCAGACAGATACTATCGCTGAAGTGATCGTCGTCTCTTGCAATGGCGAGCAGACTTGCAACCATGGCTTCTTGTAGATATGCAAAGGAGAAGCCATCGGTGATCTTGGCCACCGCCGGGCAAATCTTGTCTGGGAAGTCGATATCAGAGTTATGTGAAAGCTTGCCCTGCCAGTATTTCATGTATGCCGTTCGTTCTTTCTCAATCGGGTTGGAGAAGAGGTACTTTCTGTCGAAGCGAGAAGGCCTCTTGACGATGCCTGGATCTAAGCGCTCCAGATGGTTGGTCGACCCGATGATTAGTATCCCATCGTTCTTGCGAATGCCATCTACTTCCTGCGAGAGACCATGAGCACAAACAACAGATGTCTTCAGCGCGCGCCTGAGACTCACATTCAAGAAGTAGCTTCGGACTCTGTCAGAAACAATGCTGTCCAAATCTTCGAAGACAAGCAAGCACGGCGCCGTTCTTCTGGCCAGAGAGAAGATTTGTCCCAAGGAGTATTCAGGGCCAGCGAAGCTGCTCAATGTCCGAACATACAGCGTAGGTACAGGGTCGTCACGCTTGTACAGGTCGTTCCTATAAGCGAAGGACGAAGTGTCAGCAGGTAGCTCAGAGCATATGAGCGAGATCTCTGGCTTCTTACATCATTGCCTTGATCGAGATGGTTTTGCCGTTTCCAGGCGGACCATAATAGATGATGCCGCGCTTCCATGGAACCTTCAGCCTATCGTAAGTGTCCCGGGAGTCGAAAAACAGCTCAACGTCGTCCCTGATGTTCGACTTCTGCTTGGGGTCCAATATCACATCTTCCCAGTGAGATTTCTGTACGCTGTCCCAAAGCTCTTTGCTCTTTTGCCAGTACCCTTGATCGAAGACCCACACTTCATCATGCAATAGATTTCCGTACTGTCCGGCCTCGATCAGCAGAGCGTTGGTTGCCTCTACTGAAGCCGATAGGATATATTGATTGGTGATGTCTGGGTAAGCACCTCCCCCATCACGGCCACTCGCTACAATCACGACGAACTCTTTCTTTTTCCTACAAGAGTGGAGAGTCAGCGACTGTCTGATAAGACGTTGCATCGCCCCTTACCAATCCACCAAGTATTTGCCAAACTTGACGTTGTCCGCAAGAATGCCTTTGCCGCTCAGCCGCGAAGCTGGAGGGACGTACAAGCGCCATGACAGTCTATCTTGCTCGTTGTCGATGGGAGCAACACCAGCGTTCCCAGCGCTGCAGTAGGCGAGGATGTCACATCGAGTGGTTGGAACGACGGTCAGGTGGAGGCTGGGGTATTCGGCGCGCAAGGCTTGGACGACGACGGCATCTGTGTTGATGCGAGGGGCCGTGGAGTGCTCGAAGTAGCTGCGCGAGGCCTCGTTGTGCTGGCCGGGGCGGTGAGAGGGGGTCGTGCCGGCCGTCATGTTGGATATGCTAGTAGTCAATGCGATCAGGTGAGATAGAAGGTGTGCTATGGCTGAGCGGGATCAATACAATGAGGTCGTTCCCAAAGGGAGCTTTGTGTCACCGAGAAAGCGGCTGCCTTGGTGCTCGTACATATGATGCGTGCCGCAGTAGCTCTAAATCCTTCCAGTCGCAGTATCTGATGCGTGTTCCTTCGCCGATCAAGGCGAGATGCGTTTTTCAGCCATGAACAATATTGTTGCTGATGGAGTAGCGTCTCTGCGGCCGCGAGTTGTCCGGCAAGGAGACGTTGGAGCTCTGAGGAGGTGCTGCTAGGGACCACGATCGATCTTTCCTCGTTCTCACAGTGGTTCAACCTCATATGCCCATGCTACCAAGCTCATCATATCATGGCAACTGCATTCGAGCTTCACCCTTGCCCCATGGACGAATGCTGAGCCAACATGCTATGAGGTATACATTTATTCGATCGCTCTCCCCTCCCCTTCGGTCCGCGGCTGCATTCCTAGGCCGATCTCCTGCATGAACCACTACCAACCCGAGAATACGAGGCCATCGAATGTCTTCGCTCAACATGGCGCCACACGAAAAGAGCATGCAGCCGAGTCCCTATAAACTTGAAACGCACCACCATAGCAGCTCGTCCTCGTAACTTCACAACTTCTTGTCGTTGTAGGGCCATTCACGAACCTCCCGCTTGGACTGGTCCGATCTGTTCCAAGCTTCTGAAGTCTCGGCTTCAGCACCAATAGGGGCGAACAGGACATACGTACCAGCATTACCCAGTTCCGCAATGACAGCTCCAAACAAGACGGTCCTGGTGACGGGAGGCGGCGGTGGCCTAGGGCGAGAAATCGCAGAGCAATTCGTCCAATTGGGACATAACGTGGTCATCTGCGATATCAACAAGGAACTACTCGCCGACTTCAACGAAAAAGTCGTCTCTCCAAATGCCGACAGGGTCCTGGCCGTTGAATGCGATATCTCTTCCGAGGCAGCTCTCGACGACCTTTTTGCTCAGGCTGAGCAGAAGTTTGGCACCTTCGACCACGTCGTGAACTCGGCCGGGATTGTTGATAGATTCAACGCGGCCGGTGATCTGGAGAAATCGGAATGGGACCGGGTCATTGCAATAAACCTGACGGCCCCAATGATGGTCACGTATGTTCGAGGAACGATGCTCAATGCTCGATCGCAATGCTGATGTTGATTTTAGCAAGCGTGCTGTGGTGAGTGTGCCGGAGAGTTCGTCAATTGACAAAAAAACCAGACTTGCCAGTGGAAACTTCTCTCGGATCTTCTCAATCCATATTGGGGTCATCTTAATCTAATCTCTTCACAGAATGGCTTCCTAAAGTCGGAGAAGAAAGGAGCGATAGTCAACATTGCCTCAGTTGCAGCTTTCAAAGGGTTCGCTAATGGTAAGTCATCCGTCAGCATTGCCTTAAAAGATATATCGCTTACTCTTCTCGCATAGGTGCTGCTTACACGGCTTCGAAGCATGGTCTCATCGGTTTGACAAAGAACACCGCGGCCTGTGCGTATGCCCAAATAGGCGATAGGCTTTGGAAACCAAATGCTGACGAGGCCGGTCGCTCAAGTCTACAGGCTGAAAGGTATCCGATGTAACGCAATTCAAGTAGGCGGAATGGCGACGAATATTGGGACGGGTCTAGCCAATGGATATAACACCGAAGGAATGGCAATTTCGATGAAAGCCTGTGAGTCGTCGAATTTCCTTCAACGCAGAGGGTGAGCTGTGTCTGACTTGTTTATAGTTGGTAACTGGGAGGGAGGAATGGTCGATGTGCCGAAGGTTGCGAAGCTGGTCACCTTCTTGTGCTCGGAGGAGGCAGAGATCATCAATGGAGCATCCGTGACAGCGGACGGCGGAATCACTGCACTGTATTGAACAGACGTGGCGGTTTGGAGGGTTGTCCCTTCAAGCCTGCTTCGAGGGATGCGTGGGTTCGTCCTGCAGTCCTTTCATCGAGCCCGAGACCAGACGCGTGGGAGCTTATCAACTTAAGCCGCGAAGAAGCGGACTATTTACGCAAGACAGGACAGGTCCACGTCGCAATGGTGCATTTGTAACGGTGTGACAAGACGCAGCTTCGGATGAAACAGTAGGTGTGCATCGAAATAGGTACTGTACGAACACGGAAGAAATCTGTGCATACTGACTACCTTCCCTGACTTCAGCAATCAGCCGGATCATCTTGCGATATGAAGGCCGTCAGTCGCCGAACGGCACTCTTCTCGAATCCCACGATGAAGTGAATGACAGGGATTTGAGCACGAGCGACGTGATTCTTCAATAGCCGCTGGAATGTCCTGCAAAACAAGCGGTTTCGCACCTCCCCCACGACGTACAGAAGCTCAAGGATCTCTGCTGGGATAGATTTTTCTTTTGGGTCTCGGGCTTGGCGTCTGAGGAGGAATGATGATATCCGACGCACGCGAATTCCGGAAGCTGTTGATGGGGGAAGTGGGCTGTGATGATGGGTTGGCGTAGAAGCAAATGACATGATAGAAGGATGTAAGTGTAACTCGTCGGGCGACAGAATGCGATGCCTTATTGTATTTAGGAAGCGGAGTAGTTTGAAGAACTGTTGACAGCAGAAAACCAAAGGTGAAGCACGGTCGGAGGCGCTTTCCTGTAAGAGGCATAGGGCCCGGATGCCGGTTACCGCGCCAAGCGACTGAGTTTGGCAGGCACAAGTGTTGGCGGTGGTCAGCGTACCACCGCATTCTAGCTTGGTGAGCTTGGTGGTGAGCTTGACGGTTAATGGCGCTGGTACATACTGTGCCTCTGCGGTATTCCAGGTTTGCGTGCACATTTGGGCTTGCAGATGCAGATGCGGCTCACGAGGAGCCGCTGATGCTTGGCTGTGAGGTCATCGATCAATTTTCTCGACCGACCCGGAGTGACGACTGAGCACGCACCCTCGCAGCTGAGGACCGAACACACGAAGGTTCATCATGCAATGGAACAGCAGTATCTCGGCCCAATCACCGCGCCGCCAAAGCAGCTCTGTGCCCGAGTGTATGGCGTGCCGTATCTATCGCGGTCAATTCGGGAGCGTGGTGCGGATCCTGTCGCGTGGTCCTCCATTTCGCACACGCCATGACACACACTATGTCCTCTTAGCTGCTCCTGCCATGCAGATGTGCGGGCATACAAAACTCACTCCACCGCCCTGCATTCTAGCAGCATCGTAGCTCTGTCCATCTCTGAGCCCATCGCAACGACAACGGATTCTGGTGTTGCCAGTCCCGGAACATTTCCAGTCCTTCCAAGCTCAGTAGCATTCGATTTGGATCGGCGGGAAGCTGCCACAGCCACCATCTCACTCCATTCCGACCCGCAGACACCCCAGGTATTCCCGCATCACCCGACATGTCTTCCGCTGGCATGACTGAATATGCCGCTGCCCGCGACACCGGCTACAAGAACCTATCCGAAGATGCCTCCAGCAACAACAGCCAGGCCAAGGACAAGGAAGGCGCCCAGTTCGATGCTGAGCTCGCCCTAGGCCAGCAGACCACCGTCCACGAGCGATTCAACAAGCTGGGCTGGAAGAAGTTGACCATCTGCTTGATTGTCGAGGCCATTGCTCTCGGCTCTCTCAGTATTCCAAAGGCCTTCGCCACCGTCGGAATGGTTCCCGGTGTCATCTTGACCGTTGGCCTGGGTTTGATCGCCATCTACACCAGTTATGTCGTCGGCCAGGTCAAGCTCCGCTTCCCAGCTGTCGAGCACTACGCCGATGCCGTCCGTCTGATTTGGGGCCGATTCGGGTACGAGCTCACTGGAGTCATGTTCGCGCTCTTTTTGATCCTGCTCGTCGGTTCTCACGCCCTGACCGGTACCATCGCCTGGATTCGCATTGTCGATTCGCCTACGGTGTGCGCTGTCGTGTTCTCCATCGTCTCGGCCATCATCTTGTTCGCGCTCGCACTTCCACCGACCTTCTCCGAATTTGCCTTCCTGGGATACATCGACTTCGTCTCCATCATCGTGGCCATATTGATTACAATGATCGATACCGGCATCAACGCCCACAACGCTCCCGGTGGACTCTCTGGTGTCGATTGGTCGCTGTGGCCACCCCCAGGAACGACGCTCTATGACGCTTTCCTGCAGACTACCAACATCATCTTCGCATATTCCTTCGCAGTCTGCCAATTCTCCTTCATGTCCGAGATGCACACTCCAGAAGACTACGTCAAGTCCATTTGGGCCCTGGGTCTGATCGAAATCTTCATCTACACTCTGACGGGTGCCATCATCTACGCTTTTGTCGGCTCGGCGGTTCAGTCTCCAGCTCTGTTGTCTTCCAGCTTCACGGTCTCTCGGGTCGCCTTCGGTATCGCACTCCCAGTCATATTCATCAGTGGTTCCATCAACGGTACGGTCGTTGGAAAGTATATCATCAACCGTGCTTTCCCCAACTCTGAGATCAGACTCATCAACTCCAAGAAGGGCTGGACCGTATGGGCTGGCTTGATCGGTGCCATCACAATCATCGGCTGGCTGATCGCCGAGGCCATCCCATTCTTCAGCGCGCTTCTGGGCATCATCTCCTCCCTCTTCATCTCCGGCTTCTCTTTCTACTTCCCGGCTCTCTTCTGGTTCATCCTTGTTAAGGAGGGTAAATGGTACAAAGGCTGGAAGAACATCACCCTGTCCATCACAAACGCGGTCTGCTTCGTCATCGGCATGACCATCCTCGGAATCGGCACATATGCCAGTGTCCAGGATATTATCAACGAGTATACGTCGGGGAGCGTTCGCGGAAGCTTTTCGTGCTCGCAGAGTGGGTACTCATGATAGTCGATGGCTGCTTGTACTGTTTTGCGTTGGGCGAGGCGTCCTTGGGAATGTACTGAAGGCGAGGTATTCGTCCAAAAAGGTGTACAACATAGATGTCTTGTAAAGAGCAAGAAGGATTGGAAGAGATCCGGCAGAGCTCAAGAGCATACGATTGACATGAGATCAAGACAGGATAGAAATGAAAAAGTAAAATGAAAGCCAGATACGATTGCACTTCTGTTTACCATTGTTGCGCTACTTGGCTTGAGATAGGCTCTCCGAGATAGGCAGTAGGAAGCTGCGCAGATAGGCCCTTTGCTTGAGCCGCAATATTTCCGATGCCGTCTTTTGGAACGAAGATTTGATGAGTTGTGCAATCAAAGCAATGATCTAGAAGTGCCATCTCCGATTATTAGGGAGCAGGCCTGCTTAGAGAGATAAACTCTGGTTTATGGTTTGCGCTAAGTCGAGCGAAACTCCCTTTCACATGAAAGCAACGCCAGGATGGCTGTGAAGGGGAATGTCCGCACAGTCATGATCCTTCTCCCAATACTAATCTCGATACCCATATAGAGCAGATGAACGTGAATGGTCAGAACATACCCCGGATTCTATCTTTACTGAAAAATATGGTCTATTACTCCTCATGATTGCCAACGCAACATCGTAATGCTCAATTTTGGGAACTTGTACATCCCCTCTTTCCCGTCAAAGTCACTCTCCGTCACACCAAAACTCTCCTGACCAGCCTTATTAGTCACATACGGATCGTCTCCAGTGATCGTAAAAACCTTAACCGCATCTTTAACCCCCTCCAAAATCACTTCACTATCCCTCTCGGGATTCGCATTCACAACAACCAAACTAACCATTCCATCCTCTCCAACCGCAGCCGAAACATCCAACCACGGAGTCTCCGAAACACTTCTCAACCACCTCGGCTGCGTCTCCTGCTCATACACCGCACAACTCACATGCGTCGCAACCGTCCATCCGCGCATATACCTACAAAACAACCACAGTGGCCACCACGTCGTCTGCTTCACCAACCCTTCTCGCGTCGTCATCAACGGACTGATGACATTCACGCTCTGGGCGATATTCGCCATTCCGACGTAATTGCTCTGGCGGACGAAGACGTTTAGCCAGATTGCTACGGCTAGGGCATCGGAGAGCGTGTATTGTTCCTCGGCGCCTTTGTCGCCGGGAGCGCGGCGGGGGTCCCAGACGTTCCATTCGTCGAAGCAGATAGTTTGGAGGGGAACGGAGGGCGGGACATTGTTTTCGATGCGGGCGAGGTCGATGAGGGAGGCGCAAATTTGAATGGCACGTTCGGCGGAGAGGGGGGCGAAGACGTTTTCCAGGTGATTCTCCGATGCGGTGTAGATGTGGATGCTATTGATATGTCAGCAGATATCGTTAAATGTCAAGGGAAATTCCCACCTGTGCATGTCAATTAAGCTTGCAGTGATATTCCCAGCGCCCAAAGCATGCTGGTCCCACCTAACACAATCTTTCAGTGTGTAGTAATCCCAACTCGAGTGCCCAGTCTCGCCGCAGAGAATGAGTATGATCGAGGGATCGAGCAACTTCAGGGCCTTCGCCCACTGATACGCCTTCTTGGAATAGTCCTCCTTCGTCATCTGTTCGACCTGCCATGGTCCCCAGCATTCGTTTCCAAGCGCCCAATACTTCACATTATATGGCTTCTCCCTACCATTTTGTCGCCTGAGATTGGCGTAGTAGGTGTCTTGCGTAGAGTTGCAGTACTCGAGCCAAGCGAGAGCAATTGGGTTCTCAGTTTAGAAATCCCGAGGTTCGTGGATATTAGACTTACCTTCATCAAGGGTCCCTATGAAAACGTCAATACATGCTCGCTGGAAGATTCAAAAGGAATCGCAGACCAGTGCCGAAGTTCAGTGCCAGATACGGCTCGGTTTCGACAGCCTCACACCATTCTGATAGCACGTCAGTAAGACGGCCAGGAAAGATGTATAATTGAACTCACTCATAAACTCATCTGTGCCGAATTCATTACTCTCAACACCCAACCACGCCAGCTCCGCTCTTCGGGGTCTCTTTTCTTTTGGTCCGACACCATCAAGCCAATGGTACGTAGCAACGAAATTCCCGCCGGGATACCGCACCACAGGCACCTTCAATTCTCGCATTGCCGCAATGACATCCGTGCGGAAGCCATTGCTGTCGATCAGATTTTTGTTCGTGTTACTGGGGTCATACAGCCCGCCGTAGATACAGCGTCCCATACTGGAGGAAGGTTGGTCTCAGGCCAGTTTCTAGAGACTTTTCTGACTCACTGCTCAGTGAAGCCCCCATAGATATTGTCGTTGATCTTGTTGAGCTTGCGATCTGGATGAATAGCAATTTTGGCTTGCGCGCCAGGTACAAGCTTTGTAAACGTCGTCATTGGGAGTACACAGTTGCGATGAGAGGGAATAGAGAGATTACAAGCTGGCTATACTTGCCATGTAGTCTGCCAGGCCCTTCAGACAAAGATCCTTTGGATCCGATGCGTTGCTGTTGAGGTGTAATGTGTGGGTCTGATACAGCACCTGATCACCACTTACCACAAAGCGGGATGTCGATTGATAGAACCATGCAAGTCGTGACTGGTGGAAAATTTCAGGCTGTTTCGCTCCGGCAGAAAAGGACAGAAGCCAAGGCACTGAACTCCAAGCTGCAAAACGCCGCCGCTTCGCTCTCTCCAGAAGCCAACTCCTTGCATGTGGAGTCTCCGCACAGTCTATCAGTCTTCATCGTGGGGTCACCGCGGGAACGATACTTGTCGTCAGCCGAGCGTGTGTTATCAACCATTGTCCACAATGGAGGTATTCCTTCCGCGTGCCAGACGCCACGCGACAAGCGACATGCAGTGCTTTGTCCCGGCAGTACGGCATGGTAGAGCTCTTCGTCTTGCGTACATATAGCAGGTGCTTCCTGTGCCGCGGAATGTAAGTTATAACAATCTCATCGATCGAAAGGACTCACAGATATGGCGTTGTCTCCAAAATGGTACCAGGTGAGAGATGCCGTATTGTAGTGAAAATGCTCAATCTGACAATCGTCAGTTTCTTATATCCGTCTTCGCCTCACTTGGCTCCGTTCTCTACGGATATGACCTAGGCGTTATTGCAGGCGCTGTGGCGTCCGAGAATTTTGTCAACACTTTCCAACCTACGACAGCAGAAACAGGAGCGGTCGTATCGGTGTTCACTGGTGGCGCTTTCTTTGGTGCCTTCTTCGCCGGTCCAATTGGCGATATCCTGGGTCGGAAGTTGACAATCCTGATCGGTGCCTTGATATTCATCCTTGGCGGGGGTCTACAGACTGGAGCCCAAAGTCTCAGCTATTTGTATGCTGGTAGAGGTGAGAGGGTTTGAAACTCCTTGCAAAATCAAGCTGACATGATTCCATAGCGATCGCTGGCCTTGGTGTAGGATTTCTGACAATGATCGTCCCTCTGTATCAGGCTGTTCGTAAACCCGAAAGCCATAAGGCATCCCCATGTCTCAGAAATAAGCTAACGTCCAAACTAGGAACTGGCGCATCCCGACATTCGAGGACGTGTGACTGCGCTTCAGCAGTTTATGTTGGGAATCGGCGCATTGGTTGCGAGCTGGGTATCGTACGGTACGTATACTTACCTGCCGGCATCTGATAGTGGTCAATGGCGGATCAGTCTTGGCATTCAGATAATTCCGGCCGGCTTTTTGGCATGGCTGATCATGCTCTTCCCCGAGTCTCCGCGGTAGGCATAGGTCCACATGGGGTTGTTTGCTCTCGACTGACAGATTTCATCTTAGTTGGCTGATCGACCACGGGAGATCCGAAGAGGGTCTGAGAACATTAGCGAAGCTCCACTCGCACGGCGACAGGAACGATCCATGGGTCCGTGCCGAGTACAGCCAAATCCAAGATACCATCACGTTCGAGCATGACCACGAAGCCAAATCGTACGTCGAACTCTTCACGAATCGATCCTCCTTTAGGCGACTGTTCCTTGCGGTCTCCATCCAGGCTTCGGTGCAAATGACAGGAGTCAGCGCAATCCAGTACTATTCTCCGAAAATATTCAAGCAAATAGGGATCCCAGGCTCGCAGACCTTGAAATATCAAGGCATCAGCTCAATAATCGCTCTGATTGCGCAGTTCTGCTGCATCCTGTTCATCGATAAAACAGGCCGCAGGTGGGCCATGATCGCAGGAAATCTGGGCAACTGCTTAACGTTTATCATCGCCACGATCCTGCTTGCGAGGTTCCCACCGGGCGAGACGGCCAACACTGCAGCCTCGTGGGGCTTCATCGTCGTAACCTGGATCTACAACTTCTCCTTCAGTGCTACGAACGGCCCACTTTCTTGGATTGTGCCAGCCGAGATTTTCGACACCAGGACCCGATCGAAAGGCGTATCCATAGCGACAATGACCTCGTACGCCTTCAACACGATGATTGGACAAGTTACACCCATTGCCATCAATACCATTGGATATAAGTATTGTGAGTATTGTTGCTGCTGCGGTTCTCATTAGTAGGCGCTCACAAGGATGCAGATTACCTCTTCATAGTGTGCAACTTCACGAATGCGCTGTTTTTCTGTAAGTAGTGTGCTGTCTTGATGTGTTCCGCAATGCTGATGTGGTTCCAGGGGCAATACAGCCGGAGACAGCAAAGAGGCCACTGGAGGAGATGAACTATTTGTTCACAAATGCGCCACTGTTCGTGCCATCCATGCGCATGTCTGACTTTGAGTCGCATGACCTAGAGCACCGAGTAGAGGAGGTAGAGAGGAAGGGCAGTCTCAAGGCGCACGAGGTCGAGACGAGGGCGTATTAGCCGGCTGGAGGAATCCTGCGAAGTGTAGCAGAGAGAGTGCAGTCCGTAATGATTCCAGCCATATCATTCGTTTATGATGAGTTGTTGTACAGTCCTGGTGTGGTTGTTGTAGCTGGAAAGAAGGCAGGAGGAGTTCAAGGAGAAGCATCCGCATCACGGAGCCAGCTCCGCTTCGCGTGGTCGCGTCCTCTACTTTCACTTCGTGTTTCCCGTCGTCTTGAACTTCTACCGACATCCTGTCACAAGCATCTGCACACTCCGCAACAACATGGCGCTCCTTGTGGACAAGCACCGCCCGCGCACTCTCGAATCGCTCACATACCACCCCGACCTCTCCGACCGCCTGCAGGCCCTCGCCAACTCAGGCGACTTCCCCCACCTCCTCATCTACGGTCCATCTGGTGCTGGCAAGAAGACGCGCATCACCGCCACCCTGCGCGCCCTCTACGGCTCCGGCGTCGAGAAGATCAAGATCGACAGCCGTGTGTTCCAGACCAGCAGCAATCGCAAGCTCGAATTCAACATCGTCTCCTCCAACTACCACCTCGAAATCACCCCCTCCGACGTCGGCAACTATGATCGTGTCGTTGTACAAGATCTGCTGAAAGAGGTCGCCCAGACACAGCAAGTCGATACTGCGGCAAAACAACGATTCAAGGTGGTGGTGATCAATGAGGCTGATCATTTGACGCGAGATGCGCAGGCTGCGTTGAGACGAACGATGGAGAAGTACAGCCCAAATCTGCGGTTAATTCTGCTGGCGAATAGCACGAGCAACATCATTGCGCCCATTCGGTCCCGTTGCTTGCTGGTAAGAGTAGCTGCACCTACAGAAGAAGAGATCTGCGATGTACTCGCGAAAGTCGGCAAGGAAGAGAGGTACACACGCTGCGAGCCGCTCGAGAGGAAGATTGCCAAAGATAGCAAGCGGAATCTGAGGAGAGCTCTGCTCATGTTTGAAGCAGTACACGCACAGAAGTGAGTATCATGACTGGACTGCAGCGGGAGCATCGGAGGCTGACCCACGCGTAGCGAGAATATTTCTGAGAAGACGCCTATTCCTCCGCCAGACTGGGAGGCTCTGATCGAAGTCATCGCAAGAGAGATCATCGAAGAGCGTACACCAGCACGAATATTGCAAGTCAGGGCAAAGCTCTACGATCTACTCACACATTGCATTCCGGCCACCACTATTCTCAAGGTAACATTCGTCCAAGCTCGCGATAATTATCGATACAGCTGACTCTATCATAGACTCTCACGTTCAAGCTCATGCCCAAACTGGACGACAGCCTGAAGCCGGACATCGTCCGCTGGAGTGCCTTTTACGAGCATCGCATTCGCATGGGTTCCAAAGTGATTTTCCATCTGGAGGCATTCGTGGCCAAGTTCATGCGCATCTACGAAGGTCACTTGCTTGGAATGAACCTTAATTTTGACGATTGAATGATAAAATGGTACACACCGGATTTTAGCGTGGCGTTTGGCAAGGTAGCAGCTGCAGGCACGAAGGCTTATTATTGCATCATACTTCGTAGTGTCGAGAGCTCAATGGCAAGTGCGTTGAGATCTTTGCAACACTTCCTTCCATCTTCAAGTCTGCTCCATCTTTCAAAGCACGACTTCTATGACATAATCACAGAAAGATCGAAAGAAAAAGACCCTATCATCGAGCAACCAGAGCCATTCAAGATGTCTTCAAACCTCATGGACACAGAAGTTGGGGGCGAGCAGACCCAGTGAGTATCCTCTGCCTCCATGTACCTACCTCCCATCTTTCTGACACTGCAACTCAGATACGAGGGGGAGAATACCGACGTCCAACCTCGCAAGAGATCCGGTGGCCAACTTGGCACTCCTGCCACAACGACAGACCCATCACAGACAGACGGCGCAGCAGAGCAGAGGAAAGAGCGCGGCGAGAAGACAGCAAACAATGTTCGATATGGCCAGGCGATCAGCGAGGGAGGCATGAGCGGATTCACGACGGGGCAGACGGGCGAGGCGAGTCAAGAGGGATATGGGCAGGTCCAGGATCATAGCGAAGACGGTGATGCGGAGCAGCGGAGGCGGGCTGCTGGCTACGGTGGGAAAAATGATATGGATCGCGAGGTTGGCGCGTGATTGCAAGGATAGGAGAAGGATCCAAGGTGCGCGTAATGGCCGCGGGGAAAGATCTCTGCAATGAATACCGGCGTCCGCTTTTCGATTTCATTTTCGGCGTCTGAAGGGTTCGGCTCATTGCGTGCGCTCGCGGGACCGGCGGTAGATATCAAGTCGAACGTTCCAAAGAAAGCGATATGCCTGTTGCTGAGTCTTCGCACATTCGAGTTTGGCATGACAGTCGACATCGAGAGTCGAGATCTGGGCGCGGTCGCGTGATCAACTTCGAGATGCTCTAGAAGAGTCTGACTGCCATTTCGTGATCATGACTGGTTGGCGTTTTCAGTCCAGGCCAGCCAGTCAGCATGTGTCTTGGACTGAATCATGTGGTCTGATTGGCCGGCGCCTAAGACAATAATGTCCATATATTGGGAGCCAGGAGAAGCAGAACCAGAATGCGCGTCTCCAGACGAATAGGTTTGTTGAAGGTTGGTCAGGATTGTTGGGGCGGAAGAGAGGCCTGAGACGGATGGAAATGAGAAAGTGTGAAACGCGCGACAACGCGTGCCTTTCGTACAATATATTTCCATATTCGACGAGCCGAAGTACCGATGGTCGTGGTCCGTGGGCGGCGGTGGAGTCGGTGAGGTGTCACGGTGTCGGTGCGTTTGGTGTTGAGAGAAGATCGCGATCCCGGCACGGCGGAGAACGAGCACAAGCAGGGGGCATCAACCGCACTTCGCTCCTCACCTCCTTCTTCGCCCACCGCTTCAAGACATCGACGACAACGACGACAACCTCCAAGACAAGAGCCGCGCTTTCATCCTGCTCAACCACACTGGCGGCTGGGTACGCGCCACAATGTATGAAATTGGAGGCGTTTCGGACTCATCAAGACAAAGCGGGCCGCTGCTGCCATACTCTACAAATCGATTCAGGAGCCTCCTATTTCTGTCCAGTCGTGGTTCAAGACACGACGGTTAACGCAACGATGCAACGACGCGAGGCTTAAACACGAGGTCCGACGCCACGAACGGGCGAGGGCAGGTCTGCGCGGATCTGCACTGCTGATGCAAGCGAAAAAGGAGACTTGGCTGTGACTCGCCGATTGGGCACGCGCTTTAGGAACACTCTCCCCCAACTGGCAACGGATGCACTGTTTAGCGCCACGCACGTCGGAGACGCCTCCCCTGGTTCCTGGTTCGGTCTGGGGAAGAAGAGCTCTCGCATGTTTGTTGTTGAACAGCAAATATACCGTAGTCTGCTCGCCAGCTTCATCGAAGAGGCAAATCAACAGGCGAGACTTCAAGCTTCAACCAGGTTTCGGCTCGATCAAGACTGCGGGACTCAGCGATATCCAAATATCGCATGGATCTCCCTCGTGTCGACTCTTCCTGCTCATCACGTGCTACGCTCTCCTCGGTGATCCTCTGGGTTTGAGTTCAGCGCGATTGTCAGGAACAGGCAAGTACTAGTCCTGTTAATCTCACAATGAGGGCCCTTAGGCCAGCCGTTATGTGCGGCTAACAACAGTGCAATTTCGTCTGAGCCGCTATGGCCGACCTCTCTGCTAACATCGCTATCAATATAAGCGCTGCCCATCTTCAAGATGCTCATTCCTTCTTCTCGTCCACGAACACACGCAAGCAAGCACTTTAATACCTGACTTCGGTCGTCCTATCTTTAAAAAACCAGCTTCAGTCATTCACTCGTTTTTCTAAACCAACTCCCTCCAACCGACAAAATGAAGTACGCTTTCGCTGCTGCTGCGCTCGTCGCCGGTGCCATGGCCGCCCCTGGTGCGCCCGAGTACGCCCCAGAGTACTCCCCAGAGACCACCTGCACTGAGGAGGCTTGGAGCACCACCCCTGTTGCTCCTGGCTACACCCCCCCAGCCTACGAGTCGTGGACTTCCTCCGCCGTAGAGGTATATTTTCTGTCGCATTAGTCCTTGGTCAATGAATCATTCAACTGACTTTTCTGTCTATAGTCCACCTCCACCTGGGTCGAGTCCAGCTCCAAGCCAACTCCTACCCCATACAAGTCCTCCACCTGGGCTGAGTCCTCTTCCGTCTGGTCTGCTGAGTCTTCCTCCACCTGGGCTGAGTCCTCTTCCGTCTGGTCTGCTGAGTCTTCCTCCACCTGGGTCGCCACCACGTCCACCTGGGTCGAGACCAGCTCCAAGCCAACCACCTGGGTCGAGTCCTCCACCTGGGTCGAGAGCTCCTCTTCCGTCTGGTCCCCAGAGTCCTCCACCTGGGTCGAGAGCTCCTCCTCGTGGGCCCCTAGCCCAACTCCCTACGTGCCAAAGCCATCTCCATCTGGCTGGTCCTCCTCTGCGTCTGGCTGGGCCCCATCCGGCACTGCCCCATCTGGCTCATGGTCTGCCCCGTAAGTTCAATCGTTGTGATAATCCTCGTCGGTCAATGCTGACTTTTCCAAAGAACCCCAACTGGCTCGCCAATCGTCCCATACAAGGGTGCTGCCAACGCCGTGAACGCCGCCGGTCTCCTCGCCGGTGTCGGTGCCATCGTTGCTCTCTTCTTGTAGACGTGTCATCCATGCATTGGTACGGTCTATCGTACTCAGCAGCCAAATGACGAAAAGACAACAGTACGGCTATGACCCTTGCATTGGAGCAGGCGCAAGATACCCAACGTTAACCTCGTCGGGCAGGTGCCCGGTTTTGCGGATTGTAACTTAATGTAATCAAACATCTCATGGTTCAGGACTGGCGGAGTTGAGGCGAGATAGCAACGTACAGAAGATCTTGTCTATATCACCTAGTGAGCTCTTTTCCCTGTGTTGCGGTTCTCGTCTCAAGTTTGTCATTTTCCGGGCATGGTTATGATTCGATGTAAATATTTATGGACCAACCTTGAGACTTCGCTTCTACATCGTGTTTTTCTTTCCGTCGTCTAGTAAGCAAAATGGTATATAACTTGAAGGCGCCGCTCAATCGCCGTTAAATGTTGCTGTTCAGGTAGGCTTCTGTCCCCAGACCACATACATGGGCAACCAGCAGTGCACTGACCTATCGTCCAACTCCCTTCGGACACCTTGGAAGAAGTCTTCCACCTGTTGAGGCTGCCACTGCAATACTCTCGTGAAGAAGCCCATACCGATTGCGGGAAGTCCTTCTCGAAGCGTTTCCATCTCGAAGACACCGGCCTCCTTGAGCGTCCTATTCTTCGGCCAGCCGCCAATGGGAACCTTGAACACACGTTCCTCGACGTTCATAAAGCCTATCTCCTGCAAGAGAGCATCCCACTTCTGAGGAGCTTGGAGATCCCGACCCACGTTACTACAGCCTGTAGTCAAAGCCTCGAAGAAGGCAAGTAACTGGCTGTTAGGCGGGATAGAGTCGTCGTCCGATTGCGGTGGATTGGTGAGATCCGCGAATTCGACCCATCCCCCAGGCTTCAAGTTTGACAATGCTTTCTGACCAAGACTCTGCCAATTCGAGACAGCGGTCGAGTTGAAACGACTGTGGATGAAGTCGAATTGGTGATTGTAGGCCCAGTCGTCATCCCAGTCGTCAATCTCGAATTGGACGTTTGGAGGGATCATGCTAGGTTGGATCTTGCTGAGGTCGGTCCCAATAATGCTCGCGCCTGGCAACAGATCGGCCAATTCGATGGCCCAGAGACCTCCGCCTGTTCCAAGATCGAGAATGTCTTTCGGAGAAGAAAGTGGAGCCAGGTGCAATTTGCCAGAGAGGATGAGTTTGAACCAGTGGTGCTTCATGTCTTCGCGGTCGAGTTCTTGATCGTCGTTGGGAGTGAAGTATTTGCCAGCGTGGTAGGCATCTCGGATGGTATTAGGATAATGCGCATGACATACTGGTGGACATGGACGTACGGTAGCGACGGCCATTCTCATAGCGCTGTCTCAGACAAGTCAGATCTGATTTGGTCGCATGCGAGGCTCACAACTTACGTATGCAGTGATGCTTGAGCTCAGACTTGTGAGTTCGCTGTGCTCGTCCGTCTTCTGTGATCAGCGGGTCGACATCCTGCAGACAAGACAGATACTCACGCCATAGGACGAATCGTGCTCCAAGTCACGATCCACTTCGATATTAGCCATGATATGCACCTGCTCTGCAGATAATTCTGCAACGAGAACGATCTGGCTTGACGTCTTCCCACCAAGGTTATGACAAGAGGAGACAACGACACCCACGGCGCAGATAACGAAGCCTACCCATTTTCAAGGTGTGGTTTCGTCAAGCATCCTGGTCCTGGTGTTGTGCTTGCGCAGATTGTTCGCATCTTGGCTCGATCTCTGACCATAAGCATTGGCCGGGGTCAACCACGGGAGAGCGATCCTTGTCTGTGCAGTGAAGATATGTCGTCTGTTTGGCTTCGGCTGTGCAGACGGGATACTACTGTAATGCATCATGCAGCTCGCAGGCGTGCCGGACAAACTCCACCAATGCGTCGGGCGGTGCCGGCGGCCATTTTCTCTGTGGAGCGCAACTAGTTCCGATGTGAGAAGTGTTTTGGAGATGGTCACCGTGAACAAGGTGTATGTGTATGTGATGTTAGGTGCGAAGAAGGTGTAAGGTCGGAGTTGCAGATCATTGAACCTCCGCAGGTTCGACCGGTGCTGCAGGGGAAGCATCGTCCCATCTCATCAACTCCCTTGCCATCGACATCATCAAATTGAAAATGGCAGAACAGCCGTTTCGATGGCGGACCATCCTCGAAGTCGCAGTCATCTCCGCAATCATCTATGTACTACTCGGCACACCTGGACTTTCATCTTCGAACGGATCTCCTTCACAGAAGAACTTGAAGCTGGACACCCCTGCAGCCAAAGCCAAAGTCGAACAGCTTGTCTATCCATCTAGCGACCTGGTATGCGACCAACACGGCTTCGATGTCCATATTTTCTCAACGAGTCCCCTGATCTCGTACATCGACAACTTCCTCAGCCCAGCCGAGGTTGACCATCTCATCGACCTGAGCAACGACAAATGGAAGATTTCGACCGTCTTCAACGCTGGAGTCGAAACTGTAGACGACCAAGTTCGCAAATCCGAGAAGGCGGCCATCGAGCGCGACGACATTGTCCAATGTATCGAGCAGCGCGCTCTCTCCTTCCAAGGCTGGCCGAAAGAGACATTTATCGAACGGCTCTGGACGCAAAGATACAACGCAAGCGGCCACTATGCTCTGCACTACGATTGGGCAATGGCGACAAAAACGTCACGCAGAGTCAGTACTTTCATGGTGTATCTCAAGGGAGACTGTGTCGGTGGCGGGACGAGCTTTCCGAGATTGGAGAGACCAGAGGCACGGCAATGGTGCGAGTTTATTGAGTGCGACGATGAAGGAGTCGACGGAGTGGTGTTCAAACCGCGGCCTGGGAGTGCTGTTTTTTGGCAAAATTTTGATGAAGAGGGAAGGGGATACAAGGAGACAATCCACTCAGGAATGGCGGTGACGGATGGCCAGAAGATAGGCCTGAATATCTGGAGTTGGTATCAGGCTGGCCATAGCATTCCCGATGATCAATAGTTGGTATGCAGTATAGAGGAGCCGAAGGTTGCCTCAATCGGGATTGCCATGACGCTCCCATCCTCCCAAGCGCGTGATCAGGTATCGTATAGTGTGATGGTAATGATACGAGCCTCTCTAACAAGGAGATATGGTGAAGGAGGACGGGGATGGTAGTGGGTGGATGGAAGAAGAGATTGTCGGAGGTCGGAGCAAGTCGCCGATGGATGATTCGCTCTTCCTCAAAGTTCAAGAAATGCGACTCTCGTCTCCATGAAACCGCTCCCACCTCCCTCTTCGCCTTTCGATGCCCCTTCGCCTTTCGCCCGCCGCCTTCTCGGCTTCTTTGGACTCCGGAACGATATGCCTGCGATGTGCCCGGTGGATAGCGCGCCTCAATGCCTCCGGACAGCGCTCTTTCTCCAGGGCCACACGAGCGAGACAGACGGCAGTCGCGAAGGATGAGGAGGTGGACCGGAAGTTCTTCTGGGCAAATACCTTTCGATCGAGCAAAGGGGATAAGTCGATTATCCTTTCACGCGTGTCCTCTGCGGGCAGAGGGTCGAAACAGTTGGATTACACACTTTCCGCGGCAGCACCGCGAGAGGCAGCCTCACCTGCAATCGAAGAGCCACCACACCGCCGAAGAAAGCGCTTGAAAGCGACCACAGCAGTGTCTGATATTACGGACGTGCCTCTACCTCCCGATGCGTCTGCCACGCTGTCCAGAGATGCTGCTGCCGCGCCTGAGAAGTCGTTGCGGCGACTGTTCTCCACCTACCTGGCTCTGTCGAAGCCGCGGCTGGCATTTCTCATTGTTTTGACCACAACCGCATCATATTCGATATATCCGGTACCGGCACTGTTGAGTACCTCCGTGACGGATGCACCGTCACTCAGCACTTTGACGCTCCTCTTTCTTACAAGCGGGACTTTCATGTGCATCGCTTCCGCGAATGCGCTGAACATGCTTTTTGAAACACAGCATGACGCGAGAATGAGTCGGACAAGGAATAGACCCCTGGTTAGAGGACTACTGAGCAAACGTGCGGCTGTGCTGTTTGCTATTGGAACCGGGCTCCTTGGAAGTACATTGCTGTGGTACGGCGTGAACCCCACGACTGCGCTGCTTGGCTCTGGAAACATCGCGCTGTATGGCTTCGCCTACACGTTCGCCAAGAGAATACACCCGGCGAACACGTGGATCGGAGCCATCGTTGGAGCCATTCCCCCGCTTATGGGATGGTGCGCAGCTGCGAGCCAGTACAGCACGACCGATGCCTCGTTATCGAGCTTGGCATCCATCTGGGAGGAATCGAAAGAGCTCCTCTTCACGGAGCAAGCCATTGGAGGGTGGCTTATCGCAACCCTACTATTTGCTTGGCAATTTCCACACTTCTTTGCGCTCTCGTATGGCGTCAGGCACGAATATGCGAATGCGGGCTACAGAATGCTGACATCTTCCAATATGCCAATGGCGTCGCGTGTCTCATTGCGTTACAGCTTTGCCATGTTCCCCATCTGTGCTGGACTGAGCTATTACGAGGTGACGGATCCTGCGTTCGTGGCTACAAGCAGCGTCATCAACGCCTGGATGCTTCGGGAGGCAGTCAGGATGTGGAGGATGAATGGCGAGAAGGGTACCGCCAGGGCATTGTTTTGGGCAAGCGTATGGCAGCTCCCGATTGTACTGGTCTTGGCTATGGTTCAAAAGAAAGGCTTGTGGCAACGAGTGTGCACGAGCATCTTTGGTCAGCCAGCCCAGGAAGAGGAATGGGAAGAGGAAGAGTGAGTAGCTGTACGATACGTTTGTATGAGTCTGGACGCTTTCATATGAGTAAGCATACTCCGGGGCCCCTTATTCCAGACGGATCTGATTTTTATCATATACCGTTGCTGTGGTAGCTATGGTAGTGAATTGCGGTGAGGCCGCTGCGAGAGCTCCTGCGGCCTCCTGCGACCCCAGCGAATGCAGCATGCTGACTCGCCCGATGCGCCCTGGATGACTGTAGTTCGATGCAGCAGCGTTGACAGGCCCCATCTCCAGCGGGCGATACCGGGGCGTGAAGCCGGAGGACATGTATGAGTTGATAGACCTGAGAGACCATACCATTGTGTTGCCAGATCCCTCTTACTCGGTGATTGATGATGCGCAATCGCCAACCAGAAACGCCGATGACCGGGAATATGTTTGATAGCACACGTAAGAATCACCATAACGTGTGCGGCCGTGCCTGTCAAACTCCGTTGTCGAAGTGTTGCTTCCAGAGGTTGTCCACGCTTATCGCCGGAGCGGGCTGACATCCAGATGATGACTGGTCTGTGGTCTCGACCAGCTCGCCTTCCTTCCTTCCTTTTCGACTTCGACAACGAAACACCCCTTCCCTCTCCGTTCTTCAACCATACCCGCCGTCTCCGCCCCGTCTGCGTCTCCACCACCCTCTCTCCTCCTAAACAAGCACCACTATCCATATCGCACCGCCAGCAGTCTTCACTCTGGCCCGCCGACGGCACCAGGCGCCCCCTCCAGCAGCACACGTCACTACTGGAGCAGGCCATACCAGCCTTCATGCAAAGACGATAGCGACCGCATACGCCGAAGCGCATTGTCTGGCCTACCTGGCGAGGCTCTTCAGACCGCCCTAGGAGGTAGCGCCGTCGTGAAAAGAGCGCATCACGAGACACCGTTATCTAATCATACCGCAACCTGTTGCCTCCATCAGAGCCTCGCTGAGCCTCTAAGTGTAGACGAAAGGCCAGATAACCCGCGGCGCCAACATGGGGAACCAGCCGTCCAAGGGAGAGAAGGGGAGCACTGGCTCGCAGACACCCACTGGACCAAGCTTGGATTCATACCCATCCTTTAGCAAATCGGACACCAAGGAATCTGCGCGCTCCTTCAGAAGTGCGCTCCGCAGCAAGATACCTGCCAAAGGGCTTACAGACAGCCCGCGGGCATCGTCTACGAATCTTCCAGGCGATCAGTCGAGCACGAGCGTGGACAAGGTGGATTCGCAGTCTGTCAAATCTGCCACAAGTGGTAAATCAGACAGGAGACACTCGAGAAACTTGTCCTCAGAGACACCTCGCCGAGGCAGCTTGGCAGACGAGGATGACCTACAGCCACCGCCATCCCCAACCACGTCTCCAGGCGTCGGTATGGGCCACAAGAACGACGAGCTGGAAGCAGCGCAGCGAAGTGGAGAAGTTGACGCTGTCTCCGACGCGCCTCCCCAGGGGAACATTCACTATTCGCATAACAAGGAGCCCACGGAATCCATTTTGTTGAAGAAGAGCATGCCATCACAGGGTGCGGCGGCCGCTCTTCAGATTGCCTCGGACGCCGAATCGCGCTCCCCCTCTAACATGGACATTGGCGCTTTGAAGCCGTCAGATCTAGACGACATGATCAAACGTTTGATCGACGCAGGCTATGCTGGTAAGGTCACTAAAACAGTCTGTCTGAAGAACGCAGAGATCACGGCTATCTGTAATGCCGCCCGAGAGCTGTTTCTTTCCCAGCCCGCGCTGCTGGAATTGTCGCCCCCGGTGAAAATCGTTGGAGACGTACATGGCCAGTACACGGACTTGATTCGCATGTTCGAGATGTGCGGCTTTCCCCCGAACAGCAACTTTCTCTTCCTGGGCGACTACGTTGATCGAGGCAAGCAGAGCTTGGAAACAATTCTGCTGCTTCTTTGCTACAAATTGCGATATCCGGAAAACTTTTTCTTGCTCCGCGGAAACCACGAGTGCGCAAATGTGACGCGCGTTTACGGGTTTTACGACGAGTGCAAACGCAGGTGCAACGTCAAGGTCTGGAAGACCTTCGTGGACACGTTCAACACCCTTCCCATTGCTGCGATTGTGGCGGGCAAGATCTTTTGTGTTCATGGCGGTCTGTCGCCTTCGCTTTCGCATATGGACGACATCCGGGGCATTGCCAGGCCGACGGACGTTCCGGACTATGGCCTTCTCAACGATCTTCTGTGGTCCGATCCGGCTGACATGGAAGCAGACTGGGAGGCCAATGAAAGAGGGGTGAGCTACTGTTTCGGCAAAAAGGTCATTATGGAGTTCTTGCAGAAGCACGATTTCGACCTCGTGTGCAGAGCGCATATGGTGGTCGAAGATGGTTACGAGTTTTTCAATGAAAGGATCTTGGTGACTGTGTTCTCGGCGCCTAACGTGAGTCAATTCCTACTGATTGGCGGCGCGCAAAAGCTGACAGCGAAATAGTACTGCGGCGAATTCGATAATTGGGGCGCAGTCATGAGCGTCTCCGCCGAATTGCTCTGCTCATTCGAACTCTTGAAGCCTCTTGACTCTAGTGCACTCAAAAGTCACATCAAGAAAGGTCGCAATAAACGACAGTCAATGCTGAACAGCCCAGTATGTTCACCCATGACGGTTTCATGACCTAGTTGCTAACAGAACTACAGCCCGCCAACCAGTTCCCACAGAGTTACTAGACCGTTCGTGCTTCGTTGAGAAATTGTCGAGGCCGACGGAATGTCTCGACCTGCCACCTAGCTGGCCTCCCTACGAGTAGGGGTGGCTGGTTTTGGGCAACTATCAATCGGGACTTCCGATGGACTTCACCTCGGACGAAGCCCTGAGGGGTTCGCGATTAGTCTATCCGCAGTACGTTGTTTCCCACGACGACATTGGATTGAACAGCTTCATCCTCATGATCAATCAGGGGAGTACTTGTGGACCATTCACTACATGGACCAGTGAGACAGCAGAGGACTTGGGTCCGCGGGCCTTCGGTACAGCTTGGAGGAGGGAAATGTACATGGTAGTTTGGGGTTTTCAGGCAGGCAAGCATCGTTGGGTTTCAGGCGTTCTGGTTACTGAGGCTGACTTCGCTGCAGTTTCGACGCAGCGGTCGAGATTGAATACAAGCCTAGCCCTTTTGGCTCTGGGGAGGTAATGACGACGATAAGGACATTATTCTTTATCATTGCTAAATACAGGCATTATGCCTCTCCACTCTCATGAATGAATTGATTCGACTGTCATCCTTCTGCTCATCTTAACTACGTTGTCAGCTCCGAGCGTCGGCAGACTCCCCTTTCTGCTGTGATGAGTCGCGGCAAGCGTCAATTGCAGGGGTGAGGGGAATGGATGCAACGAAATATGGTCATGGAGCTTCATTGTAAGATACATACTCCTTGGACGATCGACAATTAGGCAGCAGCTTGCCACTTTGACACTTCTATACAGACCCCACAGACAGCACACATCTGGCATTTGCATCAGACAGAACCACAACAGTAATACTTCAAGATGCAACATATTATCGACAGTCCCGAAGCTCTCAGCAGGCTTGCCTCCCGATCCGATCTCGAAAACGCCAATGTTCGCATCAAACTTCTCCAACCGCTCACGCACAGAACCGTCTTCGATTTGAACAGAGCTCCAGAGACACGCTTCATGCAAGATGAAAATGGAAACAGAGTCGGGCCTTCGCAGAACGAATATATACATCTTAAGCCTCTGAGCAAAAGTTGGAGGGAGTCGTGGTCCAGGTTCCCCACCGTTATCGGCAGCGTCACATTCGACATGTCAATGGCATGTGAGGACGGAGAGGACAGAGTAGTTTGGGAGCGTAATATGATCGTCCATGATGGTGGGTTCAAGGTGGATTTTGATATGCGGGGAGTTATCTTGATGTTGAGCACGGTCGGCACGGTGATGCATGTGAGGAGTAAGGGGAGCGTGAAGATGGATATATCGCCTCCAAGTGAGGAGGAACAACTCCCGGCCCAGTGGAGGCAGGCGCTGAAGGTCGTTGAAGAGGCGTTTGAGGCTTTGGCTACGGGTGGCAGGTCTTATGAGGAGAAGAAGAAGGCGGAGAAGAGGCGGAAGAGGGAGAGCCAGAGAGCATTGTGATTGGCGTTCAGTAAAGCACATTATACTTTTCTTGTCTACCCCAGGCCATACGAGGATCACCTCGAAGTGATGATCGAGTAGCCACCACCATTAGCCTCCCTCACACGCTTCCTCCACTCAAAGCTCAGAGTGACTCTTCCCCTTAATCTCAACCAACTCAGTATCGAAAATCAACACAGCCCCTCCAGGGATCGGGCCCACGCCCCGGTCTCCATATCCGTACTCAGGCTGAATCGTCAGCTTCCTCTTGTCGCCCACACACATATCCTGCAAGCCCTCGTCCCAGCCCTTGATGACCATGCCCTTGCCGAGAGTGAAGCTGAGGGGTGTGTTGCGGTTGAGGGAGGAGTCGAATTCCGTGCCGTCTTCGAGCGTGCCGGTGTAGTGCATGTCGATGTGGTCGCCTGTGGTGGTGAGGTGTTAGTGGAAGTGTAGGGCTAGGAGGGAGGAGATGTTGTTACACACCGACTTTGGTCTTCTCGCTATCTGCACAGTCCATCGAGCTGACGACTTCAATGTCCAATGGCTTCTTCAGCGCGGATGCACCTGTGAGAAGCAGGGCAAGAGCGGCGGTGAGAGAGGTGAAGCGCATATTTGCTTTGTGCGTGGTTGATCGGAAAGGAGTGGAATTGATGACACTAAGAAAATCGACGTCGGGGCGCGGATGGAGGTCGTATTTGTAGGGGTTTCTGGGTAACGTGTTCAGACAATTAAATGAGAAGGGAGGGAATGCCTGCTGCGTCGACTTGGACGTAAAGCTGGCACGGTTCAAGCTGGCCCTACATCATCGTGGGGTATGGAATCCGCCCCCACTTGTATTCAGACGACATGACACCATGAGACAAAAAGACGATATGCCCATTTTTGAAATCTCGAGGTCGGGTTTCCAATAAATGTAAAAGCTTGTAAGGTGGTTCGGTCTCTGCATATCAGGATCTGGCTTCTGGGCTGGATACTTGTTGTGAACATCAATGTATTCCCAGATTGGGAAGACAATGCATGGATCCAATGGCCCAACTGAACCGCCCGTCAAGATTGAGGCGGTATCGTTGGGAGCGACCTTTCATAGTCGTCGGGTGAAATAGAATGAATGCGTCCATCTCCCCTTCCGATTGTTGGCCCTTCAATCAATAGGGCGTGGTACTGAGGTTACACCCAAGCGCTCATTCACTTCACTTGGTCGCAGTTGCGGGAGCAGCACGAAGTGCACACACCCCAAACGCATTGCTTCTCTGACCCTCTTCCCGCTTCCCTGCACCGTTTCCCTCCACACACCACTTTCGCAAAACTCGACATTTCGAAGCGCGCCCACCACCGCAATTCGAGTCCACGATCATTAGCTTGAGTAATACCTGCACACAGCAAACAACCGGTCATTCCCCACTGCTTCCACTTCCTGGACTCTTCCATTCTGCCTCGAACCTTCACACAAACAAGGCGTCAACCATCAAGACCTCGAAGATTCCAGGTCACAATGGCAGTCCTCCCTCCTACAAGAAGAAGTTCGTGCCCACCCCGGTGTTGTGGCGCCCTCAACAGCAAGGTCTCGACCAGATGGCGCGCTTCACCATGGAAGATCAAATCCGTCAGCTCGAACAAAAGGTCTAGAAGATCGAGGCCGGAGAGACTCAGTCATCTTCAGCTGAGCAACAGCAACAGGTCTACGACACCAAGCAAGAAGTCCGAGAGATGCGGATCAAGCTTGCCGACGACGATGAATTCAGAAAGTACAGTCGTGAGCAGAAGGATCAATTGTGGCAATGTGCCCGCGAGCGCTTCGAGAATCCCGCAGCTGCAGCTGAGCAGCTCGCTCATTTCAACCCAAGCATTGTGCACAAGTCCTTCGCTTTGATCATTGCACCCAAGAGCCGCTCAGGAGAACACGAAAAGACAGGCCTGGGCGGCGGCAGCCGTGCCTCGAATAAGCGCAAACTGAAGGATACGGAGGATGAAGAGGTTGAGACTGCCACCAAGAAGGTGCGCCGCGAGTCTAGCATGCCGACTGAGAAGCCGCTTAAGAAGGGCACCGCGAAGACCTCACCAGCGAGCAAGTCGAATACGAAGCCGCTCAAGAAGCGCACCACCAAAGGCCCATCACTGTCGCTGTGCAAAAAGTCTGACGCAGACGACAGCTCCTCGTTATCCTCATATACATCCAGCGACTCGAAGGCAAGCGGCGCCAAGAAGCGTTCCCTTGCCGAGGACACCGAAGAAATGCCACCACCAAAGCGTAGCAGACCTAACCAGGTCAAGAAGCCTGATTGCGACAACGACGACCAAGCCTCGAGGTCGTCTAATGGTCCAATGGCACCGACTCGTCTCGTTGAGAGAATGGTCTATTGCCTGGAGATGAGCAAGGACAAGAGTGGCAAGAAGAAGCCCGCAACCTGGGCTTGGCGTAAGCGTCAAGTGAAAGATGGCTCTGTCCGCGGTGCTCTCCAGGAAAAGCCAGTATCCATCGCACCTCCATCAGGCCAGGACCAGACAAGCGACCGCACCCCTCGTGGCTTGGCCAACCATGAGAACAGCTGCTTCATGAAGGGCGCGCTTCAAGTGTTGAACACCGTCTTGTTGGATGAGAACATTCTCAAGCTTCGTGGAAGCAAGGCGCTATCGCTGTTTACTGCCGATCCTGCTAGCATGCAACACCTCAACAAGGACTTCACAAGCTTCGACGGCGACCTGAGCGTTTGTGATATCGAGAAGCTCCAGAAGATGAGAGGCGCGATTTGTACCGCGGCGGCCATGAACGATGGGGGAAAGCTTGCGAAGCGCGGACAGTACTTCGCTCTTTGCCAAACCGGCGGCAGGTGGTCAGAGTTTGATGACTCTATCGTGATGCAGAAGGCGATCGGCCGTGCCAGTAGCTACGGTCAGAGCCAAGGCGAGACAGTCATTGTGTTGCTCAAGAAGGCTGCCATGGAGCGAGCCAATACTGAAGTTGCTGCTCAGGAACCAGAAAAGTCGTGAGGTGGATAATGAGGCGGCTGGTGACAGGATTCGGTATCGTAACGGCGTTTATTGGTGGGGTTTGGAGGTGTTTGTATGTGCAAAAGACACGAGCACCCGGCGTTTTTGCTGTTTCGATGATTGGCGTTTGGGATGAGGGTGCGAACGCGATGTACTCCGGAATATAGGTGCTGATTGACGGCTGCGGAGACAACGCACCAGGATCAGCATACTGAGTGTCGTGGTTCAAAGGATATTGCTTGGGAGTATATTTCGTTGTCCTCGCATTATATCAGAGTGCGCCTTCCTCTGTTTAAATGACATCGTCGGTTGGTTAGTGATGTGGTTGTGCCTTCTACGCCTGTCTCAGTGTGAAAGGGAAGTAGAGCAGGAAGGCAGGATTTGGTTACTAACGTTAGCGTCAAGGTGCGATCTCGCATTTTAGCGTGTAGTTTCTCGATCGCGTCGCGACTTCACCATTAACCGTGCTCTTCGAAGTCATTACATGGACACATGCAATGGACGACGTCCTCCACGGCCTCAATGCTGCTCAAAGAACCGCCGTAGCATCTGACGCCGCCGTGCTGCAGGTCCTTGCGCCGCCAGGCTCCGGCAAGACGAAAACATTGACCGCGCGCGTTGCATACCTTATCGCCAAGAAGCATCTGCAACCATGGAACATCATTGTCTGCACCTTCACAGTCAAGGCCGCCAGCGAGATGAAAGATCGCATCAAGGCCTTTGTCGGCGAGGACTTATCAAAGCAGCTCAAGCTTGGCACTTTCCACTCCGTTGCATTGCGATATCTCAAGCATTACGGTCAACACATCAACCTGCCCAAGGATTTCGGGATCGCCGACACTTCCGATAGCAAGGCCATCTTGAAGCGAATTATCAAGAAGAACGGTCTGTCTTTCGAGCCTGGACAGAGCCTCGGCCGGATTTCGTCCCGAAAAGCCAAGGGAGACTCAGACCCCAGCCAACAGAAGGCGCGAAAGGGTGTCGAGCAACAAGAGTTCCAGAAACTGTTCGACGAGTATGAAGCGACTCTCGCTGCCTCGAACCTACTCGATTACGATGACATTCTTCTGCGCTGTTGCTTCCTTCTGAGAACACATCCACAATGCGTCTCCAATGTCCAGGCAGTCCTCATCGATGAGTTCCAGGACACCAACAACATTCAATACGACCTCATGAGTCTTTTTGCTCAATGTCAGAACGTAATCACCATTGTCGGTGATCCTGACCAGAGCATTTATGGCTTCCGATCGGCGGAAATCAAGAACTTATCTCGGATGAAGACGCACTGGCCTGACACTCTGACCATTAATCTCGAGGAGAATTACAGATCTTCGGGAGCCATTCTTCAAGCGGCACAAAACATTATTGAACAAGATGAGTGTAGGCCTCCAAAGAAGCTGCAGGCTACGCATAGCTTTGGCTTGCGTCCGGTGCTTCGAAGACTGCCTTCAGCTGCTGCGGAGGCAGACTGGCTTGTATCAGAGATGAGACGCATACAAATAGTGTCTGGTAATATGATGCAAGCGAGCGATTTTGCCGTGCTTCTACGATCCGCAGCGTTGTCCAGGGCAGTCGAGTCGGCACTCACACACGCCGGCATCCCATATCGCATGGTCGGCGGCATGAGGTTTTTCGATCGCATGGAAGTCAGGTTGGTGGTAGACTACTTGCGAGTCATAAACAATCCCGAGAACAGTGAAGCTGTGGAGCGTACCATCAATGTGCCTCCGAGAAGGCTTGGAGATGAGACCGTCAAGAAGCTCCGTGAGGAGGCAAGCGGGAAGGGAAGGTCGCTGTGGTCAATGGTATTGGATATTGCGCAGGGACGTATCACGGCGAAGACGAAACTCAACGAACCTTCACGCAAGGGTCTTTCGGCTTTTGTCAATGTCATTCTCAGTGGGAGAAAGAAGGTTGAGTCGTGGGACGCCGAACAGCCGTCACTCGTCGACTTGATCAACTTGGTCGCCCAGAAGATCTCCCTCCAGCAATACTTGAAGACCAAATACTCCGACGACGAGACATATGAAGCTCGCTGGGCCAATGTGGAGGACCTACTTGCCCAGGCAGCGGACGTTTTGGCATCTGGCAAAATACATGAGCTTCTCGAAACTGATGGCTTGCCGGCGATTGAAGACCTTGAGCAAAGGACAGAGTCCCCACAGGATGTACTCTCTTTCTTCTTGGCCAACATCGCCTTGACAGCTTCAGCAGAACGGAAGGCTGAGGAAGACGGCGAAGAGGTGCAACAGGTCACCATCTCTACCATACACGCCTCGAAAGGCCTTGAGTGGCCTGTTGTATTCATACCGGCTTGCTATGACGGCTCCATACCGCACTCTCGAGCTAATGACAACGACGAAGAGCGACGGTTGCTCTATGTTGGCATGACAAGAGCGCAAGCATTATTATACCTGAGCTGCCCGGTCAAGAACAGCCAGTGGCAAGAAACCACGCTGTCCACGTTCTTGACACACACAAGTGTAGCCAGATTCTTCGAGGAACATGGTCCCAGTATACCCATGCCGGTGTTAACTAGTCTCTCCGTCACGTTGCGGAGGGACTGTCCCATCGAGACAGACGTAGCCAAGCTCAAAAACACGCTCGAGCGAGACGAAGACAACTACTGGCCTGTCAATGGCGAAGAGGCAGTCGAAGAGCTTAACCGATGGGACTACAAGCAGTCGTCCGGACCACTGCCAAGCTTCGGGAAAGTACAGACAGCGTCGTGGACGCATTCTTCCAACATCACGATGCAACAGCAAGGTGGATTCTCTTCGGCTTCGTCTACCGTCAATGCAGGATTCGCAAGCGTTGCCTCACGCTACGAAGAGCTCATGGAGCAAGCACAACTGAAGAAAATAGATAACAGAGCAGAAGAGCAAGAGCAAGATCCTCCAGCACTCGAGGGACGCAAGCGACAGATCGAAGGCCAAGGCAGCATCGCCAATTTCTTTGCGAAGAAGGCCAAAACCGAGCCAGTACGACTTCCACCGAGTGCGCCAAGGAAACTACCACTCCAGGACATTTCAAAAAAAGCAGAGAATGAGCGAGCATCGGCTCCAGCAGCGACGAAATCCCTGATTTCGCACAAGCCTCGCTCAACGCCATGGAGTCGCCCATCTGGCAACGAGCAACGCCATGAGAATGAGAATAAATACGTGTTTCTCTCAAGTTCGCCTGCAAAACATGAAGATTATGCTACACTGGACCCGGAGATCGATAAGGATCACCCAGGCCGCTCCCAATCCACTATGCGTCCCGCTGCAACATTTCATACCACTACCACTTCGATGGCCAAGGTGGCATCGCAAAGGAAAACACTTGGTGTGAAGCGTAGTCTGAATGGTTGGCCTCCTAAGCGCAGCGGCTAAACCGCCGTTTTGGGGACCTGGCCATGCACCATATCAGAGCCAGGACTCGAAAATGCTGACACGCCATATTCCATATCCAGCAACTTGCTGCTCTGTCTTGGTTAGGCAATTCGCCGTGCTTGATGCATCATCACCAGGCAAGCATTGGAGCTGCATACATCAAGGGCATCTTGCTCCAATTTATATTAAGACCGCACCTAACGTCCATGGCATTCCTATGACTTCAGTTCCCACGACACCGAAAAGGCTGAGAACTTATTGACGAGTCGTCCTGTTGAAAGCTTCGATTGTGTCTGGGGATTCTTCAGATTGCCTCCATACTTGTAACAACATGGCGACTGTAGAGACAGTCGTTACCCATTATATCGAAACCCCAGGTCAGATACGTTTTGCCTACAGTCGCTTCGGTAAGAAGGACACGGTGCCACTCGTCTGTCATATTCATTTTCGCGGGAATATGGACTTCTGGTGAGATATTCTCCTGTTTCGCGGCACGTCTTCCTCCGACGAAAGCACGGGAATCCACTACTTCTGGGTGTCATCGCCGAGGAGCGGGAAGTTATCATATTCGACAATGCAGGAGTCGGAAAGAGCACCGGCCAAATTACAAGAATCTTCAAAGGATGGTCAGACGACATGGTTAGCTTCATCCCGGCCTTGGCTTTGCCGAAAATCGACCTTCTTAGATTATCGATGGGTGTATTAGCCGTAAACCTCGTTGCCGTTAACGCTTCCGCGCTTGTGCGCAAATTGCTAATTGCAGGATCGACAGCCTCAATTCCATCTGCAGATCATGTCGCAGGCGTAGTCTGGCCTCGAGACGAAGCAGATATGAGCTAAATAATGGCTCTTGCCTCTGCCGTCAGCGAAGCAGAAGGCAAACAAGCTCTGAAAACTGGTCTAATGCCTCGCAATCCTGCTGCTGTCAAGGCCTTCGAGGAGTACTGAAGCCGCTTGCACACCCGCACCGCAGAACCAGTCAACTTGAATTTGCTGGCCATGTCGCCTAATGGCAAAAATCATGTGGCTACGAGCGTGGACGCTGGCACGATCAACCCCGATGCTTTATTCGATCGACTGCACGAGCTGAGGATTCCGGTGCTCGTCGCCAATGGAGACAACGACGTCCTCATTCCGAGTAGCAGGAGCTGGGAGCTCTTAATTCAGATTGAGAATGCGCAACTGATCATCTACCCAAGGAGCGGCCATGTTTTCTTATGGCAATATGCACAGCGCTTTGGCGAGGATGTCAGTCGGTTCTTGGACGGGACGGACTCTGAGCAGAATTGTAGCATGAAGTGAGGCAAGAAGTAGACTTGAAACGAGATGAGGACTGTGTCAGTTCAAGAAGCCATTTGTTACGCTTGTCATAAGCCATGAGTGTCTGTCTGCCACCGTGTTTCAGAACACATTTCGGTCTTCTACAATGTAGACTTGTTCACGCACTCGAACAAAGGCCTCTCTAACCCGTATAAGCCCTCGCTTTGTGCTCTTCGATATCTTTGTTGAGAACCCTCTTTGTAATCGACTCGAACAAAGCTCACGTACTTTCCTACATGCCTATATATAGACGTCGTCTATCTCCCCAATATCGAACTCTTTCCTCCACCGCACCCTCCCTTCCCTCCCTGACCCAGCAAATAATATCCCTCGCTTAAGTAGCGGAGAAGAAGGTATTGTATAATCCAATGACCTCCGTTCCGGACAAGTCGTCAAAGTAAGTTTGGTTCCTCGGTCAGAAGGGAAGCGAGGGTGCCACTTTTCTCGTTTTCATCAATTTTGCTGCCCTCACATAAGAGAGCGTGGAGCTGGAGAAGAATACTCGAGTACGGTATTCGTGTGAATAAAGCATACTGACTGACTACAATGAACCCCAGTATTGCGTGAAATTTAGCTTCTTGATGCACTGCTGCCACTGCCCTCCACGAGTGCCTGAGCCAGCAGCGGACTGATCAGACCTTCATCGACACACTCGCCGACGATCTCCTTTAATGGAGTTGAAACTTCCGTGTCGCCAGTGCCTCCGTACATTCGAGCTGCTATCAGTTTTGCGACGTCCCAGTGCTGCTGTGCTTCATCCTCGACGTCTTCATTTCCGCTCGCCTTTGCAAGTGACACAGCTCCTTTGTAATAGGTCTGCGCATTCTGAATCAAGGTCGGGGCACTTTTCCTCACACCATCGGAGAGATCGGTCTTTGGAATGTTGACGAGACGATGTCGAAGAAGCTCGATATCTCCCTTAGACTTGTACATTTCGGCTTTTCTCTCCTGAGCCTCTTCTGTGGTGAGCTTTGTTGCCTTTGAGTACAAATCCTGAGCCAGTCCCAACTCCTTCCAGCATACTGCAGCTGGTAGATTTGGAGATTCGTCGAAGCGGTCAATCACCGAAAGCACGAACTCCATGCGCGATTGAGCTTCGGCACAGAGCATCGTGGCATCTCCGTCCTTTTCGGGAATGTCGAAAGTGTCGAGTCGCTCCAGATAAGTCTCGAGTTCGATGACCTGTAATTCAAATTGCCGACTGGCGTACGCAGCGATGAAGATCGCGCGACTGAGAGCGATAGTCAATCGTGCTTTGTCTTGTTCGTCCTCGGGTGCGATCCGGACGTATTGGGGCGCTTTCGACTCGGTCAGGCTTTGAGCCATATCTCCCAGCGTTTGTAGCCCAGTCTCGTCGGCCAGTGGCGCTAGCGTGGTAAGCGCAGAAAGGGATGCTTGAACGGTGTCCAGTAAGTCGCTGGCCGTCACAGGTATTTCCACTCTAGCAGACTGCTCCTCTGTCATGTCGATGTCCCCCGAGGCTGTTTTCTCCTCTGGGTCCAGAGGGACGCCACCTTCCTCCTCTTCGGGAAAATCGAGGCGATGCTGCTCGAACATCATCTCCTGCCTAGACAGACACGACGAGAGGAGCTCAAGCGCTTCATGTAGAGCAGACACTGCCTGTGACTCCTCGTCCGCTTCCGATAGCTGCTCTGCCAAGCTTGACAAAACTTGGGCGGTGTTGAAGAGGGCATCTGGGTTGTCTTCGTTCAGCCTCAAGGCGTGTCGATGCGATTCCAGGGTTACCTGCAGCCATTCGATGGGAGGTAAGCCGATATGCTCGACCAGGTTTGGTTGCTGGGAGATCTCGAGCTGTAGTCTGGACTTATTATACGCCAGATCGAAACTCTTCGGGTGCTTCTGCAAACCCTTGTCGTATATCTCCAGTGCCCGGACAAAGGCTCTCCCAGACTTGATCGGGTCGCCAACGCGATGTTTGCCGCCCGCGCTCTCCTCGAAGTCGGCTGCCTCTTGAAAATCATCGACAGACTCGAGTGCTGCCGCTTTCGGGGGCTTCTTCTTGGGCGGCGGGCGCACGAACTGCTTGGGCTTCCCAGCAGCCATGTGTGCGAGCTCTGGTCGTCCCGGCAGTGGAAGTGAGCAAGAGTTGGCTGGTTTGCATGTGACAGAGAAGTGGCGCCAAATTTTCGTTTCACTTCAGCGAGATGCGGACACGCACGGCAAAAACTCGGGCCGGCGAGCTCGGGCCTTGCCAACAATTTTGGCGAGGAAGCCGATGTCACCGTGCATCAACTGTCTGACAGCAGAGAAAAGGAGAGATGGAAATTATGTGGCCGGCCATGTTCGGTCTGGAGTCTGCCTCTTGCGCTCTCGCTGCATTCGCCCCGATCGAGAGCATTCCACATGCCGCCGTGGCCGCCCTGAAGCTTGCCCCGCCGGTGCCTTGCCTCCCCAAAACACCCCAAGTGGATATGTATCGCTCCCAGCTTCGTCATAGGCCGCATTAAACACTGTAAGCCGTTGATAAGTCTGCCGCAAGGCAATCTCTCGCTTTCTGCGCACCACTCCACCATCAGTGTATTACCTCCCCGGTCTGCCCCGGCACCACGCAACCCACGACCCTCCTCAACCTCCTTCTCCTCGTCTTCGCCTTGGTACAGCCGGTCACCAAAATGGGAAGACCACCAAATCTCTACTCCTTCGCCGACGTCGACAAGGACCTCGCCCCGAATCTGCGCAAGTACATCCTCGCCCAACAGAAAGACGCCCTGGACCGACACGGAGGCTTTAGAATCGCCGTTTCCGGAGGCTCACTCCCCAAGACTCTCGCCAAAGCTCTCCTCGCACCCTCCAACGGCACTCCCGAAGACACGCCCGAGTTCAGCAAATGGCAGATCTTCTACGCCGACGAGCGCTGCGTGCCTCTCGACCACGACGATTCCAACCACAAGCTTGTCAAGCAGGACCTCCTCGAGAAGATCCCCAAAGAGCTCGGACAGCCTACCGTCTTCCCCATCAATGCGTCCCTCAACGATAACCCCAGTAACGTGGCCGAAGACTACGAGAAGAAGATAGTCGATGCCTTCGCGACCCGCGACTCTGTCAGACTGCCCCAATTCGATCTGATCCTCCTTGGCTGCGGTCCAGACGGCCACACCTGCTCGCTCTTCCCCAACCACCAATTGCTGAGAGAGACGGACGGCTGGGTACTCTCGATAGAAGACTCCCCAAAGCCGCCGCCCCAGCGCATTACTCTTAGCTTGCCCGTCGTCTTGCACGGTGCGAAAATTGCTTTCGTTGCGACAGGAGGTGGAAAGAAGGAGATTCTCAAGCAAATACTTGAGACGGATGAGGGCAGACAACTTCCAAGCGGATTAGTCAACGAGGGTGCTGGAGAGAAGGTCAGTTGGTTCTGTGACGCTGCTGCCACTGAGGGCGTCAACTTTCCGAGACGCGGAAGTGTTATATGAGGCTCAAACAGGTCTGCGAACGCATCGTTGGCAAAGCGAAAGTATGAAAATATGGAGTTGGGCAACAGTGGATTAGACTAACGGCTCGATGTGCAACTATCACGAATTGAAACGGCCTTCTCCAAGAATTAACTATATTCTCCATTGATCGCACGTGCTGGTCCATGATGTATACGAGGAATTGGAGTGATATTCTCACGAGTTGGCTTCTCTACATACAAAAACAAAGGAAATATTGAGATCAGTTCGCCTGCCCAATTCCCGACTCCGTCTTGTGCGCTATGCAATCAAAATTGTACATTCCTTTCAACCCTTTCGTTTCTCTCTATAACTTCATACCCAGAACCTCATGAACCTTGAGGGACTGTCGGATGCTGAGCTCCAACATGATCTCTTCCGAACCACCGGGAATGGCGTATGCGCGCACGTCTCGGTACAGTCTCTCGACCTTGGCACCCTGGCCACCTCTGCTGTAGGATAGACCACCGAAAATCTGGGAAGCCTCTCTTGCACAGAACTCGAAAGTGGTGGTGGATTGGGCCTTAAGACCGGCAATGGCACCGCCGAGCTTCAACATGGCCTCGTAGTCGCTCATCTTCTGAGCCTGGAAGATCAGGTTCTCCAACCACGCGTACGAGGCCTCGATCTGTCGGGCCATGTGCGCGAGCTTCAGACGGATGACGGGGTGCTGGATGAGCTTGACGCCAAAAGTTCTTCGCTTGTGTGCGTACTTCATGCTCTCCTCGTAGCAGACACGCGAGAAGCGGATGCACTGGATGATGATACCGATACGCTCGTGGTTGAAGTTGGTCATGATGACCTTGAAGCCTTGGTTCTCCTTGCCGATGATGTTCTCGACGGGGACCTTGACGTCCTCGAAGGTCACGTAGGTGGTGCCGGAAGACCAGACACCCTGGCAGTCCATGCGGCGGGTGCTGACGCCCTCCATATCCTTTTCGATGAGGAGGACAGAGATACCGTTCATTCCTTCGCCACCAGTGCGGACGGCGGTGGTGAAGTAGTCGCACCTGAGGAGGTAAGAGTCAGTCAAAATCCGGATTAAGTAGACTCAAACGAAGCAACTTACCAGATACCGTTCGTAATCCATTTCTTCTCACCGTTCACAATGTAGTGCTTGCCGTCCTCGGTCAGCTTGGCCTCGCAGGTCAAGTTTGCAACGTCAGATCCGGCGTCTGGCTCGGTGATGGCCAAGCAAATGCGCTTGTCACCGTTCAAGATACCAGGCAAGATGCGGTCAACGAGCTCCTTCTTGCCGTGCTTGACGACTGGAGGGCAGCCGATACCGAAACCACCAATAACATTCCATACGAAACCGCCAGAGCCAGAGCGCGAAAGCTCGTCAGTGAGAAGCAGCTCGTGGAACAGATCCCACTTGCTTGGGTCGACAGATGCCACCGTGTGGTTGGTGAGGTGCTTGGGCCAGTGGTGCAGACCGAGCAGACCTGCAAGATAACCACGCTCGCCCATCGCCTTGTAGACGCTGTCTGGGACCTTCTTAGCCTCATCCCACTCGGTGACATTGGGCATAATTTCGTCCTCCATCCATTGTCGGATCTCAGCGCGCAGAGCGACGTGCGTCTCGTTGAAGTATGGGGAGTGGTATGTCTGGTACCAGTTGGGATCCGCGTATGGCACGAGATCACCGAACTGCTCTAGAGCCTCTGCCTCTTCCTCAGCGTCTGGGCCAGGAGCTGGGACAACTGCGCCAGACTCGGCTTGGGGTACAACGACCTCCTTCTTCTTCGCTGGCGGCGATGGGGGAGGCGTGGCGGGCGCAGCTGGTGCAGGCTTGCTGTCTAGCGAGCCGACCTGGAGCTTCGACTGATACTTCTTGAGGATGGACTCATTGTGGTACTTCCAGAACTGCTTGCTGGCGTCCTTGCCGGCAACTCTCTGGAGAACTGAATATTTGGTCAGCCGTCTGACCGAGGTGCAAAAGCCACAAGATCGCTTCGGCGGTCTGTGATCTCACGTACTCTTCTTTCCACCAGGGTGCTCGTCCTGGAACTTGGTCAGGTCGTAGACGTCCTGGTCCACAATGATGTAGAGGTCATCGGCCTTCTTGTGGCCGGCGACCTCGTCAACGGTGAAAGTCTTAGACATGCTTGCGGTGTCGGTGCGGTGGTAGAGGGAATGCGCTCTCGATGCAGACGGCACAGGTGTAGAAGAGAAAGTGTCGTTTTCTGGGGGAGAATAATGTGGAGCAGGCGTGCGGAGAGCGAACAAGAATCGTAGAAAGTAATGAGCAGGCGCGGGCCAGGCATTTCTTCGTCCTTCACATGTGAAAGCGCTGTCACATGCCGGGCTACTGGCATCTGGTGGAGTGAGATGACGCCTAGGATTCGCTGCACGCAGTCGCGCCTTCCCGTCTTGTGACGCGATCTGGACTGGGGAGTTGCGATGACGACCGGACCGAGGCTCGCTGAGCGCCGAGCCTATCAGAGGGCTTGAATCGATCCTTACATCGTGGACCTTGCTTCGCGAACAACACAACTGTGGACTTCGGCCTAAACAGAGACCAGGACTCGCTGCAATTATCCGAAAACGTCCCCTTCGAACGCGATGTTATACCTTCAGACCCGCATCCCGCAATTTGGGTCTTCACTGGAGGGTTCCTGTCCCGTCCGCCACCTCAGGAAATAGCGAGCACGATGCCGCGGCTGTTCTAACAATCTACAGACCACGAAGAAATTGGACCACTCGCCCTTACGTCCAAAGTCAATGACACTTGCACAACGCTCGTGCCTCCTCCAGAACGCGATGCCTTCGTTCGTGCCTCAGTGATGTCTTGCCACGTCTGTGTGCAACAGATGCTGTACACTGCGTGCTGAGTAGCAATGCCAGCTATGTGATCCGTGTCACCCAACTTGAACACTCTTGCAACTGGCCGATCTCACTTTACGGTCAAAAGCAGGACAAATGATAGGTCACGAGCATGGCTTCCATGATGAGCTTCAGAAGGGCCGGAAACATGGCTCTCGAGCATTGCTATTAGCTATCTACGTCAGTCGACTCCGCAGCAAAATACCTTTTCAAGACTTCTCCCGCAGAATTAATTACATGTCCGAAATATTTCTCAATTACCAGAGCACTCAAGGCAAAACCATCAGTCCGAGAAACTCCTGCCGCTCGAGAGAATCCAAGACACCACAGCAAAGGCAACCGTCACAATGCCTCCCGAACAAAAGCCCGTCATCGTAACACCCTCCACCTCCCTCTCCACGTCTGGCGGGCAAACCGAGGGCATGATCCGCCAGAACGCCATTGTCAACACCTGCGACGATATCTGTGCCTCTCGGATGATCGCCAAACCGCACACGGCATCTGCAGTCCACCACCACGGCCACGAAAACACCATCGTCTTCGCCTACTCGGGCCACGGCACAATCGTTTCAGATAATGGGAAGAAGAAGCAGAATCTGGCTCCTGGTGATTTTGCTCTCATACCAGCGTTTGCCGAGCATCAAGAGGTGAATGAGAGCGATGAGGACGTTGTATGGGCCATTGTGAGGAGTGGCAAAGAACCGATAGTAGTTAATCTCAAAGGGTGGGGAACGAGTTGAATGTGGACGTGAAAGGGTATCCCAGACATGCAAGTCAGCAGGTAAATGATGTAAAGTACCATCTGAAAATTGCTACTGGGGAAATGTCAGTTCGACGTGAGAAGTGTAAGAGGAAGCGAGTAATGTTATGATATTCTCGTTCTCATTTCGTATCCGCGCGAGCCTGTCGCTACCAATTTACCGCACTCTCGAGTGCTCTACCAAACTCCCTGTATCCCGGCTCTCTGAAGCCTTACTTTGAGGATATAAAGCTCCAGACGCCATCGCTATGCACTCTCTGTGGACTAAGCATATGATTTCCTTCCCTTCCCAATCCTTTACCCAATCAACGGTCTGTCCTTATTTCGACAATAACAAAAGAGATTCGCTAGAGGAATCATTACGCGGGACCTCTAGTTTGTATTCATATCTGTCATTAATTCTTCGAGTCTTTCCTCGACATCGGTTTCATTTTCTTCACGATGCTCGACATGTGGAGCCCGCTCAGCGCTCGTCGCACTTCGGGTGAGGGCGGCGATGGAGGTACGGGGGACGAGTACCCGTGCGCTTGGGCGTTGTGGTTTGTGTGATTGGTTTCGTTGCCCCAATATGTTTTCATGGAGATGCTCGGCGAAGCTGGTTGTGACATGAAGGCAAGCAATTCACGCTCCTCGGCTGTCGGCTCCAGATCGTCGTCGCCATCAGAGCCGATCCCATCAATATGGCCCTCCTCGTCAAAGGATGTAATTGGTGAAGATTGTCCAGACCTGGAGCCTTCCGAGGACGAGAAAATGTTGTCGCCTGATGTGGCTGGCCGCTGTGGCGGGCTGAGGCTGGTCAACGTGGTGGTATCGATCATGGACCGTATTGGACGGTGAACGCTGGGCCTGCCACGAGGCACTCGAGGAATGGCATCGATGCCTCCAGGGCCACCGCTCTTCCTTCTCGTCAGCGCTAGACCACGCTCGGATCGAGTGGAGGACGCCGGACGCCTATGTTTCAGGCCTTCCACTTTCTTCGTTTGCATTTCCTTGATACACCTCTCCAGGGCGAGCTCGATGGATACCGAGTTCTTAATACGATCCAGCTTCGGCCAAGTTGCTCTCTCGCCCTCTCTGGTTGCCCGTTCCATGAAGGCTGGAGTGGGGTTTGCCAGAATCTGCGGAATTGGCACCCATGAAATATCCGGCAAGATGGTGATATCACCGTCGTACTTCTGACTCAAGACTGAGTGAGCCATCTTGATGATGGTATTGTCCCACCCACCCTCCATGAGTCCGTCGAGCATGTAGACTGTATTGGCAGATCCGACGGTGAGTGTTTTGCGGATAAAGCCCGGATCAACGCCTTCCTTGGGCAATAGAGGGCCAACGTGGGGATTCACCTGAGAAGCAAGGAAGTTGTTGACGTTGAAGAGACGCTCTAGCAGCTGAGCCGGCAAGTCGCCCTCGATGGATCCGTCGATCCATTTGTGGTCGAAATGGCCCCATGGCTCGAGTTGTTGCGTGTCCATATTCTTCGCCTTCAGACCGGGCGCCTCGAACACAAACGGCAGTGCACAGGAGGAAGCGACGGCCGTCCAGATGACCACGTTTGGAGCAGTGACATAGTTCAACAATCTTGGCAGGTTGTACTTATCCCGGCATGAGACGTGGATGTTGAGGGCCATTCCGGTGTAATTGTATGCCTCTTTGAATGTGATGTCGCCGAGCAGGCGTTTCATGACTCGGCAGAGATTGCTCACATTAAAAGCTGGTTCGCCTTTTAGGACATTGACTACCATTCCGGGAATCCCTTTCAATTCGTCTTGGCCCTGGAAGACAGACAAGTCGCCATGGCACAACTCGTCCAATTTGCCTATGAGCTCGGCTCCCTTGTGTGTACAGAGCACGGATGCGACAATGCTTCCTGCTGAAGCGCCACACACGACTTTCGGGAGGAGTCCAGCGTCAATGAGACACTTGACAACCCCGATATGGCACATGCCGAGCGTTCCACCACCCGAGAGCATGAGTGCACTATTGCCGAACGACTGTCGAGCCGCTTTAATTGTTTCCAGGTATCGGTTAAGGGTCTGGGAGTCCACGTCCTGGCAGTATTTGGCAATCCTTTCGATGGTGTAGTTGACGACATCCGTATACTCTTCGATCAAGTGTTTCGTCCCGAGCCATGTGTGCTGATACAGACGTGCGTTGCACATACCACCAAGATCCCTCTTGAGAGCATGGCGGATCTGCACCAGCATTTCTTCCATGTTGTTGTCATGATTCGCTTGCTTCAACCTGTCCAACCGCTTCCTGACGAGTTCCAGGTCGCAGTCTTCCGACTCTTCATCAAACTTCCAGTAGTGGTTGCCTTCCAGTATGTCCAGCTTCTCGGCCGCTTGTTTCCACTCCTTTGCCGACTGTGCATTCTTCAACTTTTGATGTTGGTACTCGGCCGTCTTCTCCGACAGATCCTGTTTGCCATCCCATCCCCGTCGCAGGTTGTATGCGACTTCCAGAATATCATTGGCGAGTTGGATGGGGTTCAAAGGCGAACCAGTTCGCGGAGGCGGACGACATGTAGTCGCCTGGGGCGTCTTATTATCCCATGCCTGCTGCTCGGCCTTCTTATTGTCACCGAAGCCTCCGAAAATCAACGAGCTCTTGCTTCGAAGGGATGCCATGCGGTCTGGCCATCCGTGGTGGTAGTGTGCCTGCGGTGGAAGATGCGAGGACAGTGAATGAATCGTGTGTGGGGGCCCAAGGCCAGCAGGGTAATGGCTGTGTGCGGCGGGCAATGACAGGGGGCACACGTCACGGATACCAGAGGCGAGAGAGGAGAGGAAAGAGCAAAGCAGAAGGAATGGATCAGATCAGAAGGAAGGAGCGTGTTGGGCGTTGGTATGCGCTTCTCTTGTCTAAGGTGGAGCGCTCCACACAGATGTGATCATGTGGAAGCGGGAACGCTGGCAGTGTGATGCAACTACGACGGTACGCTGGCTCCTACTAGTATTCTACGAGGTAGGACTAAGACCGCTCTCACTGCTGCTGCTGCTGCTGCTGCTGCTGCTGCTACTCCCACTGGACGCAGCCGAATCGGATCGGCGCCGCGTGACGGACGAGACTCCAGAGAAATGCCGAACTATTCACACACGCCTATCTCTGCTACTAATGCCACTATCCAACGAGGCGCGGTCTCGCCGTCTGTCGGCGTTTTGGGGGACATTTCCAGTGAGATGAGAAGCCACGTCTCTTTGTCGCTGTCGCGCCCTCTCATACAATCCCGGACATGACGCCGACGAACATCCACACGCATGCATCAACCTGGAAATGGACGGCGAAGAGAATGGATGCAGCGGATGTGCTCTCACGATTGTTATCACGATCTGAGGCGTCCACTAAACACTGCCGCCGAGGCCTTTCTGTGCATAGATCGCAGAGAACTCTGAAGCCATTTGGGGTCTCACACATGGGCTGGCGCAAACTCAGCAGCAACCAGCAAGAGCAAATCGTCACAGTCACATGCCAACAGCGCAAAACAAAAGTTGCATGTGCTGCTCAGGAACCCTCATCTCCGCCGCCTCCTATTGGCCGAGCTGCTCCAGCCCTGCAGCTCCCAATCGACGTGGGTGTGCCACGGCAGTCGAATACGCCAGATCCCGATCCCTCTCCTCTCCTGCTATGCACGCGGGCTGCTTTGACGTCGTGTGCTGAACCGACACCGCTTGCAAAAGCACTTCGCGGGATACTGTAGTCACCGTCCTGCTCCCAAGCCAAGCTTCGGTCTTGGGCTTCTGGATGTTCCTTCTTGCACGCCCACTATACCGACACCGACAACATCGCTTACCTCCATATGTGTACGTACTCGGACCACATCCTGATTCAACCCTACGACACCCTGAGACCGGCCGTCATCTGTCATGAGGCTCCCATGACCTTTCTCTCCTCCCAAAGGTACCCAGTTACATGCACATGCACGCAATCCTGCTCTCCGCTCCCCGCAGCATACGAAGGCTGAAAATCTTCACACCTTCATTTCGCCAAAGTGCATGCCGATACTTACCTCTACCCCGGTAAGTATCCTCGTATTGGGGGTCGGCTGGCATAAGCGTGGCTGTCTCTCACATGAAGTAAACAAGGCCCCCGGTCGCGCCGTGTGACTGCTACAAACAATAGCCTGAAACCACTGACCATGGGGACCGGGGAGCGGAGAAAGTCAGGTTTATCTTCGCGGAATGCGGTGAAGAGGTCAGATACCCGGCGGATTCGTACCGCGAAGGTATCATCAGAACGTCACTTCGTCTCGTCTACATACTACGGCGAAATTTAACAATGGCGCCTAACAAGAAAGATACATTCCCATTGCTGCTATGATCGCGTCGTACCATGGATATCATCAAGGCATGACAGTCGTTCCACCTGGTAAGAAAGATCTAGTCCTGCCCATTCCTCCTCGCTTGCACAACAAGTAGACTGGCCTTGATGCCACTCGCCGCGAATGTATCAGCGGCCGCACCCAAACAATCAGAGCCGCTGCCAGTCTTCCGGAACTGGTCGATGTGACGACCAACGACCACGAGGTCACCGCCATTCTTGGGGTTCTGTGCCAGCTCCTCTTGCGCTTTGGTGAGAGCGTCCTGCAGAGGATTGTTGGTCTGCACAGAGTCGAAAACGACTCTGTTTGTCAGCTCTGAAGGCAGGGATCTTCGCATCGTTGCGAAAAATGTTGCAAAATCACTAGATGCACGCGAGACGGCAGAGACCGATACCTTCGGTTGTTCCTGCTTGCCCTCTATATTATTGATTGCGTGGGCAGTAGCCGGCGCAAGGGCATCTTGTGATTCGTAGTGCACAATCGTCGCCGTGACTCCAGGATTCTCTGCCAACTGCAGCACCAAACGCAAAGCCACCCTGTCATCGGCGCCCAGTCCAAAGAAGGGCATGAAAATATGGTGGCTGCGGTCTACGCTGAGTAGGGTTGCGGGATGATCGCGCTGACTGCGAAAGCTGAGGGCACTCATAGTGCGCTGCAGCGTCGCCTGCCGTTGCTTGAGAGATCCCGAGAAGCCTTTGCTGATGAAGACTGCACTGTTGCAGTGTGCAGTGTTCAGTGCTTGCTGAGTGAACGAGCTGTAGGTACCGCTCGATAGCTTGTTCTTCGTTCCTTCGGATGACACGATCTGTGTCTCGCTCAAGGTACCGGTCTCGCTCCAAGGTAGTAGCAGTAGGTCTGATGTCTCTTCCTCGGCCTTGTTGACGAGAGTATCGGCGAAACTGCTTTCGGGTACGACCGAGACCTCGCCGGAGACGTTGAGATTGAACATTTGTCCAAGCACACGGAATGCGTTCAGCACGGGGTCGAATGCGCTGTACTCGTCGACCTCGGTGACCTTCATGACAGTGGATCCACGCTCGGTCAGCTCCACCAGTCGCACACCATGCACCTCGACCGTCTTCTGGCTACGCCGGTCCGCCAGCTCTTCTTCGGATGTATCCGCAACGAGCGAAGGGTGCAATTTGACAGTAGTCTGCGTTGATCTGTAGCCCAGCAGCGAGATGAATGCCAGAGTAGTCGGCATGTTATCGAGTCGCAAGTACACACTGAGATTTCTGATCTTAGCAGACTCCGCCTTCTGCATAGCGACTGAATCGGTCTCGTTGCTGCCGTCTTGGAGCGGTTTGCCAGAGTCCCAGTCGATTTCTCCCCTCTTCCAGGCCTCCAGCTTCTTCTGATACCACGGTGGGTACAGCCACTGCACAAGAGGTGTCGTGGCAAATGTAGTTACCAGAGCCATCACGACGAAGATGGTGAATGTCCTGGTGCTAAGAATCTTGGCCTGATACCCGATGTTGAGGACGATGAGCTCGACGAGACCTTTACAAGACATCAGAGCGCCGATGGTGAAGGACTCTCGCCAGACCAGTCCGTTCAATTTTGCTCCAAGCGTGCCTCCAGCGAACTTGGCGCAGAAGGCAATGGCAATGACGCCGATCACATAAGCCCATGTGATACCATTGTCCAGCAGACCAATGTTTGTCGATAGTCCAGAGAGCGCAAAGTACAGCGGGAGGAATAGAGTCGTGACCAGGTCTTCAATCTTTTCAGTAACCTTGATGGCGAAGCCTCCCTCGTGCGGACAGATGAGACCGGCCATGAAAGCTCCGAAGATGGGATGCACACCGATCACACCAGTAAAGAAGGCAGAGGTCAAAGCGATCATGAGTGTGAGCGCGATGATGGACTGTGAAGGACCATCTTGAAGCGCTCGATTTCGGCCCAGGATCCAGTAGAACGCTGGTCGAACTGCCAGAAATAGGAAGAGAGCATAGCCAACGCAGGTCAATAGAACCCACAGCGCAGTGAGCCCACTACCTGCATTGACCAAGGCCACACAGAGAGCGAGCAAGATCCAGCCCACCACATCGTTGCTCACGCCAGCGGATAGTGCAATGATCCCGACGGGTGTAGAAAGAAGCTTCAATTCAGTCAAGATTCGACACAGTACTGGAAAAGCCTAGTCCTTGTCAGCCGCGGATCTCTCATCAACATAGAGCGCAAGCTTACCGTAATAGCCATTGCAATACCAATGAAGAGCATATAAGTCCCGAAATCAATATGCACCAGTCCCGCCTCATCGCGGAACTCATGATAGAGGCCCCAAGCGATTGCACAACCCAGTCCAAACGGCAAGGCCATGCCAGCCGTCCCAACGCTCAGCGCAACCTTCCAGTTGCTGAAGAAGAATCGAAGATCCACCTCCAGGCCCACTAAGAACAGGAAAAGCACCAGTCCCAAGTTGGCGACCAGAGTAAGATTCGGTATCGAGGCCGCCGGGAATATTGCGTTTGAGAAACCAGGAATGCGTCCCATCACGGAGGGACCGAGCAGGATACCACCAATGACTTCGGCGATGACGCGAGGCTGTCGTATTTTGGAGAGAGGCCAGTGTAATAGACGGCAAAACATGATGATAACACCAGCCTGTATTATGAAAATAATGATGGGGTTCTTGGGATCATAATGGCTCGGATTCCCGCCTTCGAGGATTCCACCTTGAGGCGCGGCTCGGAGAGTGCTTGTTGCAGATGCAGAGGACACGGTCCTGGTCACCGTGTGGTTGAGGATCTCCGTTACAGTGGCCGTTATTGTCGCCATGATTGCTGCTGTTTAGGAATGTATTCGCCTGTCTGAGCGGGATGGAAGCGGACTGGCTGGCTGGCTGGGCCGTAGATTCGATCTACCATTCAGCCAGCTGCATGTTCGAGCGGTGAAAAAGGCGCAGGTGAGGTAAAACAGCGTAGTGGAAGGAGGCAATGATGACAATAAGATATGCGTGGCGGGACCATGGGCGGGCGGTAGAGTGCGGCAATCGAGACCCCAAGAAATCCAAGGCTTTGGCGCGGATGAGCCTACCAGCTGAGCCCTCGCAACTGCTTTCATTCTTGCTTGCGTCGGGCTTCTTTGTCCGATTCTATGCATCGCTAAAATAACGTGCTCGCTGCTGACTGGACCTGCTGCTGCGTGACCGGTACATGGCAAATGTCGACGCTCGTTGATGGCTTTTGGCACATGCAGAAATCGATGCATGCGCAAGTTGCTTCGAGCCGTTGGAAGCGCTAAAAGTAGCGTGGGCTCCACGCGACGACCCGATGGTGCTCTGGACCCATGCACCTGTACAATGCTCCAATCACATGCATGTTTCACTACAGCTAGAATAGCATTGTACACCACTTCATGATGCAGGACTCGGCGGTGATGCACCGGTCGCCCACCTCACCGGTTCGGCCCCTAACACAAAGTGCAGTCTACCGCCCTGTGCAAAGACATCGTCCCAGCTCACCCAAGCTTGCGTCCAGTTCTTCCCGTTCACCTGCAGGCTTTGCACATACGGTGCGGTATACCTGTCTCCACCGTTCGAGGTCACGGTAAGGTTCTTACCTCCGCCAAGATCAATGCTGAGGAATCTGAAGCATGGCGATCCAATCAAGAAGGTCGTCTGACCTGTCACCGGATACCTATTTTGCGGTCAGCAGGCACCTTTAGAACGGGTGTAGGGCTTCTTGCAGTCCGATCATATTCCAAAGAATCCAGGTCTGCATTGCTCCTGCGTCCGAGTTGCCAGGTATGCCGCCTGCTCCCGCATTATAATAGGCCAATGCGGCGTGCCGTGAGTACTTCACCGAGAGATCCTGTCGTCCGACAAAATTGAAGAGGTACGGCGTTGTAAAAGCAGGCTCGTTCCCAGGATTGAACAAAGTGCTTCCATATGCAGAGTTCCCGCTATACACTCCTGGCTCGAAGAACTTCTCAAGACGCTTGACAAAATCATCGGCACCACCGCTCAGAGATATCAGATGCTGTAGGTCATGGTGTGCGTTGAAGGAGTAGGACCATGGAAGATCCTCGTAGAACGGGTCGCCCCAATAACAGCCTCCGCACTGCGTTGGTGGGTATGGGTAATCGAAGGAACCGTTGCCCTGCAAATCGTAAAGTCGATGGTCAGCGAGTGTCTTAAGACGTTGGGTATGCCCTCTCCTTCGCTTCTTACATATCGCGGTACCACGAATCCAGTAAAATTGAGAGACGACTGTTCAGGGTTCCAGTGGTTTCTCCAGTTGCGCGAGCGGTTTAGATATTTCTGATAGTCGTCTTGATACCCCAGCCCCTTCGCGACCTGCGTCAGACTGAAGTCGTTGACCGAGTACTCAACAGCTCTCGAAACGGCTCTAGTAAAGTTTGGTGTGATGTAGCCGTACGACTTCCAGTCCGGGAGTGCACCTCGACCCTCCTTGTCACTTGAATCCGGCGCGATAGGATCGTGGTTGTTCGGTGGTACTACCTCTGCATCCATTTTCATCGCTTGATAACCTGCTGCCCAATCAACTTGGCCTCTGACACCTTTCACATACGCATCGGCAAGTACGTTGTCTGCGTTTGAGCCTCCCTGAGATCTGCCGTTGTAGTTCGATGACCTGGCATCCGGCATGAATCCCTCGTGCCGCCAGGTATCGATGAGACTTCGAATGATCTCCTCGTATGCAGTCGGCTGGATGATTTGCCAGAGGGATGTTGAGCACCGAAAGAGATCCCAGAGTGTGAAGAAATCGTCGTAGTAAGGTTCTGTCGATTGCCACGATGGATTCTCACCGGTACGGTTGGAAGGTAGTAAGTTCATTCCTGCAGGACTTGATTCAGCGACGTCAGGAGACTGCGTATGGCCATTAATTGACTGACCGTAAAGATATGAATAGAGCTGAGTTAAGACGGTTTGGTTGGTTTCAGTGGTCTGCACCTTTGAAAATACTTCATCAGTCCACTTTGATTGTGCAGCTTTGACCAAGCTCTGCAACTTGGTACCTGCCGGAATCTCTGCTTGGACATTCTGACAGGCCTTGGCGGTAGAGATGAAAGAGATACCGACTCGTGAGGCGATACTGGCTTGACCGAAGGTGAAAACACCACCTTGTCGGTAGGTTCCATTCGTTGCTGGCTTCGTATCGTAAGAATATAAAGTAGTGCCATTTCCCGTAAAAGTCCTGGCGCTGCTGGGTACTTGGTCAAAATGGCCACAGAAGTAGATTGTCCAATTTGGTGACAAGTTCCATCCGTTGTTGTAAATTCCGGATCCTTCATACGAGCCGTTTGCATCGAGTTTGAAACTCCCGCCGGCATACCCCTGACCCCATCCAAGTCCTCGAAAGGATGGCAGAACATGAGAAACGTCGACAACGATAGAGTTGTTGCCTTGAGGGAGGGTGTATTGATACAGACCTGCATGCTCGGCAGCAGCCACCTCAATGGTAACTCCGCTCACAAGAGAAGACTTGTAGTATCCGATCTGAGCGGTATCGTTCGAACTCCGGTTTTGGCCGAGGTCGATAAGTGGATTAGAAAGAGGACCTACGGCGGGCATTTGATTGACGACACCGTATTTCGGAGCGCCTCCAGTACCAGATTCATGCATCATGGAGAAACCCCATATCTGACCGGATGGTAGATAGCCTGAGTACGCATCCGTGCTTCCAGACTCGACGTCAGGGCCTAATTTGACCTGCAGGAGAAGAATGATGTTAGCTATGGTTTCATTTCGGGTCTGGATTTCCATCTGAGTGAGTACCATTGAATGTGGAGCTGGCACCACGCCAGGAAACATATTGCCGCCATTGGAAGTTCCCAGAAATAGGTTCACATATTGCGTGTAGTTTGTGATGGCCCGGCCAGCGCAGAGGCTTGCCCAATGAAGCAGCAAGCATAAGAAGATGGTCATCATACGGAGAAAGTATGGTGCCTCGAAAAATTGTGTTCACTGGCAGACACGTCTACCTCTTACATCTTCAGCCGACTACGTCAATGCTGGAAGTGGCGGACTTTTCGCAGCAAGTGCTCCTTCGAGGGTCAATCATTTCTAAAACAAGCAACGTCCAGGAACAAACCCTTGTGGTGATCATTTTGAGGCTGTAGATGTGACGCGGGCAACACGAGGAAGTGCTCCGCCGGCGATTGGTCAAGGCGGGCTGGAGCTGGCCTCGCTTGCGGTCGAGAGCCGAGTCCAACGATATAGGTGAGTTTCCCAGCACATGAGGATTGCGGAGGCATTGGAACGTCGTGAACGAGATATATGAGGCCTTATTGCAGGATTTGGAGTCTGGTTGATGCAAGAAGTCGGAAGGTGGAAGGCGTCAAGGAGATTCGGAACTTGAAAGACGCTAGTCGGCAAGCAGCGGACTTGCCTGCCTCCCGCAAAACCCTCGTTCATGTTCTCTTTCGATTTCACATCCAACGACCTGGAATGCTCTACAACGCAACACACACATATTTCTGTTGTCGCATGTACCAACAGCATCAATGGGAGTATCTACCATCCAAGCCAGGCACTCGCAGGATCTGTATTCCCGGGGGCAAGGATGCCGCCGGCCGTGACGACTGCGTCGCCGCTCCCAGCCTCCTTCCCGCCTCGCTGTTTGGCACGAATAATTGTGGCAGGTAAGAGAACTAAAGTGATATTCACAACCGCGCACCCTCCATTTTCCACAAAGCAATTGCCATCTTGCATCCTCGCTTGATCAGCTCTTCGACGTCCCCTCGCAGCAAAACTCAACGAGCAAGCTCCTGTCGCTCCCCACCAACCCGCGTCGACCACGCATCGAAGCTCGCTGCAACAAGAAGAAAGCTCCTCCTCTTTAATCGACAACGACGCAACCACCACCACTACCCACTCATACCACACAAGAAACCCCTCAACTCTTCGATCCTGTCCCGCGCCGTTCGTCCAAGAGCAAGAACGCGACCGAGCATCGACCATCCGACCATCGCACATCCCATCACCAACAGCTCCACACAATTTCCAGCATGGCAGGCAACATAACCATCGCCATCATCATCATTGTTCTGTTCGTTGTCCTCGCACTTATCGGCTTCCTGATTTACTGGGCTCAAACGTCTCTGGGCACGGTACGAGGCAGCGCATCCGAAACTAGCGGGGAGGATGTCTAAACGTTTCAGTGGCTTGTGTTACGGGAACATATTGCAGATGAGCTGTTGCTCTCTGCCGGGAATGACGATTTGATATGGAGGCGGGAGTGTGTAGAACGGCGTTTCTGGATATGGAGGAATTACGCATTTGGAGCATAGCGATGGAGTTCGGGAGCCGTAACACGGCATGGATATACGATTTGTATAATGACTATACCCGCAGACAGCCTGTCCTTCCAATGGACTAGCGATGAGAAGAGCAAACACTTTAAATCAACAGCCGTAAAGACATCGAATCATAAAATGCAAAATTAAGCCCCAGGTGCGTCTGCTCCAACACTCCCATCCTCTCCATCAACGACGGTGTCTTCCTGCGCCTCTCCCGACAACGTCTTAGGTGGTGCCATCTGCGCTTGGAATTGATGCCAACAGTTCGGTGCCTGCAACACGTACTGCATCATGCTCACGCGGAATCGATTTCGATAATCCTTGGGACTCGTGATGGTAGGCTTGTTCTTGCCTCTGTCCTTGATCCAGCTCTCCAGTTTCTTGTCCCACGTATACGTACGAATGCAGTCGATGATGCCCACAACGAGCTCTTTGCGAGAGTCATCGAAACCGGCCATCAGAGAGTAGTCCATCACGTTCTGCTTGCAGAGCCACAGAGTGTCGTTGAAAACAGACGCCTGCAGCAGCTTCCTAGAGTGCTCTCGCACGAATAACGGTTGTTCAAAAATGGTTTCGACGAGGTTCTCGTCCAGTAACACCTCATCAGCCTGGCCCGTGCTCTCGATCTTGCGATTCCGCATGCTGCCTTTGAGATCGAAGCGGCGATTCGGATTGCGCTCGTAGAAAAGGTTCTCCATAACCAGCAGGTAGTACGAAAAGTCTATGTTCGTAGCCGGGTTACGAATATTGACTTGGAACAGCCCAAACATCTTCGCAATCACACTCGGCACTCCGTGGAATAGTGCGTAGCTCATAAAGTTGAAGTAGTCTGGCGCGAATTTGGTGAAGGCCTTCAACTCGACTTCCTGCAAGCTCTTGATGATGAAGCGACTGTCCAAAGTCCGAAGGAATAGCGATTTGGTTTTGCCTCCCTTCGAGTCAAACTTGAGGCAGCGAGACATGGACTCGATGAAGCGTTCCGAGACGCCGCATTTGCGCCGGAGCGCATCGAATGACTCTGCGTAGAAGATCTTGCATGATGTTTTCACAGGTCCATGGGCAAAAGAGTACTTCATGTGCGTCCCAGTGTCACTGAGCAAAGATGCTTCGATGGCTTCCCGCAACTCGTCGCTCGCGAAGCTGCCGCTTACTTGCGAGTGGGAGTGAGCATGGCCATGTTTCGCCAGCGGTGCTTTGCTCGGATGACTGCGGAACTCTTTGACTTTGTTCTGATAGTCGGTGCACGCCAGGGAAAGTGCGATGACAGAAGAAGGCTCATCCTCTCGGACGATGATATCGGAATCTTCAAACACGTGCTCGGTGTTATGAAGTGGGTACTCGAGATTAGCCCACCCAGATGCTGACCGCTTCGACCAGAATTCGGCCAGGTATTTGAACCAGACGTTCTTCCGATGCTCGGTGATGCTGAGGTCGGCACCCAGCTCTGCCAAGTCCGGGGCGGTTGTTGGCGACGTGATCGATGAGCTCATTCCAGAAGTCGGATCCGACACATCTCGAGAGCGAGTGTCAATTTGCTCCAGGTCACTGACATCTCCTTCGACGTCCGTATCAGTCGCGACATTGAACCGGGCGTTGTCTTCCCGCACAGAATTCGATGACTTCCCGTCTTGTTCTACGACAGGATTATCCTCTGGCTGCATCCCAGCAACGTACTCGTCCATGTGTTTTCTGGCTATTCTGTCGTCCTGAATATCGTTGTCTTGACTCGTGTGTTCGGAGATTTTCTCGCCCACAGCATCAGTCGCATTCTGGTAAATCTCGACTATAGGTCGGCTGCTCGCCAGCGGGTTGGCTCTTGCCTGCCGACTCCTCATAGCTCGTTGCCGTTTCTCCTTGAGCCGCTCCTTCTCGAACTCGCGCGACATTTGTTCGAAATGTTGTGCCAATGAAGATACGCTTGACGTCGGGTTGCTGTCGTCGGACTTGTGTGGTATTGAACGTGGGATGAACGACGGTGCGACTTTACCAACCTTATTGGCCAAGCGTCCAACGCCCAGTCTGTCTGCGAAGCGTTTGTCGACTGGCGGTGTTGTTACGTTGGCGGCAGGCGACTGCCCTTCTGCGGCAACAGCATCGATGCTCAACTCGGCGCCAAGATCCGCACTGCGACGCTGGACATGGCCAGGCTGGGACTGGGCACGTAACAAGGGTGGGGGCACTGGGCGCGGACTGGCATCTCTCTTCTTCAAGTCTGCAAGTCTGGGGATCTTCGACTCCGTAGCATCGGGCTCGCCAGCAGCAGCACGAGTGTTTCGGATTTGCTCGATCCGCTCCAGAAGGCCTGAGCTTAGCGGCTTAGGCTGGGTTGCGAAAGGTTCATCTTGAGAAATGGAGTCAGCAATAGGATATGCCGTTCCTGGCGATACCGCTTTTTCTTCTGACGACAGCTGTGTCGGAGACTGTGCGGTCACAGCGAGATCAAGATGCTTAACATCATCTCGCTCGACAGCCTCTTCGTGGTCGTGGCGAGGTGTAGTCACACGAGTAAGGTCGCTGGTGTGACTTGTCTCAGTTTCATTGCTTTTAATGGCCTTTAACGTGCTGGCGTCTTCACTCGAAGCCTTGTGCTCCTCTACCACCGACGACAGAACGTCGTGTGCCTTCTCCGACAGCATCTCGTCTGTAGGAGGGCGCAAACCCCGTCGTGTTCGGCGTGCAAGGGCTGTCTCAAGGCCATCCTCAGTGTCGCTCGTGTCACTGGCAATGCTAGCAGCCGTGGACGGCTGAGATTCAACAAACATATTGCGCAATTGGAGCGCAGCGAGTTTTCTGATGTCCGTCTCAGAGGGAAAGTAGTCACGCTCGAAATCGTTGAACTGCTCGTCCCATTCGATCGCTTTCTCATCCATGAAGCGAAGGGCACGATTCAGGGGGATTAACTCAAAGTACCGAGACGAAGCATACTTGCGTTGCAGTTTTGCCAAGAGCTCGTTGTGGTCATCTTCGACCTTTTGTCTGAGCTTCTCGAGCAAGGACAACGCTTCCTGAGCCTTCTTCTCGTCGAGAGTGTCAATGTTGATCGAATCAAGCCTTTTTCTGACAGATTCGATGAAGGCCTCCAAACGCTTCTCGAAGTGGGAGTACTGCTCGTTCTTCACAGTGAGATCAGCTTCCACTTTCCAAGTTACTCGGCCTCGTGGTACGATGACGTCGTAGATGTCGATGGCATCGTATTGAAAGCGCACAACCATATCTTGAAAGCCAAAACATCTCAAGAAGTCCTTGTGCATGTCATGCTTGCAAAGACCTGCCCTCGCGTGCAGTGGGCTGCTCCAGAAGCTCAGCTCTAGGTACTTGGCAAAGGAGTATTTCCACGTGTGGTCAGACATCGGAATCACCGTCGTTTCTTGTCGGCAAATGCGGCAGGTTGACCACATCAGAATCGTATTGGCATACCCTCGCATTTTCGAAGATTGACGCTGTATTGACACAGACAACTGACCATAGCCGTGCACGTATTGTCTGTGATGATCATACATCTTCTTGTTGCAGTCTCTACAAGTGGTATTAGCACTTAAGCAAAGGTCCTCAACGTACTGTCCAATTGGTATGTCCTCATCGTGATTTTGCTCGACTCTGTTGTAACCAGCATAAAATTCTATACCGAGCAGTTCCGGTCCAGTACAAGGAGCAGACGTAATGCTAGACACCATGGAGTAGAGCACAACAATTTTCTGATGGGAGAACGGGTCGAAGGGGTTGACTTCACCGTGAACAAAGGATTCCCATTGCCGTTCTTGGACGTCGTATGTGTGTTTGGCCTTGTCGAATTGTGTATCGTGTACCGCATGAAGATACTCGCGAACAGCCTTGGGCTGATCTTTGGAAGGAGGGGCATTCACCATCTCTGGTTCGACAAGTTTGAAGTTCTCGTCAATAACGCCGTCTTCTTCTTCGTCCTCGCCTTCCTCATCAGCGGCAGCATACTCGTCCCGGAGCAATTTGTAGCTAGCCAGCCTGCGTTCCAAGTCTCGTAACTGTGTCAGAATGTAAGGCTGCATAAATACGACAAAAGGAGATGCAGAAAGCATTAGCTTGCGAGTTTCTTTCTCCAGCTCCTCGTATTTGAAGTGGATTTGTGGGCTGCGAGATTCTTGGCCCAGTGTGGCGATAATCGCCTTATGCTTCTCTCCCACAGAAGGCGAGCCGGGATTCCTCCAGCTGGACGGTTCGTCATGAGCTTCGATCTGACTCTGTGCTGTATGAGGAATCGAAATAAACTCGTCGCGCATGAGGTAGTTTTCCAGCTTGAGATTGTACGCCACGTAGCACATGAATTCGGTGATCCGCTTGATGCAGCGCAAAGTCTTTGTGTCACCTCCTCTCAGCACAATCGTACAGCCAAGATCGGGTTCACATCCCGAAAGATAGATGTAAGTCTTTCTTTGGCCCTCTGACACGTAAGTCTTGACTTCGAAACTGTCGCATCGGCCAAGGTGTGAGGGATCGAGGCCGAGTTTATCGATAGAAGTGATCATCCTTGTCTGAGTGACACGAGCAACAGCAGCAAGTACAGAATCCTTGATATTGTACGCGACCGTGATTCCAGCCTGTTCCAAGAGTCGCAAGGCCAGTCCCGAAACGTGCCTCTGCACAAGGAGGACGTGGGGATTCAAAGCTGCAATTCGGTTTACCAGATTCTGTAAGTACTCCGACTCCTGAGCAATGACTGGTTCCAGACTCATGAAGTGAGCCTCGTGCCGCGCATATTCGATGGCGAAAGTGACGATGGCGATCCGTGGACGAGTGATGGAGCGTGCCATGGCCTTCAAAGCGACGTTCTTGCTAAAAACGATGCCCGAGACATAGCTGGTGTCTCCAGGTCTGCCGCCAGGGACTTTCTTCAATTTGATGTAATGCCTTATATCCATATCATCGCCCTGTTGGACGTCTGGCTCCACGTCGTCCGTACATTGCATCAGGATCGGCATCAATGCCTTCTCCCATGCAGCCGCGGATGCCACGTGGGAGTCTTTCAGCAGCTGCGATAGCAGTTTCTTGACGTGCTCGTAGCTTGCAGGATAAAGCTCGATATCATCTCTTTCGGTATTGTGAAGAGTGTCCAGGGCTGAGCTGCACACCACTTTGGCGTGCGGTGACGGCTCAAAGATTTGAGAAGACGATGACTGTCCTTCGGCGGTTCCGCCCTCCAAAGTGCTCGATAGAAGATTACTTTGGCTCCTCCTGGGCGACGGACGGTTGTAAGATGCGGATCCAATACTCAAATTCCGATTCCTAGACATTTTGGGTATATGTTTCGAAGGATGGGATGGAGTCTCGTCTTCCTTGATACCTCGCGTGCTGGAGGCTGCGGTACCTTTGTCGCCGGCTTTTGATCGACCTTTCCTCAAAGCAGAGGCGAAAAGACCACTGAAACCAAGCTTCTCGCGGTCAGCTGGGGACGCGGCTGCTCCATCACCAACGGCAGCCATGATATTTGGATGTTCCTCCTCGTCGGAGCCCTCATCAGAAAGAAACGCAGCCAGGTCAGGATCGATGATGTTGTCGTGGTGGAATGTTGGAAGGGACGACTTTTTCTCGGAATCACCTGCAGAGTCCTGATGAAAGGGACCCCGCTCGTCGGCACTAGTGCGGAAGCCACGACTGGGATGGTGGCGAGAATGACGGCGACGATGGCTGGAGGATCTTGGGCGTCGACTGAGAGATACCAAGGAGTGAGACGAGCTAGGTCTGGCGAGTGTTGGGTGCGTATCGAATTCGAGGACAGCAGATCGGCGCTTAGCCTCTCGGTTTCGGCGTGAGACCGGTATGCCGATGGAAGGCGTGGTCACTTCAGTATCCGTCCTGCTAAATCCCGCGCCGTCGAAGTGCCCGATCAATCGACTGCCGTTCTCGGCGTATGACGGCACCATGGGGCTACGTATGTAATCATCATCATCAGAGAAGACCGTGGAGTCATCATCGCTATTGAATATCATTTCTTCGCATGGCTTGCACAGGCGTACAGTACTAGGCTGGCCGAAAGGTCGACCATTGACAAGACTTGTGCACTTGGCGTCAAAGATCTGTCCGCAGGTTCTACAATGGTGTTTGCGTCGGAAAGTAGAGAAGCTCTGACCGCAAGAGAAGCAGACTTTGGCATTGTCGTCCTTCATCCAGAAATCTTTGCTAAGGACACGGCGTTTCAAATTGGACGGAATGCTGAGTGACGCGGCCGGTAGGGGCTTGAGACCTGTGCGTCGACGTTGTAATGCGACATTCAAATTAGGAGAAGGATCCAAAGCTGACCGTTTGGTCGCAGTCTGTGAACTCGTGAATGACACAGCATCACCGCCGTCCGTAGTGGACGATGCTCTGGACGGTTCGAAACCCGGCAGATGCGAAGGCCCTACTCTGACCATTGGTGGTCTTTGAGCAGGAGGCGGCATAAGTGTATCTGACTTTGATACTTGGGCGTGCAGTCGGTTGCCTGCGCTCAATGCAGCATTTGGCGCCGACAGGGAGGCGTTTTGATCATCCGCATAGTCAGAGTCGTCGATAGCATGTTCCAGGTCGTCGTCATCTGTACGAGGAGCGCGGCTCTGCTTGGGCTTGTCTGAGGCGCTAACTTCGTGGTGAGATAGCACACGAGCGAGCGCATCCATTGCACCTTCGCTCCTGTCACCATCGACCCATGCGCGCTTCGCTTGATCCAGGTCTTCTTTGGTTGGTGCATCAAGCTTCGCCTCCAACTGCTGCTCGTCTCTCACCCGTTCTCGTTTATCCTCGGAGTCAAAAAATGGGATGGGTTTCCCATCCACCGTATGCAGTCTAGGTGTGCTTGACCTAGCCGTTGTAGAGTCTCCATTGACAGAATTGTTAGGAACGACGGGGAAGGCAGGTAAGCTGGGAGCTGGGCTCGAGGCGGCGTCCGTCAACGACTTCTTGACAGTCAGGGTAGTGTTGCTAGATCTGGACGCTGTCGGCGACGTCGATTGCAATGAGGCGTTGCCAATAGACTCCTTCGACTCGCTGCTCTTGGGCCGTGTCCTGCCATCTCGCGGGGACCCAGGGCCTGTGCTACCGACCGATTGCTTCAAGCGGTTATACAGACCGCTCACGCCATTACTGACCAGCTCTTTCGCCCCGTTGCGGGTGCCTTCGCCATCGAAGTCGTGAAATGAGGTCAAAGACTCAGACCTGGAGGCTTCGGTGTGAATTTCGTCCAGTGCTTGTGCCAGGACGTCTTTGTCAACGCCGGCGCGTGAGGTTGTCGAAGCCAGCGACCCTCTGCGAGATCGGTTGGTTAGGAAAGGTAGGAGCGTGGTCGACACGGCGGGTGAGGCGGATTCGGGAGCCATCGTCGCAGGCTGCTCGTCGTGGTAGATGAACACCCTCGGCTCATGTCGGGTATAGTACGGATGGGCTCAGTCCGGGGGATATCGCTGTGGCATGTCTTGCGTCTGGGAACGATGGCGTTCTTCCCGTCGGTTTCTAGAACGTGGACTCTCATGCATGGGACCGTGATATCCAGATGTTTCGAAGCCCAAAGTGACGTCGGCAGGAGCGCGTGCGGGCCGCGTTTTAGCGTAAAGTACAGCACTAGCGCACTTGCTCCACACGACGGACAACTTCACGCGCGACTTCCTCCACTATCACACTCTCAACTCTCACTTTCGGCAACGATGGCAGTCACGCAATGCGAAGCCTAGGCCATTCGTCTGACGATCCTCTGCTTGAGATATCGATCTCAAGCGCTGCTACAAGCACGTAGCAGCCAGCAGCAGCATTTCTCGCTCTGGAAATGCGCGGCTCATTACACCTCACTTGGCGATATGGTGCGACGGTCACTTGACCCGTGGCTGGCCCGCGTCCTGCAGAAAGAGCTATCTGCTGTGCTGGAGTGGTGGGAAGGCCTCGATCCCCAAATCAAGCCTGACCCGGACTCCCGATTCCGCAACGATCACAGCAATTTGAAGAGTGTGCTGTCTCCTCCGTCTACTAACAACTGCCTCGTACAGCTCGTTGAGGTAAGTCGTCGGTGATAGGTCAGGGACCTCGCAAAGCTCACATGAATTAGGTGCTCTCTCTTGCGAATCCCGCAACTGTTGTTCTCTCAGACAGCCAGCGAACAATCAGGGCACGTCTCTCCCCGCAGGTAGTTGCGACTCTGGAAGCAGAAACTCAAGAAACGTTCACATTTGATGTCACCGGCGACGTCTTCGAGTTGCGTAGCTTTACCGTTGTCAGCTCGCTTCTAGCTCCCTCCGACGAGCGCATACAATTGGCTATTGACGAAATCGAATACGCTCATCACCTACGACGCAACGAAGGCAGTCCTAATCCTATTCACGAGGACGACGGTATATTCCAACTGATTCTGCGTCTTCCCAATCCTGGATCAACCAATGAACCGGACGATACTCACTCCTCGAACTACGACCAAGTCAGCGCCTCAGAACCATCAGTCGCGGTTCCGCGAAGGTCTTTGCCTTTACCAGGAGAAAGCCAGAACAGTAAAACCCAATTTCAGACTCAAGCTCAAGCCCAACCTCGCAAGAAGGCTCCACGACCCAATTTGGCTGAAGATGGCTTTCTGGTGGAGGCCGGACTCAATCTCGAACTGCCATTCCAGGCCGCGGCCGGCTTTTCGAGGCTTGGTCAGCTACCCAGCGATCAACGCACCAATGTCAACGCAGAGCGACTCAAGAATCTTCTAGGTCCTAAGCATCATCCACGCACAGACGCGCAAAACACCGAGCCTCGACACTTTCGGCAGCAGAGCACCAATGTTGTTTCCGATACGCCTATCAAGTCGAAGAGTCCTCAGGTTCCAGTGCAACAACCCTCAATGGGTCCCAAAGCCATCAGTCCCCATGCGGTCTCTTCTCATCCTTCCATCCGACAAATCCAAGACAAGACCCCGCCATCCGCACAACCTTTGCAGGCATCTGCCAATACTTTGCGGTCAAGTGGTAGTTCTCGCTCCGTAGACTCAAGACACAAGATTCCCGCTGCCCAGCGGAAACTTTTAGACCACCGGAGCTCGTGGATTCCCTCAATGCCTGGTCAGCGCTTCCCACATCCCAATGTTCCAACTGAGCTGCTCAAAGCATGGAACAAATCAGCTCCAAAGACGCCATCGCCAAGGAAGTCCAGACTTGTCAGTGACGATGCCCTACAGGGCGAGAGTGGTGCTGGAAATCGCCGAGACTCCCCGGAGCAGTCTGTATCCCATGACTCTTCCGAATCGTCACCTGAAGAAATCGACTGGGAGCTTACGCCTTGTCAGGCAAAGCCGGAACTGCCACCGGATAGCAGCTTTGCTAGCACAGCACAAAGCCCATCCGGAGATCTTCGAGTTGGTCCGCCCCGTGCTCTGCCGGCCGGGACATCACCAAAAGGAGTAGGTCTGCAAGATATACGTTCATCGCAAGCTCAGGCGCAACGACACTCTCGTAACGCACGATCTACAGTGCCAGATCTCGACTCGATGACTACCGAAAACGTGCAACCGATGCCACCCGGACAGTCGGATGTTAGTAGCACACCGCACTCTTCTCCACAAGCGTTACTGTCACAAGATCTCTCATCGCAGAAAGCTAGCCCTCTATCGCAACGACCGCTACCTCCTTCAAGCATGCTTGTGAGTCATGTTATGGAGACGCAGCACACTCAGAAGCGGACTTCACCACCTTCGGCAGGGTCTCCACGTGCAGAGTTGGCAAGGCCTTTGTCCAATACGACACCACCTGGTCTATCACCTGGGCAGCAAGGACACTTGCCATCTTCACGACGAGCATCACCTGGTGCATCATCGTCTCAGTGGCGGAATGAACCAATGGTTGGACGCCGCTCCTTGCATCCACAAGCCAGCCTCAAGAGCGTTGCCACACTTGGAAACAGTGACGTTCAGGTCCACGAATCGACTGCTAGAGTGCAGCCTTTCCAAAAGTCACCGTCCGTTCGAACGCTCGATTTCGGAAACGCCACCGCGGCCAGCTCTATCAGTACATCAACACAGACTCCACCACCCCCGAATCCCAATGAGGTCCACCGTATTGCTCGTCGAAAGTTCGTGCAGGAACAGAAGATGTGTGAATGGTAGGACTTGGTTCTCCGAATAATGCTCGCATACTGACAGCTCACAGGCTCAAGGCAAGATTCTGTTCTTCTGACGCCGGCGATCATAGTTTCCAAACTGTCCTTGCTCAGTACAGGAATTCTCACAACGATAATAAAAGCGTAGCGGCTCGGGACTTCATGAAGGCAGTGCAAGCTGCATTTCCAGCCAGTTTGGCGACATTGGGAACCACGTTCCGCAAACGCCCAGATGAGTCACCAGGCCACAATGACATTTGTATTTGGTGAGGAGTGTTCCACCCGTCAAACTAGTTCCACCATTGATATCATAACCAGGATGAAGAACCGATTTCGACCAGATCCACAGGGCGAGCATCAGCACAAAACCATATATTCAATTTTTCGAGAGCACCACAAGAGCACTCGCTTGACAAGCAAGGAAATGATTGATGCCATGCGGATTGCTTTCCCGGATGTCGAAGTGAGCAAAACCACAAAATTCTCCTCACACCAATCAGCTGCATCCGAGTTGAGCGTATCCGAGCAGGCCCCATGGCCGCTGCAAGAGAGGGCAAACGGCCAGATGCACGATTCACCACCGCTGTCCTCGCCATACCAGGCTGGCGAATCTGGCAGGAAACGGGAAGATGGCGTCCACACCCCCATCGCACCTGAGAAGGCTCCGAGTGTCATGAAGGAGTTTTGCGATAGTTGGCTGCAAATCCAGCCAGGCGGCGCTTTTGCCCAGTTGCCATCGCGGGCTCGGGCGCGGGCGCGAAGAGAGGTCAATGTTCTCCGATGGAACGTATGAAAGGCTTGTCTAGGGGACTAGTGCGCTCTGTATAGAGCCTGGCCTCATTTCTCCCAACTTTCTCATCCATTTCAAGAAATGACCGCCATCGGTGCTGGGAGAGGCGACCCACTTACGATCGAGATGCTGAAGCTTTGGAGGACCTTCCATACTTACAGAGTAGTCCGAGTCCCTAGAAATATTGCTCCTGCAGGATTACTGACGATAATACTGATGCAGGAATATCAATTCCATTCATGACGAATACCTATAATCCGAACTCTTCTGCCCACCAAAGACACTTTCGACCTCTATTGACCCATCGGCCAACCTCATTACGCAAGCTCAAGCTCAGGCTTCTTGGTCCACACACCACCACGGCCACTCTTTCCGTACTGCTATGTGTGAAAATCTGTTCGACCGACCTCGATAGGTTTGGTCTGCCGCCCCGGATGACAAGTCCGGACTCCTCTTTCTCACCCGAACCTTCTGCAGACAGAAGTTGTCTCTGCTCCTCCAATTCGATGCCATCACCACCAGGCGCCTGGTCATCTTCATCTGCTCCAATCTCAAAATCCGCGTCTTTCCCAGAGGTAGCGCCATTGATGTCCTGAGTCAGGTACACACGCAATCTTTCCGTGAAGCCGTCTCTCTCCTTCGGATCCTCGGGAAGGGCCCATGATACATCCGCCATATGACGAGCGACCCACAAGAAGCTTACTTTTTGCCGCCTGTGGCTTCCTTTGCTTGGGCTGAGATCCGATAAGAGCTGTCGATAGAGCGGAACAATGAATGTCGCACCAATACCACCAGCAACGAAGAGTACTCTGTCGTATCGCAATAGATTCTCCGAATGCCAGGAAACACCGTACGGTCCTTCGACAGAGACTTGCTGAGCGAGGTCTGCTGTCTTTGCTAGTTTGGCGGTGTTCCCATCCAATATACGCGCCACAAATCTTAACTTCCCATCGACTGCGGGGACCGATGCCACTGTGAAAGGGTTGCTCCTGAAAGTCCGCAGCAAGGGATTTCCAGGTAGCGAGACATAAACATGCTGTCCAGGCTGCCACGACGCAACAGAGGGTATTTCGATCTCGACCAGGTCCGCGTTTTGGATTTCCCTTATAGTTCCAGTGTACGACTTTGTCGCGACGAAGCGCAGCGCCACATTGACGGCATACACAGCCAGCGTCTCCCAGATATACATTCGAATGTGTTGAACATGAAAATACAGCACCGGGAGAAGGACCGTAGCGAGGGACACATGCGTGATGTAAAAGACCCGGTAGCTCCAATGCCTGACTGGTTTCAGTGCTGTCGTTCCCACGGCCGTGAAAGCCATTACGCCAAAGACGCCGCAAAGAACGAAGAACTGGCTGAGCTTCGCTGCGAGGAGGCCGTTATAGACGAAGAAGTAGAAGTAAAAGGCTGCGTGGAGGTAGAAGAGGAAGGTGATGATCCGGCCCAGCAACTGGTGGATGGCGATGAGACTCTCGTGTGATCTTCGAGTCAACAGTTGTAAAGGTGAGTACGCTGATTTGAGGGAGAGGAGGTAGTGAAATGGTAGCTGAGAGGCTCCCACGATGCCGAAACGTTTCGTAACGTGCATATAATCTGGTCGTCTTAGCTATGTAATTCTGTAGTAATACGTTGTGGAGACGTACCATCACCTGTATAGACGACACTCAACAGCAGCAGCCAGAAAGTCCAGACTCCCGCAGAAATAAGCTCTCCCCTCGTCCCCAGATACAATCCAGCGATATCGACCGGGCTGCCGCACCACCAAGTGAAGGCCTGCCATCGAGAAGCGATTCCCTCAGTGCTTGTCTTGTGTCCAAGGCGTTCTTTCAGATACGGGGAGCTTGGGGTCTTCGAGGTTTCGTCCTGCGACGACAACTGTTTCCGGATCCAAGATGCGATTGCGAAGCTCTGAATTACCAGTAGAGGTACCAAGACCGAGGTCTGTGCTATGAAGCCGGCATCGTCAAGGTATTGCCGTCTCTGGAGCTTTTGCTCTTCGGTCAGCTCGACGAAATGCCACCACATTTCTATCAGCGGTGACGGGTATACTGGACAGGGCAATGCTGACGAGCACGCCGACTTTCTAGGAGCTCAGTATGTTATCAGTACAACGTACTCTCAATTCTCAATGCGGCGATGATGAATGTAATAGAAGAAAGTTCGGTCGTTATTGTCAGATAGAACCAGCTGCTATTATTAGACTGCTGGAACTAGCGCATTCCGATTCCACGCGAGGTCCTCAACTGCAGACGTCGCCGTCTGCTTCTTGTTGATGCACCGACTGTGTCAAAAATCACGATTCAGCTTCCGGCGTGCCTGCTTGGACCGGAAGGAGCATTTTACCTCGCCATGGCTACTCAAAAGCCACCGAAAATACCCTTCTCCTCCTGACTACTGCTACGTCGCTTGAGTCTGCTGGCAAATTCTCTGAGTGAGCCCCCTCGGTTTGAGAAGTCCGGCGTGGTGTGAGGTGGAGGCGAAGGGCCCATCTCCTGCGCTTCGGATGGTGTTGGCAGCGGCGTCCTGCTGAAAGAAAAAGATCTCTGTGCGCTATTGTCCTCGTGCTGCTCTTCGTCCGCAACGTGGGGAGTGCTGGAAGAAGCCGCTTCGATCTGGTTTGAGTGCTTCTTGATTGGGGAGTAGGAGTAGGGCTCTGAGCGCGACATCGTTGGGGCGAGGTGGAGGCTGGGCGGAAAGGACAGACGTCGAGCAGCAGAAATATCATCCTTGGGCACAGCGGGTGCTAGCGGCGAGCAGCCACTGTTGGTGCTGTGCATCGACACTTGACGGGGAGGACTGCTCGGAAAGGTGTAATCCTCGCCAGCTCCCTCCAGATCGAACCCCAAGCGTTCCAGTTGTGAAAGGGTGCGACAGTTGTACTTGAAGGTCGCGTACGGCTCGTCGACGGCATCGACCAGAGCATAAGTAAACATCCGCCTAGGCTCGCTCTTCTTCATCCTTCCAGCGTTCTTCACATCAATCACTCCACGTCCGATATCCTCCCCGCAAGTCTCGTATCTCGCATTGATCCTCTTTCTTCCCTTACTCCTAAAGACCTTGATCTCGAAGCTGCCGGCCACTTTCTCAGCCGCGTCCTCGCTCGGGAAGAAAAAAGCGCGCTTCTCAAGCATCCGACGACCATTGAAAGTATCCGACTCGCCGCCAAAGATGCCGTATGCCGTCCGACCGCTCCATGAGTCCTCATGCCCGACTCCCCAGCTAAGCAAGCACCGGCCTGCAACAAACAGCTTGAAATAGAAGAACTTCATCTCCGTGTCCTCCGGCTCGGGACAGTCGTAGTTGATCCATAGCTGCGAGCCTGGATAGATCGGGATGTAGGTCTCTGCGGTGCGAGGCAAGGACGGCGTGTAGGTTGTAGTGCTGTTGGCGCTGTCCGGGCCCTCTTTTCGAGGCGAAGGCGTCGCGGTGGCCGACAGGGGAGGATATTCGGGGATGGCGCGCGCATCATACTGCGACTGTAGTGAGATGTTCATCCCGCGGTAAGAGGGCATGGTGTTCTCAGGTGTGGGAAGGTGCTGCTGTGGTGCTCGATTGAGGGGCAAGAAGGATAGGAAGGCGCAACTTGGTGGCTCAAAGTGTCTTCCGTTGAGGAAACAAAATCAAAGCAGCTTGGGTTTTGATAAATGCAACAAGCATGACGCACTCATTCGAGTGAAAGTGCACGTGAAACCCAATGTTGCGTACATGCTCATGCCTCCTATTCACTGGTCCAAGCCTTGCCCATTTCACTAACCCATGGCTCGTACTCAGTCGGCTCTCTTCCCAAACACTCGACCTGAGTCTTATACTCCTCGTCCGTCATTCCAAAAGACTCAGCTGCGAACGACTCGTACATCAGTCTCACATCTCTGCCCCATGCTGCACTCCCTGACTTTTCAGTGAAGATCTTCTCAAATTGATCAAACCCTTCCTCGTCCAACGAGCACATCTTTACCTCACGCCCCACAGCCTCACTCCAGAGGGCTGCCGTCTCGTCACCTGTATAGAGCCGTTTCGAGCCTATCATAATCTTCTTGCCCGCCCATGTTGATCCCTCGATCAGCGTGTTACGAGCGGCAGTGGCGATATCGATGGGAGAAACCCTGCTGACTCCCTTTTGGCCCAAGGGTTCGTCAAAGATCCCCTTTATGATGGAATTCTTGCTACGTAAGTCGTTGTCAAAGAACAGTGCTGGTCCGAGGACCGTAGTCGTCCATGGGTAATTCGAGACTTTTAGCTTGCGTTCAACGAGAGGCTTGATGAGTACGTGCGCGGCGCTATGTGTTTGAACGACGTGGTTCAAGCCCTTTTCGGAGACGTAGTCGCCAGCTGCCGATACGTAGACCAGGTGCTTGACAGTCTTGACTTTCCGCATAGCGTCGAAGAAGTTGAGAGTTGTCATCAACTCGTCGGTGCCGGTCAGGTTGAGGAAGACAGTATCGACACGGTGTTGATCCAGGATTGCCTGCACCCACGTCGGGTCGTCAATTCTGCCTTCTTCGATGCATACATTGCGCAGCGAAGCGGTCGCTGGGAGATTCGATCGGAGACGCTCTGCGTTTGAGGTGGGGAGAACCAGCTTTACGTTGTCTTTGAGTAGCTGTGGTATGAGCTGGGAGCCGCTAAAAGTCAAGAGTAACAGTAAGCGTTTGCTTAATCTTGAAGAAGTGCTTTACACATCATCCTTACATGTGGCCTCCAGCGCTTGTAATAAGAATGACCGGTGAAGACATCTGCTTGAGAATTGGCTGTCGTAATTGTCTCAAAGCGGCGAGTCTGGCCTGTGATCGAGAGGGCACAGCGTTGAACTTCTTCTCATATATAAGCCGTCGAGCATACTCGGCACTGCTCAGTCATGCAGAAGCGAGAAGTCTGTAAAGCGCGCCACTCCTTGAGACTTCCGAGAAATAGCCTGCTTCGATTGACGATGAACGAAAGATTGTTGGGAGCGTATTACTCAGTGCCTTCGCAACGTTGCGCTGTCTGTGTGCGGAGACGGGAGTCGACGGGAGCCACGTCATCCTTCTTGACCTGAATTCAAAGCCTCGAAGCCGTTTACTTTGAATCAATAAAAGAAGGGTATCATTATGGCCTTCCCTGTCACACAGTCTGGTCCAAACTTTTGCTCATACCATATCTTCGTTCCATAGGCTGTTACACCAAGATTGACCACGACGAATGCAAGTGCTGTGGCCAGGGTCCAGTTCAGCCATGTACCAGGTGGTGCAGCAACCGTAGCCATTGAAAGGTATATCAAGCATTCAGCAAAATAGTGTGGTGTGACAGAGATGTTGAAAGCCGGATGTTGCGGAAGTCGATATTCCGGTTTGCTACCCTTTGTATCTGTCTTGCGAGGATCTTTCAAAGAGGCCAGATAGGTGTGGCAGTCGTGCTGAAAGCCTGAAGCAAGGAAAAACAGGGTGACTCCAAGGAACGTTCTGATATCCGGCGCCTCGAAAACAAAGTCTGTTAACGCAACAGTATGCTTTTCGATGCTTGCTAGATATCGAAGTCAGAAGGAAGAGCATTCTTAGCAAATGGAAGTTCTTACGAATGCCTTCGATCCAGATCGCTACACTAGTCGCCAGGTAGAATAGGATACCCAGCAGCCAGTGGCCGAACCACATCTGCGAGTTGGATGGCTTGGAGATTGCCATGCTTTCATACAAGCGGCGGCTACCCTGAGCAAACATCATGATCCAGACGATCATAACCTGGCGAAATGTCATGGAGTGCGCCTGGGTTGATACATATGCAGCCATAGTATTCATGCCCAGGCCCGTAACGATTTGCGAAGCCCATATCAAGGCAGCCAGTACCGACACCGCGTAGAAGGACGCAAACCAGCGATGCGGGACGCGCAAGGACGCCACAAGGTCCAAGAATCCGGCGAAGACATTGACCCTGCCTTTCTCTTTCTTCTGGGATGCGACATCATTTCGAGGGCCATAATCGAGAAAGCGGCTGCGGAGAGGAGGAATGGCGAAAATGAGCAGCACCTACCGTAGATATCAGCTGCCGCTGTTCTACTGAGGAGTCCATATACGCCCATCGCTCACCAGTGTGGCCGCGCCCAGATATCCTGTGCGCAACAATACAATTGCATCAACGTTGCTGTTGTTCATCTCTCCGCCCATCTCCCCGTCGAAGGCACTGCTGGGGCGACCAAATGTAACCGAAGCACCTGCCCAAAGGAAGAAGCTCTCTCTGCAAACCCCTCTTTATGCAGCCCGCCCTCCTCTTGTACGTGCTATTGCTCGTTGGCTCTTCCGATCCGACCGAAGCGCTGGGCAACGCTGTACGGACCAGGGAAATAGAGAGACCGCGTGCTGCTTGCAGAATCTATTCTCACCGAGGCGTGAGCAGTGTAGCAGCGTCGAAGCTGCTTGCGCGGCTGATTTCTCAGAAACCTCAGACGGAACTGGCTAGCGCCTCAGTCGCCGACGATCGCTCCTGCCGTCGTTGTTGAGTCTCGTCTCGTCTTCCACCTCCACCTCCACCTCTACCTCCACCACCCCCTCTGCCTCTGCCTTTTTCCCGCTCGCCCTCCTTCCTACGTATCGCTCTCCCACCAGCAATGTGACACTGATTCCGCCGCCATGTCGCTCAGCCTGTCCTCCCTCCTCAACCCGTCGCCGGACTCTGAGACTCGAGGACCATCGCCGCCACAGAGCACTTCTCTTCCTCGCCTCCAGCCAGTCCAGTCTCCCGAAGAGCTCGAGAAGAGACCGTCGAGTTCGTCGCACTCAAACCAGGCATTCGCAGCCCCGCCGGCCGCCACACACGAGGCGGCGCAAGCATTGGCCAAATTATCTGCGAGTCCTGTCGCGCCGCCGCCTCAGTGGAATGGCTACCATCATACTACCGACGCCAACCAGCTAGAGAGACAGCGATCGTGGGACAGGCGATCAAGCGGATTTGGAGACCACAGTATCACGCTACCTCCACCCGTCTCGGCTGGTTCCTCGCGCAAGATGAGCTCCCCTACCCTCGAGCAATATCAAGTCGCGTCGCGACCGCCAGAACAACGACGAGCTTCTATTGTCCCGCCACAGGAGGCCAACAATGTGACCCTTGCGCCGTTGCAAGGTTTTGGATCGCAAATCCAAGACGCACAGGTGAACAAGCATGAATTGGCTCAGAATTCACCAACAGGCGCAATGCAAGTTGGGACCCCTCCATCACATGCATCAGAATCAGAAGCCGTCGACTACAAGACCACGGTATCACATGCTTCCGAACACACTTCCACACTTCCACCCAAGCTTCAGACCTCCATTACTTCAGTAATCATAGATGAAGCAGTTTCTTCTCCAGCCATCATCAAGCAAGAGAAGATCACTACTCCTCAAGCATTTTCTCCGGCCGACGCTCGACCGCCGTCAGATGTAGACACACATTCCTCGAAGATCGTGGCTTCCCTAAAGAACGAACACAGTCTCAAAGCGCAGTCGCCATTGCGCGAGGCATCGGTACCTATTCCAAGCACGGAGACAATGGAGGCGCCCGCGGCCAATCCCAAGAAGCGCCCTGCTCCTTCCAAAAAGAAGGGCACAGCTTCCACTGTGAAGAAAGAGAAGGCACCACTCGCGAAGAAACGCAAAGTTGAGCTAAGGCGGTCTGCCACACCCTCCTCGATGGCATCGAAGCATCCTACTATCAAAGGCAACAGCACGAAGGGTACACCCGCCAACTCATCACCAGCACCCTCGAGCCGATCCTACTCTGCCGAGCCGAACGAAGAGCCTTACGACGACGACGAAGATATGGAGGGCGATGGAAGTGACGGAGATGTCTATTGCATCTGTCGCAAGCCGGACAACGGAACGTTCATGATTGGATGCGATGGGACTTGCGACGACTGGTTCCACGGCAAGTGCGTGGGAATTGAAGAACGGGACAAGAATCTCATTGACAAATACATGTGTCCAAACTGCACGAAGAAGGGCATCGGATTGACGACGTGGAAGAGAATATGCAGGCGCGGTGGGTGCAGGCAACCGGCCAAGGTTGGGAAGACCAAGAATGGTGTGGCAGGAAGCAAGTATTGCTCTGATGAGTGCGGCGTGCTCTACTTCCGAGAAATGGCAGCGCGCACAAGGGGTCACGAGGATAGCGCGAAGAACCGAGCTTCGCGGCGGAGGAGCAGTATAATTGAATCCGAGAAGCCTGCAGTCGAAGACGAACTCGGAGCTCGCGGCGGTGCGCTCTCGGCTGGTGAGGTGAAAGCTTTGTTGAACGTATCCAAGACCGCGGAGGAGTTCAAGAAGCTGGGCGATGGCGTGCTGAGCCCGCCAGCTACGCCAGATGGCCAGGATTCAGCGAAGAGCCAATACAGCGATTCCGAGACGCAAGCCCTGCAACGTATTCAACTCGAGAAGGAGGAGGCTCGACGACGTCACGCAATTCTCAAGGACAGGATGAAGTTTATCACGCTGGTCAAGCAAGCTGCGAGCCGCTTGGCCACTGAGAAAGAGCTGAAGCCGAAGGACTTTTGCGGATACGATTCTCGGTTGGAGTGGACGGAGCAGCGATTTCATGCCTGGCGCACCAGCAAAGTCGGGCAACAAGCTTTTGTGCTGGACACGCTCCAAACGGAGAAGAGCAGTGGGAAGGACAAGAACATATCGGATGAGGAAGAAGAGGTGAATATTTGCGATCGCAAGAAGTGCGCGCGCCATCTGGACTGGTCAAAGCTCGCTGTGGACGATATCCGATTCGAGATGACCGACAACAGCGATCGGATGCGCGGTCTCGACACGGATGAACGAGGGATGAAAGAGCGCGTAGCACTGCGAGCTCAAGCCGGAACGAGCATCAGCGGCGAAGGAACGGTCGAAATGCATGGACTGGGCATCGCCACGGAAACGATAGCTGCAGGCGACAAGATGGATATCGACACTGCTGAGCTCGGAGTCCCAAGCGTCGCAAAGACAGTCGAGAAGATCTAAGCGTGGCTCTCACTCACGAGGATATGATCATGACGAAAATGCATCATCGACCTGCTCAACATTATGATTTTGTGAAACAACAATATACTATCGCTTGCTCCTCGAAGCAATGCAATGGAGTGCAGGGGAAGGCAATAGCTATCACGACACGTTACGACCACTGAAAAAGTAATCGTCCTGGAAAAGTTCTATTATCATAACCATCTCGTCAAGTGCATGCGCGTCTACATCTACACTTTGAAGCGACGGTACACCTCCAATGCTGATGAGTTCTACAGGAAGACTTCCAAGTTGATCTCAAGCGTAGACGTGGGGAACGGAAGATCGAAGTGTTTGAGTACGGTCGGATGCAGGATGCCCAAGGTGCCGATACGTTGCGGCTTGCCGTTCAACTGGAGGAAGATGGCGGCGACGTGGCCGGCGAGGTAGGTGGGATCTGTAGCAGCCAACGTTAGTCGAGACTCTTTGATGAGTTCCAGCACACCCGGAATTATACGTACTGTCGACCTCTTCAATCCAGTAGCCCTGCACCTTCTCATTCTTCAACCCATCCTCGCGCGTAATGAACTTGGATTTGAGCATCAACATCATGCGGTCCAGCAGACCATGGATTTGCTCAAACCCACTGCTCTTCCCGTACCACGCAGCAGCCAAATGTCTCTCGTTGCGGCTTCTTCGCTCTAGACTTGCGTCCTTGAAACACACGTCGGCGACCTCGAAGACTTTCATAGGGACGGCGTGGCGTCGGTTTTCCCTGATGGTCTTGAGCAGTCCAGGGATGAGCGACGTTCGCACGATCTGGTATTCCGCTGTCTTGGGATTTGCCAACCGCACGGCGAGGTTGTCGTCCTTTTGGCTGAGCCAGGCGTAGTTCTCGTCGTGGCTGCACAGGATGAGAGGCATGACTTCGCTCCAGCCTGCCATGGCGGCTTCTAGCCGGACAATATCTGCGAGCTTGTTGATGGGTAATGCTGCTGCCACAGAGGCAGATGTGCTGGGGAAGCTTTGCGGGAGCTTGTTGAAGCCGTAGGCGATGGCGGCATCTTCCATGATGTCGGCTTGGTGGAGAACGTCGGCACGAGTGATTGGTATGTCGATGTCTAGTTTATCCTCGTCCGTCTTTGAGGGCTTGGCGTGGTAGCACATCTTCTTGAGCAGTGTGGTGATCTCTTCCCGCGATGCTGATAGGCCACAGACCGAGTTGATGAAGCCGGCTGATGCTTGGGTTGCACGAGGAGTGAGGTCTGGCGACTCCCTCGACTCGCCGTTGTGAGGCGAAACGACCTTGACAGGCTCGACCGTGAAAGGCTCTGAGCAGTACTGCGAGAACATGGCGACTAGCATGTGACAGACGATTTCGACTTTAGTCTTGTCCGTGGCAGTAATGTCAATGAAGACATTCTTGGTGTCAAGGGTGATCTTGGAATGGTTGCTGTTGATGATCGGGGGCATCGACAACACTGTCCGGTTCTTGTCGTAGATGATGGGGTACACGAGTGAGTCTCGGATGATGTGCAGATAGCGGGACAGGTGCTTGTCCTTCTCGTAGAACTCCATCATCTCCTTGGCGTTCATGACCTTCGTCTGGTTGAGCGGGGCGAATTTGATCTCCTCTGGTGGGAGAGCCTCGTACGAGAACGGACCTTCTAGTGTATCGAGGTCATGAGTGCCAATGGCTACCAGTGTTCGCTGGCGAGCAAGATTCTGGTGCAGCTTATCCTGGAGAGCAATGAAAGACTCGTATCGAGCCTTGTCGAACTTTATATTGCGCAAGATGGCGCACGAGAAGTAGGGTCGTATCCGGGCGGTATCTTTGGAAACATTGACGGTCAACAGCTCTCCGTTTGCCGGCGGGGCGAGTCTGTAGTTTGGGATGGTCTGTCGGCCCAAGAAGATATTGAGGTTCATGGCAATGCCCTCGAAGCACAGCATATCATATCTGTTGGCAGGAATCTCAATCTTCAACTGCGGTCTCTCCTCCATGCCATCCACTATGGGCCTCTTGGACTCGGAGGTATCCTCATCGAGCTCGATGCCAAACTCAAAGCACAGCTCGTCGAACTCATCCTTGGTGTACTCTCTGCCCAGTGACTTGTACAGCTCCGCCTTGTCGACTGCGATGGTGGGCATGTTGCCTGTTGACGCCTTTACCGGCGCCTGTACTTTCTCCTACTCCCACAAAAATTCCTCGTTGCGCCTTCGTCTTGCTATGCGAGTGGCTCCCGTGCCGAGCTTCAAATTTTTGGTCGCTTGAGAGAAGGGCTGCTGTGAGATAGGCGCACACAGGTGGGAGGATTGGTAGACCGTATTCGTACGTTGCAGCGGTATGGGACGGGATGCAATGGCGAGATAGTTGGGTTAAAGAATTGAATTGGGTTGAGTCACGGGCAGTTTTTAGTTGTGTTTCGACGTCGAATGGTGTGGGGTCTGAAATGGGCTGCTGATGGCTGCTGCTGCGCTTCCAAGCTTCAATTGCTCCCACTGACGACAGACACCGCACCGCAACACCGCCCGCCAACAACCCACCCCCAAACACCACACCGCCGCCACCACTTCCCCCTGCAGTACACCACCCGGTGAGTACATACGCAATCTTCTCTCCGCCCCCTCTGTTAGCGGTGGCAGGGCGCGCTGGGGACGACTGCTGAGCCGCCGCGATCGTTCCTGCGTCCAGTCCCTGCTGGAACTTTGTGTGGAGCGATCTCAATACACAACACCGCCCCCAAAGACCACTCCCGCCGCACCGCCGCAATACTGACCTTACCCTCTGTCCAGCACGAACGTACACCATCGCCTCGGCACCACCCACAACCCGCATCTGTGACCGCCAGACACTGCGCGGCTCCCCGAAACACCAGAACTTCGCTGCATGTGAAGGCCTTGCAAGGGCCATCCGCTCCTTAGAATCACGACTGCACACGAATCACAACAACCATGGACGAGCAGGGCCAGAACGACGAACTTTACCCCATTGCGGTCCTCATAGACGAGCTGAAGGTATCGTCGCCCCGCTGCTGTTTACAGCCTGGCCCGCGCCTGTCCCTCCTTACGAGCCCATTACTGACGCGCTGGCCTACTAGCACGATGACGTCCTCCTACGACTGAACGCCATTCGAAGACTATCCACCATCGCCCTCGCGCTGGGCCCGGAGCGAACGAGAGACGAATTGATACCCTTCCTTGACGGTGCGCGAAATACTACAGAGGAGATGTGGGTGGCTGGGTGAAGACTGACATTCGCGCAGAATCCGTCGAAGATGAAGACGAAGTTTTGACTGCTTTAGGAGACGAGCTGGGCAACTTCGTCGAGTACGTGGGAGGTCCTGAGTATGGGCACGTGCTCCTTTCTCCTCTGGAGAATTTGGCTACAATCGAGGAGCCACTCGTGCGCGACAAGGTAAGGGCCTGGCAACCGCTGCATTCGAGCTCAGAATTGACTCTTCCAGGCTGTTGAATCTCTCAACAAGATCTGCGATCAGCTATCGCAGCAGCAAGTCGAGCAATATTTCATTCCTCTGACCATCCGTCTCTCCAAGGCAGACTGGTTCACCTCGAAGATCTCTGCTACTGGCCTCTACAACATACCATACCAACATGCCACTGCACAATCGCAAGAGGGTCTCAGGCAACAGTTTTCTCAGCTCGTACACGATGACACGCCTATGGTCCGGAGACAAGCAGCCAACAACCTCGCCAAATTTGTTAAGAGCATGCCCGCAGCAATTGTCATCGAAGAGATGATCCCACTCTTCCAGCATCTGGCCCAGGATGACCAGGATAGTGTACGGCTCTTGACCGTGGAGGTGTTGATTGCAATCGCGGAGGCCGTGCCGAAGGAGCAACAGACCAGTCACGCCGTCCTCATCACCGCCCTCCGCAACCTCTTCGACGACAAGAGCTGGAGAGTGAGATACATGGTTGCGGATCGCTTTGAGAAAATCGCGAAGGCGGTCGATGAAGAAGTCATTGCAAGGGATCTTGTCCCTGCTTTTGTCAAGCTCTTGAAGGACACCGAAGCCGAAGTTAGAAGCGCAATTGCTGGACAAATACCAGGTATGTCCTAAAAGTCTGCTGAGCACGTTCCATGCTGACATTTCCAGGCTTCTGTCAACTCGTTGATCGTCAGGCCCTACTTCGGGATATCATGCCGGCCATCGAAGAGCTGGTCTCCGACTCCTCTCAACACGTTCGCGCAGCGTTTGGAAACCAAATCAGCGGCCTGGCTCCTATTCTGGGCAAGCAGGAAACGACTGAACATCTTCTCCCAATGCTGTTGCAGATGCTGAAGGACGACTTCCCCGACGTAAGACTGAACATCATCTCCAAGCTCGAGCAGGTCAACAATGTCATTGGCATCGAACTTCTCTCCCAGTCCTTGCTGCCAGCCATTGTCCAGCTCGCGGAAGACAAGCAGTGGCGTGTGCGGCTGGCCATCATCCAATACGTCCCACTGCTGGCCTCGCAGCTCGGCGTCAAGTTCTTCGACGAGAAGCTTAGTAGCTTGTGTATGTCGTGGCTGGGTGATACCGTCTTCAGCATTCGTGAGGCTAGCACCCAGAATCTGAAGAAGCTCACCGAAGTCTTCGGCGTCGAGTGGGCGAGTGAGGCCATCGTCCCCAAGGTTGCAGCGATGGCCGAGCATCCCAATTACCTCTACCGGATGACGACCTGCTTTGCCGTCTCAGTAAGTAAGCTCCGACTAGAATATGACACACTTGTACTAACCGGGCACAGATTCTTGCGCCAGCACTCTCTCTTCCTGTCCTCGCCCGCTCAGTCCTACCGATCCTCGCCCGCCTCGTGGCAGACCCAATTCCCAACATCCGCTTCAATGTTGCAAAGTCATATGCTGTTCTCATCGACATCCTAAAAAGACTTCCCGACGACCCCAATGCCACCATTGTTGAGATGGAGAAGGACAGCGCATCCAAGTTTCCAGGCAGCGAGCGTGGTGCACAGCTGATCCGTGAAGAGATCATACCGCCTCTGGAAAAGCTGATGCAAGATGACGATGTGGACGTACGATACTTTGCGACGACAGCCAGCAAAGCGTGGACCGACACCGAGAATGCCATGGAAACTTAGGAGGTCTCAAGCGGAATTCAGTAATGAGTCAAAATGATTGTTTGAGAGCTAGCCAGGTTAGAGTGGAGGCTCGCAGCCCTTGGGAAAGGGTTGTCGCGCTCGATACATGCGCGATGTGGTGTGTAGCCGCGGAATGACAGATAGCGCCGCGCACGCTTTTGGGAGGTTTGACTAAAAGTGATACCTATCAGAACATCATGGACGAAATTTTATTGTCCTGTTTCTTTGTCTACCTCTATATCATTGACGCTTGACGTTTAGGTACTGCAGTGGTTGTCGACTGCGTTATTGTGGACTCTTGACCGCTTCCTCCGCTTTCGCTAGACACTCCAGCAAGATCCACCACATCGCCTCCTTCTCCAAGGTCCTCGGAATTCGCACTCCCTTCGTCCCTTCCGGCAACAACGTCGCCACCGTCCTTCCACACTGCGACGCGCCATTCCTCGCATGATCCGAAGAACCATGATCCCCTTCCATGATCACACTAATAGCATATCTCTCCCCTCCATTATCATCAAACAACTCCGGAACGAAAGTAGCCGCTACGGCCAGCGGATCATGCACAGGCGGACCATCTACGAGGCCAAAGACTTCGGCATAAGTCTTCGCGAAGAAAGTAAGGATCTCGTAGAACAGTCTCCTCACTTGCGAGGGCTGGGGAGCATCGGAGAGAACGGAGCTGAGGACGAGTGTAGTGGCGAGGAATTGATGTGTGAGGTCGAGAGGGATAAGAGTCGTTTTGGAGGAGAGGATAGGGTTGGAGAAGATTGATTGCGCGCTTTCAGGGTCGAGGTAGATGTTGAATTCAGCGAAGGGTGTCCAGTTGCCATAGCGCTCGCCTTGGCCTGCGATGGTGCCTAGGGGTGCGGCGGAAAAGTTATTGCCTATGGCGCCGCCCATGATGCTGAGGCCAGCGATGTGTTGCGCTAGGTCGGGGTGGACAGCGAAGAGGAGGGCGACGTTGGTCAGGGCTCCTGTGGCGACGAGCCAGGCTTTACCAGGAGATTGGGCTGTGAGGGCTTTGTAGATGGCTTCGATGGCTGTTTGGTCGGTTTGGGCGGGGACGGTGGGGGTTGGGAGGCATGTTGTTCCATCTAGGCCTGATTCGCCGTGGATGTCTGGAGCTGCTGCGGCTGCTCGACAGAAAGGTTTGCTTACGCCTTCGTAGACTGGGACTTCTTCTCGGCCGATGGCTTTCAGGATCGCTCGAGTGTTGTGCGTTGTGTGGTTCAGGGGAGCATTGCCGTAGATGGTGCTGACGCCGAGTAGTTGGAGGGATGGATGTTGAGCAGCAAGTAGCAGTGCGACGGCATCGTCGTGGCCAGTGTCACAGTCAAGCCAGAGTGAGGTTATCTCGGACATGGTGAGTGGGTGCAATGTGGTCTTGGGGGAAATTTACTGCTCCCGAGATATGAGGTTATACGCCCGAAGTGGCGTCCGTAATATCACTCCGTTTGATGCCAGGTAGGACACTGTGCCGTATAAATGTACACTCGTTGTCAATAACTCCGTGAAAGTTTGATGGAAGTTGCGGGCAAGCAAGCACCAGTTAGCTCAAGGGGCCGGGCAATTCCGCCGAAAGTCGCAGATGTTTCGAAGTAGTAGCAAGCATTTCGAAATGCTGCTGCTTAATACTATAGCCAGTATATGACACTCTGTACACGATCAGAAGCGTATTCTACCGCTGACACTGCCACCAGCTTCGTGGCTAATAAAATTTCCCCAATCATCTCACTCACTAAAAATACAGTACTACAGTGGGTATTCGCGTGGAATGGATCGCTTATATCAGAACGTAGAGGGCGCACAACTGTGAGGCGTCAGTAGATTTCTATGCGATTGGCAAAGGAAAGCACTTACCAAGCTCAGGCCAAAAATCATACAGATCCAGAAGATGACTGTTTTCAAGAATTAGCCCCATTGCCCTGAATGATGGCACACAGTATTCGTGCACTGAGCGTACTTGCCATTGTTGAGCAACTGCTGATCGCGTACCCACGGCGCTCTTTGGATAGCAACAAATGGCATCTGGCACATCATCTGTAAAGGCAGGTCAGCGAGTGTTCAAGACGTTCAAAGTTGTGCCTCTCGCTTCTTACCAAAAAGAACCCGTATCCTCTGAATTTCCTGGTGATGCAGCCCATAATCAGTTCGTGAGCCAGCGCAGAGATCAGGAACGTCAAGCCAGTGGCAGCAGATTTAGACATGTTGGCACTTCTGCTGGCACTGTAAACGTGTCTCTTGAAGAAATCGTGAACGGGAATGTTCCATTCCCTGCTGAAATCGAGCCAGTCCCCGCTATTCCACCAGTCGGCATAAAACTGTCGGTCTGCAAATTGTGTGATCTCCGCGAAGGCTCCAAGGACATATTCGAAGATGACCAGGAATACGAGTAAGAAGGTGACCATGAACTGGTAAAAGGTCAGCCAAATATCTCAACGTTTTCTATCCTCGACTGTACTTACTGGGAAGAGGAGTCGGCTGACCGTCTCAGCGAAGATGAGAGAGCTATCGACCCAGGTCTTAGACCTTATTAAGCGAACCTGCGACTCGTCCAAAACAGGAATGATGAACTCCTCACTGGTGATCGTCATCAGAAACACACAGCCAAACACTGCAAGCGATTTGATGCAGAGCTCAAAGTACGATCTGCTTGGCGTCCGAGGGTATTCAAGCTCGTAGCAGAGGGTCGGGCAGAAAAGGTAATCCACAAAGGAAGCCAAAGTCAGGTTCTGTGGGTATGTCACATTACCCAAGGGCGATGTGAGCTCCTTTGCGAGGTCCTCGCGGAGCTGCATGATCGGGGAAATGTGCTCTTCTTCAGCTTCATCCTCTTCCTCGTCTGCGTTGACCTCGCCAAGCCGAAACCTAGCGGAGGGGTAGCGCACAGCAGCCGTAGTGGGTGTCTGTGGCCCTATCGGCAGATCGAGCTCTTTCAAACGATTGAGTGTCGTGGATAAGTGGCCGTTGTAGAAGGCGTAAGAGTGCAGCTTCATAAACATGACAAGCGTGTGCAACGTGAAGAAAACCTGCGCCGTCCATGTCCAATCGCGCAAGAAAGGCCAGCTTATCCAGAAATACAGCCAGCCCGCCTGGAATATGCTCTGAATGATCATGCCGCTCCTATTCCACCTCAGAAAGCCTTCGCTGTTTTTGAACAAGAGGTGCATGGGCAGGATCGCCAGCACACTGCCGCACATGAAGCCATCGCTTATCCCTAGCTCTTGAATGTCTTTGGTGAACAGCGGCCATTGACTGAAGGAAAGCAGGTTGCCAGTCTCTCGTAGGTTCCGGAGAACCGTAGTAATGACCATGATTGCCAGTCCGATCCAGAACAACACGAAAAACCCTCTGAAATTGCCATAGCTGGACTTGGGATCGAAGTAGGAGACGCGCTCCTTGTATTCGACGGTGGGGAAGAGTCGCTTGCGGCGGTTGTGTCGTCGCGCGGCAGATGTCGCTTTCACGGAGGGAGGAGCATCGTCCGGCGGTGCTGGGGTGTTTCGTTCGCTCACAAGACCCAACCGGGCAGCATCGCGCTCCGCGTTGACAGTGAGAATCTGCTTGTTCACGGCCTTGCGCGCTCGAGGCTCGTGGATGTGGTTGCTGTAGGCGTGGCCGTTGGCGCCGTTCAGGGCAGGCGTGCTGGACATGGCGGCAAGCGGGTGGGATTCCTGCTGTTGTTGCTGGCAAGAGATGTGCGCGCGGGGCTTATATATCAAAGAGTAGAGAAGAAGCCATCAGCACGAAAGACATCAAGTGAGCGCAAGAGCGTGAAAGGATGCTTTCGATTTCCGATCCGCTCCACGAGCAACGATCTACTCAAGACAAACTTTCGTCTGTCTGCACGATGACGGCATGCGGACTCGAAAGTGAATGCTCCACGGTTCCTGCCGTGCTCTTCCCCTTGCTTTGTGTAGCGTACAACATGAAGTCTGCATGAGAACTTTCTTGACCAACAAACCAATGTTCCTCTGAATGCTCTGTCGTTCTCAGCCCTACTGTACAAAGAAGCACCAACACAGCAATAAGTGATCATTCGCGAATCCTTCGGATTGCGAACTCCTGCGCCATGTCAGGTGAAACACGGGCGTCATTCCAGCCGCATCCGCTTCTTAGAATCGCCGCTGATACCCTGTGGCTTTCTTGGGGCGTACAAAGTCCTGGTCCCTCGTCTCGATGAATATAACATCAGCGTTGATCATTCGACTTCGTTTCGTACGATGCGAGGTCTGCGAAATGGAAGACCAATTGCGATCATTATCCTATGTCGCCCGGAGATGATCGGCAGGCAAATCGAATAATATACTGTCGTTGAAGACCGGTCAGTAAAATAAGTACACTGTACCCGTCCCGTAATGCCGCTTTTTGTCCGCTAAATGCATGTCAAGAACACCACAAAACCCATCAGTTATTGCAGGTCCGGGTGGTTGTGTTGAAGATCCACCACATAGACTGTCGTTCGCACACCAAATCTCACTCCGACTGCCACTTCTTCTCTCGGACGTGCATTTCCCTGCCTTCGCGCTGCCGCGACCCATCGTTCTCCTCTTTCCAAGCCCAGTACTCGCTTAATCTTAGCTCCGCGTAGCTAGCGTAATCGAAGGAGATCGTCGATATCGTGGCCTGAATTAAAGCCCACACTCCCCAGAAGAGACCAGGCATACCACGGAAGTTTTCCACTTGCTCATACAACGTATGAACGTCTCGTTGGAAGTCCACCTCCAGGGATACATCTTCGTTGTCTGGTATTGAGTGGTAGTGGAAAGATGAGACGTAATTCTTGACGAAGTCGCGCCTCTGTGCCTTGCTCGGAACCGCAGAGTGTACGCAGTCATAACCAGCCCATTCTGCAAGATGATTTGCGATGTCGAAGGCCTGCGGTCCTGGGGTGGCATACTCGTAGTCTATGAAAGAAACGGGCTTCTCATCTCCAGCGACGGTCGTGTCAACGATCACGTTCCCGCAAAGGAGGTCGTGGTGTGCGAAGACATAGTCCTTGCCGTTTAGACCTGGCGTGTCACCAAGTTTTGCAGTCATTTCAACGCATTCGACATTGAGGATTCTCTTGCGCTCGCACTCCGTTTCAGTGGTTTCGGGGAGTGCCTTGATCCATTGCTGCAGCACAGTCCATGTATTCGGGTATGGGTGGGTACTCTGGCCAGTCTGGGTTGTAATGTCCTCCGGATTTGATGTTTTCGCATCATGAACAGGTGTAGTGGTAATGGCGGTCAATGGCAAGGTTGCATGCCATTCAGCAAGTCTCTTGGCGACCTGGCGATAGATCTCGGGTTTGTGTAGGTCTGTATATCCACACACCTGGCCAGGGATAAATTTGTACATCAATCCATTGTTGAAGCGAGCAAGTAATGGCGGTGCCAGGCCAAACGTGGCCAATTGATTGTGTGCCCGAAGCTCTCTTTCGCGGTCTATTATAACGTCTGTCCCTTTACCATACGCTCTCACGAGAATGGCGTCCTGATCCACTTCTGCGTCTGAGAGGCCAGGTCGCCGTTTTGTGGCCTTCATGAGGGTGTTTGTGATCCCATCGGTGAAGCGTGTGAAGACGACTTCACCATCGTCTTTCTTCCATGATTTCGAGTACTCTTCGACCAGTTCCAAGGCGCTCTGTTCGGGTTGAGTGGTGTCGAAGGTGAAATCGATGTGCCGCAGGGCCAGAGGGGAATCAGCCCTGGCAACTGGGAGGGCGGTAGACGCGTTCTGAGGAGTAGACGACATTGGTAGCAATGGCAGAGGCGGATAGTGGTGTAGGGCAGTCTCTCATTATATCCAGAGAAAAGCAGAGATGAACGTCGCAATCGACGAGGAGGCGTTTCCAGTTTCTAGCTAGCTCGAAAGATGGACCAGCCGAGTGGGAAGAGGGTGGAGGAAAAGGACGCAGTGGTAGTGTCGGCTATGTAGAGGGCGTGGCGGGTGGTGAGTTGCGTTCGGCAGAGTCTGTTCCTGCGGGAGGCATCGCTGGAGCGCCAGTAGCTGTGGGGAGCAGACAGATGAGGTACAAATGGGAGCTGCGAGTGTTCAGCCCCATGGCCCCTGACGTCGAACTGCAGAGAGCGGGGGACTTTTCGCTGGCCTGGGCGAACGGCATGTGAAAGGAGTGCCTCTTCGACCAGGATCCACGCGTTCGCCGAGAAGAATGTTTAAATGGGCAAAGAACTGGAAAGCCTCGCGTGTGACCGCAGCCGGCAGTATTTCCCTCCTTCTCTGAGTGCGCGGTGAAGAAGTGCTTGTTTCTGGGAAGAGCAATTGGGCAAGAAGTCATGGGAGGAAACAACGCTCCAAGACCGCAACTTCTCCGCGGCACTCTCGCTCGACCCTGCTTGGTGGCGCCCGCGGACTCCAAGAATCGAACGTCGCCTTGTCCCCGTTGCACCTCCTGCTCGGGCGATGTCGATCGAGCTGTGCTGTGTGTTCGCTATATGGCGCTGACGAAGTGATGAATGAAAGCAGCATTGAGCTCACCAACACCCACAGTGGAGAGGTGTCAGAAACAAAGACAACACGATGAGGTGAAGTCTAAACTGCGCTCTGCACCTCCTCCTTCCGCGTGGCTGCACTTCCTTATCGGCCACTCAGCTGCTGCCGTCTCACAATTCTCTCCTTATCGCAACGATATGCTGCACGTCATGCTGTTGTTAGGAGGCTCTAGACGCGGGCAGTGCTGGAGGGAGGCTGTCCTTGTTGATGTCAATGACTTGACTTGACCTCTTCTGCTGTAGCTTCTGCCATTTTCAGGCGGCCGTTCGCCTAATCTGGGACTGATAGCACCGAGCATGGCAGACGAGGAGTCGAGCCCGTTGTTGGCTGTACCCGCCAGGCTACGAAAACGGTCTCGTCAAGAGGAGAGAGACTCAATCATTCAGAGTTACGTTACTGAAGAAGAGCAGAAGCTTTCTGATGCATCCATTGGCGAGCGTTTGGCGTAGTGAGTCCAATGGACCTCGACCAAGATTTGAAACCTACTGACTCGACATCAGCAATGACTACACCACCATCGACTGGCTGCACGACCTCGTCAAAGACTCTTACCGCCAACGATACATCAGGGATCACTCTGGCCTTCGCTACAGACTGTTCCGAGCTTTCGACAAGTCGTGCGGATGGCTCGTGGCGGCTCTCATCGGAGCCTTGACTGCCTGCGTGGCTTTTCTGGTCGATGTCGCAGAGGCTACCGTCAGCGATTGGAAGATTGGCTACTGCAAAACAAACCTTTTCTGGACCCGAGAAGGCTGCTGCGCCGGCAAAACACCTCTGATAGGCATCACCCAAAGCGGCGACGAATGCTCCGACTTCAAGCAATGGTCAACCAGTTTCGGATCGTCTTTCATGATATATCTTGGTTTTGCATTGGCTTTTGGCATCATAAGTGGAAGCGTTACGATGCTTACTCGACGATCGCTTCCAGCCACTGCTCCCGGAAAAGGTGACAAGAACCAGTCCAAAGAAGACACATCTTCTGTACGCGGCAAAAGCATGTACATGGCTGCTGGGAGTGGCATTCCCGAGATCAAGACTATCCTTTCTGGCTTTGTGATACCCAACTTCCTGGACTTCAAGGTGCTGGTCGTCAAAGCCGTCGGTGCTATATTCGCTGTAGCCACGGGAATGTGTCTTGGTAAAGAAGGTCCGTTCGTCCACATTTCGACCTGCGTCGGCTACCTTGTCGCAAGGCTATTCCCGAAATACAGAGACAATGGGAGGAAGATGCGGGAGATGCTCTCCGCCGCTTGCGCGTCTGGCCTCAGCGTTGCTTTTGGAGCACCCATCGGCGGAGTACTTTTCTCGTATGAGGAGATAAGCACCTACTTCCCCCGAAAAGTCCTATGGCGAGCATTTCTGTGCTCATTGTGCGCCGCCGTGGTTCTGAAAGCGCTCAATCCTAACGGAACTGGTAAACTGGTACTCTTCGAGACGAACTATGGCACCTCGTACAACGCCATTCATTATCTTGTCTTTGTGGTCCTGGGTGTTGCAGGAGGCATATTCGGTGGCACCTTCTGTCGTCTCAACTTCATCTGGTCCAAGTGGTTCCGAAGCTTCAGCGTCATCAAGAACTATCCGGTGTTCGAGGTATTTCTCATTGTCCTGGTGACAGTCTTGCTGCAATACCCCAATCCGCTTACTCGAGAGCCTGGAGACATTATCATCAAGAACCTGCTAGTTGACTGTCGGAACGACGCTTCTCAGAAGACTTGGGTCTGTCAGAATGAAGCTAGAGATGACAAGTCCAGCTACTATGGCTTCTTGGTGTACGGGACATTGACGAAGCTCGTTCTTACGATCATCACTTTCGGGGTAAAAGTTCCTTCTGGAGTCATCATCCCTAGTCTCGACGCTGGTGCTTTCTTCGGCAGACTGTGTGGCCAGGTTATCCCATCGATCTCCTCCGGCATCTTCGCTATGGTCGGTGCAGGAGCCTTTTTAGCTGGAGTGTCACGTATGACACTCTCCCTCGTTGTCATCATGTTTGAGCTGACCGGAGAGATCGACTACATCCTCCCACACATGATTGCCATCTTAGTCGCGAAATGGGTTGCCGACGCTCTAGGAAGAGACGGTGTGTATGATCTGGCCCAGGCGGTACTCGGTCATCCATTCTTGGACATCGACCACAGCCTGGGAGAAGTGCAAAAGGAGAATTTACTCGTGGAAGAGTTGATCCCACCGAAACAGACAATGGAAGAAATTACTGTCGTCGTACCTCAAAGCAACAAAGTCTCGCGAAAGATCCTAGCCAAGAAACTAGACCAACTCAAATCCCGCGGCCTAATGGACGGCGGACTTGTCCTCGTCCAAAACGGCGACATCCTACAAGGCTACCTCGCCGAAGCAGAGCTAGACTTTGGTCTCAACGAGCTCGGCCAGATCTACGACTCTGATGCGGAAGTCCGATTACTCGGTGACGCGGAAGAAGAAGATTTTGGTCTCTCTCATTTTGTCGATCGCACGCCTATTTCTATCTGTGCTTCGGCGCCGATGGAGTATGCGGTGGAATTGTTTGGGAAGCTTGGGTTGAGGCATTTGATGGTGACGGAGGAGGGGAGTGGGAAGTTGATTGGGGTTATTATCAAGAAGAGGCTGGTGGCTTTTTTGGATCAGTTGAAACATGGGTGATAGGGTGAGGAGGTGTAAGTGGAAAGGAAAAGCGTACACCGAGAGCATTCCTACGTCAAAATTCAAGATGAAACGACACTTTGTTCGAAGTATCACGCTTTTGTTCTTCACATTGCGGGTCCTTCTCCCTCCAGGCCAGGCTGTGGTAAGAGATGTCCAGGGTACACAAGCAAATAGTTGGAAAGGTCCCATATGCCATCCAGCTGTGTAAGTATGTTCGCTCAATACCATTCATTTCCTTTCCATCCTCTCACCACCCACGGATATATCGCAGAAAATCAAAAAGTCAGATTTCCATCCCAGAAAACACGGAGTCGAGAAGCGAAAAAGCAGATACCACGATGTCTGAACTAGCTCAACCTCAGAATTCCAACCTCCTTCGGCGCGCCACCGCGGCTCCGCGATCGTCGTCGATACATGGCCAATTTGGGCTTCTCCTTCTTCGGCTCGAGGAGCAGCTTGCCAGACCGCAGTCGGTTCGTGTGCTCGAATAAAATGTCAGTCTCGCGCTTGTCCATGTCTCGGAGGATGATGATGTATTCAGGGTTGGACTGTTGTTACAGATGGTGTGTTAGCTAGTGTACAACATGTGACGATGTTTTTGGGGATTGGTGAGTGGTGGTGAGTGGCGACGTACCCTGTCAACTTCCCATGGCAAAGCATAGTATCTTAACGTCTCGATCTCGAGAAAGTCGCGGTGGACTTTGGGATACACCGGGGCGCGCGGTGCCCTGTAGATGTCGATTCGGTCGTCTCGGTGCTCGACGTCCTTTTTGAATTTCTTGGCTTTCTCCTCGTCCACCATGATGTCGATCGTCTGCTGGGTGTACCCGAGATTGGCCAGACGTTTGCGCATTGCATCTTGAAGCTTCTCCTCGGCCTCCTTCTCTTCCTTCTTTTTCTTCTCTTCCCGTTCCTTCTGTTCGCGAAGGAAGTCTTGGTATTCCCTGTCCTTCTTTTCTTTTGCCTTCTGCTCTTTCTCCTTGATCTCGCGAATCAGCTTCTCCTCCTTTTCCTTGGCTTCCCGCTCCTGGCGCTCCATCTTCTCCCTGAATCGTTGCTCTTCGAGCTTTTCTTTCTCCTTTTCTTCTCGCTGCTTGCGTTCGTACTCCTCGATTGCGCGCTTCTGCTCGTCCTTCCTCTTTTGGTCTGCCTCGCGCTGTTTGCGTTCATAGTCTTCCACAATGCGTTTCTCGCGCCTCTCGCGCTCTTCCTCGGCCAGGTCTTTCTTTCTGTCCAGCTGCATTTGCTCGAGTTTCATATTGGTCTCGATGCGTTCTTTTTCCAGTCTCCAGGCTCTCTCCCGAGAAATCTCGCGTAATTCGGCAGTTCTCTGAGCTAGCTGATACTCAGCGAGAGCAGAAGGTGACGAAGCATCGGACCTCCCTCGTGAACGAGACCGTCCGTAACGATGCTCCAGCGCCATTCCCAGCATCTCATCTTCAAGACCATCGACGAAACGATCACCTATCCTGCTTCGCCCACGACCCTCGGGCGAGGCGCGTGGTGATGCTCTCCGAGAACTTGGACCTATTGGATAAGGTACATATGGCGGGTAAGGTGATCCTCCCTCTTGTTGGTTCATGCGGTTGTAAACGTTGATCGTGGGTGCCGGGGAGTGTCCATGTGATCGGCTACGGTGCAGTCCGGATCCAAGACCTGGACTGAGCATTGCATCACTGCGGTATTGGTGGGGTGATGGTCGCCGCCTGCGAGGGTAGTCGAAGTCGTAGTCATCGTCACCGTAGACGTTCATTTTGCCAAATTTGAGAGACCGGAGTTATGTAGAAGTGGAAGCCAATTATGACTGGAGAGAATGGGAAGATGTGGCAGAGGGCAGAAGTATAAAGAAGATGCGTCAGTCCGGTGAGCTATTAGTGGGTGTGTGGGTGGGGAGCAAGTAGGAGGCCTGATGGCGATTACGGAAGAAACTGGGAGTCTTGACAGTGTTCTGTAGGAGGCAGTAGAGAGAAGGAGAGCGGGGAGGAGCTGAGCAGCGACACCGCCGCAGTGGTGGTGGTAGATATAGGTAAGTAGTAGTGGCGGTAGCGGGCGAGCAAATGGTACTAGCAGGACTGTATCAGAGCGCGGGCGTAGACTAGGCGGTGTCTGCATGGGCAAGCGGGTGCTTGCGAACGTTAAGACTCTGCACGCTCTTTCAGCTGCGGGTGGGGGCCAGCGACGGATGTCGTGGTGGTGGTAAAAGGCATGGTAGGGTCTGGTAGGGCGGGTCTGGTGATGCAGACGCCTTCACCGGTGCGGCTGCTGCTTCTGCGTTCTTTCACCATGCGTCCGTCCATCCCATTAGTTGTTGTCGGCGAGGCGTATGTGTGTCTCAGCAGCGCGCGCACGCAGCGGTCCGTTCTGGCTGTCGCTTGCTGGACGTTGTTGCGACATCGCTTATTCCATGTGCAGTCGTTGGAAGGCAAACAAGCGCTAAAAGAACAAGACGAAGGAATGGAGCCCCACTTCAGCTGAAAATGGCACGCAGCACGACATGTTCCTATTTTCAACTCCTCGCCCCAATCTTCCTTCCACAACGTCCACCACATCCACGGCACTTCTGCTGTTTCAGCCTCTTGTGCACGCGACACTTCCGGCCGTCATCTCCGCTCTTGCAGCCACCCAGCGCACAACGGGAGGACAGCTGAATAGCTGAACATTGAGCAAGAGTGTACAACCGCGGCAGAACAGCTTCAAGCTCAGCTCCAAAGGTTCCTGCGAGCAGGTGGAGTGTGGCCCTAGATAGAAGTTCTCGCCATCTGCAAGGCCCCAGCAGCTGCGATGTGGGATTTGTTTATTTCTTATTGTCCTGGTCAAGTTATACCTGCTAGCGTGGCTTGATACGCCAACCCGGTTACCCGTTTCCACAGTCACCTTGCTTGCACTGTCAGATTGTTCCAGAGTCCCAGACCTTGCATAACGAATCCTTCTGATACTCCTCTCGCCACGTGGGACTCATGCACGAAGATGACTCGGAATCTCGGATGACTCCACCGATGAGTGTTGTCCCAAAGTATCATGTAGTGACCTCCTGCTGGGTTGACTTGATGGTAGATCGTTTCCGCTGTTTGGGCATACACACGGACTGTTTCAGCAGCGCCAGATTCCCATGACGCCGCCTCGCGCGGTACTATATGATTTCGAACTCGTAAAATACATATGGTTCGAAGCCTGTGTCGCCACCAAAGCCCGCGCCGGCCATCTCCTGTTGCAAGTGGCTGTCATCCTGCTTCGGTCGACCCTTTTTATCCTTGCTCAAAGCGTTGCCTCCAAGGTCCGAGAATTTCTGGTCCAGTGACGCTTTTGCCTTCTTCGCTCGTTTGCTATCCGTCTGGCAGAACTGTTAGCGGAACATACCCATCACTAGCTGACTATGTTGACATACCTTGACGAGCCCACAGACATACGCGAGTGGCAGACCGTATCTGAGGACCGTCTCGACGAACACTCGCAGTGTGAGCACGTGTATCCATCCCATGACAGCGTCGCTGTACCCTGTCCTCCCAAGCCGTAAAGCCTCGCCCCATACTTTCCTCTCCTCCTTCTCCAGCTTCCGAAGCTCTTGCTCTTCTCCTTCCCGTCCTCCCTCTGAAAACTTCATGTCTCTGGGCGTCCACCGATGTTCTCTGCATTTGTGTACAAATTCTGTGCTGTACTTCTTGAACACCGTCACCACATACAGGTGAAACTCGTCGTCTTTTGCCAGCAGAGTTGCAGATCGCGGAACCACCATCTCCACTAGTGATTCGTAGGTCTTCAAGAAATCTTTGACGAGGGTATTCGGCACGGCGATGAGGTGCTGCTGAAGGTACTCGGAATCATCAGGCTTGAGCAGGGCCTCGGGATTTACAATAGCGGCGAGAGATTTCTGAGAAAGGTTTCCGGTCTGACTTCGCTGTGCGGATGCAAGGTTGGTCTTGGTTGTATTGTACTGGTTGAACTTCGCCTTGACGTCGTTGTCCACAGCAGCGAGCTCCTTTTGCAGGGTATCAACCAGTTCAGCAATGGGCTTGTCCGCGCGATGTTTGACCTTGTTCCATTGGAATGATTGAAGGTAGTTTTCTACCGGCTCTGCGAACAGTGTCAGCACACAGCTCCTGTATGAATCCTCGAGCTTACCACATACTGTCATTGACCACCTTCTGCTCCTGCAGCTTTTCTTCGTCGCCGTCTAGTAGTGATCGCAACGAGTCTGCTACTTTGTCCACGACCTGTCTACATCCTTGATCGAGCTTCGCTAGATCGTCTGCTTGCTGTACGAGAGCATCGAGGGTGCCGATCTTGAATTCTGGAATGGCGAAGGGAACGGTAGTGCCTTGGTCGGTCGTGACGCCTGCTCGAAGTGCGGTCAGAGCTTCATCGCGGTCGCCAGAAGGAGAGATGGAGGTTGGCAGCGAGACGAGGAAGAAGGTCTGAGGTGGCATCGTGCGCGACGAGCTTCAGAGGTTGCCGAAAGGCGGAAGTATTGCAGCTGTGTCAATAAGCTGCTGCATGTGTAGAGCAAGCATGGCACAAATGCTTGGGAAATGACGCCCAATGAAGGTTCGGGATGTGGGGGCCAGCTCGAGGAAAGGAACCGGCACCCGAGAACGGCTACATTTTCCATTGCACCGACCACAACACAGATATATCACAAACACTAGCATCTCACTGCGACTGGTCCCTTCCTATTCCCCTTCTTGCCCGCACGTTCTCTTGGAGGCCACGCCAGGAGAGGAGTGGACGGCGAAAGGCGGTAAAGCGAGGCACTGACCCTCATCCTTCCCTCCAGCATCATGTCGACAGCGCGAGCCTCGAGGGCACTCCTGCCTCTGCGACGAGCCTGGAGACCAGCACAAGCATGCCGAAAAGCGAAACCATCGGCTTCATTGTCTCGGCCAATCTCCACAGCGCCTCTCCGAAACCGGGACCAGCAGGAAGTCAAGTCTAAAACGTTCTTCAACAGCTCATTCGCCCTCCAGAAACGAGCTCAGAGCTCGAGTGCATCGCCGCCTCCACACTTCTTCACTGAAGAAACTCCCGGCCGGACAGCGCTTTACAACCTTCATCTTAAACATGGCGGTAAGATGGTCCCGTTCGGCGGCTACTCAATGCCTGTGCAATATTCCGACCTTTCTGTTGGCGAGAGCCACGCCTGGACCCGTGAAAAGGCCTCACTTTTCGATGTCGGCCATATGGTTCAGTACCACGTCGAGGGACCCGGAGCAGAGGCATTCCTGGAGACTGTCACACCTGCTGGTGTGAAGGAATTAAAGCCAGGCCAATCAGGACTTTCAGCTCTTCTACACCCCAAGACTGGAGGCATCGTCGATGACTGCATGCTTACCCGTCTTGAGGAAGGACCCAAACACCTGTTCTACTTGGTCACCAACGCCGGATGCAGGGAAAAGGACTACGATTTTCTCTCATCCGCAATCAACGACTGGGAGAAGACGGTCAACCCCGTCGTTCAGCTGCGCCACCTCGAGAGCGACGGCAAACCGTACGGACTCGTTGCGTTACAAGGTCCTCTTTCTGCTGGGATACTCGGATCTGTGCTTGCAGAAGACTGCAAAGTTGACTTGAACTCGTGGCACTTCGGCAGCATGAAATACATCACCCTCAACCTTGCTTCAGGAGAATCGCTACCCATTGTCGCCAGCCGTGGTGGCTACACTGGAGAAGACGGATTCGAGCTCTCCATCCATCCATCTCAAGTCGTCGAAGTAACGGAGCACCTACTTGAAACCGCCACTCCCGATAAACTCCGTTTCGCTGGCCTCGGCGCCCGAGACAGTCTACGTCTCGAGGCCGGCATGTGCCTCTACGGTCATGACCTGGACGATACCACGACGCCGGTGGAAGCCGCTCTTTCCTGGCTGATTCCCAAGTCTCGGCGTGCCGGCGAGCTTGCCAGCTTCAATGGCGCCGAAACCATCATCCCACAAATCACACCAGTCTCGAAAGGCGGCGTTGGCATTTCGAGGCGCAGGATCGGCCTGATCATCGAAGGAGCACCTGCGCGCGAAGGTGCAGAAATTGTTGACGCCGACGGCACGGTCATCGGCAAGATAACCTCAGGCTGCCCCTCTCCCACACTGAAGAAGAACATCGCCATGGCATACATCAAGGATGGTATGCACAAAGCCGGGACGGAAGTACAAGTTGTAGTGCGAGGGAAGAAGCGCAACGCAATGGTGGCGAAGATGCCATTTGTTCCCAGCAAGTACTTTAAGGGCCAAGCTGCTTGAGAGTGCAGCGTTTGTTATGAGCCATTGTACAGGTGTACAGAGGAAGTCATTCGAGCAATTGAGGGAGTCGATGTCCAAGGACAGCCTCGTAAAGCACGTCCTGTCTCTCAACAGACATCCACGCACATTCCGCCGCATTACCATCCGCCGCCTGGGCACAAACGCCGAATCAGAAACCCTTTCCACGAGCCCAAACGCTTCGCCCGTCCGTCTCTCCCTTGAAAATCCGCGAGGATTGGTATCTCAAATTATGGATTAATGAGCACTAGTACAGCGCAAATAGAAGGAAAAGTTCGAGTCCCAAGATGTCCTTATTGCGCTCGGGTCACTGTCGAGTCCGCAGTCGTCCTTGCAGACATCGCAGAGCTCAACGGCGTATCGTTCCAGGCCGTTGTTGAGTCTGTCTTCTGTACGGCAAGTGTACTGCTGCCTTTACTTGGGCTAAACGGTGCGCTGCCGCGTCTCGATGTCACATTGAGCATCTGTAGACCATGGATCGGCGCCAAATGGACCTGCGAGCAGCTGTTCTTGAGCACACCCCTGACCGGTGGAGGCTGTGATCGCGAGGGTCGTAATGGCTTGTGTACCATAGGAGATTGCGGTGCGAATTTTCTTATCGAAGCGGGTGTCTCACAGCTACCGTCTTGAAGTCTTATCGGTATGAACTTGGCTCGGAGGGTAGAGAGGCGCTCAGGCTCCGCGTCAGAGCTCTTCATCCTATTGCCGTGGCTGATCTCGTCCTTCTCGACGGTCGTTGTGACCGAGTTCCGTGATCTGTGAAGTCTTGCAAGATCGAGCGCCGCTGTAACGTGCTCGTCTGCCTTGCAGTCGTCGTCGTCGTCGTCCGAATCGATGGCGCTTTCATTTGGGTACGACACCGCAAAGGTCACAGTCGAGACTGCGTGTTGTGCATCCTCAATGGCCGAACTCCTCGCTTGCTCTTGTTGAGCCACGCGCTGGTCGCTGAGGGCACGTCGAGTAGCGTAGGTGGGTCGGGCACGCTGAGCGGCGATACCGCCCATTTCTAAAGCATGGAATGGTCTCTCATTCTCATCGTCACTGTCAGAGTAGTCTGAAGCAATGGCGGTGTCGATGTCGGCTTGCGCTTCTATTGTAGGCTCGGGGTGTACTGTCTTGGCCGGCTTAGAGTGGCCGTGTCCTGCTTTTCCTTGCATATTGCGGCGCGTACTCGCCTGAGCTGCGCCAAAGCCAGGCGTGGTCTGCGACGAAGCATCCAAACCCTGGGAATACTCGAACTCGACTCTCAAGCTGATATTCGATTTGTGTTTTGCCTTTGTACGGTCTTCGTCATGCCAGCGAGACGATGGTTGTTGCCATGTGGAGCGTCTGGGTCCAGTTGTTGGCCTGAAGGGCCTTTTGCCGAACTCGAAGCTGCCAGCGCTTCCAGTTGGGCGATGGAGAGAGCGCGTCGACTGACGCTTGAGGCACTGCAGCTCGGGTGCATCAAATAGCGAGCCCGATGGAAACGAGTATCCAGGCAGCGCATCCTCGATGGGGGAGAGTGGTGTGCCAGGTGTTTCGTGCGATGAGATCGTAGAGATCGCAATCGAGTCGAGCGAGGCGAACGAGGAGGATCTACTCGGTACGACGAATCCTTTGACGATTGTGCACCCGGACTCATCAATGGTGGTGGAAGGACGACGCGAGTCTCTGAGAGAGCTTGGCCGCTGCTTGGCCTCCCATATGATGTTTTCTAAGGTCATGTTTGAGGTACGCCGGCGATGCGCACGAGTCTTGAAGACGGAATGCGGTGTTCAGATGCTGTGGTAAGATTGCTGCTGGAAGTGTATGAACAGAGGGAGGAATGGAGTGCTGTGTTGAGAGCAGAAAGAAGAGACGAGGTGGCTGGGGAGTAGGCAGGTGCATGGATAGTGATTGCCAGCGAATCAGCAATTCAGCAATTGGCAAGAGCAACAATTAAAGAAATATGATTCGGCACAGAAACCTACAGTGAATGAGTGAATGTCAAGTGGAATGATTCACTTACGGCAGGCTCGGTCCAAATCCAAATGGCACATCTCTAGAGCAGTCGGTCTGTCTGTTCTCTCTATCAGCAACACTCGTCTCCACCGAGCACCCACGAATCAATGATTCTATTCTTGCAGAAGGGAAAACTCGACATATGCCACGTCGAATTCGAGCCGGCCTGCCAGTCACTTTCACTCTTGCCCGAGATTTTCTCTACTGGAACTCTGAATGAAAAGTCCTCGTGACAGACTGTAGTGTTAATATTGTGCTGCTGGAACTCGTATGGCCTTTTCGTCTGATTTCACCTCGTCAGCAAGTGCTTGAAAGTCGCACGTGCGCGCATTGTCTTTGGTGCGTATCGGCCTCTCCAGGCTGCTCTTTCTGGCTTTGCACGGCTCCCTTCCATTCCAACTTCCAAACGGCATTCGCGGTTTCCTCGACTCAGCTATTACGTCTGTCCGGTTCTGCACCTTGTGGGAGTGATAGCATTAGCGGTGGGATGGAATACATATGTGCGTGGCAGTAACGACGTTAGGCGCGCGAGCGAAGACTCGGTCAGCTCTAGGAGGAGAGTGAGCTGGACGTCTTTTAAGATGTGAGATCGGGCTCCAGTCGACGAATAGCCGCCGAGAAGTCGTACACAGGAAGGGAGAATGCTCCGAGCAACGGACGAAGAGGTGAGGTGGGAGTTGAAATGCGCAAGGCTAAGGATGACGACGCAGGCACGGGCCGTTGAGGTTAGTCTAAAATAAGACCCTTCAAAGTTGCGCGCCTTTCACAGTTGTCGGGAGTTGTTTGCTATCGGCCACCGGACGCTCTTCAATATAAGACCTCTTCTCAGAAAAGACATCAAATACTGTACTTGTACATACACATACACATATACCGCTTGAAAGAACCCTCATAACCTACAACTCGACCAACACACGACCGACCAGCCACATATCAGCAGCAAAAATGTCGACGTGAGTGAATGGCTGCGGGGTCATGCTTTCCCACGGAGCAACTCTAACACACACTGACAGCAACATCACCTGGCACCCGAGTCTGACCCGCACTGAGCGCAGCGAGTTGCGCAAGCAAAAAGGCGCCACTGTTTGGTTCACTGGCCTGTCCGCCTCTGGCAAGTCGACCATCGCAACAGCCCTCGAGCAGCACCTCCTCCACCTTGGTGTCGCATCCTACAGACTGGACGGCGATAATGTGCGATTCGGCTTGAACAAGGACCTGGGATTCTCGCCCAAGGACCGCGAAGAGAACATCCGTCGTATTGCAGAGGTATTCTTTAGGCCAAGAGAGACTGGCGAACATGATGCTGATTCAATGCCACTCAGGTTGCCAAGCTCTTCGCCGACTCCACCATGATCACCCTCACCTCTTTCATTTCCCCCTACAAGGCCGACCGACAGCTTGCCCGTGACCTCCACGCCGACACCAAGAACACCGACGTTGCTCTCCCATTTATCGAGGTCTTCGTTGACGTGCCGATTGAGGAGGCTGAGAAGCGTGACCCCAAGGGTCTGTACAAGAAGGCCAAGGCTGGTGAGATCAAGGAGTTCACTGGTATCAGTGCTCCATACGAGGCTCCAGAGAAGCCAGAGATCCACATCCACTCCGAGAAGACCAGCGTTGAGGAGGCTGTGGCCACCATCACGAAATACTTGGAAGAGCAAGGGCTGTTGAAGGCATAAAGCGTTTTGATCGACAGGATAAACGCTTGATGAAATCTCAAGATCAGCTCCCATACGGCTGGACTGAGAGTCTCTCCAAGTATCGTGCCCATCGTACCGTGCCCATCGTACCGTGCAGTCCTCGCAGTCATGAGCACCATGGGCTGTTCGACTAGACTATGTTCAATGCTAGGCAAGTCGAAGCTCTACGATCCTATGATTTAGAATGCAGATACAAAATACGTCGATGAGCTACGACAACGCAAATCGATCCAGATTTCAGATGCTCAGCGTCGATCATTGCTTTGATTTGTAGGGCCGTGGACGTCTTTCATAACTCGTTCCAGAAGTCGATGTCTTCGTCTTCGTTCGTTTCTTCGTTCACTTTCAATCCGTCTACTATATTCGCATTTTAGCTCTCAGGTCGGAATTCGTTCATCATACTCGCATCAAGATCAACACCACAATACCATCAACACAGAGTCATAACAAAGATCATTAGGCCAATCCATCCCTGCAGGTACATTTTCGCTAGTACTCTGGCGGGAGTCGGGCTGCCGGGCATGAGCGCGAATACCCCACATCTCTCCACTGGCCTCAACGGGGTCGCCGAAAGTGGCTTCAGACTACAACAATCTCGTGACGAAGACGACATTAATTTCTTCTTCCAAGACCCTGTCGACGATCTAGATTTTGGGCTGTCGTTTGATGAAAGAACCTTGCACCGGCAGCTTCAACGAAAAGGGCTCGTCGTTCGGAGAGAAGAGCGATGTTGAAATGGCAGGGGTGTGAGATGTTGGACCATGCGTTCCGATGAACGAAATACTCCATGCATGCATCATTCTCAATGTCAAGCGCTTTAGAAAGATGAGAGGTGATGGATTGCTCTGAATGTTTTGTTCCATTCGACTCAGCTAAAAAGCTCGTCATGCTCTCTTATTCGTGCAATCGATTCGTCGCTCGCGACGGTTCATGTTTTGCAAGCAATATCCCAGACTGGGCCACCATCGGCCGTCTTCGCCTAAAACTCCTCGCTAACGATACAAGTCAAATCAGTAAAATCCAGTTCAGCACTACTTGCGCTGAGCAATGGCGGCTTTCAGAAGCTCCAGAATCTCGACGTGTTCTTCGGGTTGAGCTTCTGCAAGGCACATCGGGCTCTCCCAGTTGCAGTTTCTCCTCACCGGGTCAGCACCGTGCCTTAGCAGACATTTGACGATGTGGACGTTGCCGGTCAGCACGGCACAGTGCAGAGGAGTGTTTCCATCGTTCATTGGATGGTTCGGATCTGCACCAGCGCTCAAGAGCAGCTCCGTAACGTCTACGTTCCCTGGCCAGATTGACCCGTGAATGGCCGCAGTATTGATGAAGCTGACTTTGTTGAGGTCCGGCTGGTATGTGAGAAGTAGTGAAACGATATCCAGTGATTGCTGATATTTGACTGCATACATGATTGGAGTCGTCTTGTATGCATTTTCGATGTCGATATCCGCGCCGCGTTCGAGTAGGAGTTGGACTAGCTTGTAGTTGTTTGCTCGTATCGCCTGATGAAGCGGACTGCTGGCAGATTTACTGTTGCTTGGATTAAGATCGGCTCCGCGGGCGAGAAGAAGTTCTACTGCTTCGCACTGGCCGTAGGAAGCAGCGCCTGCCAGTGGTGAGAGGTGACCGGACTTCGCAGGAGTGAAAGCTTCAAATAGACCGCCGACCAGAACCGAAGAGTTGATGGATGCGCCTTGGTTGAGGAGAATTTCGATGCCAGCCAGATCACCCGAGCACGCGGCAGAGAACAAGTGGGTAGCAAGTTCGTTCTTCTCCTGGGCAGTAAGGTTGCGGGCTCTCGAAGATGTTGAGCTGGCGGAGTCGAACCTGACTGCAGATGGTCGCGGGGATGCCACAGGTGAGGCAATTGCTGACGTAGGCGAGGGCGGCGGAGACCATTTCGCTTTGGTTGCCTGGAAAGATGGCGCACCAACATCTATTGAGGCGGGTTTCTCATTTCGCGACATTATTTGAGAGGGCTGTGAGCTGGTGGGTGAACGTTCCCTGGAGATATGTCGTCTGCAAGACGGTCAATGGAAGAACTATTGTCTACATTGCAAAGCGGCTTACTGTTGATGAGAGTCGTTGGCAATGAAGGAGTCCTGGCGTCTCAAGTTCTCGTCGTCGTCGAAGACGGGACTTCTTAAGTTCGAATAGAGCGACAGCTGTTGGAACGATCGCATGGTGTCGAAACCCATTGTGTCTGAGTCGGAAGAACTGCTGTTCTTGATGTCTTGCAGATGGTCTCGAAGGGAGGGCAGAGCCAAGACAGATATGCAAGGAGCAGTAGTGGAGGATGGGAGGGCGTCCAAGACTGCAATATATTCCCCGGCGGAAGACCCTTGACACGCGGTGGAGTCGAGGGGTAGTAAGGCAAACGCTCAAGCGGTGGTGGTGGTGTGTGTGTGTGTGTGTCTGAGATGGGGATGACAACATAAGGCGACCGCTGGGTAGAGGCGGATGTTCGGTGTAGAACGTCTCAAGGGGAGTCAATGCAACAGCGACACGAAAGAATGCAACACTAGTATGAGAGATAGCAGATGCTTACCGGCAGACACTCACCTCACAATAGTAGTGGGAGTAGTAGTACTGGCCATGGCGCGCGCGGTGCGAAGGACGACGAGCATGAGCCAAGCGGGCAGAGCGGAGAGTGGAGTGAGGATTGCAGACGGTCGGGATCTTTGCCCGCTCTTTACGCGTGTAGGGCTGGCACCTTTGGTGCGTGAGCTGTGCGAAATGGCGGCGAGAGTGCTTGTCGCGAGTGGGGGCAGCAGACTGCGCCCCATGCAACCATGGTGCTCCATCCATAGTGCCGTGCTCTTGGCGGTCGACCTTCCGGCGACGTGCATGGTGACTGTGGTTCGCAAAATGTTGCGACCGGTGAGAGCGATACAGGAGTACCGACATGCATCAACGTAGGAGGTTGGCCTGTAAACGTGTCTGTGTTCTTTCACCCGCGAGCATGACTGCGATGCATGATACATTCCTCTTCAATCGTGATTAGTCCTTGGCAGAAGGGTGCTTAGAGGGCTGAACGTTCGCTTCTGAGCGCAGCACTGATGATGAGACAGCATGTGTTGTCAATGTCAGCAGTAGTGATTTGGAAGAGATGGATGTGAAAAAGAAGTTGTTCATGCTGATGCATCAGCATGAAAGTCACGGTGAACCGAGCAAGGGAAACGTCTCACAGGGCATTTCACATGCGTCGACAGGGGTCCTGCTCCTTCCTTCGGCTCATCTTCCGAACAAGCGAGCTAGCGTGACGCTCCTTCCTCGTGCTCGACACTGCCACAAGCGGACTTTCGTGCCTTGTCTACTACTCTCATTGACCGCCCTGCGGTCCACATCCACATCCACATGCCCTGACCGTATCTATCGCACTGCCTCCGTCGCGGCCCTGAAGACACCGTACATCTGCGCGGCACGTCGTCATGCTTAAGCTCAAAATCAGCGGCCTCAAGGCACATCCACCCGCGCAGGCTGATGCTACTCCGGCCGTTGATACCGCTTCTACCTCCTCCGCCGCTGCACCACCGGCCCCGAAACCCGCGCTGCCCAAGTTGAAGCTCAACGTCTCACAACCTCCAACCCCGATCGACCAACCCGCCCAGCCCTTTCTCCAACAGCCCGCAGCGCCCGATACCGACAAGAAGAAGAAGAAGCGCACCTACCAGCGCAAGCAAGACGGGCCCTCCAGCAAGGCTAAGAAGCGCAGCGCAAATGATGACTCTATCTCCCTGGCCGCCAAACGTCTTCACAACGGACCACCCGCTCCAAGTCGCAAGATCTCTCTGAAGCTTGCGCCCTCGCGACCCGCAGATGGCTACAAGCCGAAGCTTGCCCTCTCCGCGGCGAAGCGGAAGGCTTCTATGCCCAAGCTTGTCGGCATCACACATCGTGGCAAGGCACCGCCACGACCTACAGGTGTTGGCTATGACTCCGAGGACTCTGATGTGGAGAAGGACCCGGCCATCCAACAGGCGCTGATACTACGAATGGAGGAAGGCGAAGATGCCGAATACCTACGACAGGCCATTGCCGACGGCCGGATTGGTCCACATCCAAATGCGGGAGATGCGGAGGTGTCACTGAAGTTCGTCGAGAAGAACTATCGCCGGGCAATAGTCAAGATTCGAGGCAGGATGTATGCGGCAGTCCTCGTTGACATCCCTTGCATCGTGGAATCGATGAAGAGCTTTGACAAGAAGGGTTGGTGGAAGGTGGCCGATATCGCACAGATGCTTCTCGTGCTTGGGCGCTGCCAGAACGACGAGGAGGCCAAGGCGTTTCCTTTGCCACGGGAGGTCAGCAAGGACTTCCAATATGCCCACGGACTCACGCCGCCAATGCACTGGGTACGCAAGCGACGATTCAGGAAGAGAGTGAATTACAATGAGATCGCAAATGTCGAGGAAGAAGTGGAGAGACTGCTCCAGGCTGACGAGCAATGGGTTCAAAGCGGTGGCCGAGTTCTGCCGATCGTTGAACAGGGCCGTCTCGAAGCCGAACAAGCCGCAGATGCGCAAGATTACGACGATGATGAGGATGAAGACGCTGAGGGCGAGGCTGTTGAGACTGTGGAGACCGACGGCCAAGAATACGAGGAAGAGTATGAGGATGAGGACGATCTGGAAGCACAAATGCAAGCCATGTTCGACCAGGACGATGCAGACGCATCAGACATGGTAGTGGATTCACCAGCGCCGATCGTGGACCAAGCCGCCTCCCTCTCGGCTGTTGAAAACACGATGCTAGAGACACCCGTCAGCACCCCGGCCGGTACCGGTATGGAGACTCAGGACGAGGAATCCGATGAGGACGAGTCAGATGAAGACGAGGACTCGCCCGATGCTTTCGACGAGGATGCCGTGGCCAGAGCAGCCGAGCTGGCACAGCAAAGGGAGGAAGTCGAGGATCTGGAGCGTGAAGTTGAGAGAGCTCGACAGAAGGTGCAGGCCATGACGAACCAGCTTTTGCGGCAGCGCGAGATGCAGAAGCTTGCTGCTCTGGAGGAAGATCTCAAGCTGAAGAAGAGCGCTTTTGGTCTCGACCAGGAGGACGAGGACTGAGGTCTTGTTTGGCACAGATCATTTGGGACAGGAAAAGCATGCAGAGAGCACAGTATCCGTATTCATGGACGCTCTTTTTGCTCCTCACCGACTTCTCCCACTTTCTGATTTAAACCTCACGTCAACGCTGTCATGATGCTGTTCGAAGATATGTGGACTCGAGCATCATGCGCTAACGTCTAGGAGTGGAATTGGTAAAGATTTGATCACGGTCGAGAAGCTCTATCTCTACGATGCTTCTTGATACTCAGTGTCCGTTGACAGTCCCGTTCGCAACCTTCTCCTTCACAACCACCTGCTCCAAAGCCTGCTTGATATCTGCGACCAAATCATCAGCGTCCTCGACTCCACACGAGATTCGCACTAAATCATCAAAGACGCCTGCAGCCTCTCGCTGGTCCTTTGGGATGCCCATGTGCGTCATGCTCGCCGGGACCTCGACAAGACTTTCAATACCACCCAAAGACTCGGCAAGAGTGAAGATCTTGGTGGCCTCGCAAAACCTGTTAGCGGCTTTCTGTCCGCCTTTTATGCGAAATGAAAGCATGCCGCCACCTAGACCGTCGCGATGCTGCTTGAGAGCAATCTTTCTTTGTCTGTGCGAGTCTAAACCGGGGTAGTTCACTGCAATAACATGCGGACTCTCGACGAGTGCCTTTGCGGCGGCCGCGGCGTTCTTGCTGGCCTCGCGGGCTCGTAGATGGAGTGTTTTTACGCCTCTGTGCGCCAGCCAGCAGTCGAAGGGGCTGGGTACTGCACCAATAGCGTTCTGTAGGAATTTGAGTCTCTCGAACAGGGTATCAGAGTTGAACGCCGCGACTCCCATGAGAACGTCCGAGTGGCCGTTGATGTATTTTGTCACACTGTGTACTACGATATCCGCGCCGTGCTCGAGAGGGTTTTGGATGTATGGTGACATGAAAGTGTTGTCCACGACGACCATAATCCCGCTGCGGTGCGCTATGTCGGCAACAGCTCTAATGTCCACCAGCGAAAGCGTTGGATTGGAAGGCGTCTCGATCCAGATCAGCTTCGTCTCGTTCGAGATCAGCTCCTCAATATCTAGCTCTATGCTGGGCGTGAAGGTGACTCGCACGCCATGCGCAGACGCGACTTTAGTGAAGTATCTGTGTGTGCCTCCATAGACATCCGAGACGGAAACGACATGGCTCCCGGCTGCAAGACTCTGCAGGATGGTCGCAGTTGTCGCAGATCCTGAGGCGAAAGCGAGCGCGTATTTTGCCTTTTCCAACGCTGCTATAGACCTTTCAAAGTTCCATCTATTGGGGTTGGAGGACCTTGAGTATTCGTGGTCTCCAATCGGCTTGCCAACAGAGCTCTGCGCGAAGGTTGTGCTGAGAGAAATGGGCTCAATGACTGCGCCGGTGACGGGATCGTGTTCTGAGCCTGCGTGGACGGCGAGGGTGCCGAACTTGTGGACTGGTGAAGGAGCGCGAGGCGGCGTGTCAATTGCAGCATGAGCCTTCAGCTCTGAGGTCGTCATCTTTGGCTGGTCGTTTGCTTGAAGCGATTGAGTATTCCCGAAGCTCCTAAATTGGTGTTGATTGGATCGGAAGAGTGGTAGGCGGCGGGGTAGGAGGAGGCGAGGGCTGATGTAGGGCGTGATGTTGGGCGGTGTTGTTCGTGGAGCCGATGGGGAAAATATATGTGGTGACCGAGCGAATGTAGGTGAGTAATGGAGGGTGATGGAGAAGGCGGAGGAAGAGTCAAGAAGTGGTACAGAGGGTTTGTCAAGAAGGACTTTCTTCTCGTGCTTAGAAATTAGACTCGCATTTCAAGGTCGCCGATCTGAAGATGTACCTGCGACAGACCGACCGCCGACCTGCCGATGTGCTCATTGTCAATGGTAAACGATGGTAAGCACGCGAGATACATGCGGTGTGAGAGCTGGAGGCCCAGAGCGCTTTGGATCAAGGAGACGACAAAGGCTGTAATTCTGCCCAGACTCTCAGACTTGGGCACATCAGACGTCCAGGCCGTTTTTGTGCTTGAGCCTCAAGACTTGTGGAGCGCCATGGTGGGGCCAATCTCGCCTCAGTGCCGGGAAACAATGTGAGCAAAGGGGCATCGTCGGCCGTTCCTCTGCAGATAGTGAAGAGTCTTGGCTATACAATCAGAGGATGGGGCTGGAGTGGAAGGATGCAGTCGGATTTGGAGCATCTCGCATCTCGCAGAGCAGGCGTGAAGGCTGCGGCATTGACAAGCTTTCGGTACGAACCTTGTTGCTGTGCGGTCCCGGAAGACGTGATCGAAACGGTGGACCTACACTTCACTTGGGACGTGTTCCACCAAACTACGTAGAGTCTTACGCAAACCTCATGACGAGGCATCGTTGCGCTTTTCGTTGCTCTCAATTTCACGTCTTGGAGCGACGTAGGGTGTCAAGGTTGTTTGCTTGCTGCGCATTCCCGGCACAGCCGCGAGCCAAGACCTTCTCATGTCCAACGTTTCCCCTATCTGTTGGAGTCAGCCTCAGAATAGGCCATCCATCAGCTTCAGCTCAACCATCAGACACCGCCCCGCCGACATACCATATGCCCTCTTCTAGCTACTCGCCCAAGTCTGCTTCAACAGCCTGCCCGCCGCTCCTTCTCCGCACGGTTTCTTGTCGCACATGTCGTGCTTCCCTGCGCCTCCCACTTTTGCGATTCGCCGGCGTCTGAACACCTTGCCTTCACCGCACATTTGCTGGCACCGCAAGAAGCTGGAATGATCGCGGCCCTACCTCACGCACGCGCACTTCAGGTGTGTGTCGGCGCCGCTTTTCTGCTCACATTCGCCTTCTTCTTCTTGGGCCCCGCGTCGCCCAGCCAGTCTTACGCGCTGCCATGGCCGAAAACATCCATCTCCCCCGACACTTCAAGGAACATTACTCTGGATCTGGACATATTGAAGGAACTCGACCTTCGACTACCCGCCAAGTTCAACTACCAGCGTTACTGCATACAAGCTCGGGAGAAACATGGGCTGCACCGCCAGTCTGTAATAAGATTCCCCGATGAAATTGTCGCCGACTCGATCGATATCAGCGTAGATCGCAACTTCGTTCCAGGCGACCAGGACGACGACGAGACTCTCTTCCCACCGTGTGAAAGCACGCTTACGCTGGACGTCCCCGAATTCTCCTCCCACGCCCACACCAGCACAGAGTCTCTGATGTTGGGCGTCGCCACTACTTTGGGCCGGATTGGTGACAGTCTGCCGACTTTCTCCAGATGGCTCTCGGGAACTGGATCGCCACTGGTCGTACTTCTCGTTGACCAACAGGACCTGACCACCAACAGAAGAGAAGTTGCTCGGGTCAACCAAACGGCCGCCCAACTAGGGATCGAGATAATCCTCGAGCCCTACCATCCCATTTTCGAATTCGATAGTGAGGGTCTGAGGAACTTTGGCCTTGCAACAGTCTTGGACCAGCACAGGAGACCAACCACTAAATGGTTCGGCATCATCGATGACGATACCTTCTTTCTCTCCTTGAACCGGATGCTGGACGCACTGCAGCCGTATGACCCAGAGGAGCAGTGGTATATTGGTGCACTGACAGAAGGTCACACTAGAGTCTCACAGGAAGGCTTCAAGGCCTGGGGAGGCGCCGGTTTCTTTGTGTCACCGCCGCTAATGCAAATTCTCGCTGAAAATGCAGTAGAATGCACACATCTGGACAAATTCTTCGGTGACATCCTCTGGAGGGACTGCATTATGGAAGTGACTTCACCCACAGTCCACTTGACGGAGATGCGGGGCCTCAACCAGATGGACCTGTGGAAGGACTTGTCTGGATGGTACGAAGCTGGCTTCAATCCCCTCCTCACCGTTCATCACTGGAAGAGTTGGCACACCTTCCCAATCAAGATGTCGCACTTCGTCACCGATGTTGCCGGGCCCGACTCTATGCTGCAGCGCTATCAGTTTGGCAATACCACTGTCTTCACCAATGGCTACAGTATGGTCGAGTACCCTCGCGGAGTTCCAGATCTGAATCTCGTGGAATTGACGATGACGGAAGACGTTGGTGTGAACCGAGCTCCAGAGCCCTTGGAATTTCACCATAGCATGGGAAGGACACGACCCGCAATGCAGAAAGGAAAGGAAAAGATTAGCTGGACGTTTGAATACTCCGTCATCACTACAGACGGTACGGTCCGACAATTCTATGTCAAGAGGCCAGTTACTGGCGTGAAGACCGACGTGGGCATTATTGAGATCGACTGGCGACATGGTTGAATGAAGCGAGAAGGGTCGACACTTGTCAGGACAGACTTGAAGCCATAAGATTATACTAGTCAGACTCCAACATGGGCATCCAACGCCAGTTTACCACGCCGAACTGACGAGATCTCGGCCAGAGCCAGCATCAACGAGCATGTCGGCGAAGTCATGAGCTGGGGCCGCGAACAATCCGCTAGGAAGTGAGAGGGAACGCCCTGTTCGGAGGTCGAGATTTGAGGCATCACTCAAGACATTCGAAGGGTACAAAAGCTATCAGCTGAGCCTGAACAGCTACGATATGTTGATCAAAGCGGATTTGAGATTCGCAAACTTGCGTCCGAAGCGTGCTGTTCACTACTTGAAGAGTTTTTCTAGCGAGCGTTTTGAGCGTTAAATAGCATCTGCAGGAGTTTGGGGCACGGATCATATGCCAATGCAATGCCATCAAGTGAATCGACTGGTCAATCTGGTATCGGAAAGTAAAACGTCAGCTTGACAGGATGTCTAGCTTCCTATCAAGATCCTCGACTGCGGCACTCCTCTCGTGTTGATTAGCTAGTAGCAGCGTTGACCTTTTGAGGCAGGCTGAAGGAGGCATCGCCCGCAAAGGTAGGATTTTGCGTTTCGAGCTGATAGAGGCTGTACCCGTGGTCGGTAGGCACTCAAATAGAACAGAGGTCCTTGTATGTGCTTACGGCAGGCTGAGGTGGACGCGACGCCACGTGCCGAAGATCGCCTGCCACGACTCCCTGACATTTGTTTCCTGCGACCGCAATATTTCGTTTCTACTCTTCTTGGTTTCCTTCACATTCCCTCACTCTCCTTCTATCTCTTCTCCCCATCCTCTGTTGTGCGCCATATTCTCACCATTGGAAGCGTCTGGTCCTCAGGTTTGCTGGCAAACCTCTGCTGGGTGAAGCTAAAGGAGACGGGTACCACACGTTCAGCTACACTGTCTCACTCGGTGGTGGCATCACATCAGGCCCTTTGAGACGAGTGAGACGAGTGAGACTCGCTGGCGGTCTGAACTGTGTACCTTACACCAAGGCCAAATGGCCGCGCGATGGACTCTTCACTGAAATCACCCCACCACACCGACATGTCGTGGGTACCAAAATCGAGGAGGACGGTCGTGATCGCGGCTGTCCTCATACTGGTCGCCCTGTACTCGTTCTCACATTGGCAGACGCCAATCAGAGACTCTACTGGGCCGCCCTCAGCCCCCGCAACGTTTCCTCCCCTATCCAAGGTCAATCCCACTGGAACCTTCGATTGGACATTTAGAGCCGATCGCGATCGCAACAATCACTCATTGACACTCGAGCAATGCCAAAACGCCTTCCCCGATCTATACCGAGAGATCGATCGGTCTCGCGCCTATTGGAAAGCGCGCCAGGGCGACCGGCTTCTGACAGAAGAGCAATGGGGCCTGGAATGGAGTGAAGATGGCGGACTGCGCGTGTTGATATGGGAAGGTCAGTTGTATATTATTGAGTCGCGCGGGCTCAACCACTTCAGACATTGGAGAGAAAGGTCCCACGCAACTCTGCATAACCTGCACCGAGCTATTCAAGGCGCACGAGAGCGAATACCGAACATCGAGTTCAGCATCAAGATCAATGACAATATTGCATTGAAAGAGGAGCATTCGAATGTCACAGTCTGGAACTTCAATCGCGATGTGACGGACAAGGTAATGGAGCAAGTCTGGCTGATCCCGGATTTCAACTTTTGGGCATATCCGCGTGTATCAGGGTCATACGGAGACTTTCAGCGCCAGGCCCTGGAGATCGGCTCGGATTATGACTCCAAGACGTCGAAGTTGATCTGGCGTGGGACGACGGATTTCAATCCGGACGTGCGGCTGCCATTGATAGCACAGAGCGAGGGTAAAAGCTGGTCGGACGTGCACAAGGTCGTTGAAGATTCAACCGACGAGGAGACGACGAAATACAGAATTACCATGTCCGACCACTGCAAATACAAATTCGCCGTGCACACAGAAGGTACCACCTGGTCTGGGAGGCTGAAGTATCTCCTCAGCTGCCACTCGACGATCCTCATTCACCCCTTGACCTATACGACCCACCTTTACCATCTGCTGGAACCCGACGGACCCAACCAGAACTACGTGCTGGTGGACAAGAAATGGGAGGAGCTTCCAGCGATCATGGATGATCTCCTCGCAGACAACGCAAAGGCAAGAAAGATTGCCGACAACGCGGCCGCAAAATTCCGTGACCTGTACTTCACGCCAGCGGCACAGACGTGCTACTTCAGGCAGCTGTTCCAGGTCTGGTCAGAGGTGACACCCTTGCCTGACCCTTATAAGTATACCATGCATGGCGATGGTACCAAGACGAAGGAATGGCGTGGTATGACATATGAAGAATACTTGTAGGTCCTTTCGACAACTCCGGCTGAGAACATCACTGACCGCACTACAGGTTCTTGGACACTGGTTTCAATGACGAGTGATTGAGTTCGCAGATATTTCCACTCAAGGAAAACGCTCGTTGCGAGCCGTAGCACATGCTAAAGTGAAGGAACTCAACTTCGACATATCGAAAGGGGCTCTTGGGGAACTTGCTGCCTCATACTAAATTTCTCACTTAGCAAGGCGTTTGGGCGATCAAGTTGCAATGTATATTTACGCTTGAACATATCACTCGCAATGTGCAGGCTTGGTCTCATCGAAGTGGCACATTTCGAGATATCTGTCTGGATATGAGCGGGGCTGTATAGTATACTCGATATGGCTAGCAGCAAGTGGAAAGGTATCATTTTGTTGAATCACATAACATGTGCCTGAACACCTGCAAGACTTCGTTTTGGAGTTTTGGACTCAGCCCGTGTACTTTATTTCACTGAGAAATCGTCCCAGCATTTTTGCCGCCTTGAATGGCGCCTTTCAAATCCCCAAACGAACTTGTGCTACGACTCTGAGTCTAGCAAAGCAGGAGGCACAATGGCATTGACTCCTTCAATCGACCTGCTGCTGAACCTAGTACCAGAGAAGCCGGAACTCGTGCAGGAAAAGCTACGCGCCCATCCGGATCTCACCTCAAAGCAAGACGCCCATGGCTACAGTCTGGTCCACGCCGCGGCCTCATATGGCCACGAAAGCCTCCTACGAAATTTGATCACGGAGCTCGGTGTGGACGTCAATATCCTTGACGAGGATGCAGAGACGGCGCTATTCAGTGTTGAGGATGTCCGCATGGCGAAAGCTCTCATTGAGCTGGGTATCGACACGAGTCTGCGCAACAACGACGGCCAGATTGCTGCTGAGAAGCTCGCTGGAGAAGACGAACAACCTGCTGTCGCTGCATATCTGCAGGAAGTCGCTGCTGGGGGAACTGGTGCAATCTCGGCGGACTCGACTTCATCAGAAATAAACGCAGAAACAAATGGTTCCAGCAGACCTCCTCCACTTCCAAATGGACTGCAACTCAACGTTGGCACTATGAACGCAGCAGATGCTGGCGATGAGCCTGATCCTGAGTTCAGACGGCGTATCGAAGAACTTGCCAGCAACCCGGACTTTCAAGGGGAGGCAGGCCAGAGAGCGCTTCGGGATCTTGTTCAGGATGCGATCTCTGGACTTGCGGATCAAGCTGATGCTCCACCGGCCTCCCGCAGACGGATGGGTTGAGAGACGGATGTATATGAGCAAAGGAACTCAATCTGGCAGCGTCGTCTCTCTGCAGTCAAGGCATCTGAGACATGCATGGTGAGGCACTGCGCCCCTTCGAATGTTGGCATATGACCGAAAGGACTAATGCCCGTTGGCGAAAGATCAAGATGGATCTGACGGCATCCAGGGAGCTGGAAAACGAACTGCTGGTACCGGCACGTCATTAAACCGAAGCCATCACTTCGACTTCAACCGGCTGCTTTATACGACTCCCATGTACCCCACACCAGATGTGCATATACGCGGTGCACGCTGAAACTGGTTCAACCTTACTGGCAGCCTGTCACCTACTCCATGCGGAGAAGACCAGGTTCGTCGCCAAGCATGGCTGCAATGGAGATAGCGAGGCAACATTCATGTCACAAGACCAGCACAGTATATGAATCTCATTCACCCCGCTTCCGCACACTTCTTTACCGACGTTGTCTCCTCTACTACTTGGCAACTGACATTGTGCAAGATGCCGAATTTTCGGAAACATGCGTTGAAAACAGGGAATAACACTCGCACGCAGGCGTCACAGCTGACTCTTCGACAGTCTATCTGTATGAAGACGCGCAATGTGAATAATAACAGCATACTGACGAGAAGCTAGATCCTCTATGTCTTGTAACAGTTCTCTTCTTTCTATGGGTATGCGGATCAGCTTCAACGAGAGCAATCGGGGACTGACGACTCATCAGGGCTTCTCATACGGTCTCCTCGATACACTGTACGTACGATGAGATTATCGATCACGAAGACTAACTCACCTCCCCGTCTCCCTCATCAGGAACAAGCACTTTCAGGCAAGTGTCCATCTTTCAAGCCGCAATGTCTTGTACTAAGTCTTTGACGTAGAACACTCTCCATATCACAAAGGCTAGATCGTCGGGCCTACAAGCCGCCTACTTTGGAGCATATCCTCTAGCCTCCCTCGGACATGCGAATTACCTCTTGCGCCATTACGGCTTCAAGATTGTCTTCATCTGGGGCTTGGTGTTGTATGGCATCGGAGCTCTGGTAGCATGGCCCTGTGGGTCGACAGAAAGAGTCCATACGGACAACCTCTTGCTGATCACATAAGCAGGTATTCTTCATAAGTCCTTCGGCGGCTTCTGTGCTGCTATCTTCATCATCGGTAACGGGCTTGGCTCTCTCGAAACCGCCGCCAATCCTTACATTACCATCTGTGGTCCACCACGATACTCCGAAATGAGAATAAACTTCGCACAAGCCTTCAATGGAATTGGAACAGTGATTGCGCCTGTGCTGGGAAGCTATGTCTTCTTCAAGGATACCGGGGATAGCACTCAGGCACTACAAAATGTGCAATGGGTGTATCTCGCCATCGCCTGTTTCGTCTTCTTATTGGCGGTGGTCTTTTACTTGTGAGTATCGTGTCTGTCGACGTTCTTGCTTTATCTTTGACGAATGATCCAGTTCTCCTATCCCGGAGATCACAGACGCAGATATGGAGTTCCAGGCCGAAGAAACGCATGCGGATACGGCGGACAAATCTTTCTGGAAGCAGTATCGACTTTTCCATGCCGCTTTTGCTCAATTCTGCGTATGCGTCCCTTCTACCCTCTCTCCCGCGATGATTTGACTGACTTGCGGGATAGTACACTGGAGCGCAAGTTGCTATTGCATCCTACTTCATCAACTATGCAACCGAAACGAGACCAAATACATCTTCTACTTTGGGGGCGCAGCTCCTAGCTGGCGCGCAAGGTGCGTTCGCCCTGGGACGCTTTGCCGGAGTGGGAATTATGCGATACGTGAGACCTCGACGGGTCTTTTTGTTCTACCTCACCATGTAAGTCATGAGGCGTGAAGTAAAGACATAGCTGACTAGGCTCAGGTGCATCATCTTCATTGCTCCATCGATCACGCAGCGCGGTAATATTGGTATATCGATGCTCTTTATCACCCTGTTCTTCGAATCGATTTGCTTCCCGACTATCGTGGCTTTGGGAATGCGAGGGCTCGGGAAATACAGTAAAAGAGGATCAGGATTCATCGTGGCAGGCGTTTCTGGAGGAGCGATTGTACCGCCTGCTCTGGGAGCTGCTGCCGATGCTTCAACCACCGCGACAGCTATGGCGGTCCCGACGGCTTTCTTCGTGCTTGCATGGTCGTATGCTTTGGCTGTCAACTTTGTGCCTACGTACAGAGAGCCGATTGATATGGCGAAAGATTCGTCGCTGGCTGTAGAGACACCAGTCGAAGATGAGACCAGTGTTGATGGGGCGCTGAAGAAGGGAGGCGTTGTTCGTTCGGAGCATGGGTATGGAGCGAATGAACCTCAGAAGGTCTGATGAAACCAACTGTGGGTGGCAAAATAGATGGCTTATGATTAGGCGTACTGATAGTCGGAGGTGTTCGACTCATTTTGTCTGTTCCCAATAGATCATTTACTGGTTCAATCAATACGGGAAGAGTTGAGTTGTGGACACTTTGTCCTTTGTGAAATGGGTCTCAGAGAGACAGATAAGCAGCAAACAGGGGGATAAGGTACATAATACCAATTCATTCACCTATAAGGAGACATCAAGCAATGTCCGAACGATATTTCCCACGTGTATAGATCTGGCATGGGATAGGAGCCTCAGGCATACACAGATCGGGGCGTCCACTGAAAGCTCCAGCGCGTCTTCCAGCGCAACTCAACGAACACACTTACAGCTACACCTCACCACAGCAATATGGCCGACTCGCCCGCCTCCTCTGACCTCTCCGACCCGCCCTCCGTTGAATCCGACAACGAGGACCGGCTCAGCAAAGTCCCATCGTCGCGCCCGAGCGTCGACATCACGCATACCGACGCCGAGCCAGCCGCCAAACGACGGAAGACCACGCTGGCCGCCTTCGATCGCGCACCCTCCTCCCAACCCGAACAGGAAGACGATAACATCAGCATTTCGTCCGACGACTGGAGTAATGCGCCAGGGACACCTAACGACGACGAGTATGCCCTGCGAGATCAAGCGCAGACCCAATGTCTATGGCGAGACTGTGACTTCGGCTCAGGCATAAACAACGATGAGCTAGTGAAGCATGTGCAGAGCACACATTGCGCAACAGGAGGTCCCAAGAAGACCAAATACGTGTGCGAATGGGGTGAGTGTCAGAGGAAGGCTAGCACCCATCCTAGTGGGTACGCACTCAAAGCGCACATGCGCAGCCATACCAAGGAGAAGCCGTACTATTGCGCTCTGCCAGGTACGTTCCACAGAACGAGGTATTGCGGGACTCATATACTGACGCCGCAAACAGAATGTGATAAGGCATTCACGCGATCCGACGCTCTCGCCAAACATATGCGCACCGTACACGAGCCAGAGCCGGCCAAAGGCGCTTCCACTGATCCTCCTCCACCGTCTAAGAAAGGGCCCAAGGTCAAGCTCAGTAATGGTGGCAGCGCCGCAAAGGCAGCGAATCCAGCAGAGCTCGGACCAACCCACGATGAGGATGGCAACGAGGTTGAACCCTCAGCGCCGAGCGACAATATTACCTATATTCCTGCCCACCATCCCATTACCGGCCAGCCAGGCTTCATGATACACTATCCTCCAGACATACATTTCTCAGCGTGGGAGAGCAGCATAGCAGCAGACCAGTTGATGCGCCTGCTTCGCAGGCAGCTGCATTGGGCTCAAAAAGAGAGTGACGAGCTTAAAGCGGAGGTTGAGCAACTAGAAAAACAGAAGCGGGAAGAGTTTGAACTGAAGGAGATTCTCCTGGAGGGCGTCATGGAAGCCGAGCTCGCTTCGGCGGACTTGAGAGACGTGAATGCGCCGGTCAGAGAAGCAATGGAGAAAGATGCGCAACCAGCAAAGCGATTGGAATGGACCGGTGGCGAGCCACAATGGCGACGAGCACGACCACCTCCCCTTCGCGGCGATATCACCAACGGCCCGGACTACAATCGACCAGGACAAACGCCCTCACCTCCGCCGACTGGTGCTTCGGGAGGATTTGACGGTGAAGCGGACCCTTACGACAATTATTTGGCGGGCAGGATGGCTGAGTACGAGGAACGAGAGAGGATGAGGAGCCTCCAGAATACCCCGGCCAAGGCACAACAGGAACAGAAAGCGGCCGAAGAGACCGCCGTCGGAGCCTTAATAGGTCTTGGACAATCCTGATGTCAGACAGGATTATGATACGAATCATTACCAGAGATGAACTTGTTAAGAATATGTAGCCCTCATTGCATTATTACATGCGCTTCCGCCTGCTCTCTTTCTTTTGATACCTAGCACTTCCCGTATTCGTAAACGGAAAATTTGCGGTTCGCTTATCCGCGCCCGTCGACTTGGAGATCCTGCCTTTCTCACTCCCAAACAGCAGCACCCACAACCCCATGCAAGAAAGAATTGCATTCGATGTCATGCCTACCCCATACCCAAACGAAAAGCCCCACAGCATCTGCGTGTACATGTAGAATGCCGAGAGAGCATGGTATATCGTGGTGACAGTAAGCGCTGGATATGCGTATGGATCTTTGATGCTGCTGCCATCGGCGTCCTCCTCTTTGCTTGCGGCGATGGCGGAGGAGACTGGGAGGTAGCCCGTTAGGAGAAGGTTGACTGCGGCGAGAGTCAAGAGGACGAGGCCGAGGGAGCGTGAGAGGTAGGTTTCCATGTCCGTTGTTTGTCGCGGTTGATCGGAGAGAAGGTTGACGATCGTTTTGGGCGTGAGGATGAGCGGTACAGCTTGGCAAGCTAGCCAGCCTGCGCTGCCGATGCTGTAGGCTAGGAAGACCTATTTGATGTTGTTAGAATATGGTTCCTCGTGGAGGCGAAGGATCACATGTACGTCCATGGTTTTTTGAGGTTGGTGTAAGTTGCTTGCTTGACGTTGCGCACGCGCGTGGTTGCAAGGACGATCGAACGTTACGTCATGTGATTGACTGAATCAAGTTTGCTGGCTGCCTTTGGGGACTCAGGCGTCTTTTCAATTTATATCTGATGCTGCTTTCTGATCTCCCGGAGGGCGCGTTTCATGCCTTCCAACTTGGCACGCTCTTTCACAATCGACTCTTTTGCTAGCTTCCTCAGCATTGCTCGGCCGCTCTGGACATGCTCTTCCTGCCATACCGCGAGTTCACCTGCAATAGTCTGCTGCGTGTACCTCAACTCGCAACCCAAAGTCTCAAGTTCGCCCCGAGCTTTGGCGGCTTTGTCCCACGCTTCAAGTGTGACGGCCTTCTTCGCGTCCTCGAAAAAACCAATGTTGGGAGTCCAGCGGTTCGAGCGCGAGATGGAGTTCTTGCTCTTATCAATCGCCTTCTGCGCTTGAGCCATACTACCAATGAGGTAAGCGGGCCGGTTCGTCGCGGATTGGATTGCAGTGCTGGAGGAATGAATCGAGTGTAGGTGGTAGTACAGTCCAGCCAGAGGAGATGCTTCGCTGATGACGAGGGTTTTGGTAAACCTCTCGTAGGCAGTGAGCCATGGTCGCGGCAAGAAGACCAAGCTAGAGAGGGCGCTCGAAGCCAGCGACTGTGCCTCGTAATAATCATTATGAAGCATCCTGTGCTTGTTTGTCGACCGAATAGCCTTCTTTACTGCTTGCGTGACGCCGCGAACTTGCTCCCTAGCAAACGCAACAAAGTTCTCCACCTCCTGTGTATCAGTCACTGGCTCGTAATCGTCCTTGACGTTCTCAACCCGAGCTTCGGCCTTTCGCTTTGAACGTTCTGAGAGCATTTCAATGTCCATCTCCGGTACGAGGAAGAACTCCCAGACAAGCTCATGCGTCGAGAAGGTGCCATGAGTCAGCAAAGAGCGGAGGAAATTGTCAAGCCGGGATTGGATGTCGCGTAGAGTCGCCCTTGATGGCTTTGAAGGGATCAGAAACGGCGACGGTAGGTTGAAGGCCGCCGGTAACCAGCTCGCTGGGCATTCTATGGCAAGCCACCTCGACAAGTTCTCAAAGTCTGCAACCGATCGTCGGCACGTGGTGACAGTGATGGTGCCGTTGGCGTTCGGCGCTCCAGACTTCAGAACTAATCGCACAGTAGCATCTTCAACAAAAAAGGAGCGTACGATAGTAGTCATCCGTCCATCCTGGCCAGATGGTGACGAGAGCAAAACCAAATCATCGATACGATTTCGTATGTCGTCGTCCTTTGCAAGCTCAACCGCTGTCAGACCTCGTAGATCTTTGAGAGTCATATCAGTCCTAGGATCGCCGAATAGTGCCCGTACTATATCTATACGTCCGTACTTGCTGCCGACCATCAGGGGCGTGAAGCGTTTGTCGTTCGCAGAATTGACGTCTGAGTCGCAGTATCGCAACACTTTCAAAGTGATTGACATGTCGTTGATGACATGAAGCAGAGTATTGCCTTTTGCATCTACATGATCGTCCAGATGTAAAGGCTCACCGTCCTCCTGCGTTTCTGTGGCCAAGGTAAGAGCCTCATGAACCATGGTATGATATTGCTCATGATCGTACGACCTGCAAAGTGCAAACAATGGCGTCTGTCCGTTCTTATCTTTTAATCTCCATGGGAGCTTTCTGCCGAATCTCTTTATCAGAGAGGGCTGATGAAAAAGATAGTGGGCGAAGCATCGGCCTTTACTGTCTTGCACTCGGATATACCGGCGAAGTTCCTCGTCTGAGGCATTCGCCTCCACGTAAGTGATTAGCTCGTCTGTCATCGCGGTATTGCCTGACTGTGTCGCTACGCTCAAAAGCGTGGCACCATCATCGTTAACGTCTCCAAGGACGAAGTCCGCGCGGAAATGGGCAGGCATAGCCAGAAGAAACTTCAGCGCATCCAGTTTCCCGGCATCAACAGCCATCATCAAGACTGAATTCCCATCCGCGTCTTGCGTCTGCGCCAGCTTCTCCGCAGAAAGATCACCCTCAACGCCAAGACTAATGTCAGAATCGATGCTCTTGTTACGCGAGTGTGAGCGAGACGAGTATGCAGAAGAAGCCGACTGGCTTCTCGGGAGGGACGCCATTGATACACGCTTGACCTTTCTTTCCAGTTGGTCCGGCGGTGGCGTTGGCGGGCGTTGAAATGGAAAAACATGGCTCAGGGATGCGTTCATATTGGCGAAGTCTTGGTTGGAGCTTGGTATTGGGCCATTCGCGCTGTCCATAGCCCCGATGCTATTCAGAGAGATCTCAGCTGTAGAGCCCTCGTCCGACAATTCCGCTTCGAAGGCAGACTCAGAGTCTGCCGGGCCATTGTCACTAGAAGGGAAGTGAGCATACAAAACTGCTTCCAACGCTTGCATGTCTTCTCCACGAACAGCTTGCCAGAGCAGACGATTTCTCCTACTGGCCTTGCGCAGAAGGTGGGAACTGTTGGACAAGTGCGCGATTACGGCTTCGAGCGTTGCTAGTGCGTAGCCTTGCTCTCCACTTTCCACCTCGTCGATGAAGATGAAGTAGCGCATGTACAGCAGGCGGGCGTGGAGATGTCTGACACTGCTACGTATGACCACGATCAAAAGCATAGATACCAGTATGTCTGCGTTGATAGTAAGTGGCGTTGTAGCCTCGTCCGGAGAGTCTGCGTCCTCTGATGTGTCCAGCGTGGGTGCAGAGATGACTTTCTGCGTGCTGAGAAGGATTTCCAGCATTTCCTGCGGACTGCTTGCAACGCCCATCCTCCGGAAAGCCTCCACGCCTTTTTTGAGCTGAGTTGCCAGCGCTCTTTTGCCTTTCATTCCGTCGGTCATAGGAATTCCGACCTGTGCAATGTCTACGTCAGACATCTTCCGAATTTTGTATTCCAAATCTGAGTCGTCCGGTCGTCGGATGGCACACACGCGCGGGAATAGGCTCTGGTCGTGAACCTGCTCAGTAACATAGCGTTCGATCAAGCGTTCAACAGTCGGCCCAGTAAGCTCGGTGTTGGCGCCGAGGAGCGATAGCTGCTGCTTATCAACGCTCTGGAAAAGATCAATGGCAGATATGATGGCAGTCTCGAGCGATGTGCGCAGAGATTGTTCTTCTGGCTCCAGCTCCAGCGAGGTGGGATGTATAGTACTGCTCCCGGACAACGACGACTTGATGGAGGACATAGATCCGCTGATAGAGGGTCCTGAAAGCTGCGAACTGACGGAGGATCTCCTGGACTTTGGTTTCGGGAGAGGCGTGTCGTGAGCGGCCACGAAATCGCGGATGATCTTCTCCAGACCGCTGTGCAGCTGCCTTGATATCATTGGGAATTGCATAAGCAGATCACCAAACGTCTTGACATCCTTTTTCTTGGGGGATGACTGAGCGGATAGGACAGTATCGGTAGAAGCCTCCGCCAGAACTCGCTTGCGCTCTTTGCTAGGCTCGTCGCTTATGATCGCGGGCACTATCGGCACAGCTTGCTGGACGCCGACCAAGGGCTTCGAGATGTAGTAGATCTGCCATTGCTGGCCGTCCGCAGAGTCAGGGTAATATATGGCATCATGGAGGATTTGCGCCTGATTGAGCGTTTTGAAGCCTTTGTTGCTGTAGACGAATGCATCCTTGACGACCACGGTCTTCCCGTTGATGGTCGAGTATTGCTTTGCCCTGTTCTTGCTGTCGCGCACATTGCCGTTCTTCCCATCATGGCCGTTGGTGGGTAGCGGAACAGCACCGCCCGGCACGCGCAGGACGTGGCTTGCCAGGAAGTCTTCGGTGGAGGCGAGCTGATCGAAGGGCGTATTCGTCTCGCGGTCTCTGGAGCGCTGGAGAACTTCGGTGGTGGGCACCAGCAGCACGAAATGCGCGACCGGCTGGCATTGCGCAGGCAGCGCAGATCTGAAGAAGGCCCTTAGATATGCGTTCATTTTTAAGCTCGTCCAGGCTCGTAGAGATCTAGACTACGGCGGCGGGTGTTCTCGTCTCATGTTGTAGGATGCGGCGACGTCAGATCGGAGGCAGGCGACAAGATGGAAGGGCTCGACAGTGCTGCTGCGCAGTGGTTCAGTCGCAAAGACGTTGCAGATGGTGACGAGAGGACGCAACACAATCTTGGAACTTTAAGTGCTGAGCTCCACGGGCCGTAGCCGTTCGCACGTGGGGCTACATGTAGTTCTGCACTAGAGTATATATAAAGTTGCACGGGCGTTCATGGGCATCAAATTGGTCCTTTCGTTTCGTGTGGACCTCATCAACATGCACGTCTATCATCAGGTGCATGGATGGTCAGGTGCACGGAGTGGCCAATTGAGGTCTTCCATCTTACGACTTGGCAGCACCAGCCTTGATGAGGATGATGTCGCCGTCCTCAACCACGTAGTCCTTGCCCTTCGTCATCACTTTGCCCTTTGCCTTCACCGACGCTTCGTCGCCCTCTTCCCGTAGCGTCTTGTAGTTATACACCACACATTGGATGAAGGTCTTCTCGAAATCACCATGAATCACACCGGCTGCTTGTGGGGCCTTGGTCCCGTTGCGAAGCGTCCACTGTCGTACTTCGTCGGTGCCAGTGGTAAAAAATGAACCCAAGTTCAGAGCTTTCCGCATGGTGGTGATGATCTTGGGCAACGCCGACTTGGTGCCGATCTTCTTACATTCCTCTAGGGCCTCTGCTTCGCTGTCGAAGCGAGTAAGACGGTCCTCGAATGAAACGGAGATGGGGATGATGGGGTCACCAGTGGCATGCTCCTTGACCCACTCGGCGATCTTGGGCAGATGCTTGTTCTTCTGCCGAATATAGTCCTTCTCGCTGAGGTTGACGAGGAACACTGTCGGTTTGGCAGTTAGGAGGAAAAGAGGATTGATGACTTCAACCTAATCATATCGTGCACTGGTCAGCAGTTGTTTTTGCAACTCAAGTGCGACAATCTTTTTGGACAGGAGTTTGATATCAGACGGGACGTTATATCATGACACCTCTAAGCGTTGGGTGAGGTTTCTAAGAGCTGGGATTATAGAGATTTGATCTCTGGTTCATCATGAAAGGGGGCTGCGGGAATGGGAATATCGCACGTACCTCTTTCGGTCCCCAGTCAGCCTTGCGAACATCTTTGCCGGCCTTGAGGTGTTCCAAGAGCTTCTCGACTGTGGCTTGTTCTTCTTTGAGCTTCTTCATCTCCAAAGATTGGCCGCCACGGCGAGTCTGCTTGACCAGGGCCTCGAGGGCCTTCTCAACAAACTCGATGTCTTTAATTCGAAGCTCCTCGCTAATGATGTCGAGATCTCGGCATGGGTCAACGTCGCCTTCCACGTGGATGATCTCTGCATCGTCGAAACATCGTACTACCTGGAAGACCGCGTCGACGGCTCTGATGTGTGACAAAAAGGCGTTTCCGAGACCGGCACCAGTAGAAGCGCCGCGGGTGAGACCAGCAATGTCGTATACAGTCAAGTTGGCCGGGACCTGGGATTTGGGCTTGTACTGCTCGCACAACCAGTCGAACCGCTCATCGGGCACAATCACTCGAGCTTCTTCGGGGTCGATGGTGGCGTATGGGAAGTTGGCGGGATTACCAAGGGTGCACTTCGTGAGCGCCTGAAAGAACGTGGACTTGCCGACATTGGCCAGGCCGACCTGTGTTTCGTGTTAGCGTACTCTCTTACGGCACGCGCAGAGCACGCACAAGCTTGCCCACATACAATCCCACTCTTCAAGTTATTGCCCGGTCGTCCGAGCAGGAGCTTCTCTTGCTTCACCTCCTTCTTTGGCGGCATCTTCTTCTTGCTGGCGAACGTGCGGTATGTGGGGTGTGTGATGCAGGTGACTCGAGCTTCCAGACGCACGCGGCGAGCTGATGAGGAGAACGCAGAGCCTGCTGCTGGTTTGACAAGGGACAAGGTCGAAATGAAAATGAGTCGTGGAGAATGAGTGGTCGACACCTTGAAGGTGAAACGCGACGACTGGTCAAGGTCGTCGGAGAAGTGTGGATGAAGAAGAGGGAAAGAGCTTGCGCTGGTGGAGAAGCAGAAGCAGAAGCTGCGCGGCAGAATTTACGCCAAGGCGTGACTAAGCAGCACGCTATTTACCTCCCCTCCCTCGTCCCTTCTTGAGAGACAAGATCAGTTCGACCTTTGACTCTCAGAAGATGGCCCACGTCTGGTGAGGCATTACAAACCGGACAGCGAACGCTGCAGTCCACTGCACTGAGAAGCCACTACTCTATGTGATTAAAGAAGGGAAACGCGAAGCTTCTAAAATATTCCGAACTGTGAGCATGTGATTCGAAGAAGGGTATATCAATCTAATGCTGGATGACCGCCCCACTCTGAGTCTCAAGCGCCTGTGCGGTGATTCTTTTCTTATACTCCTTGACGCCGCCGTCGAAATGCTCAACGTGGCCATTGTCGCAGACCCACAAGCTCGTGCACACATTCTGTAGCATGGTGACCTAGAAGGATGTATCAGCAGCTTTCTCGGACGTTTAATGGCACGAACTTGACATACATCGTGGCTAACCATCAACACGCCACCCTCAAAATTTCGTAGTGCTGTGCTCAGGGCGTCCATTGCTTCAATATCGAGATGATTGGACGGCTCGTCCATAACGAGAATGTGAGGGTTCTGGAGACTCAAACATGCGAAGGCGACACCTACATAGGTCAACGTGTTAGTGCAAAGTCTTCGTAGAGCACACAGCAAACAGGACTTACGCGACTTTTGACCACCACTGAGGATGGCCATCTTCTGCAGACCAGTCATGCCGGTGATACCAAAAGCTCCCAGATGCCGACGATATTCCTCGTCGGTCTTTCCGTGGTATCTGTCCGCCATGAATCCGACGGCTGACATGTTGAGGTCCAATGCATCAACGTGATGCTGTGCGAAGTAGCCGACGCGCAGTCTCGGGTTTTGCGAAATCAAGCCAGACGTGGGCGAGAGGGCTCCGATTAGGAGCTTCAGAGCTGTCGTTTTACCTGCACCGTTCGGTCCCACAATGCCGATGCGAGAATCAAGCTGGACATCCAGGTCTACGTTCTTGAGCAGGATCTTGTCTTTGCTGTAGCCGAAGCTGACGTTGGTCATCTGGATGATGGGAGGCGAAAGCTTCTCCACTTCGGGAAACTTGAAATGGACAGAGTATTCACTCTCTGGTGCTTCGAGCACCGGCATCTTCTCCAGCTTCTTGATACGCGACTGTGCTTCGGAGGATTTGGCGGCGTTGTAGCGGAACTTGTCGATGAAAGCTTGCAAGTGTGCTCGCTGAGCCATCTGGTTTTCATATTCGCGCTTCGCGGTCTTCCGTCGCTCCTCTTTGGTGGCGTAGAATGAATCAAAGTCTGCTCCTTTGTAGTAGTCAAGCCTCTCCGAGTGTTGATGGATAATGTCAGTAGCCATCTCGTTGAGGAATGCCCTGTCGTGGGAGACGACCAGGACTGTGCTTGGATAGCCTTGGAGGTAGTTGGAGAGGAAGGTGACAGAGGGAAGATCCAACATGTTGCTCGGTTCGTCGAGTAGCAAGAGGTCTGGCTCGCAGAACAGCGCTCTCGCAAGGGCGAGACGCATACGCCACCCACCCGAAAAAGTCTTGGTGGCATATTGTTGTCGCTCGTGAGAGAATCCGAGACCGGCTAGAATACTGGCGGCTCTTGATTCTGCTTTGTCCGACTCCATTTCAGACAGCTTGCCTTGTACATCGGTCAGCGTAACGTCCAGTCCTTCGCGCTGCTTGTCGAGTCTAGCAGCATCTGCAGAGGTGTCTGCCAGAGACGCTCGTTCTGCCTCAAGCTCTGCAAGTTCCTTGGTGATCTTCTCTTGTTCTCTCAAAAGGTGTTTGCGCCACACATCAGCGTCTAAGACCGCTTGCAACGCCGGTGTGTCGTCTCCGGTAATTTCTTGCTCAACATGGAGAATGGAAATGTGGGTAGGAATTGCCACCTCTCGCTTACTGAGTGCTCTGAGCAGCGTCGACTTTCCGATACCGTTTTGACCTACCAGGCCGTATCTTCGGCCATACGCAAGCGTCAGGTTGGTGTCCGATAGAATGCGTTTGCCTCCTATGGAGATGTCGATATTGTCGACCTTGATGTCTTTGCTCTTTGATTGTGCGTCGGAGCCAATTTGCAGTGGGTTGACGGACATGAAGAACTCTTCATACGACTGCTGCTCATCAGGTTGATCGAGAAGACGAGAGGCCTCGTATTCGACAGTCTTGAAGACCTTTTTATCTTGCTTGGCGCGCAGCTTCCTTTCGGCCTTTTCAAGCTTCTTCTTGTCCACCCTCGATTCGACCTTGCGCGTGTTGGCAGACTCCAGGTCGACGGTGCCGCCCGTGAGCCCAAGCGTGGTGGACACATTTCTTTGAGAGCCCACGTGAATGGTCTGGTCGAGCTTTCTTGCGGATGGCGCCTGCTGCCGAGTCTCCCCATCGCCTCCGGTTTCGTTGCCCAGCCGTGAGACAAACTTGTTGACCAGATTTTGCACAGTCGCTTCGTTTTCATCTGACAGATCTCCTGACGCTGACAGCAAGAGCTGAGAGATGACTCTTGCCGCCTCCGCCAGGGGGTCATCGTCAGCACTGAACTGCCGCGACGCATGGTTCAGGTAGCCTGCGGCATAGTCAACGACGACCGAGTCGACGTTGGGCAGCTGAGTCGTGATTTCGGCCTGCATCTTGGCGTCTTAACACAGGACAATTATAATTCGACGTGTCGCCTCCCGATTCGAAACGCGCGAACGGTAGTCTGGTGAGCCTTTGAGCGGACAGGAAGTACGGTAGACTCCTGGCCTAATCTCCGAGCTTGTGCGGTGGCGCTGCGCTTGCCAGTCGGCTGAGGGCGGGTTTGTTATGTGTATCAGCGATTCAGTTCGATGAGTTGTTGGCGGAAAAGAGAGACAAATGTTTGTGCCAGGTTTCTCCTCGAGCTTCAAGAGCGTGGCCAATCAAATCCGGGCTAGGTCGCAATCGAAGTGCTTGTTAGGAAGTGACAACTTGAGATTTTTGCAATTACATATATATCATTGAAAGGATCTTTGCACAGCAAGCGCAAAGGTGAGGAGAAGCTAAATTTCCTAGCATTCAAATGTCCTGTGCTGTTGATGACTTTATCAAAAGGCCTATCTCGAGTATATAGTATTCTCGAGATGTGTCGATTATGACCCAGCCTGGCTCACCAAATCCTCCAAGTCTCGTACCTGCTTCGTACCATATACCGGCCCCTTGCTCATGCATAGAAGGGCGATACATATGCTTTACTACTTATATGCTTGCTCCAGCCTCCTGTCGACTTTCTCCGACATGTATGCGAGTCAGATGCCCTCTTCAGACAGCCCAATTCCAAGCAGACGGGACCATTGCATCTTGAAGCGAGTTGCCGAGCTCGTCATGAATTTTTTCACCGTCAGTATCCAAGCGTTTGAATGAATGCAACGCATCTCCTTCCGCTGCTCGTCGCTGTCACTGCCGACGAGCGAAGTTCGCCTGGCCGTAGTGATCAGTTTGTTTCATCTTAAGTGCGTTGCCGTGATCATCCCGCCAGAGATCCGAAGCGTGGAGCTTGGAACCAGCTATAGATCTGCTGCAAGGGCCGTCCTAATTGCGGTATGACAAGGATGTCTGGTTGTAACTCCACCTTTGCGTTTCGTGAGAAAGTCGAGGTACCACAAGCGCCTCCTTGCTGTCGTCGAATCCGCTTCAGACAAGCAGCCTCGTCAACGGTATCACCGTCTGACAGAAGACGCCAGGAGCTTTTTCACCGTTGTCTTTGGGTCACGCTATCAGGTGCCACATGGCGGCTCGTCTGTTTCGTCATCCGATGGATCGAAGTCGTAAATATCGGTCCGGGGCTTGGCGAGAACTTTTAGTTCGCTGCTGCAATTGCCGGTTTGATTAAGGCTCAAACTGCGACGCGCTCGAAGAGTGAGAAAAGCTGTCGAGAACCTGGTTTTCTGTATTTGTAGCCGACTAGGATGCCTGCCTAAAGTACAAGCTAAGGGTAGGAACAAGATACTATCTTACGCCCTCGCTTATAAGCAATACTCTACTAGAAGTAATACTCTTCTAGAAGTAATATTCTAATACCTGCCTAAATAAAGAGATAGTATTTTATCTATAAGTAATAGTAGGTAGGAGAAGGAGGATAGTAGATCTTAGTATTATATATCTATAAAAGCTATAACGTAAAGTACTACTAAGTAAGTTATACTACTAAGTAAGTTAAAATTTCTTAGTACGACTAACTTATATTCTAGATTATCTTATAACTCTATCTAATTACTATTTAAGCTCGCTAATATAGGTAGCTAATAAAGTATTTTAATATAGTATTCCTTTAGTACCCTTTATAAGCTAAGAGAAGCTACTCTAGGCTATAATAGGAGAGTAGCTGATTATATTCTATATAAGCTCTAACTACGACCTAAACTCTCTTATATTCTAGATAGTAGTCCTTTAAGCCCTAGTTTAGATAGCTCTTATAGCTATCTAAAATAAGTAGCCTATAGGCCCTAACCTAATATACCTTTATATACGTATTAAAGTATTTCAACTACTCTAGACTAAGCGCGTTATTTATCTAGCTATTCTTAGAGACTAAGAGCTTCTAGTTACGTAGTATATTTACCTCCTCGTATAATATTAAGATATAGATACGTCTTTTATATTAGATATCTTTATTAACCTACTATATATTATTCTTGTTTTTATTACTTTCTAACTATTATTAAGCGCTTCCTTTACTTAGAACTATAGATAGGAGGCTAGCTATATTAGCTAGATAATTTAGAGCCCTACTAGTTAAGTTTTAACTATAAATAGAGGTTTTCTATCTAGACCTAAGCTATTCCTTCCTATACCTCTTCTATTTTATTTCTATACTAGTACTAGCTAAAATAGTAACTACTAGACCTTTAGCTAAGTCTTCTAGGGAAGCTACCTTCTTAGCTAAAAAGGAGAGTATATTTTAGATAAGGAGGTCCTTAAATTATTATTAAAACTAGTCTCCTCTCTTTAAACTTAAGTATAGAATTTCAGATAGAGCTAATATCTATTAAATTAGACTAAAGTTTAGAGTTAGTAGTAAAGGTAAGAAACCTTAAGGAGTTATTAATCTAGGGCCTAAAGCTATAGATCTAGATCTAGATAGTTATATAGTAACTATATTTAATAAGCTAAAAACTTATAAACTCTAGATAACGTAAAGTACTACTAAGTAGGTTATACTACTTAGTAGTTCAAAAATTCCTTAGTATATCTAACTTTTTAATTTACGTATAATATCTTAACTACCTAAGATAGACTCGTCTTATTAAGAAGGTAGAATTATTCTTACCCTCTCTACCTACTACTAGTACTAATTTCGAAGCCTCTAACGTACTATAGAAGTATATAACGTACCTTCTATAATACTAACTCTTTAATACTATAGAATTACCTATTACTCTAAGAGCTACTCTATATAATATAAGCTTACTATAACTAAGGAGTAGATAATTATCTAATATATTCTCGATCTCGATTTACGAGAATTCGCCTCCTATTTATACGAGGTAGTAGATATAGTAGATAAACTACTTAGTACCTAAGGTAGAGAGCTAGTAGGTAAGAATTAGGCTAAGAGATTTATAACGTACTTAGAGGAGCTTAAAACGGCCTTTAATTATATAAAGGATTAGTAGAGAGTACTTTAGGAAGATCTAGAGATAATTAACGTATAGTTTAAGCTAGTTAGCTAGACGAAAGAGTAGTATAGTATATATAATAATAATATCTACAATTTTAACGAGACTAGCTTTTAGATAGGTATTATTAGGTCTATAAAAGTTATTACTAGCTTAGAGTAATATATATAGCCTTAGCTTATCTAGCCTAGCAACTATAAATAGATTATAGTAATCTAGAGTATCTATACCTCTAGTAAGGTAACCCTACTATTTATTATCTATAAAGGACGTATCTATATCTCTACTTAGTATAAGAAGGTAGATATACTATATAATTAGAAGCTTTTAGTCTCTAAGAATAGATAGATAAATAACGCGCTTAGGCTTAAGTAGCTAAAGTACTTTAATATCTATACTAAGGTACGTTAGGTAGGTAGCTATAGGTTACTTATTTTAGATAGCTATAAGAGCTATCTTAACTAGGCTTTTAAGGATTACTACCTAGAATATAAGATCCTTATACTCTATATACTAGCCTATACGTCGTATATCCTATAGCTACTAGATATAGTTTGTTTCTCCCTATTAAAACGTAAATACTCGTAATACGTCTAGGACTTAGTACGTTAGTACGTTTTCTATATCGATAAAGAAACATTTCTTCTAGCCTTTAGAGATACGTTTTTTAATATATTTACTATATTGAACTATATAAAGGCCTTTAAGGCTATAGGAGTTATCCCTATTAACGTATAGGTAGTTATTAACTACCTTAATATCTACCTATATACCCTACTAGTACTACTATATTAAGATATACTATAGTAGTTCTAGACTCTAAGTAACGTAAAAGAGTTTAGGTTATAGTCTATACTTATTTGAAATACTATTAACTTATCTACTAGAATAGCCTAGAATAGCTTCTCTTAGCTTATAAAGGGTACTAAAGGAATACTATATTAAAATACACTTTTAGCTATCTATATTAGTAAGCTTAAATAGTAATTAGATAGGGTTATAAAGCGAAAAGTATAGAAGCGAAAGTAGCTCTAGTATAGTAGTATAATAGAGTATAGAGAGGGATTAGTAATAGTAGCTACTAAAGTATCTTTAGTAGTAGGGCTATTAAAGGAGACTCGTAGGTTAGTTAACCCTTAATAGGCCTAGCTAGGTATATAGTACTATAGAAATTATAGAGAGACTAGCTATAATATACGAACGTACTAGAAGGATATAGAAGGGTCTTCTAAATTAGATAAGAGTATAATATTTATAGGTTATCTTTTTAATAGTAATGAAAATAAATAATATAGAATATAAGTTAGGTATACTAAGGAATTTTGAACTACTAAGTAGTATAACCTACTTAGTAGTACTTTATATTACTAATAAGATTAGAGTACTAGTAGGGGAAGTTATATTCTAGAAAACTTAAGTTTAAGGTTATTAAATAGATAAAAATCTCTAAGAGAAAGTAGATATAGAGTAATAGAGAATAGGTATTATAAGCTAGTACCTATATAATCCTACTAGCTAGTTATAATATATAATATATAACCTATATATAAGCCTATAGGGTTAGATTTGCCCTTTATAAGAGCTATATTTCTCGTGCTCTTCTTACTTCTATATCTCTAAATACTAGTTTACTTCTTAACTATATATTTCCTTAAACTGTAATAATAGGCTAAGAATATAAGAGATCTATATAAAAGGTTTATTTAACTAAAAGATAGTCTATAAAATTAGATTATAAGCTAAAGATAAGAGAAGTATCTATAAATAGGGTATTCCTATTTATATTATAGTCTATAGGCTTCTCTCTTCTTCTATTAGTTTCTATTATATATATATATATAGAGAGAGAGAGAGAGAGAGTAAAGCTAAGGAACTAGGTATAGCCTATACTAGCTTATTAGTATAGGAGCTATTAATTAGTAGTACTAAGACTAGCTTATACCTATAGTATTTCAAGAGGAAAATAAGTCTAGTTAGAAATAGATTAGCCTATAAGCTATTAAGAGAGAGGAAAGTACTTTTTAGTATAATATTAATAGTATTAAGATATTATATAAGGTTAAAGTATAGTTGTAATCTATTAAGCAGGTAGTTGATATAAGTAGTAGGAATTAGTAAGAGTAGGATAGTAATACTAAGTTTAAATTAGAAGATTAAGAGGTATTTAGAGCTAGGATTTATATTTAATTTTAGCTCTTCTTAAATAAGTAGCTAAGCTAGCTTTAGGCGTTAATAACTTAATATCTATTAGTTATATTATTGTATAATATATTATATAATTATAGAGTAGAATTAGGTAAGGTTCCTAATTAAAGAATTTATCTAATACCTATTTAGTTATTAAGATATAAAGCTGTAAAGATTATAAAGATTCTTTTAGTGTAGTTATATAGCCGAGCTAAGAATATACTATATCAATTCTATTAAAAACTACTTGTCTTAAAAACACCTCTTCTATAAGCAAACCATTCCAGAAGCGATAGGCCAACCTCATTTACACGTCTCAAAATTTCATAGGGAACTTTGCTTGTGAGCGAGGTTCTACGGTATAGCACGCGAGAGAATGGCTTGGTCGGTACCGAACATCAGTAAGTGGCTCGCCGGTTCTAGATCCGTATAGTGCTCCGAGTTCGTAGCATCAATAATCCACACGTATGGATGATTGTGAGTATTCGCTGCTGCTGGACGGGTGTCCGCGCCAGACGACGCCTAAAGGAGCGGTCATTCGTCATTTATAATCTTTCTGTACCCATGGCTCCCGAGAATCGATTAACCAGGATCATCGCTCAGCTTTCGGGCGAGCTATCGACCTGTGGAGCGTGAGTGGACGAGCGTATGGGAAGAACGGCACGGTCTGGCGCCTCCTCGATGGGCGGGCGTGGAGTCCTGGTCGGGCGTCTTGTTTGCGTTGGCGAAATCCTTGTGCACACTGGGCGGCGAAGAGTCACACGAATGCACGCAGGCGTGTATCGCAGCAGCAGAGCAGAAGTGGGCGGTCGCTTTGGCAGAGAGGGTCATGCTGATAATAAAGTGCTGTGAGGTTGTTGTTCATGTTGGCAGCGCGGGCTCAATATTGTTGGCGACTCTCATTCTTGCGCTAGCAATCGCCAACGACCTCGTCTCCCCATTCCTTCAGCTGCCAGCCCCTGCTCCAATACTACATACCCCTCCACCTCACCCTCTCACGCTCGCTGACCCGGGCCTCATCTTCCTCTCGTGGCGCGTTGTCCCTGGGTGGCCTGCGGTCTGTCTGTCATATATCCGGCGGCTGCTGTCCCAGGCCAGTGAGCTCGAGCGCGAGGGCCTGTTGACCATGCTCCGCTCGGCAACCTCCTCTACTTACCTTGCCTCGTAGTTAGGCCATATGAGAACCGTGAGCTCGGTCTGTGCAACCGCTTCCTACACCGCACTCGCATCTGTGGGCCTGGCCGTCGCTCGTCAAGAAGGCCCGCAGCCACACGCCAGCTCGCCATCGACACGCCCTCACGACATGACCACGGCCGTTGCGACCTACACCAACACGGGCTCGCTCTCCTCGCCCGCCGCGGCGCTCGACACGCCCTTCTCGCTCCGTCCATCGCGCTCCCGACGCTACGCAAGCGAGGGTGACAGCCATGCCGCCAGCAGCGCGAGAGCCGCATCGCAGAAGAGATACAGTAGCTTGACTCCTGGTGCGAGTCTCGGCGTGAACGTGGACGTAAACCTTTCCCTGCGCGGACAAGACGAGAGTGGTGGGAACGACGTCTCCTCCAACACCACTGGCCCGCGGAATACCTGGCTGCGCCGTCTCTCGACAGGCATGTCGACGTCACGCGACTCGAGCAGAACTCCAAACGTGTCTCGTCCAGGCTCTGCAGCATACACCGCGGGCTCCCAGACCCTGTCTCGAACCGGCTCGACGACTCCTATATTCCCAGACAGGACGCCACCGCCTCTGCCGCCCAACAAGCTCGTCAAGCGCACAGCCTCGCTGCACAGCGCCAACGGCACGCCTTCGCTCGGCTCCGGTTCGAGGTTGCCTCTACCGACATTTCGAAGACCTGCAACAAGCCATCAGCGCTCCGCCACGTTGCAGGAACATCGCTCGCACACGGATCGAGGTGGTCGCATGTCGCTGGATGGGAGTTCGCGAGGAGCACGTGACAGTCAATGGCAGCATTATTTCACCCCTCGGATAGCTTTGGACGAGATATCGACGACGAGTCGGCGACATTCGACGGGCATTCCAAATCCCATACGGCGTGTGTACCCAGACCGGAAATACATACCCACATTGGTGTCGGCCAAGGAATTCGAGGGTGTTGTACATGAAAATGGGGATGATTTGAGTGGCGAGGAGGACGGTATGGCATCATCTGGCAGTCGCATAGCACCTAGCACTGCTTCGTCGCCATTTCCGCAACAGCCTGCACATTTTGAGGAAGCCGCTTCACCTAGGCGGTCCTTCTCCATCGGCGATCTTCTTGCAACCGGTCCTCAACCGCTATGGCGACGACCGTCGTCCAGCAATGGCAGACCCTGGTCATCAAGATCGATCCGCAAGTCAAGACCAAGAGTCATTTCTGAGCCTCAAGCATCCATGGGAAACAGCCTCAGCAGTTCCGCCGGCTTAGATTCCGAGCGACCATCGAAACGCCGGGATCTTACTGACCCTCAGTCTTCTCACCGCAGCATCTACTCCTTGTCAAGCAGCCACGCATTCGACGCTCGTCCAGAGATAGACCTCGAATTGGGCTCCGAATCACCGTACATACAATACACTCCAAACGGCTCTCTATATCCGGAGGCGCCGTCCAGGACGCAAACGCCCTCACCTTTCGAGCGCGGGCGGCGACCGTCGGAAGCCTTGCCGTCCAACCCGTCCCAACCGGCTCGCACCTCAGCAACACCCTCGGAAATCACGTCCTCCATTGGCTCCGATAGTGAATACCGTTCGTTAGGAGACAACAGTACCGACTATCAAAGCGACACTGCCTACGACTCGATTCAAACCCAGACAACACGCAGCAGCTTCGGTCGTAGAGGACCACATATCGAAAAGATATTCGACGAATCCCCTCCAAATTTCTCATCTGGGCGTAGTACAAAGCTCCGTGACCTGCTCAGCGACGGTCAGTTTTCTGCTGGCGACCATAATGGGCGATATCGCCACAGTACAATCGAGGAAGAGGAGAGCGTTGTCAGTACCCCAGTGCGGTCACTTCGAAACAAGAGCGTTACCTCTACGCCGTCCGCACAAGCACATGCATCGCACATCTTCTCTTCGTCGCCTCCAGGTATGAACATCATGCCCGATCCGGATGAGATTGACTGGGATGCGGCCAATGACCAGAATGAGGATCAAGGACTTGGAATCAAACAACCCACCTCGTTTCCCAGCAATGGATCTCCAGGAGGTCGAGGCCTTGCCTTTCGTTTTGGACCAAGACTGCTTCCTACTACCTCTCGCTCCGCCAGTTCTACACCGCAGCGTAATGGAGCCTCGCCAATAGACAAGACCAATCTATTCGATTGGTCCGAGCACCAACCCAGCCCCAGTCATCCAAATCATTCGCCGCCTCGGCCAAAGACTGTTCACGGGAAGAAGGACCAAGAAATACGTGGCAGCAGGCCAGCAGGCCGCCGGCCGACGAGTGGAATGCATGCTCGCAGTCACAGTGTACCTGTGGTGCCTGACTTGGATGGCAAGAGACATAACACCGCCAATAAATTTGGAACGTGGGGAGTGGGGAGCAAGGCGGTGACAGAGGACTGGAACGATGATTTTGACTTTGGAGAAGCGCCTCCCGTGGTCCAGGGAAGTACCGACGTGGACGAAAGACGAGTCGACAGCGGCCATGAAATGTTCGTACCACAAGCGATCAGAGAGCAACAAGACAACGTGGTTGCTAACATTGGGTTGCTTCGTGAATGGGGCTTACTCATTGAAGAATTAAAAGAGTTGCGGATTCAAGCGGTCAACCTTGACATGCTGCATGGTCCCTACTCGCAAACCTGGCGCGAGGTCGATGCTATGATTGAGCTGGCAGATCAAGAAAGCGAGGAGAACACACTCGAGCCTCGGATGTCTCCGCCATCGTCGCCGGGCTTTGACTCGGGCCTTTTCGAAGACATACCGGCCACGGATATGCAGAGTAACGGCTATCCTCGACCGTCTTCTGGCAAGCCGGACGCAGATTTGAATACGGCTCGTATGGGATTCGAGACTTCCCAGAACACTAGTCCAATGACGGTGAAGACACGGCCGCGCAAGGATTCGGAAGTGGTTGCGCAAAAGGTCATTGCGTTCCTCCAGTCCAAGCGCAATGGAAACGACGGTGCACTCAGACTTGCAACGGGTAACCGAAAGGTACCGTTCGACACAGCTACGCTGCGGCACATTGTCCCTTATGTGAGCGGACTCAAGTGGCGAGTCAAAGATGCCCTCCGCAGGACCGAAGGACTTAACTCGAGCCCAAACCGGCGTGCTCCTCGTGATGGCCACGACAATGATGATTTCGAGGATGATGACATTACGACAACAAGGCGGACGCGCCGGGAGCGCGCCGAGACTGATCACGATGGATCAGACTCAACCTGGCCCGATGGCCGTGGCAGTCTCACAAACCGGATGCAGAAGCTGGGCCTTCCACCCTGATAGCAGCCGACGGGCATGTTGCCGTGGTCGTGAGAAGAGCACACGACCCAGCGCGTGGGCAGCATTTGACACAATCATCTTCCTTCCTTCGCTTCCCTTTTTAGCACGGAGTTCAACGGCCACCAAAAGTGAGGGCAGAGTTCGGCATACATTGAGCAACATTTGTATTTTTCCTTTTCTTCCGACGCGGCCGCAAGGACGAGAGCGTCGGACCAGCAACGAATGTATAATAGGGCGTCTCGCAAAGAGGGAAACACATTAGAAGCGGCGTTTTGCCGGAGCATACGGCGGTATTGGCTCACGCTAGTTGGCTGCTTTCACATGCCACCACGAAGAGCAAGCGGCTGGAACAGACGGTATGAAGCGCATACTCAGCATTGGTATGGTAGGATAGATCGACGGCACGAAGCACGGGCGAAGCGAGGGCTACCCGCAGATGATAACAATTGAATAATGTTGCCGATGCAAGAATCAGTCGGTCACCGTGTCTCGCGGGCAGGTGGGGTCAAAACCAGATGCCGCGACTTTTCAATGCGGGGTGTTTGACAAGGTACGCGCTGCATTTCTTTATTATTTTGTTGCAGCCTCTCTACACACCTTCCCTCTTTCCACTCCCAATTCCCAATTTCTCCCCAAACACCACTCCTCCCTTCCAACCATTCCAATCCACAGAACAATACCGTCAACATGGCCGCGCCAGCACAGAAGTTCAAGGTGAGCCAAGCACCAGCGTTTGCTTTACTGCTCTCTGCTGACCACAATCTTCCGATGGCCAGGTTGCCGACATCAACCTCGCGGCCTTTGGCCGTCGCGAGATTGAGCTCGCCGAGCAGGAGATGCCCGGTCTGATGGAGACGCGCAAGAAGTACGCCGAGGAGCAGCCACTGAAGGGTGCCCGCATCGCCGGTTGCTTGCACATGAGTACGTTCGATACACATACCACCGACCATCCTCCCTCCCCATTCCGCACACGGTGCTAATCCGCCGCCTTGTAGCCATCCAGACCGCAGTCCTCATCGAGACCCTCAAGTTCCTCGGCGCCGAGCTCACTTGGACCTCTTGCAACATTTTCTCTACCCAGGACCACGCCGCTGCTGCCATTGCCGCCAGTGGCGTTCCCGTCTTCGCCTGGAAGGGCGAGACTGAGGAGGAGTACCAGTGGTGTTTGGAGCAGCAGCTAAACTCCTTCCCATCCGGCCAGCCCTTGAACCTCATCCTCGACGACGGTGGTGACTTGACGGCCCTCGTCCACGCCAAGTACCCACAGCTCCTGGAGGGATGCTACGGTGTCTCTGAGGAGACCACCACTGGTGTCCACCACCTGTACAAGATGCTGAAGAACAAGGGCAAGGGACACGGCCTGCTCGCACCGGCCATCAACGTCAACGACGCTGTCACCAAGAGCAAGTTCGACAACCTGTACGGCTGCAGAGAGTCGCTCGTCGACGGCATCAAGCGTGCTACTGATGTCATGATTGCCGGCAAGATCGCCGTGGTTGCTGGATTCGGTGACGTTGGCAAGGGTTGTGCCCAGGCCCTCCACTCCATGGGTGCTCGTGTGCTCGTGACCGAAATCGACCCCATCAACGCCCTGCAGGCTGCAATGGCCGGCTACCAGGTCGTCACCATGGAGGACGCAGCACCAATCTCCCAGATCTTTGTTACCACCACCGGCTGCCGGGACATCATCGTTGGAAAGCACTTCGAGGTCATGCGTGAGGACGCTATCGTTTGCAACATTGGTCACTTCGATATCGAGATCGACGTTGCTTGGTTGAAGAAGACTGCCAAGGAGGTCGTCAGCATCAAGCCTCAGGTCGACCGATTCCTCATGCCCAACGGCAGACACATAATCCTCCTTGCTGAGGGCCGTCTCGTCAACCTGGGTTGTGCCACCGGCCACAGCTCCTTCGTCATGTCCTGCTCCTTCACCAACCAGGTGCTCGCTCAGATCATGTTGTACAAGGCCGGTGACAAGGCCTTCGCCGCGAAGTACATCGAGTTCGCCCGCGCCGTCAGCGATGACGAGCTCAGCCTTGAGCAGAAGAAGAAGGAAGCTGAGCCCAAGTGCTCCGTCCCACGTCTGCCCGTTGGTGTCTACGTGATCCCTAAGATCCTTGACGAGCAAGTCGCTGCTCTTCACCTCGAGCACGTCAACGTAAAGCTCACCAAGATGACCGACGTCCAGGCCGAGTACATGAGCCTGCCCATCGAGGGTCCATTCAAGACCGACATGTACCGTTACTAGACGACCTATACAACCTTCACGACATTGCGGAGGTTGTTTCAACACCTTGTTTTAGGGATTTGCACGATATCATGATACCACCACTGGGATTTCAACATTTTAGCGGCCAAAAGCACAGCATTGCAAGGCGTGTGGCGTTCAACCAGGGTCAAAAAGAGGGTCTCATCTCTCACGTCCGAGATCAGGCATGTTGGCTAGGCTGTGGTCTTGTTAGATAGATCTTTAGCCGTCGAGAGGCGGCGAGAGAAGACCAAATTACAATAATCGAAAAGATGAAATGCTAAAGCGGATCGTTATTTCGACTGGCTACACGAAACATGATCCCCTTCACTTTGGTACAGTTACGCGTCGAACGAACCATTGACTCGTTGTTCAACGAGCAGACGGCACAAGGTTGCGTCATGAAAGCATGCACTGCAACACTCCACGATTCCAATCAAGCAGTACCAAGACCACCACTGAAACTCTCCATGCCGGATCGACAGTCTTGGGAGCCGAGTGCTTTTGGAAGCTGTTGAAGGATATCCCAGTCGCCGTTGGCACTTCTTCCATTACATCACAATCATCTACTGAAGAGCTAACACCATGAAGCAGGGTTGTATTACAACGTTTGCGCTGGCAGCAGGGCTTTGGCACCGCCCGGCATGCGCACAATCGTCTTCCACGGCCTCATGCTCACCCACGTTGACAGCAAGCTATGCAGCCCCCTCTCTGGCTTCCGGGTATGTTGCCCGTCTTGTGGCGAACGACCTCACTTCACCACGCGGTAGGATTCCCTTCTTCCAAGGCTCAGAGTCTCACATACCCGATCTGACGACGTTCGTTAGGCATCAAGTTCGATAACCGCGGAGCGTTATTGGTCGTCGAAGAAGGCGTTGGAGTCTCTGCTCTCAATCTCGTCGATGCTGGTAGTGATTGCTTGAATCTGGGGAGTAGGAATCTTGTTGTGGATCAGCCTTCGCTGAATCATGGCATTGAAACGTCTGCTGATGGAAGTATTCTCTATGCTTCGGATGGGGAGACGCTCTGGAGCTGGGAGTATTCTGCTGAATCACAGGCTAATACGTCCGCTCCAAGGGCTTTGGTTACGGGAATGGCGGGTAGCGATCATACATCTAGGTGAGTTCTGAAGATGCGGCCGACGTGATAGGCTGGATCGGATGAGATTAGATGAATGACGAGATCTGACATTCAACAGGACGCTGAAGTTAAGCAAATGGGCGCCTGGACTGATGCTCATCAATCGCGGGAGCAACTCGAATTTGGACGTCGAGGCTTTGGATATCACGACTGGACACTCGCAGATCAAAGCTTTCAACGTGACAAACGCCACCGATGCTTACGATTTCAACACTGATGGACTACTCTTGGGCTGGGGATTGAGGTGAATGAATCTCGAAATTGATTCCTGGCAGCAAAGATTGACTCGACTACAGAAACGATGTTGGAATCGATGAGGAGCCTACGATGGGAGGAATTTACTCTGTCGAAAACTCCGCTGACGAAGTCACACGTCTTGTAAGTTTCACCAATGTTGTCTCCCTAGAAGAGCGTAGATGGAGGCGACCCATTGCTCGCATGCAGTACCCTGACTTCTCACAGGGCGAAGACATCCATCAAAACAACCCAGCCGAGAAGCTCAACTTCTTGGGCTACCTTAACGGCACCACTTCCCTCAACCAAGGCCGTAACTTCGGCTACCCAGACTGCTTCACAGCCTGGAGCCCAGACGACATTCCATCGTTCAACGGTACTGTAGGCGAACAATTCGTCATCGGCACACCCAATGCCACCGTCAACGACACCACCTGCAGAGCATCAAACCGCCAAGCTCCCCGACTGAGTTTCCAGGCTCATATGGCACCGCTAGATATCCTCTTCAACGAAGGCGGTACGGCAGCGTGGATCTCCTTCCACGGTAGCTGGAATCGCGACAGTCCGGTCGGATACGATCTCAGAGTGGTGGCTTTCGCCAATGGCGAGCCTGTCGCTGAGAACACAAGTACTACGGCCGCGGTCCCGATCATGTCTAACCCGGATCTGAGTGTCTGTCCGGATGGATGTTTCAGGCCGGTGGGTTTGGCTTGGGATTCGCGAGGCCGGTTGTTCATGTCGAGTGACTCCACGGGGGAGATCTACGCCATCCTGAGGACAGACGGCAACGCAACGAGCTTGACGGGTTCCAACGCCACGGGAACCATACCAGGTGGAGTCACAGGGACTGGCAGCGCCCCAGCGGAGACTACCACGTCTGGCGCTGTAGGAGTGGCAAGCGTGAGCGGCTTCGTTGCCGCCTTTGCTGTCTTCGCTCTGCTTCTGTAGAGGCTCATAGGCAGACTGACAGGTATAAGCCATTGCGATGCAACCCTTTTCAACGCCTCGCTAGAAAGCTCATCCACTCTTTCATGATCCAATAGGATCATCTAACGTCCAGTCTCAACATCACCTCCAACCTCTTGAACATTATGCCATCCTTCATCGCCAACGTAGCCATTCGTACCGACGCCAATCATGAAAGCACGATGTCTACTCCGTGCTCCCCAAGCCCATCCCTGACCTCTCGAGATAGGCAAATGATACCATCTGAAAGAGAGATACGCAGTTGCGATACCAATGAGACTGCCGAAAATGATGTCAAACCCGAAATGGTAGAACTCGGCATAGCGCGTCGAGCAGATGTAGACTGCCACGGCTACAGGGAACAAAGCAGGGATGATAAGGTAGTTTGGAGGTGCTGCTGCGGTGTTGCGGAGAGCCAGAGGGTTGGCGTTTTCGGTGGGTTTGTCATATGAAGCGTGTAATGGGAGGAGCTCGTGGTCAGGCGAGTGTGATCTTGGAAACACTGGAGGACCACCGGCCAGAGGAAGATGTGGAAGCCCAATTCCAAATTTAGAGCAGAAGTAAAGTGTGAGATATAGGAGTCCAGACCATGACCAGCTCGAGTGGCCACTGGGAAAGGATCGAAAGCCGTCGTGAAGGAATGATCGATCGGTCTGAGTGCAAATGCTGGAATCGACCAGCGTCCAGCGTGCGCTAATATCCTGACCCCATCCGCCCACGACGTGTTCGGCAACATGAGTAAGATCTGGCTCACACCGGGCAAGAAGATTTGGCCTTGGCTTTCCAAACATGTTCTTCATGCCTGTGCGTGGTCAGCACTGTTACATGAGGATCTGAGACACTAGGAACACTCCTAGTCACACACGCGTACCCTGTGTAATGAAAAAAGCAACTGCCACACTCAAGCAAAGTCCAGCAAGACCCTTCTCCAGCTCCCAGAATTTGAGTCTCATGACCTGTAACCTATTGAGGGTCTTCCTGATGTGTGATCCGGGGACGAAGATGAGAGTGATAATCACAATGATGACAGCCGGAACGAGAAATGCGATGACCCCTAGCATCCAAGTCGAGATCTGCTCGTGTACGTACGGCTGAGAGATGTCCAAGTTGAGCAGCGAGAAGTTCCGATGATGAGGTTTAACAACAGATAGAACGGCTCCCGCAGCGGCGAACACGATGATGATGATCCAATCGAAGACGTAGGAGATTATGAGCTTCTTGGGGGCGTCGCCCAACTGCTTCGAGGCGTGTCGAAGAGCGTTCCGATCCATGGTTGCTTCAGGTAGCCTTATGGTTGCTTGAGGTAGCCTTTTCGTGAGAGTCAGCCGAAGCTGTCTCTTCTAGATGTCCTGGTCGTTGCTGTCTGTTGGTGATATGTGGAAGAAAAGAGAAGACCAAGAAGCAAGAAAAAAGAGTGTTGGCGGCGCTTCTCACATCGATTTGAAACAGAGTCTAGGGTGGCCCTCGCAATACATAAAAAAGAGCCAAGAATGGAGGCGCTCAAGTTAGAATCAGGAGTAGTCATGTCACTTGTCAGGTCGTACGGGGTGACTTAGCCACAGCCGCGTTTACCTAGTAATACGTTGGATGGGCCGACGGCATCGTGCTGGTACAGTCGTTAAATGCTCTAGACGCAGAATTGCGTGGCTGTTCATCGCGTGAGTGGTTTCCCGTTTTCACTCAGGGCCAATGCCATCATCGGAGAGCGTTGCGGGCTTGTGTTTCGCTCCTGGGCGAAGTACATCTTCGCCTGCTGACACAGGAGACACCCAAGACTTTCCAAGACAAACGCGGCGGGCGAAGCGCTCGGCGCGTCATTATCATCGCCAAGAGTACCTTGCGACGACAAGGGTGGCTGCTGGATCTCAAGACTAGGAGCGAGAGACATTGCGATGGTTGTAGATCGTATCTAAAGCATCCGGAGGTGGGAGAATTCCTTCCGCA